>JARBWK010000007.1:42588663-43188663 GCA_030556195.1 Anolis apletophallus | reverse complement strand
CAGCCAATCTGCTCCTCCATGGACAGTTGGGCGTCCAGCTGGACCCCCAAGCTTTTGACAGATGGTTGTGGGCGAAGAGCCGCACCATCAACGCCAGCAGCTGGGTGTCACGATGCAAGACCTAGGCCGGCCCCTTAATCACACACACAGAGACGATAATCAGCTAACTACTTTATTGAAGTATAAAAACAGTTGAAAAAGTAATTGTCCATAAAAATATCAAAGTAATCCAAAGGAAAAGGTATAGTCCAAAAGGCAAACTTGGCAGTAACTTCCAAAAACTTGGCAAGGCTCCGCTTAGCTAGCGGATCAGGAACAAAGCAAGGTTACAAGAGAAAACTCTTCTTGGCAGGCCACTAGCCCCAAACTTAGCTACGTGGTCTTGGCTTCGCTACACATCTGCATAGGTGAGACGTGGCCGAAGTACTGAAGATCCGTTCCCACGGATCCTATACTTAATCCCTTGACGAGGCCCCGACGCTCTAGGCTTCTCCTCCTCAATCTGTGCTGCGAGCCCTCGGTCTGTCTAGGCTGTGGAACCAACCCCTCCTGCTAGTCTCGATGCTCCGTCTCCTATTAAAGGTTCGACCTTGCCTCCCAGCACCTGGTTCCCTATCTTCGTGAGAGTCAAACTCCCCATCTGCTTCCCGGGCCTCTCCCTCGGTTGTTTCCCACATTCTTTCTTGCGAGCCTCGTCCCCCCCCCCCCGGCCGCTTGTAATCTTCACTATCACTGCTTTCGAATTCCGACTGGCCTTCCTGCTGTTCGTAAGGGTCAGGCCAGCCGCCATCCCAGGCCAGACTTTCTGTGGGAGAAGAAGGCCCAGCTATCTCAAAATCCCCTTCTTCTAGCCCCTCCAAATCCTCTTCCGAATCAACTGGCTCCAATGCTAGTGGGACCCCCGGTGCTGCCCCCTGCCCTTCAGGCACAAACGAGAACTGGTGTGCTACACTGGGTCTCTACCCCCTCCGGGCGGCCCAGCCACAAGATCTCCGTCTTCGCCGGGTTCACCTTCAACTTACTGGCTCGCAGCCATCCAGTAACGGCCTCAAGGCAGAGATAGATAGAAGATATAGAATAAGGATATGATCAGTGGACGAATCAATAATCAGACCTATCTATCTGCCTAGTTCTGGGATTCTTCTGCCATCCTCGTATGATTTTAGAAAAAGCACTACTCCTTTTGTAATGGGCTACTATGCTTTGGAAGGGGCATGTAAGTGCACCAGTAGATTCTCATAAAAGTGAGAAGAGCAGCAGGTGGCAGCCCTTCCCTTATTCATCCCTATTAATTATTGATTATCATTAATGATTATTAAATCAGCAAACAGTAAGTGCAAAAGAAGATCTCCCCACAAACCTTTCTCTCTACCTGGTGGTAAATATACCTGACTGCGGGGTAAGGGGAGATAAATGGGCACATTTGATCAGACTAGAAGAACCTTAACTGTTTATTTATTATTTATTTATTTATTTAAAACTTTTATACCCGGCCTTCTCACCTCCGAAGAGGGACTCAGACCGGCAAACAGCAAGTATTCAATGCTAACATTTAAAATCTAAAAACATCATAAATTTACAATAAAATTTACAATAAAATACAATACAATAAATACATTTAAAAAGCCTTTCACCAAAGTAAAATCAAGTCCAACTTAATTCATATATTCGGTCCGTATCAAGTGGTTGGCGACTTTAGTCGCTTCGCAATCTCCTCCTTCATTCTGTGAAGGCTTCATTGCACAGCCACGTTTTCACCCGCTTCCTAAAAGTCAGGAGGGAGGAGGCGGATCTAATTTCATTTGGGAGGGAATTCCACAGCCGGGGGGCCACCACAGAAAAGGCCCTGTCCCTCGTCCCCACCAGACATGCCTGCGAAGGTGGTGGGACTGAGAGCAGGGCCTCTCCAGACAATCTTAGCACGCTTGACGGTTCATAGGGGAGAATACATTCGGACAGGTAAACTGGGCCGGAATTGTATAGGGTTTTGTAGGTCAACATCAGCACTTTGAATTGGGCTCGGAAGCTAACTGGAAGCTAATTTTATATTGTTACGTAGGTACATCAGGTATCTTAGAAGAATGTTTGAATTACTTGAGTGGATCTGTAAGGTGTAAGCTTGAGAGTATGGAACGTTTTCTGTATGTACAGTATGTACAGTGACGGCACTATATAGATATATAGATAACAATAATCTGCCTGTTTTCTGCATGGAAAATCTGATAGTTTAAAAGAACAGGGTGTACTGTTTCTGGTGGATGTGACAGTCTGGCAAAGCAGGTCTACCAAGATAAGTAGACCTGTTCTCTGAGAATGCTAAACTAGCTTTACTAAATGCATCTGGAATATGTCACTCTTTCTATTTTCAGATGATGGCATTAATTATTTCTGCCCCATTCTCTCTAATAAACTGCACTGATACACAATGAGATTCATTTCTCCAAAAAACCTAACATACTGGGATATTGAATAATAGGGGACTATTACTCCTTATCTCTTGCAATACGGTTGTAATAACGATGGATTTGGTACCAAAACCATTGTTTTTATTGCTGTATTTCCACACGTACAATTGTGTTCTCTTACTGCCTCTCTTATCACTGTTTCATCCCCTGCAGCCACACACACATAACCTATACTTGAATGTTCCTGATTTCATAGTGAAGGTAGTCCCTCCACCAATACAACACACATTTAAGTACAGGCAGTCCCCAAGTTACAAACAAGATGTATTGTCAAAGGCTTTCATAGCTGGAATCACTGGGTTGTTGTAAGTTTTTTCAGGCTGTATGGCCATGTTCCAGAAGCATTCTCTCCTGACGTTTCGCCTGCATCTATGGCAGGCATCCTCAGAGGTTGTGAGGTCTGTTGGAAACTAGGAAAATGGGGTTTATATATCTGTGGAATGTCAAGGGTGGGAGAAAGAACTCTTGTCTGTTGGAGGCAAGTGTGTGATTATGTCACACCTCAAGGGCCTCAGGCATCACTTTTGCTTCAGCAAGACTTTAGTCAAGAAGGCAAAGAGGTGCTGTCCAAGCCAGCTTGTTTTACTCTTAAACCTTGCTCTGGGCCTCCCGATCTTTCTTGTGTCAAACAAGGGATGAATACATAACATAGGCAGCTCAAGGGCGTACCATCCAGCCTCCCTGATAGCAAGGCGCTCCAGAAGGAGCCGAGAGTTTGACTCCCTGTGCTCAGATGGTAGTCGCTAACGAGCTGCAAATTCCAGTGAGACTGAGGTAACATAAACATATAGGCAACAATCAATCATTCAGCTGTGATGTTCGACGCACTGACATCAAAGCCAGGGAACCCTATATCTGCCCAGAGATCCCCAATGGAAACATCTCGTACCAACGCCGCAGAAGGAGATGCTAAGGGGAAGAGGCCTCGTTGGGCCTCCCAGCCAAGCTTGTGCCAGCCAGCCGGCACTGGGCTGACTTGATCCAGCGTTGTGCCTTGTTCCTGCTCATCGTCGAGACCCTGTGATTGATCCTGAAAGACTTTGCTGCCTAAAGAACTCTTTGCTGAAACCAACCCAGCCTTATTGCTTCGGCTGGGATTCCTTTGAGAGACTTTCTTTGCATCCGGCTTGCGTTCCTGTTTTCCTCTGCTTGTGATCCTGTTGCTGTGGACCACACTACCCTGCTACTCCTTGACTTTGGCTGCTATTTGGAGGCACCGTAAGGATTGCCTCCAAACCATTTACTCAACTTATTAATCAATAAAACTTGTTGTACCTCAGCTGCTGTGTGGTTTATCCAGGGAGGTCAGGTCCCAAGGCCCAAGGGGGCGACAGATCAGCATTTAATGCAGGGGTGGGCAACCTACGCCCCACGTGCCGGATCCGGCCCGGCAGCCGATGCTGTCCGGCCCTTGGCTCCCTCAAGGCTTTGTCCTGAAGAGAGGGAGGTGAACTCCCATTGGGGCGGCTACAAACGTGAAGAAGCAGGCAGGCAGGCAAGCGGAGGGGAAGGGGAGGGGGGGGGGAAGAAGGGAGGCGGCCAGAAGCCAGAGCATGCCTTCGCCACCCTCCTCCTCCTCCCTTCACTTCCTCCTCGCGCGCTCCCCCTCCCTCTTGCCTTGGCGCTCTTTCCCTTCTTCTGTTTCCTGTCTTCCTGTTTCCTTCCCTCCCTCTCTCTTTCCCCCTTTCATTCCTTCCCCCTTCCACCACCTGAACAGAAGAGGGAAGGAGCGGGAGTGCAGCGATGGAGAGGGGGCAGGGCCAGAGCAGGAAAGGGGCGGGGCCGAGGCCAGAGCGCGCGGGGGGCGCGCATCCTTTCCCTTCCCGGCTTCCTCCTCTTCTGCCTCTTTGGGCATATTGAGGATTTGTGCCAAGTTTGCTCCTGATCCATCATTATTTGAGTCCACAGTGCTCTCTGGATGTAGGAGAACTACAACTCCCAAACTCAAGGTAAATGCCCAGCAAACCCTTTCAGTACTTTGGTCTCATGAGAGTTCAGTGTGCCAAGTTTGGTTCAAGACGGCTGAATGGCCATCTGTGAGGAATGCTTTGTGTTTTTCCCTTATGGCAGAAGGAGGTTGGACTGGATGGCCCTTGGAGGTCTCCTCCTACTCTAGGAACCTGTTGTTGTTGTTGTTGTTGTTGTTAGCAGAGGCTGAATGAATATCATCATCAACATTATTATTATTATAATGCTCTCACTGAAATAAATTTCCAAATATTTTGCTTTTATGGCTCTCTGAGTCAAAAAGGTTCCTGACCCCTGATATAATGAATCACAAATGATACAAATGTTTACATTTTGTTAACCATTGTTTTGTAAAATTTTAGTGAATAAATGTCATTTTTCCTATGACAACCTCTCTTTTTCATTGCTCATAACATATACTCTTATCAGTCTTATTAATATATCAAACACGCAATGCAGTGCCTTTTTTTATTATTATTAAAGAAATTCAATTGATATTATGTAAAATGTAGTTCAGCCTTTAGGTGAGGCCCTCCATAATATTTTTTTGGCTCTCCTGTGGCCTCTTGGAAAAAATAATTGCCCACCCCTGATTTAATGGCCTATCAGTTTCAAGGTGTGACTTCTTACTGCCTGAGGGAATCCTTTGTTGAGAGGTGATTACTTAGCTGTCTCTGACTGTTTCTTGAGTGTTGCTCTTTATTTCCTGTTATGATTTTAGAGTTTTTTTTAATACTGGTAGCCAGATTTTGTTCATTTTCATGGTTTCCTCCTTTCTGTTGAAATTGTCCACATGCTTGTGGATTTCAATGGCTTCTCTGTGTAGCCTGGCATGGTGGTTGTGAGAGTGGTCCAGCATTTCTGCATTCTCAAATAATATCCTGTGTCCAGGTTGGTTCATCAGGTGCTCTGCTATGGCTGACTTCTCTGGTTGAATTAGTCTGTGGTGCCTTTCATGTTCCTCGATTCGTATTTGGACACCAAGCGGGAACGCCGGGGGCCTAAAGGCGGGCCTAAAGAGGAGGAAGGGAGGCTCCCTTTCTCCTCCTCCGTCCCGCCTCTACCCCCGGCGCACCAATTGGGAAGGCCGGGGGGGGAGGAGGAGGCGTGCCTAAAGAGGAGGAAGGGAAGCGCTTCCCTTCCTCCTCCTTAGGCATGCCTTCTCCGTTCTGCCTCTCCTTCCGGCGCACTGATCGGTGCCCCGGTGGGAGCGGCAGAACAGAGGAGGTGTGCCTAAATAGGAAGAAGGGAAGCGTTTCCCTTCCTCCTCTTTAGGCACGCCTTCTCCGTTCTGCCTCTCCTCCCAGCGCACTGATCGGTGCGCCGGAGGGAGAGGCAAAACAGAGGAGGAGGCTGGCGTGACACTTTAGGACGGAGGGCGAAGCCATGGAGGGATCCCCTTGGCTTTGCCCTCCCTCCTAAAGGGTCACGCCAGCCTCAGAAGTGAAATCGCCGCTTCTGAGGCTGGCGTGACACTTTAGGAGGAGGGGCCGGGGGCGTGGCCGGGGGCGTGGCCAGGGGTGGGGGCTGGGGTGGGGCAGAGTGGCGCGGAACGCCCCCCCCAGGTCATCAGTGACTGGAAGTCTGGCTCTAGGTCCAGTAGAAATTGGACAGCACTGTCTTAGATTAAGGTGATCTGTGTGCCTTTTTCGTCTGGAATTTTGAACAGAAGCACTGCAATATTTTCTTGTACATTCCACTTGCATAAGCTAAATGGGTTTAAAAAGCAAACACCATAGGAAAAATTAAAGTCCTCTGTGTTCCTCCACTTGCAGAAATCTTTACATGGCCATACAGCTGGGAAAACTCACAGCAACCCAAATCTAATACAACCACCCCATGGATTCCATAGGAAACTCATGGTACTCACAAGGACACAGCAATGATTGCTATCCATCACAAGAGATATGTTTAATTATTGGATTACTTAATCAAAAGGACAAACCTTCCCTGGAGATCGCTTTGTTTGCTCCGTTTTCATTTGCAGTCTAATGAGAGTCGGGATTGCACCGTTCCCGTTGCTCAGCTAATAAACAAGTTGGACAAGAGATAGACATTTTTTCCCCTTTTAAAGTCAATGACAGTTTGCCTGAGGAAGCGAAGACTTAACATTTCAACCCTTGGCAAATGTGTCTCCTTTGTAAAACTGGGGAAGAAATTGGAAAATATCGCAGAACATCAAAACGAATTTGTGTGAATTAAACTGGTTGTCAGTCTCTCAAATGTTTGGCTTTGCTTGGCTGCTGCATTAGATTAAATGGTTGAATATACAAGTCTAATTTATTATTGTATAATTATATACAATAATAAATTATATAATTAATATAATTTATTATTGTGTATGTGAATATTAACTGATATGTTTACAGTGCCTTATTAATGAGTCTTCAGAAGCATTTGTCTCGAGTTCTCACCAAATGTGATGGTGATCGAACCAAAAAGAAAGTCCTTCTCTGAAGATCTTAAAACTGAGGCAAGCTAATCGAGGGAGAAGTGGTCTTTCAGGTAGTCTGAACCTGTCATGTGGATCATTCAAAAAAATAGTTTGAATCTATGAAACCATAAATCAGTGGTTCTCAACCTTCCTAATGCCGCGACCCCTTAATCCTAATCTTGTGGTGACCCTCAACCATGACATTATTTTCGTTGCCACTTCATAACTGTATTTCTGCTACTGTTGGCAATCATAATGTAAATATCTGATGTGCAGGATGTATTTTCATTCACTAGACCAAATTTGGCACAAATCCCCGATACACCCAAATAGTGGGGATGGTGGGATTGATTTTGTCATTCGGGAGTTGTAGTTGCTGGGATTTATAGTTCAGCTACAATCAAAGAGCATTCTGAACTCCACCAACGATGGAATTGAACCAAACTTGGCACACAGAACTCCCATGACCAACAGAAAATAATGGAAGAGTTTCGTGGGCCTCTAGATAGTTGACTTTATAGCCGGTTAAGGAGCACCATCTGTGAGCGGAGAGAAGACCGGGTTTGAAATCAGAGTTTTCCTTCTCCTAGGATGGTTGCCAAAAGGCTAGAAGAGCCCATCCTGCCCTTTGACGCTCTTTGTTCAGACCCTCTGACACCCCCTTGCGGTTGTGACCTGTCTGGCATGGGAGGCCCTACCGGTGGCTATTATGCCACCGCCAGCATAGCTCACAACTTCATTAGGATACACAAGCCTCTCCCGCACAACAAGGGGGTGCCAACAGGGGGGTGCCAACAGAGGGGACGGCTATATATAAAACAATAATAACGCTATTGAATCCTGGCATTCGTAGTTTGATGAGGTTCTGGCTGAAGATTCTAAATATCCCTCCCTATATTGCCATTCCCATAGGAACTATGGAACCATGACAATTAAAATAGAAAAGGAAATTACTAATCCAGTGGTTCCCAAAATGTGCTGCAAAGTCCTATGCACCACAAATAGGAGAGGGATCTAAATGAAATAAGAAGTTGGTAGCAGAAAATATTATTCCAAAAGGATTGGATTTAAGACTCTAGATCACTGATTCTCAAAGTGGGCAGTACCGCCCTTTAGTGGGCGGTGAGCGGTGAGGCAATCCAAGGGGGTGGTGGGAGGCTCAGGTGAATTTGGGGGGCGGTGAACCCCTTTAAGGGGGCAGTGAACGATTGGGGGTTCTGTGTGCCAAGCTTGGCTCAATTCCATTGTTGGTGGAGTTCAAAATCCTCTTTGATTGTAGGTGAACTATAAATCCCAGCAACTACAACTCCCAAATGAGAAGGACTATTTTCTGAAAAACTCCACCAGTGTTCAAATTTGGGCATATTGAGTATTTGTGCCAAATGTCATCCAAATCCATAGTTGTTTGGGTTCTCAGTTCTCTCCGGATGTAGGTGAACTACATCTCCCCTAAATCACTGCCAATTCCTCCCAAACCCCTCCAGTATTTACTACTGGTCATGTGGGTTCTCTATGCCAAGTTTGGTCCAGTTCTGTAATTTGTGGGGGACTCATTGGTCTGTGGAAGTCAGAGCTGAATCGATTGAAGGTACTGCAAATCCCATCATCCGTTATCCATACTCCCCAAACTTATTGTTTTTGTGATTAATCACTATGCTTTAATTATGTTCAATTTGTAACAATGAAAATACATCCTGCATATTAGATATTTGCATTAGAATTCGTAAGAGTAGCAAAATTATTTATGAAGTAGCAATCAAAATATAGTTGGGGGTCACCACAACATGAGGAACCTTATTTAGGGGTCACGGCATTAGAAAGGTTGAGAACCACTGCATTAATACATATATCTTTCTGTTTAATTGCTATTAAATTAAAAAAATTAATTTCTAGGGGGGTGGTGAGTAAATTTTTTTTCTGGAAAGGGGGTGGTAGGCCAAAAAGGTTTGGGAGCCACTGCTCTAGATGTTCTATCAAAATCAATGTTGGGAGGTGCAGTAATTTTTCCAAATTGTGGACAACACCCTTACTGCCTTGGGGCACAGAGAATACAGATTAAGGGGATCGCCTTTGTTTGTTATACGGACTGAGGAGTTTAGGATGCCCTCTGCAACATACTTACCTGAAAGTATGGGACTTATTTCTGGGTAGGAATATTGAAGACTGAACACTTCACTCTAAATCAGTGATTTTCAACCAGTGTGCCGTGGAACACTAGTGTGCCGTAAGAGATCATCAGGTGTGCCATGGGAAATTATTTTCGAACTTCATATAAGGCGCATCTGTCCCTTTAAGAAATGGAACCATAGCAATCTTGCGTCACCTAAGAAGTGACGCGAGAGTGCTATAGTCGCGCCAATTTGGATTCGCTCAGACGCGTCTAAGTAAGCAAAGTTAGAGTTAGTGCTCCAGCTGCGCGTCAAGTGTCCTTCTCCTCTTAGGGCGCTTGTGCCCGCTTTGTGCTGGTCTGTGACCGTAATAAAGTTTTGATTTGAAGTGACAGTGGCAATTTGGGATCACTAAAAACAGAGACTGACAGCTGTTGAGCAAGAGCTTCGTGTGTGCCTTTCTACCATTCCTGCCAGGATATCTATTTTGTGTTCATCGAAACAGGCCAAGGTTTCACACTAAGTGAATGTATAAATACATTTAAAAACATATTCACTATATGTATTACTGTGTTAGAGTGTCATTTTGTGTCATTTTGGTTGGTGGTGTGCCCCAGGATTTTGTAAATGTAAAAAATGTGCCGCGACTCAAAAAAGGTTGAAAATCACTGCTCTAAATAATATGTGGATTCTATGGGGAAAATTATCAGGTTGCATGATGTTAGGACCCAATGGTGTTAGTCAATGTTTCCTGTTGTGAAGGTCCCTGGAAAATATTCTAGTTCTTTAAAATACATTTTTCTTCTGAATGTAAATGCCTGTCCCCAGAGGGAATTGCAATGACCTTTAGTTGACACATTGAAATGTCTGGCTGAGTGGATGGATTTTTCAAGATAACTATAATTTTAATCAGGCCGAGGCTTATGTTATTCTGGAGGAGAAAATCATCCTTTAGGACTTCATAAGCATGATAATGTACTTAATAGTGTTCTCTCTCTTTTCTCTCGCACACTCATGTTTCAGCCTTTTCCCAAGCACTCTCTCGCCACCCTTGTGTTGGAAGATATGCTTGAAATCTTTAATTTTTCAAAACCCTATTCATACTTACAACCACATTTGTAGTCCTGGCATGTCTACTCCGATGTAAGTGTCTCAGCATTATACAGGTCGTGTGTGTGTGTGTGTGTGTGTGTGTGTGAATCCTGGTTAGGTTTTTTGTATCTTGATCAAATTTGTATTAAATTCGATTGTAAATTACTTTTGAAGCGTTGCTGAAGCGCTTTAAGCAACCCAGAAGTAATTACCAAATTCGAGACCGTCGCAATTTTTCGGAAATGAAACGACATATTCGGAAAGGGTTTTACCTTCCCTGGCCTTCCCTTCCATGCGGATTTCTTCCCACCGCCTGAGAACTGGGTTGGAAGCTGCCTTAAGCTTCCAAGCCCATGCCTTCCTTCCGGATCTGAAAGGCCCCACTTTGGACACGGCTTTCCTCCCCCCCCCCCCCCACGGGGCCGTTCAGATCCAGAAAGAAGCCATGGGCTTGGAAACCCAGGCTTTCCCTCCGGATCTGAATGGGGCTTTCCTTCCCCCCGCGGGGCCGTTTGGATCTGGAGGGAAGCCATGGGCTTCAAAGCTGTTCAGATCCAGAGGGAAGGCATGGGCTTGGAAGCCCATGGCTTTCCTCTGGATCTGAATGGCCCCATGGAGGGAAGGAAATCCACGTCCAAAGCGGCTGATTAACCCACTTTGGGCGTGGTTTTCCTTCCTGCGGCCATTTACGAAGCATTTCTGAAATTTCTGTAATTTTGAAGCATTTCCCCAGAACATTCCAAAAATCATTTAAAATTCGAAGCGCCAGCGCCCGCTACATCCGAAACGAGTTTTGAACCATTTTTTTCCAACCAGCCCTAGTGTGTGTATGCCAACTTGTCTGCCAACTTACGTTGACCTTGTGAAGGTTTCCTTATTTGTTGTTGTTGTTGTTGTTGTTGTTGTTGTTATGTGCCTTCAAGTCATTTCCAACTTATGGTGACCCTAAAAAATTGTCTTGATTAGGATGTTTGGTACTTATTCCAGAAAGGTGAGGGAAGCCCAACCTGTTCTGAACTTATTCTAGAAAGGAGGGAGAAGCCCAGTGTAAGGATCAGAGCAGGAAGCAGTAAAAGTAAAACCACTTGGCTAGCATTGTGTAATTACAACCAGGGCGAAGTAACTGCTGGGGTAATAAAGGATCAAAGGGCTACTCCTTGCTGAGGTGTTGGAAGATTGGAGTTCTGAGAGGCTTGTGTCTTGAGAAGACTGAAGGTTAGAGCAGTGTTTCCCAACCAGTGTGCCGTGGCACACTAGTGTGCCGTGAGCGATCATCAGGTGTGCCGTGGGAAATTGGAACCTCCAATACCCTTTCTTCTCCCTCCTGCCAAACACTTTTCCTTCTCCACTCAGGCTCCCTTATGGGAGTTCTGTGTGGGAAGTTTGATTCCATTCCATCATTGGTGGAGTTCAGAATGCTCTTTGATTGCGGGTGAACTATAACTCCCAGCTGTTGAGCAAGACCTTCGTGTGTGTCTTTCTGCCATTCCTGCCAGGCTATCTATGTTGTGTTCATCGAAACAGGCCCAGGTTTCACACTGAATGTATAAATACATTTAAAAACATATTAACTATATGTATTACTGTGTTAGAGTGTCATTTTGTGTCATTTTGGTTGGTGGTGTGCCCCAGGATTTTGTAAATGTAAAAAAATGTGCCGCAGCTCAAAACAAGGTTGGGAAACACTGGGTTAGAGTATCAAGAAGAATTGGACTACAAAACCAGCCTGCTTCAAGTAAGAAGCCTCCAGTAATCCGGAAGTATCAGGAAAAGAAGGCTAGCAATGTTTTCCAGTCTTCAGCCAATGTAAATTGACTCTGTATGCATAAGTATATGTATATGCATATGTATATATGTGTGTGCATGTGTATATATCTGTGTGTATTCTCTCTCTCTCTCTCTCTCTCTCTCTCTCTCTCTCTCTATATATATATATATATATATGGCAAAAAGTATGATAGCTGGGACCAGGGCCGTACCCAGGATTTTGATTCGGGGGGGGGGGGCTGAGTTTGGTTCGGGGGTGGGTGGGCTGAGACTGGGTGGAAGAGGGTCTACCCTAGCAAACCTTTTGTATTGTTATCCCAATAACCTCATTAATGTGGGATATAATGAGCATAGTGATCAGATCATGATATGAATAAACATAACAGTTTAAATAATGTACCAGTAAGGCCTTTTCGCGGACCACCCTGAGAATTTCGGGGGGGGGGGGGCTGAAGCCCCCTTAGCCCCCCCCCCTGCTACATGCCTGGCTGGGACCCTACGCTGGTTGCGCACCACAGAACAAAATTCATGAAGGGAACACATGTGTGAGACAGCGCAGCGAGTGAGATACGCAGCTGCAAGGGAGGGAGGAGGAAGGAGTCTATGACTCACACATCCAGAGCCCCAGCACCTCCACTGTCAGAAAGCAGGCGGGG
Organism: Anolis apletophallus; assembly: GCA_030556195.1. NCBI lineage: Eukaryota > Metazoa > Chordata > Lepidosauria > Squamata > Anolidae > Anolis > Anolis apletophallus. Next base: position 43,176,173 of record JARBWK010000007.1, on the reverse strand, counting down.
GAAAGCACAAGAAGAGGGGATCCAGTTCCTGTAGCTCTGTTCGCACTTGGGCTTGACTGCCAGCACACTTTCCACCCTTCGAAGAAAGCAGCCCCAGCAACTTGGAGCAGTCCAAGTGGAGTTCCCTTCATTAATTCCGACATGCATTGCGCAACCAGTGTACGGGTCCCAGCTATCATACTTTTGTCATATAGTCTGCTGCAAAGGGAAAGATGTGGGTTTACTCCTTAATCCGGGGGGGGGAATCTTCTGCAGCTGTTTGTGACTACACATATTAATCTTCATCATGACATCATAATCAAAAGCAAAAGAACATCTGTAATCTACCCAGAAATGGAATTTTAAAAAATCACACTATTGGGATTTCTGCACCGTGCAAACTTTTTCAAAACAGTTTTCTTGGTTCTGTCATACAGGGACGGTTCAGAATTTGTCATAGCTAAAAACTACTTCCGTGTTGATTGATCAGGTTTTCATTATGACTACAGAATGGAAAATAAATTTCAATTTTAGATGGATTAACGGTATATTTATTTATTTATTTACATTATTTCTATCCTGCCCTTCTCACCCCCGATAACAACGCTATTCTACCTGTATTATGCATAACAAGGTCAATCAGACTACTGTCCAGGAGAGAAGTAGTCTTCTTCCTTGGAGATTTTTAAACAGGAGTTGGAGTCTGCACCGGGAGGGAGCTGGACCAAATGACTCTTGGGGAGTGAGCTCCGGCTGCCAATAATGGACAGTGCTGCCCTGTCTATCATTTATTTATCTATTGGGGGGTTGTTTACTCATTTGGTACAATTCTGATGGAAAATTCCAAAGGGGGAACCGATGATATAAAAGCGTTGGTGGTCCGATGTGCTTGATCATTTCAGAGGACTCAACCCCTTTTAGCCTAGTCTTAGGGTGCTCAAACATCCAATGCAGGGTACATGCTGTAACCGGCAGAACCAACCACTAACCATGCTGGCTCAGGCCTCTTCCACACAGCTGAATAACATCCAACGTTATCTTCTTTGAACTGGGATATATGGCAGTGTGGACTCAGATAACCCAGTTCAAAGCAGATATTGTGGGATTTCCTGCCTTGATATTCTGTGTGATATGGCGGTGTGGAAGGGTCCTTGGGAATTCCAGGAGTTGTATCCACAAAGGTAACTTTCCCACGCTTTGTATCTGTCTCCTTCCCAGAATTGGCCCCCACCCAGGGCTATTTACAATCATCTGCCCAATGAGTAAGATCCTTATGCCTTTGAGACTCTTCAGTACGCACACAATACATCCCACAGTTGAATCTGAAAAGCTCCCTCCCTTCCCTACAGGTATACATTCCTGTAGAGTTTAGGCAGCCCTGACCATATACAACTCATTGGAAGAATCCCAGAAAGGTTTATGGCCTCTCTTTTTGCTGGAAGATTTGCAAAATCTGATATATGGAAAGATAGGCTTGGAAGATACTGTTCCTTCCCCTGGAGTCAAAGGCTCCTTGTCCGGTTGGCACTGTTTTTTAATTGCTTCTTGCAGCCAGGTTTGCTAAATTAAGTGCATTCATACCCAATATCTTGCACATACATTCTTTGACTTCTTCATCATTGGTTGTGGTTGTATTACAACCTATCTATCTATCTATCTATTACATATAATAAAAGTCAGTGTTTGCGGGCGGTGGTGCGGCCGAGCAACCGAGCGGAGGGAGGAATATGTGCAAGCGTTTCGATTGGCTGCCACTGTGGGATTATTTGCATAACAGGCTCTGATTGGCCAGCCTCAGAACGCCAACATTCTACGGCCCCAGACAGAGGGGATTGGTTGCCACTGAAATGGTATTTGCATAAAGGACTCCGATAGGCCAACCACATTCCACCATTCCAAGGAGACTCAGAGGAAAAAGGAAATGCCTCAGGCAGTCCCTAACTGCGACTCACAGCAATGACGGATCACGACCAAACTTGGCAAACAGGGGAACAATGGCCCACTTCACAACCTGGTGTGGTTTAGGGCAGGATGGTCCACAAATGATGGGATTGCAGTACATTCACCTCATACACTTCCCAAACAACACTGTAGCCCCTAAAAAATACATACCACGCCCAAACAGCCCCAGACAGAGGGGATTGGCTGCCACTGAAATCGTATTTGCATAACGGACTCCGAATGGCCATCCACATTCCAACATTCTAAGGTGACTCAGAGGAAAAAGGAAAAGCCTCAGTCAGTCATACACTGCGGCCCACAGCAGTGACGGATCAGGACAAAATTTGGCAAACGGGCCCAATGGCCCACTTCACAACCTGGTGTGGTTTAGGGCAGGATGGCCCACGAATAATGGGATATTAAGTACCTTCACCTCATTCACTACCAAAACAACACTGTAGCCCCTATACATCACAGACCAGGCCCAAAATTGACAACAAGGCATCCTTAACTTGATTTTCCTGACTAGGCCTCAGCACATGGGATATTGTTAGGCTCCCTCACCTTGATTTTCCTGACTAGGCCCCAGGGACTCGCAGTACCTTCACTAAGTTCCTGAGACCACTGCAAGCCACATAAACATCTTATAGGAACCAACCTTGGCATACAATGCCTTCCTCAAATAACCCGGGCACCGCTGGGTCCTCAGCTAGTTAGGTTATATTTACTGGAGTGGGTTAAAACACTGAGCTGCTGAACTTGTTGACCGAAAGATCACAGGTTTGAATCTGGGGAGCAGGGTGAGCTCCCCGCTGTCAGCCCCAGCTTCCTCCAATATAGCAGTCTGAAAACATGCAAATGTGAGTAGATCAATAGGTACCGCTCCATTGATCCATGCGGTCATGCCGGCCACATGACCTTGGAGGTGTCTACGGACAACGCCGGCTCTTTGGCTTAGAAATGGAGCTGAGCATCAACTCCCAGAATCAGACACGACTGGACTTAATGTCAGGGGAAAACCTTTACCTTTACTATACAAAAGACACTCAACACTGTGAAGATGCAAAGCATTCACTCTGTGACCACTCTTGGTCATGTCAGAACATTGTTAAACTGGCCTATTGTGTTGTTTTTATGCCTTGTTGTTGTTGATATGGTTTATGATGTTGTTCAATATACTGTAAACCGTCCTGAGCCAGTTGGAAAGGACGGTATACAAATCGAAACATATAAATAAATAAATAAATAAATAGAATTATTGTGGTGTTGTAGTTAAGCAACTCGAACAATAAACAAACTGGCACTTGTTTGGATCCTTCGATGCCTTGGAGGGTGAAAGCCTTGTGTCCTGTTATCATATGTATACATTAAATCAGCATAGGCTATTGCTCATGATTGAGTATTATTGTTTTTCAAGGTTAGAGTCTTGACGGTGAGTCCGTATGTGACCATAGAGACCTATTCTGGATCTCCATGGTCTTTCATAGTAACATACATTTACAGATGGGCATGTGTATTCTGGGAGTGCGTCCGGTTACCATATCTACAGTATATGTGAACATGGGGAAATGGAGGAGAGGAGGTAGAAAATTACCACACTCTTCAACTCTCCCAGTTTGGCAGGGAAGATTCCAGTTAATCTTACGTCCGCTGTTTTTTTTTTTAAAAAAAATTCAATTTCTTTTCTCCAAGCTCAAGTAGAAACATACTGTTGTCGTTTCTGTTTTTTTCCTCTTCGAGAATTTTTGCCGTTTTGACCACACTCAGATGTTGCTTGGCCACACGTCCCGGTTTTTGTCTCTGAAAAGTTGGACTGTCATGCAGAGGAGATCCCGAGGGAGAAAGGTTATCATGGAATACTAAGATTAAGATATAGCTGTGAGAATCTGGGAAATCAGTATGCAACGGGATCTTGTAGCACCTTACAGACAAGCTGAGATAATGAAGGTGATATCATGTGTTTTCATAGGCTAAAGATGCTGAAAAGACAAAGAAATGGGCCCCAGAACAAATTAAATTGGAACTCTAGAAGTCATATCATGAGAGGAGATTAAAGGTAAAGGTTTTCCCCTGACATTAAGTCCAGTCGTATCTGACTCTTGGGGTTGGTGCTCCTCTCAATTTCTAAGCCGAAGAGCTGCCGTTATCCGTAGACACCTCCAAGGTCATATGGCTGGCAAGACTGCATGGAATACCGTTACCTTCCCGCCAGAGCGGTACCTATTGATCTACTCACATTAAAGCAGAATTGATGCTTTTAGCAGAAGTACGGTCAGAAGAGAGTGATGCACAAGCACAGGCCTTAGTATAATGAGATAGCTTGCCAGAAATCATGCTAGAAGCCAGTCCGAGAATAATGCACTCTGATTGGTACGTCAGGCACAAGCTGTGATTTGTTAGAGTACATCATGTGCCTTTCCTGATAACACTGGCCGTGATTGGCCTAGCTAGCGTCCAGCGTGGATTTGTTTACATTGTCATTGATTGGTAGAAACCGCGCATGGGCAAATGAAACCGTCCTTCCCTGCTGGCATAGAAGGACGGTTTTAGAAATGTTGCAGATTCAGTACAAGACGCCCATATGGCAGATAACATACTGTGGGAATGAAGAATTAATACTGCGTAGTGCTGTTTAGCAAATGAGGATGCGAATAGAATGTGATGCCAAATAATGCAATGTTTAATTGGATGACAAGAATGAGTTGATGCTGTAAACCAATGAAAAATGATAAAGAAGGAGGGACGGGACCTGTGCCGCCATAGAGTGTATATAAGGGATAGTTGAAGATTGCCCGGGGTTCTTGCCCCGAAGCAGCGAGTTCTGTGGGCAGGTCCCGTCAGCTGACGTTGTGTTACAATAAATTTTGGCTTCATTGCATCTGCAGTACGCTTGTTGCGTTTTCTCTCGTTCCTGTGCTCGCACATCGCGCCGCCTGTAAGTAAAAGTGCCACCTGGGAGTTTTGGGACTCCAGATTTGCTGCTACAACATTTGCATGTTTTTGAACTGCTAGGTTGGCAGAAGCTGGGGCTAGCAGTGCTCCCCAGATTCAAACCTGCGACCTTTTGGGCAGCAAGTTCAGCAGCTCAGTGCTTTAACCCACTGTGCCACCGGGGGCTCCATGTTATGCTTTATGTATCATTAAGAAATCAGTTGGAAAGATGTTTGCCACTGGAGTGAACTTTCACCCATCTTCCATGCTGTGGGAATCTTCAGCTGGCTTCCTGCGCCTGATTTACATTAGAAGGATCCATTTGAGTGTCTCAAGGAACCCATAAGTTTCGGGTCAGGCAAAGATCAGGAAGAACTGCAATATGTCCTTTGTCTGAGCCACCTGGTCAAATGATTCAATCATAAAGGCTTTGGTCATCTAGTATGCCTGGGGACCAAGCGGCGTTCTCAAACAATGACATGCCCTTCCCAGCAATTTGCCTACTAATCCAATCATGGAGAACAGTATTTGTTTGGATTCAAAAAAAAGTCCACTGTTTCCTGAAGACATTGGCCCCTCTGGGACAGGGACTTCACATATCAATAATAATAACAACAACAACAATTTATTATTTATTTATTTACCATATTTATACCCCGTCAACTTCTCAACCCCCGAAGGGGGACTCAGGACTGCTTACAATAAGCCCCATCAAGAGGCTATTACACATGATACAATAATAAAATCACAAATAAAAACATATCAAAGTTATAAACAATACATAATTAAAACCATACAAACCTTAAACCAGTCTAGTTTTTTTAATTTATTTTATACCCCACCACCATGTCCCCAAGGGGACTCGGGGCGACTTACATGGGGACAAGCCCAAAATTACAGATAAAATAACAGCATTAAACTCAATCAAATAAAAATATATCGCAGTTACTACAACAACATCATATCAATCAAAATAATAAGACAATCCGGAGGCCATGATGGCCACATCATGTTTTTTTTAATTTTGCTTATGTAAGGGACTCATGTTGCTTCATATTTTCACTTCAGCACTATTGCCCTGGATCAACATGCCCCCTCCTTTAGTAATTGGAGAGTTCCCTGAAGCGGGAATGCTCTCTGATTGGTCAACGCGGGCCACTGTCTCGCCTCTCGACATAGCCCCCTCCCTCGTGAAACGGGCTGGGTCAATCACGGCGAAGTCGGTACAGCTGAGCGGTGCAGAAAACTTGAATGCTGTAAAATGTATAAAATGCCTGTTTCTTGCTGTACATGTATCTCAGCTTATTTTGGTGACAGGTCGCAAGCTGATATCTTAATCAATTGATTAATAAATACTTTGGTGGCTTATTCTTCCAACTTGGTGAGCATTTTGTTCTAGATCAGGCCTTTGTCCAGCTCGCCAAGCGGCGCAGATCCTCAAGGGCAGCTTGTTGTTGCTGGTGCTGGCTCGATTGGCTTGGGAGCTGCCAATCATGCTTCAAGTTTCCACCAATGGCAGCCTTCTGGGTCTCACTATCCATGGCTGTCTCCAACCTCTAGCCATCAAAAGCAGATACTGTGGATTATCTGACTTGATATTCTGGGTTATATGGCTGTGTGAAAGGGACCTCAATCAGGGAAGAAATCGTCTTGAGTCTGCAAGACCTGAGCAGAGCGATTTTCGTGGAGGTCTCTCTTTCATTGGGTCACCATTAGTTGAAGTCAACTTGAAGGCAACTAACAACAACAATGCAGCAATAATACTGTAATCTTGTCCCATCACATCGAAAGGTAAGCGAGGTTCAGTGTGCACTCTGTAGTGGAAACAGCTCTCCGGCATCAACTCCACAGGACCGGCCATGTTGTCTGAATGCCCAACCACCGTCTCCCAAAGCAGTTGCTCTACTCTGAACTCAAGAATGGAAAATGGAATGTTGTGGTGGGCAGGAAAAGAGATTTAAAGATGGGCTCCAAGCATAACCTTAAAAACTCTGGCATAGACACTGATAACTGGGAAGACCTGGATCTTGAGTGCTCCAGCTGGAGGTCAGCTGTGACCAGCAGTGCTGTAGAATTTGAAGAGGCACGAATGAAGGGTGAAAGAGAGAAACGTGCCAAGAGGAAGATGCGTCAAGCCAACCCGACCGAGATCGCCTTCCACCTGGAAACCAATGCCCTCACAGCGAGAGAACATGCAGATCAAGAATAGGGCTCCACAGTCACCTACGTACCACGTACCCTATGTACACTGATCTTGGAAGATAATCCTACTTGGACAATGAGGGATCGCCTAAGTAAGTAAGTAAGTAAGTAAGCAAGCACTGTGTAGTGGAAACAGCTCTGCACTTTAACATCTTAACAGATCTTCTTATACACCAACCCTCTCACACACACACAAAAACACCTAGTATTTATTTCTTGAGGCACATGCCTTGTTCTACTTATTAGCTTTACCTCTGCCTAGAAAACTGGATGAATGAGCATGTCAAGAAATCTAAAAATATATTGATCTTTCCACCATTCTCTGGTCAGAAAAGAATTGCTCGAAACATGATCTGAATATGGTTTGCGCTGTTTGCCGAGGAAATAATGCAAATGTTTGGTTAAATATTGGGTAGCTGCAAACAACACATTTTTGTTACACAATCGAGTGCCAAGACCATCAAGCGTTTGTTGTGCATTCAGGACTGAATATATTTGCTTCGGGGGGAAACCAGATTAATTTCATTCTTGAGCATATTTATTAATGCCTCAGCAAATGAATCTAGGGCACAAATGAGGCAAGATCAATATTTATGCAGCCTACTTTAGAGAAGGAGAGATGCCTCCAAACAGCAGGGGATGTCACCATGAGTATTTTCCTGTGATTTCTTTCTGTGTCTTGGAGCCGGCTCATTTGCATCATTTAAAACTATTTATTCATTGTAAGGTGAACAGAGCAAGGCAGCTGATGCCAGAGTTTTCTCTGAGTCAGAGAAAATGGATGTTAATACACACAGTCAGGGCCCGTGCTACCAGGAGGTAAGATGAAGCAGGTGCTTCAGGCAGCAAGTTGTCCTGCCCATCCTGTGCCCTATAAGCTAGCTTGGAGCACACAGTATAGCATATAATACAGGGGTCGGGAACCTTTTTGATTCAGAGAGCCATAAAAGCAACATTTTTGAAAATTTATTTCAGTGAGAGCAATGTAATATATATAATATATCAGGGCTGTCCAACTTCTGGCGGGTCCAGGGCCGGATAAGAGGTCACTGATGACCTGCGGGGCCGCTCGGCCCTGCCCCCAGGCCCCGCCCCCTCCTAAAGCCACCGAAAAAGGAGGAGTAGGCGGCGCCAAGGGGCAGCGCGTCATGCCAGGCCTGTGACGCGCTGCCCCTTGGCACCGCCTACTCCTCCTTTCGGCGCCTCCCTTCCTAGGCCGGGGGAGCCGCCGAAAAGGAGGAGTAGGTGGTGCCAAGAGCAGCGCGTCACGCCAGGCCTGTGACGCGCTGCTCTTGGTGCCGCCTTCTGCCCTTTGCGGCGGCCCTGCCCTAGGAAGGAGGGGGCGCGAAAAGGGCAGAAGGTGGCGCAACGGCAGCGCGTCACAGGCCTGGCGTGACGCGCTGCCCCTTGGCACCGCCTACTCCTCCTTTTCGGCGCCCCCCCTCCTTTCCTAGGCCGGGGAGCCGCCGAAAAGGAGGAGTAGGCGGTGCCAAGAGCAGCGTCACACCAGGACTGTGACGCGCTGCTCTTGGCGCCGCCTTCTGCCCTTTTCGGCGGCTCCCGCCCTAGGTAGGGAGGGGGTGCCGAAAAGGAGGAGCTAGCTCTCTTCCTCCTCCCTGCCCCGCCTCCCCCGGCCGCCATTTTTTTAAATAATATGGATTTTTTAAAAAAAATTTAAAATGGCGGCTGAGGGCATAGGTGGGGCCGTGTCCAACAGGCTACGGGGCCGGATCCGGCCCCGGGGCCGCCAGTTGGACAGCCCTGTAATATATTTTAAGACTGAATCCAAATAAATGTGAGTATATACGTACATACTATGAGAAAAGGATTCCCCCGGCAGAATGACGGGACACTTCAGACCTGGCTCTGCAAAAGGCATGCTCAGGACTCTGGGAAGGAAGAGAAGACAGAAGGAAGGGGGAAAGAAAGAAAGAAAGAAAGGCAGAAGAAATAAAGGAGGGAGGGGGAGAGGAAGAAAGAAAAGAAGAACGAACTATGGAAAAGGAAGAAAAGAAAAGCAGGAGAGACATAAGGAGGGGAAAAGAAAGAAGGCAATAGGAAGGGAGGAAAAGAAAGGGTGGGGAAAAGAAAGGGAGTGAGGAAAAAGTAAAATAATGAAGGGAAAAGAATAAAAGAAAGAAGGGGGAGAGAAAGAAGTGAAAAGAAAGGAAGGAGAAGGAAAGGAAGACTTGGGGAATGTCACACCCCAGCCTGCCCCTAGCCCTCAGCAAGACCAACGCCATGTTAAATCCAAAGCCTCAGAGAGGCCTGTAAAGCCTGACAGTGAAAGGCTGCAAAGGCCTCCAGTTCATTCAACGTTCAAGGACAAAAACAGCCTAGTTTCATCCCGAGCCGTTAAGCAGCGAGGGAAAGACAGAGACGGGTTAACTCCCGTCCATCCAGGTGCCAGCGCTAATTGGGCTTACAAACCAGTCTGTGATGGGAGGCTTGAGAAGGACCAGCTGGGAAACTGTTATGAGAACTAGTTCCAACGCACCGGTACGTCGTACCTATCAAAGCCTGCGAGACCTATTTAAACCAGGTCTCAGAGATGGGTGTTATCTCTTACCAACGTTTAGCCTCAAGCCTTGTCTTCACAGAACTTCGCCTGGGCCAGTGTGCCATCCTGCCATTGGACTCTGTCTACCAAGCCTTGCGCCAAGAACCTATCCCTGGATCTGGCCCATCGGGGCATAAAGACTCTTTTACTTATTGGAACTTTATTTTGCTTTTGGACTATTGCTTTGCAATAACCTGATGCTTGAAAGCATTCCTGGACTATAATTCCATCTTCTTTGCTCTTTTCATTATTCTAAATAAAGCAGTTAACCTCAGCTGGTCTCAAGTGGTTTATTGAGGGATTCTTCCAGGCCTTCAGTGCAACAGGGAAAAAGAATAGAAGAGGAAGGAAGAGGGAGGGAGAATGGAGGAAAGAAGGAGGGAGAGAAGGAACATAAGAAGAGCCATGCTGAATCGGGCCTCAGCCCATCTAGTCCAGCATTCTGTGTCACACAGTGGCCCACTAGTTGTACACAGGGATCTCTAGCAGAAAGGAGGGCAGAACCTCACCTGCTCCCGACCCCCACAACCAGTACCCGGGAAAATCCTGCCTGCCTCCATCAACACAGAGGTGGCACTTGGATGTCCATTTCAGTAGCTACTGATTCCCTTGGTATCCATGAATCTGTCTAATCCTGCCTTGAAGCTGTCCAGGCTGACCGCTGTCACAACCTCCTCTGGAAGTGAGTTCCATAACCCAATGACCCTCTGGGTGAAGAAATATTTCCTTTATTAGTCCTAACTTTCCTACCTTGGAGCTTTAGGAGTGCCCCTGGTCCTAGTGTTGTGTGACAGAGAAAATATTTTTTCTTTATTCACCTTTTCTATCCCATGCATGATTTTATACACTTCGATCAAGTCACCTCTTAAACGCCGTCTTTCAAGGCTGAAAAGACCAAGGCGTTGCAACCTGATTTCATAAGGAGCTGCTCCATCCCTTGGATCATTTTTGTCGCCCTTCTTTGTACCTTTTCCAGTTCCGTTATATCCTTCTTAAGGTGCGGAGACCAGAATTGTACACAGTACTCCAAATGTGGCCTTACCATAGATTTGTAGAGAGGCAATACAACATTTGCCGACCTATTTTCGATTCCCTTCCTGATCATGCCAAGCATAGAATTTGCTTTTTTCACTGCTGCAGCGCACTGGGTTGACATCTTCATTGAGCTGTCCACCAAAACCCCAAGGAGAAAGAAAGGGTGAAGGGGAGGAAGAAAGGAAGAGGAAGGAAGGAAGGAAGGAAGGAAGGAAGGAAGGAAGGAAGGAAGGGGAGAATGGATGAAAGAAGGAGAGAAGGAGAAGGAAAGGGTGAAGGGGAGAAAGGAAGGAAGGAAGAGGAAGAAAGGAAGAGGGAGAATGGAGGAAAGAAGGAAGAGGAGAGAGGGAAGTGAAAGGAAGGAGAGAAGGAGAAGGAAAGGATGAAGGGGAGGAAGGAAGAGGAAGGAAGGAAGAGGGAGAATGGAGGAAAGAAGGGGAGAAGGGGATGGAAAGGGTGAAGGGGGAGAAAAAAAGGAAGGAAGAGGGGGAATGGAGGAAAAAAGGAAGGAGAGAAGGAAAGGGTGCATGCTGGGAAACCGAGGCCCGGGCTGCTCTGGAGAGCCGGATGCCATAATGAAAAGAGCCACATCTGGCTCCCGAGCCATGGGTTCCTTAGCCCTGCTATAATACTATAGAATTGAAGTTTCAAGTTTTATTCAAGTTGGCCTTGAATAAACAGAACTTTGTAAACAGAACTGGAGAAATTGCCACCTTCTCCTTTATCTTTAGCAGCAAGATATATTGAGTTGGTTCTCGAGAACTTGGAAAACGTATAGTTTGGACTGTGACTCCCAGAATCCTCCAGTCAGTATGGTAAGTGACTTTTTCTGGCCACTTTTCAACAGGGTCATTCAGTGGGTTTCCACATCTGAACAGGAATTTAAATCTTCATCTCCAGAGTTGCAATCCAACACTCAAACCACTTTACCACACCGAGTCCCCTTTTAAGATTAAATCGTTTTGATGTTGTTGTTATTGTATGCCTTCAAGTTGTTTCTGACTTATGGTGGCCACCCAAGGCAACTTTATATTGGGTTTTCTTTCTTTTTTAAAATAGATTATTATTGAGATTTTAATAATCTATTATATAAAGGAGGTCCCGTCATGGAACGACCATCCTAGGCAGAGAAACCTTACAAGGCAGAGACACCAAATATGGCAACAAAAATAGGCCTCAGGCAAGGTAGGTTTTTAGCAAATAAACTTTCCCCCCAAAACCTAAAAGGCCCCCAAAACAATGATACAAAAAAACCTACATTTCCCAGCGTCCTCCGCGGCTGCCAACGAATCTCCCGGCCTCTACATTCTGACAACATGATTGGCTGCCAATGAGGGAGTATTTGCATAACGCCTCTATTGGCCAGCCAACATGAACATTCCGACCCATAATAAACTGGCAGAGGAGGATAAGGCAAAGGCCTGAGCCAGTCGCCAACACAAACACCCAATTCACTTCCCACAGAAAATTTAAACCCCTACAAATCACAGCCCATGCCCAAAATTGACAGTAAGGCTTCATTAACTTGATTTCCCTGATTAGGCCTCACTTAATGGGATGCTGTTTACGCTCTGAATTGACAGTAAGGCTTCATTAACTTGATTTTCCCGACTAGGCCTCAGCTCATGGGACATTGTGTATGGCCTGAATTGACAGTAAAGTTTCATTAACTTGATTTTCCTGAATAGGCCTCAGCTCATGGGACATTGTGTATGGCCTGAATTTACAGTGACCTACCTTGGCACACAGAGCCCCTATGACCCACACTACATTCTACTGCAGTTTGGAGGAGGGTGGACCATGGATGATGGGATTTGATGTACCTCCATGGATTATGGGATTTGTAGTACTTTCAAACCCTTCATTCCCCACAGACCACTGTGGCCCAGAACCAAGACCGATAAAGACCCAACTTGGCACACAGTGCCACCATGACCCACACTCCATCCAACTGCAGTTTAGAGGAGGGCAGACCATGGATGATGGGATTTCAAGTACCTCCACTCACTCCCAAAGTACCCCACCCACACAAGCATCAACCTCTACATCAACACAGCAAACGGAAAGACAAAAAACATTGTATATCCACAAGCTATGCAGAACGCCAGCAACACCACACACCAACAACTCCACAGCACTTCAACATCCCACCCACCAGAACAACCCACAACGACACAGCCATGACCCCACCAAGAACATAACTAACATCAATTCCAACCCTTACATACTCAGACTTTCTCGCATCTCCTAAATAGGGCACAGCAATGCGTGCCGGGTACAGCTAGTCATATATAAGGAAATAAAACAATACTCGCAAAATACACACAAAACACTTCTTCGAAAATTGAATAAAGATTTATATTTTTTTAAAAACAAAATACACACAAAACACAAAGTATGTCATGGACTCTGGGATGCAACCCAGAGGGGGAAAAGGAATAAAAGTGTCCATATAAGGAAGGAAAGTTAAAGGAAAGAATGAAAGTAAAGAAGATTCAGATCTGTTGGTTCTGAATCTTGGTGCGGGTGCACATGCAATTAAGTAATCGGTGTCATATTTTTCTTTATCATTGGCTTACGTTCGGGTGCTATCTATTTCTCTTTCTAGCTGTATCCTTGTTTTTCTTAATGTTTCAACATGATACCTATAATATAATAACATAGAAAAGTATCGTAATTATTATTATTTATTTCTTATTCCCCCCCTTTTAAACTTGTTTAAGCTTTTTAAAATCCATTTTAGGTTCAGGTCTATATTACATTCTATCTTATAATATTTTTGCAATAAGCTCCAATCCCATTTTTTAGGTGTTTCCTCGTTTCTATTTCTGTCCTTAGGTCTTCCGTCAATCTTTCCATTTGGACTGTGTCTAAGATATTTGATATCCACTCCTCTTTTGAGGGTATTTTATACGACTTCCAGTATTTTGCATATACCATTTTCGCAGCAGTAGTAACTAAAATGAATATTTTTCCTTGCATTTTGAAATCAGAATCTACTATTCCCAGCAAGTATGAATCTGGTTTCCTCACAAATCTTTTTTGGATCATTTATTCTGTTTCTGAGTGTATCATTCTCCAATATTTGTCTGCTTTTGGGCATAGCCACCAAAGATGGAAAAATGTTCCGTTTAGTTTCATTGCAATTCCATCAGTTTGGTTTGACATTTTTATACATTTTAGCTAGATTTTCTGGAGTGAGATACCATCTGAATATTAATTTAATCCAATTTCCTTGTATTTGTGGCAGTAAGATATATTTATGTTATTTTTCCATATTGATTTCCATGTTTCAAAATTTATTTGGTAACCTATATTTCTTGACCATTTTTTCATAAAGTTTCTAAATTGATCGTCTTCATTTTCCCATTTCAGTAGTATTTTATAAATCTTTCCCACTAATTTTTGATTTTTGCCGAATATCACTTCTTCTAATTTGTTATGATTGTCTTCAAAGCCTAATTTACCATCTTCTTTATATTTTTCCCTAATTTGTAAGTAAGGTGTGAAGACTCTCTACTTTATAACTTCTGCAACCACCAAAATGTTAGGAACTGAGGTATTTTTGATCAGAGAACTTAATTGTAAAGATCTTCAATCCTGCCTCAAATTAATGGAGATGTGTGTCACCAAACTGTAATGACGCACCACCTTAGTAAATCTGCTCTCACCAGTGAGTAATTCTTGACCACCCGATATTTCTAAAGCTTGCACCAAAAGAGTTCACAGAGAGAGATTTATGAATAAAGAACTTTAACTGTTTATTTGTTAACAAGGTTTAAAGCGTGGAGGTTTTAAGGTACACAGAGCTTAGTTGGTTACAGTATCTTCTTAGAGGCACAAATCTTAAGGTTACTAAGTTTCTAAATACAATGTTTGACTGTATTTCTCCAAACACTGACTCAACAATATTATAAATACTTTGTCCACTTATAGGCCTTTTATCTATCTTCTAGGTTCCAGCCTAATCTACAAACAACGGTCTTTAAAGACTTTCTAAAACCTAACTGCCTTTCTGCAGTATCAACACAGCCTTTATCCTGTTCTCCTCAGAACAGATCACAACAGCCTCTCAAAACTGCCACCAGCCGGTCTAATCGCTACTAACTAACTGATGAATTTCAAATCTGGAAACTCTAAGGCTAGTTGTAGGCTCTGCCTCCTGTTGCTATGGCAATGGAACTTCTCAAAGGCCGGGCACTCTAATACTCTCTGTTAACCCTTTGTGGTCTGTCTAACATTTAATCATCTAACACAATACAAATTTAATAATACTAAAGGAGAAATTGATACCTTAACAGAAGAAATGTCAGAGAGAGGTGATGCATTAGAATAGAAATGGAATAGCAGAGGCAGCTTGCCAGCAGCAGCAGCACAAGAAATAGCAAGTGATTGGTTAGGAGACGCACATAGCAAATAAAGCTTTCACTTGGCAGGCCACCAGGTGAAAGCTCAGTAGAAATGTAACAAATTGGGAACACTTTGCTCATAAAGCAATAACATAGAACAATGATGGAAATTCACATTGCGCCACAGTTATTAACAAATAGGTTTTAGATGCTAGAATGCTTTATTTAATTGGATAGAGTAAAATGGGTTCATGGATACTAGCCAGTAACAATACATGAAGAAGGGAGGGACTAAATGTCGACTCCATTGTTGGTATAAAACCTGTCTGCTGTGAAAGTTCTGGGTTCTGTCTGCCAGCGGCTACGTTTCCGCACAGGGTGGACGGACCCATCAGCTGATGTGTTGCAATAAAGCTGGTTTCCTGTAACGCAGTAGAAATTGTCGCGTCATCTCTTCCCTGCGCTCGCACGCAACTTGCAGCCAGATTGCCTTGGGAGTTCTGGGACTCCAAGTTACTGCTTCAATACAAACCATACATTTAACAATAAAATAGAGATAAAACCCGCAATACACATATCGACTTCATTATATAAGGAAACCAGTTCACCCCGTGGTCTCAAAGCGGACACTCCAGCTACACGCACATACATATTTTCACTTTTGTTATGTGTATAGATAAGCTTCCATGGATATATACTCATGCTCACTCTAATTCATGGTTTTTATTTTTTGCAGAGGCTGCAATGAACATGAGCACATCCCTGAAATCTCAAGTTAAAATGTTAAAAAAAACCAGCTTATCTTAAAAGCGCAGCCACATTTCTCTTTTTCTCCCCCTTGCCTCCTCCTTTTTATGGCCAATAATGCTTCCATGATGATGATCATGATGCTGTATATTTGTATTCCAGTTTTTTCTGTGTATCCCACTTTTATCTTTGTGCCCCACTTATATCTCTGTAGCTGAGATGCCAAGCAGCTCACAACCATTAATAATACAATTTAAAATCTCCGGTATATAAATATTCAAATAGGATTAACATACAAATTGGTTAAAATCACTTCAAATATTTACAAAGTTAGAATACTTTAAACTGTTTAAATTCGGGTCTACAGATCCTTCCCAGGATCGTTCATCATTGCAGCTGGATGGGAATTACAAGGCCCTCCTCACATTAGAAGCCAGCCATTTCTTCTAGACTAGGCTGCAGATGCCTTTCGTGAGATTCTAAATAGTTTGTGGGCTGTGTTTTTTTTAAAGCACAGAACAATACAATTCATTGTGAAACCCGCACAGGCTAAACTGCAGATCCTAACATGTCCATTTCCTGTGTGAAGAATTCCGCGTGAAACTGTAAAAAAACCTATTAATTTCTTATTTCTTGCCCCATCTTATGAAGATACTATTGAGGAGTCATATCTAGCAGCATAATTCCAGTAGTAATGCAAACCAGTCAACATTTTGCAACGGAGGCCCCTTCCACACACCTGAATAACACCCCACATTTTCTGCTTTGAACTGGATTATATGGCAGTTTGGACTCAGATAACCCAGTTCAAAACGGATATTGTGGGATTTTCTGCCTTGATATTCTGGGTTTTATGGCTGTGTGGAAGGACCCTGAGGAAAAAAGGAAGGATGGAAGTAAAACAAATGGGAGATGACAATGATGGGAATCCAGGAATGCCCAGGACGAGATTGAATTGAAGTGGATTTGTAATACATTGGGGTTTGAGGGATACAGTACAGCTGAATGGCATCTTTCCATTCAGATGTCAGAAAACATGCATTAAATAATGTTCTGCAGTTGGCAGAGAAACGCATAGATATAGGATGCTTGAAAATGTGTTTAGTCTTATGAGACACAATCTGAGCATGTTAACAGTGTGATGTGGCAGCAGCATCAATAGTAGTATGGTATCTAGTTTGAGGGAAGTAATAGGCTAAGGCCCACACCATCCTGCCTTGGTTAAACCTCACTTGGAATAGTGCATCAATTTCTTCTTGTTTATTCATTCAGTCGTTTCCGATTCTTCGTGACCCCATGGACCAGCCTACGCCAGAGCTCCCTGTCGGCCGTTGCCACCCCCAGCGCCTTCAAGGTCAAGCCAGTCACTTCAAGGATACCATCCAGCCATCTTGCCGATGGTTGGCCCCTCTTCCTTTTTCCTTCCATTTTCCCCAGCTTCATTGTCTTCTCCAAGCTTTCCTGTCTTCTCATGATGTGGCCAAAGTACTTCATCCTTCCCTCTAAAATCCTTCCCTCCAGTGAGCAGTCGGGCATTATTTCCTGGAGGATTTTATTTATTTATTTATTTATTTATTTATTTCAAACTTTTGTTCCCCGACCTTCTCACCTCTCTAGAGGGACTCAGACCGGCTTGCAGCAAAATTCAATGCTATACAATTTAAAAACAACAACAACAACATATTAAAATGAATTTTTAAAAACCCAGCATAAAACCACATCACTACTAAAACAATTAAACGTGGTCACTCATTCAGACAATAGCCAATCTCAGCCTATTCTGGGAAGGCTTGGTTCCACATCCAGGTCTTCACCAGCCTCCTAAAGGACAACAGAGAGGGGGCAGATCTGGCATCACTTGGTAGAGAGTTCCACAGCCGAGGGGCCACCACAGAGAAGGCTCTGTCTCTCATCCTCACCAGTCGCGCTTGGGAAGTTGGCGGGACCGAGAGCAGGGCCTCTCCGGAGGATCTTAATGTCCTTGATGGTTCATAGGGGAGAATTCGTTTGAACAGATAAACTGGGCCAGAACCATATAGGGCAGGGGTGCCCACACTTTTTCAGCATGCGAACTACTTATAATAAAACCAAGTCAGAAAGATTTACCTACCTCCTCAAGGTTGGAGAGGGGAGGAGGCGGGGAAGGGCGGAGCTGGAGGCGGGGGCTTGGTGCAGCCTGGCTCCGCCCCTCTGGCTTCCGCTCTACCAGCAGCTTCTCCAGGCTTGAGGATGGCAGTGCCAAGCCATCCTTGTGCTAGCTATGCCTCCACTGGCTTGGCATTGCCATCCTCAAGCCTGGAGAAGCTGCTGGGAGTGCCAAAGCCGGGGGAGGGGCGGGGCTTGGTGCGGCCTGGCTCCGCCCCCTCTGAGAAGTGCCCCATCTGGCTGGGATCGACCTCCTTCGGTCCCGGGATCGACTGGTCGATCGCGATCGACTTCCTGGGCAGCCCTGGTATAGGGTTTTGTAGGTTAAAACCAGCACTTTGAATTGTGCGAAGAAGCTAATTGGCAGCCAGTGGAGCTGGCGCAGCAAGGAAGTTGTATGCTCCCTGTACCCCGCTCCTGTTAGTAACCTGGCTGCCGAACGCTGGACTAATTGCAGCTTCCGAGCAGTCTTCAGAGGCAACCCCACATAGAAAGCATTGCAGTAGTCTATTCGGGATGTAACCAGAGCGTGGACCACCGTGGCCAAGTCAGACTTTCCAAGGATGGACTAGTTTGATCTTCTTGCGGTCCAAGGCACTCTCAGAATTTTCCTCCAACACCACAGTTCAGAAGCGTCTATCTTCCTTTGCCCAGCCTTCCTTATGATCCAGCTCTCGCATCCATAGGTTACTATGGGGAATACCATTGCTTTAACTATGCCGGTCTTTGTTGCTAGTGTGATGTCTCTACTCTTCACTATATAATTTTATAGAGATTGGTCATTGCTCTCCTCCCAAGAAGTCAACATCTTCTTATTTCCTGGGCATCGCAATTCAAGAAGGATATTGACAAGCTAAAGAAGGGCAACCAAAACAATCAGAGGTTTAGAAGCCAAGTCCTATGAGGAATGGTTTAGGGAGCTGATTATGTTTAGCTTGGATTAAAAAAAATGAGACGGGACACAATAGCCATGTTTAAATATTGGAAAGGTGATCACATTGAGGAAGGGTCAAGCTTCTTTTCCGCTACCCAGAGACTAGGACTTGAAGCAACGGATTCAAACTGCAGGAAGAATTCCACCTAAACTTTAGGAAACATTTCCTGATGGCAATAGGTGTTGGACAGTGGACTATTCTGCCTCGAAGGGTGCTGGAGTCTCCTTCTTTGGAGACTTTTAAACAAAGGCTAGGTAACTGCTTTGATTGTGTGTCCCTGCTTGGCAGAATGGGGTTGGACTGGGTATACCTTTTGGTATCTTCCAACTCCATGATCCTATCACATTGTGAGCTACAGGCTGAATGGCATGAGCCAGTGGTTCTCAACCTGTGGATCCCCAGGTGTTTTGGCCTACTACTCCCAGAATTCCCAGCCAGTTTACCAGCTGGTAGGATTTCTGGGAGTTGAAGGCAAAAACATCTGGGGACCCACAGTTTCAGAACCATTGCCTTAGGCCAGTGTTTCCCAACCAGTGTGCCGTGAGCGATCATCAGGTGTGCCGTGAGAAATTGGAACCTCCAATACCCTTTCTTCCCCCTCCTGTCGGACACTTTTTCTTCTCCACTCGGGCTCCCTTCTTCCCAGCCTCACTCTGCTCGCTTTGCTCACGCTGCCGCTTCTGCGGGAGGGGGGAGGGAGGAAGACGCTACTGCGCAGACTCACCCCACGTCTTCCTCCCTCCTCTCCACAGTGCTCTCTGGATATAGGTGAACTACAACGCCAAAACTCAAGGTCAATGCCCACCAAACTCTTATAGTATTTTTTCTTGGTTATGGTAGTTCTGTGTGGGAAGTTTGATTCCATTCCATCATTGGCGGAGTTCAGAAAACTCCTTGATTGCGGGTGAACTATAACTCCCAGCTGTTGAGCAAGACCTTCGTGTGTGTCTTTCTGCCATTCCTGCCAGGATATCTATGTTGTGTTCATCGAAACAGGCCCAGGTTTCACACTGAGTGTATAAATACATTAAAAAAACATATTAACTATATGTATTACTGTGTTAGAGTGTCATGTTGTGTCATTTTGGTTGGTGGTGTGCCCCAGGATTTTGCAAATGTAAAAAATGTGCCGCGGCTCAAAAAAGGTTGAAAAACACTGCCTTAGGCTGACAACTGACAAAGCCACCCATGTAATCTGACAATTTATATGGAAGAGATATTTCTGTTCTAGTTTGGCACTCAAATGGATGTCGCATATTATTGCAATGATTTTTTTAATCTGAGAAACAAAAGCAGAAAATAGATATGAAAGAAATGCGGAGTGAATGAGTTCTCCTGTTGCTTCTGACTTTGGAACAGGGTCCTTTGTTGTCAGAGGAAGAATTTCTAAATGATGCTTCAATTTCTTTCTTCTCAAATCTTCTGCTTGAGTTGAGTTTGCTGCCTGGCAGTACTCAACAGCAGGGCAACCTTGAGTTAGGAAGAGTCTGAAGAATATAACATTGTCTTCCACAAAGAACATATATGCCTTGTATTCATGAACAAATTAAGTTGCCTTCCAAACATTGCAGAACTACAGTCCTCATCAGCCACAGCCAGCCCAGAGTGAAGGAAGTTGTAACCAAATATTATCTGGAAGGCCAACGGGTTCCTCACTCTTGTATCTTATTTTACCAATAAGACACATTTTGAACAGTTAATTCAATGGCTGACACTCTATCCCTTTATTGACATGCATACAGTCTAATGCGGGGGTCGGGAACCTTTTTGACTCAGAGAGCCATGAAAGCAAAATATTTGGAAATTTATTTCAGTGAGAGCCATGTGTGTGTGTGTGTGTGTGTGTGTGTGTGTGTGTGTGTGTGTGTATGTATGTATGTATATATATATATATATATATATAATCTTAAGACTGAATTCAACTAAATGTGAGTATATATGTACATACTATGAAAAAGGGTTTCTCCCGGCAGAATGATGGGACACTTCAGACCTGGCTCTGCAAAAGGCATGCTCAGGACTCTGGGAAGGAAGAGAAGACAGAAGGAAGGGGGAAAGAAAGAAAGAAAGAAGAAAGAAAGGAGGGAGGGGGAGAGGAAGAAAGAAAAGAAGAATGAACTATGGAAAAGGAAGAAAAGAAAAGCAGGAGAGAGACACGGAGGGGAAAAGAAAGAAGGAAGTGGGAAGGGAGGAAAGGAAAGGGTGGGGAAAAGAAAGGAAAGGGAGTGAGGAAAAAGTAAAATAATGAAGGGAAAAGAAGAAAAGAAAGAAGAGAGAGTGGGAAGTGAAAAGGAAGGAAGGAGAAGGAAAGGAAGACTTGGGGGGAAAGAATAGAAGAGGAAGGAAGGAAGGAAGGAAGGAAGGAAGGAAGGAAGGAGGAAGGAAGAGGAAGGGGGGAGAATGGAGGAAAAAAGGAAGGGGAGAGAGGGAGGGAAAAGGAAGGAGAGAAGAAAAGGGTGAAGGGGGAGAAAGGAAGGAAGGAAGAAAGAGGGAGGAAAAGGGAGAATGGAGGAAAGAAGGAAGGGGAAAGAGGGAGGGAAAAGGAAGGAGAGAAGGAGAAGGAAAGGGTGAAGGGGGAGAAAGGAAGGAAGGAAGGAAGAGGGAGAATGGATGAAAGAAGGAAGGGGAGAGAGGGAGGGAAAAGGAAGGAGAAGGAAAGGGTGAAGGGGAAGGAAGGAAGGAAGAGGAAGGAAGGAAGGAAGGAAGAGGGAGAATGGAGAATGCGTCACTCCTCCCGGCTGCATGCTGGGAAACCGAGGCCAGATGCAATCATGAAAAGAGCCACATCTGGCTCCCGAGCCATAGGTTCCTGACCCCTGGTCTAATGCGATTCCAGAATTAGGAGGGATTCCTAGGCCAAGGACTGTAAGGCCCAGTAATATTTGACTGTTCTGACCAACAGCATGGAAGCATTTCAAAGTGTGCCATGACCTCTTTAACAAGCATGAAGAAGACAACGAGAACTTCACAAGGCGGAGAAATGAGTTTGCCAAGAAAGAAAAAAAACCACACAGAACTGTTTGAATGATGGATGAATCTGTTGAGTCACCTAGGAATGTAGGCTTAATTTCTCCTAGATAGTAGCAATCTGGAGTTAAACTCTTGAGTAATCACAAAAGAATTTGGTAGAGATCCAAATTCCTTTCCCCACAAAGCCACTCAGTTCTTTCTCATACGTATAATTCAGTAACTGTAAAGAACAGAAATAAAATTCAAGGAATTCACC
This sequence comes from Anolis apletophallus, assembly GCA_030556195.1. Taxonomy (NCBI): domain Eukaryota; kingdom Metazoa; phylum Chordata; class Lepidosauria; order Squamata; family Anolidae; genus Anolis; species Anolis apletophallus. Next base: position 43,154,123 of record JARBWK010000007.1, on the reverse strand, counting down.
CTGGTTCAGTTCTTGGTTGACCATTGATGCTCTTGTGCTTGGTTGGAAGAGCTGACTTTACCATTAAGAATTAGGTAGTCATCTCAGAGAATATATTTTGTTGCTATTTTGAAAAAGCAAACAAATGGTGAGTTAGTAATTTGTTGTATTTTATTGTCAGTGATATGAAGGTACATATGAGGAATTTGATGCTTCAGCTATCCACTCAGCTTGGCTGGGTTGAGTACTATGGACTGTGATTTCGAGGGCTGTAATGGCATAATGCCTTGGCAGCTGTGGGAAAAGAGCAAACTGTGCCGTCTTCCTTACTCCCCTGTGTACTTAAGAAAAGGAAGAATAGCAACCACTGCTTGTCTGGGCAAATTCCAGAATGTTCTGCCATGGGGTTTTGCTCTAGTGAAATCCTCAGAAGAAAAGGCTTATGCTTGCCAATTATGTTTAATTTAATAGTGGACTGGACAATCCTATGAATTATAACACACATGTAAACTTAGTAGGTTCAATTGGTTTTCTCCCAAGTAAAAGCCTAAGTTACTTAAACACAGTGCCCACTGGGTATAATAACCTATAATCCACTCCTATGAATATGTACTAAAATATGCAATCCTACTAAGTTCAGTGTTACTTAAATCTAGGGGAGTATGTATAGAATTGTCAGTGATGACCCAGACCCTGTTTTATATTTGAGTAAACAACATTGGTGACACTGGGCCATTTTGGTCTACTATTTCAGTGATTTTCAACCTTTTTTGAGCCGTGGCACATTTTTTACATTTACAAAATCCTGGGGCACACCACCAACCAAAATGACACTTTAACACAGTAATACATATAGTTAATATGTTTTTAAATGTGTCTATACCCTTCTCAAAAACTTCTCCATCACTGTCACTCGCTTGTCTTGCTGTGATCCCAAATTGCCACTGTCACTTGACGTGCAGCTGCAGCACTAACTCTAACTTACTTTACCTAGCCGCGTCTGAGCGAATCCAAGATGGCGCGACCATAGCACTCTCACGTCACTACTTAGGTGATGCGAGAGTGCTATGGTTCCATTTCTTAAAGGGACAGATGCGCCTTATAGTTTATATATGAATGAAGTTCGAAAATAATTTCCCACGGCACACCTGATGATCTCTCACGGCACACTAGTGTTCCGCGGCACACTGGTTGAAAATCACTGTACTATCTCCTTTTGAAGTCCCAATACAAGGGGGCATTCAGGATCTCCAAAACAGGATTTTGGGTGGGTGGGAGGGTGAGTAGTTGGGGCTTCTGGAGAAAGGGAAAAGCGTTTGTTCTGATGGAAGCAGCAAGATGTAGCAAGATTACCAAATATCAGGGCAAGATCCCATCTCCACACAGGGGCTGGGGTTGAAATTTTCCAGTTTTGAAGGACTCAACTCTAGACAAGAGGAAAAGGCAGTGCACATATTTTCATCTCAATTAGTATAGAACAATAGCTCACCCTCCACTCAGTTCTATATTCAGTTTCTGGCTAGAAACAAGTAAGCTAGATTTAGAACCTCATCACAAAGGCCTATGGTTTCGCCACGCATCGTTGTGAATCCATGGGTTCCTGGCAGGAGGGGCATGCAGAAGCCATTGCTCAACACCCTGCATTGCATGACCTGTCTTACCCCTCATCTCATGGGGGAAGCGTAGTCACCCGGCTTCCCCTTGTTGCTAGTAAGGCAACATGGGAAGACTCCCATGTTGCTGCCATGGCAGCGTACACTGCTTCCTCTCCATTTTCAGCATGGAGCCTGGCCAGAAGTCCCTGTCTAATGGGCTCTGTGTTCAAAGTGAGAGCAATTGGAGTACGATGGTCAAATCGCCCCATGTGATGAGGCAATAAGTAATCCTAATCCTATTTTCCTAAATAGTTGAGAAAGAATAAATCTCCCATTCACCTTGATATAGAAACAGCCCCTTTAGCTAATATTTCTGTCTTCATTTCCAAAAAAGATAGGAAGTATGGGGAGATGTATGTTTAAATGACTAGTTGTGGGCAATTATGGTTAGTAATACATAATGCTTAGTGACATCACCAGGGGGAGGTTAAGGCCCAGAAACATAAGGGCCTCGAAAAACTAGCAAACCTAACTTTAATGACACTTCTTGATCTTTTGACTTCATTACATTACTGATTTTCAGTGTTTTAGGATGCTTCTGCCCCAGTTGAGCCATGGAGCCCCACAGAGTCTATCAGACCACATAGGCCCACTTCTGGTGAGGCTCTGTAGCTCAACTGGGACACAAGCATCTTATGATGCTGCACTGGGAACATGGGAGGCTTCCAGTGTTCCATTTGAAACCATGCAGACAGCACAGGGGGAATCCTCATGGCAACACTTCCCCGCGAGTGATGGGAAAGCATTGCTATTGGTGAGGTGGGGCACCGGGCGCCAGGACTGCCCTACTGCTCCACTAATTTGACATGGTGTTGCACCTCAGAACCCAGGCAGTCCCCCCCCCCCCCCTAGATCACACACACCAACAGGCAGATGCAATAAATGTTCTTTTATTTAGAATAAGATAAAAAATAGACCAAAGAGATAAAAAATAAAGCAATCCAAAAGAGTTCAGCTTAGTCCTTGAGTTATAATCCAAGTGGATGGAAATCCCAAAGAAACAAAGTTCCAAAGCAAGGCAACCACTCTGGCGGTTATACGTGGCACTTGAGTCTGGCCGCAACTGCGGTCGCTGGCAACAGGATCCAAACCGCCCCGGCGATAACAGGAACTTGGAGACTGGAACAAGAGACGTGATCAAGCTAAACGTGGCTTCAGATCTGACGGGAGTTTTCCCAGGCCGGATTGATATAGGAATCTAGCTCTTGTGCATCCACCGCACCCCCTTTCTCCAATCTCTCCTAGAAGCCGAGATACTGTCCCTCCTGTTGAATTCCTTCTCATTAGCGCGCCCAGCTGCATCACTATCAGAATGAGAACCAGAAAACTCCCTGTCTCCCATCTCACCATCTGGGAAGGGAGTCGACACTTTTTCTTGAGACCCAAGACCGCCTGGCCTTTCATATTCGTCTGAGTCTATTTCCATGGAATCTTCACTAAATTCATCTGCGGTTCCATAACCCTCCAGCCATGTATTACCCCATTGCAGGCTCTCTTCTGTAGTGTCAAATGCATCAGGCCACCCATCATCCTCTATCTCCCCCGGGTCAACTGGTGCCTGGCCCGGAGCCCCCAAGGTCTGCCCAAGTCCACCAGGCTGGAACCCGACACATGGAGGCTAGTGAATTGATGCGGGGGACCTCATACATGTGATGAGGTCCTTAGTCTTAGTCCAGATTCAAGTCTTAATCTGGATCCCAGATACTGTGTATTTTATTGTCAGTGATATGGAGGTACATGTGAGAAATTTGATGCTTCAGCTATCCACACAACTTGGCTGGGTTAAGTACTATGGACTGTGGTTTCGAGTGCTGTAATATCATAATGCCTTGGCAGCTGTGGGAAAAGAGCAAACTCTACCTTCTTCCTTACACCCCTGTGTACTTAAGAAAAAAAAATAATAGCAACCCCTTCTTGTCTGGGCAAATTCCAGAATGTTCTGCCATGGCATTTTGCGCTAGTGAAATCTGCAGAAGAGAAGGAGGTACATTTATTGTTTCTGCTGCTCTTAGTTCTGAATAGTTATTATTAATAACAATGCATATAATCCTTAATTTTCAAAGTCTCTATTGAGGACCAGAATCCTAATTCAGGCTAGACCCTAATACAATTCCAGTGATCCTATTGATAGGGCAATAATCATGAAACTAGAGAAATCAAAGTTAAAAATGTACCCTCTCTGTATTTATTGACAAGAAGTCAGTTATTTAATTGTCAAATAAGGAATTAGAGAAATTAGTCAAAGTGCTAAATAAGAAATTAAGCCTAGGTGCTAGTTTGTAATTGGATAACTTTTGCTAGAGTGCCAAAGAGTCTTGTCTATATAATGTGTGTCTGAGCGACACTGGGCGCGACCGCTTCTTGAAAGTACCAAGACCTGCGTGTTTGATATAGCTGGCCATCTCATCATGCTTATGACAAAATAAACCTTGCTTTTGTACTTTTCCTGAGAGTGGGTGTTTGTCTTTCTGCCTCCTGCAACTGTGATATCAAGCAAGAATTTGTGGGTCTTGCCGTGAAGGCAGAGAGCAGTCAGACCCACCAAAGAGGATCCGATATAGCCCTGGCGAGATAGGAAGCAACCGATTGGATTTTCCATGAATTTCCCAAATAAAATCTCACCAAGTTGAAGAAATGTCACCGAGTTGTTTATTTCATTCCAGCTGGAGCGGATGTCAAACTGCAATCATTTGCCCAAAAGCTGACATACCGTACAATGCAAAACATTACAATCTTATAGGAAAAACAGAGCTGAGAAAGTTCGAACTTCCCACCCCCGCCCCTTTGCCAGCTTCACGCTGATTGGTTGGAGTCATCAGCTGGCTGGGAGGAGCAGCTGGCTTTGCCGCGCCTCAGCCAATCAGGAAGCCAGTGCCGCTTCGGGCTCTTGTCCAATGAGAGCGAAGGAGGCGGTCCAGGCAGGAAACAATGAACCGGAAGGAAAAGATGAGTGGATTAAATGACTTAATGTTTGTCCAAGTGCCGGTGATAACTCCAGGAGTCCTCAAGATAGCTTTTTGTATTGTCCCAAGTGAAGGAAAATAAACATTTTGCTCTGGCGCGGATGCCAGACTCCAGTAGTTCTTAAACCTGGATATAGGATCTATTGATGGTATCTTGTCTTTGGTTTTGGCCAAGGGGATGAAAACAATGAATGAGTCAGATAGGAAATCCAAAACCACCCGAAGGCAGGATGTTCCCCTTTGTGAGAAATGACAAAATCACCATGGGGCACGTCCTTCAGATGGGCATGATCCGATGTCTGAAGGTGCGTGCCCAAGGGACATATACTTCAAAAGGGCTGACTCTGAGGTTTGAAGGATCGCCCATTCCTATTGTCCATGCAAGTCTTCTTGTTAAGTCCTTTCTTTGTTTTAGGGATTTACTAACCCAGGAAATTCCTGAGTCGTGGTATTCTGGGGTCACAAAAAGGTGGCATTTCATATTTTTATATAGGGGCACAGGGAAGGGGAATACATTCATATAGAAGTGAAATAGGAAGCAAATCACCTCATATCAGCCTACCCCACCCACCAGAGTCCATTGGAATTCATAAATCATGAGAAGAGTCCATGGGGTTTGAAAGGAAAAAAATCCCAAAAAGTTCCTGAAAGTTGTTCAAAAGTAGGCAAAAGTCCATAAAAGTTCAAAAAAAGTTCATAAGTGTGGGTTACAGGGGCATTGCCATGTGGGGCCATAAAGCCATGGGAAGAGCCTTAGGTTCCTACATGGAGGAGAGATAGGGGATTATGGGATCATTCCAGCCTGGTGTTCTTGGTAAAACTATGAATTCTTTGGTTTTGACCTAGCTTTTACAGCAGTGTTTCCCAACCAGTGTGCCGTGAGTGAGCATCAGGTGTGCCGTGGGAAATTGGCACTCTCCCCCCTCCTAGCAGCCCCCACAAAGGTTTCCAAGAAACAAATTGAGCCTCTCTGCTTGGAAATTGTTTTTTTTTTACTATTTTACTGGATTTTTCAAGAGTTACCTCCCCCTCCCCCCATAGTTAACTGGAAGCAAGTTTCACTCAGGGTGAAATTTCACAAAAGGTCTGGAGAACAAGCTCTATGAGGAGCGGCTTGAAGAGCTGGGCATGTTTAGCCTGAAGAAGAGAAGGCTGAGAGAAGACATGATAGCCATGTATAAATATGTGAGAGAAAGTCATATATATGTTGTGTTCATCGAAACAGGCCCAGGTTTCACACTGAGTGTATAAATACATTAAAAACATATTAACTATATGTATTACTGTGTTAGAGTGTAATTTTGTGTCATTTTGGTTGGTGGTGTGCCCCAGGATCTTGTAAATGTAAAAAATGTGCCGCGGCTCAAAAAAGGTTGAAAAACACTGTTTTACAGAGTCCTTGGGAAGGGGGGGGGGTCACTTCCGATATCAACAGGACCCAATGCAGGGACCCTGAATTGGGGGTTCCTAACACTATCTTCTTTGATAGTTTCATTAAAGTACAAATGCTTGCTTGGGAAAATATATGGATAGATAGACCAATCTCCTATCTCCAGCTTCAGTAGGACATAAAATTTCTCCTAGTACAACAACAAAATTCCCCCACACCCCACTACTTTCCACCAACCCTTAAGGTCCAAAGACAACTACAAAGGGTCGTATTTATCTCCTGGATTAAATGACTATAATACTTCTAGGTGCCCAACTAGAGGAAATGATATGGAAGATTGGAGATATTAATCATTTTTTTTGGGAAATAAAATGAGGCACTGCGTATAGGACACATTTTCTTTACTTTGCAAATACTCAACCAGGAAATAACAAGCTTGTCACTGTTATGTGGACAAAGTGCCCTCCATTACAGAATAATCCCAGGATGTTTTGATCATGTTGGAAACAGTTTATACAGTGCCTCTCATTAGATGCTGAAAGTGTTAAGGGCTCCAAGTAAATTACAGTGTGTGGTTCATGCTAGTAATAGAATATATGGCTCTCTATAATCTATGTGCTGGCTGAAATCGCTTCTCATTACTCAGAAAACACTGTCAAAGTCACATGGAGTTCGTGGGTTTTCCAGGTGACACAACCATAGGTGAAACCCCCACCAGTTAAGAAGTTTAAAGCACATACCATCAAAAGCTTAACTTGCCCAAGCTAGATAAATAGTATGCAAGGGGTACAGAAGAGGCAGCAACTACGGGTCCCAAGGGCACTTGTTTGGGTTGAGCTGGCTTGCTATTAGGTGGGTCTTCATCTTTAGAGAAGCATACCAATAGAGAGTAAATGATATGAATGGTGTTTTTCTGCTGTGTCTTCCCAAGCAGGCTTCCCAGGTGGAGAAAACACATTAGGAAAAAGAGAGACAGCGCATCTCCTGCTGTGTTTTTAGCAGGAAATGCATAGGACACAGCAGGAGGGAAAGGCAAGGCATCTCCTGCTGTGGCCTCTTTAGCAGACTTGCCCGTTGATGAAAGCAGATTCCACTTGTTCGCCTCTCCCAAAACTTCTAGGCCAGGGGTGCTCATTACGGTGAACGGGAGCACCTAGGTGATCTTCGGCCCTCTTCCAGGTGATCTTTGGGCCTCACCAGCCGGATGGCACGCTCCTGCCATGCGCACGCACATGCACTCCCACCGCCGTCTTCGCGGGGCTTCTTTTGCCAAAATGAGGCTTTAGTGGGTGGGCCCTGGCACTCGTCTTGCCACGTACTGTGTGGTGACATGACTGCCCATTGGTTGCTGCTGGGGGGGGGGGAGCAAGGCGAAGGCACGCGCACGGATAGGATGTGAGGCTGTGGGAGGGATGGAGGGAATGTGTGTTTGTGTGTGTGAGAGAGGGCCAAGGAGAGAAGAAAGAAATCCGGAGAACTTTTTCGGATCCTTTTGGCAGGCAGGCGGGCGGGCACTGGAAGGAGAGAGGGAGAGAGAAAGAGGCGAAGGAGGCCGGGCAAAGTGGGGCAAAGCCAAGCAAGCCCCGCCGCAAACCCTGCTGCTGCCCTCGGGACTCCCATTCCAAGCCGAGACCTGGGCGAGCGAGCTGTGTGGGGCTGCTTTCTTTCCTTGGTTGGGGGCAAGGAGGGAGGGCTCCGCCGTGTTCCTGGGGCTGAACCCGAGGAGGAGGGGGCTGCGGGGATGGAGACTCCACTTACTGGTGCTGCTTGTGCCCTCGCCGCCTTTCTCCGCCTCGCCCTCCCTCGCCCTCAAAGGAGAAAGGTGGCGAGGGCCCACGGGGAGAGAGAGAGAGAGAGAGAGAGAGAGAGAGAGGGTGGCTCTTCAGAGCCGGCTAGGAAGAGCCACCCTCCCTCTCCCCTCTCTCTCTCTCTCTCTCTCTCTCCCATGGGCATGGACTGCCACCAGTGGGAGGGGTCCTCCTTCCTGCCAGCGTCCTTTCTGAGTGACACCCTCGGAAGGAAGGAAGGGCGCCCCCCCGCTGCATCTGTCACTTTGGGGAAGCACCTCTTCCACTCTTCCTTCTCCTGCCCAGGAAAGGAAGCCTCGAGGGAGGAGGGAGGGGGGAGGCTGCCATGGGGAGGCTCCAGCCTCACGTGGGTCCCTCTCTCGGTTGAGTTTCCCAGCCCAGGCAGCAGCCAGGCGACCCCTCTTCCCAGTCCTGCGCCTTCCGAGCCGCCGTCGAAGCCATATCTGGCCGGAGCGCCTATAAATGCCCTCCTGCTGCGTGTGTGGGAGGGGCCTGCTGTCCACTCAAGAAGCAGGACGGGATGGGGACTTCCTGCTTGACAAAATAATAATAATAATAATAATACACTTTATTTATTTTCCGCTCTTCTCACCCCGAAGGGGACTCAGAGTGGATTACAGGTACACATACTTAGCAGACAATCCCTGCCGTTTCCACATACACAGAGATAGACGAACAGAGGCAAACTCTGGCCACCAGGGGGAGCTGACACACTCCTCGTCTCTCAGCGTTCCCAGCGTCCCTTGTTGTTCCTTCCGCATTCCTCAGCGTTCATGGATTTCTTTAATGGCCTCATAATTCAGTCAAAATTTGCCTCCCCACTTAATGTGGTACCTTTATCTCCTACTTGACAGATGCAACTGTCTTTCGGGCTGCAAAGGTCGACAGCAGGCTACACTTAAAGGTCGAGCACCCACCTCGACCCGGGCAGGCCTCGAACTCATGACCTACTGGTCAGAGATCTTATGCAGCTGCCACTTAGCCAGCTGCGCCACATTCCCGGTGCTGCGCCACAAAAGCACGCAGCAGGAAGGAGGAAGGCAATGAAGACATTAAGAGAGTGTGCGCGCGCAGGCAAGGAAGATCCCCTTCCCGGGTGCGCGCAGCGGCGAGTTCGTGGGCAGGCAAGAAAGAAGCCCCGTGTGGATGGAAGGCTGCAGTAGGAGCGTGCGCGCGCACGCTCACATGCACAACAGGTAATCTTTTCAACTTGATTGTTCATATAGTAGCTCGCATGATGAAAAAGTGTGGGCACCCCTGTTCTAGGCACACAAAAGCTAGTTTCTAGTTTCTTCTTGTGCCTCATGCTCTCCTTTCTACACAGGCAAAGGAAACCTCTGGCCACAACAACACCAAGACTGCACTTGCATTCTTCCCCAACCTAGGCGGGTAAAGTAGTTGCCTTCTACCCCTGCCTTTCCTCTATCTAGGGAAGTAAAAGAAAAGCCACCCAACCACACATCATTACCTCTCAAAACTCCACACCAAAGCTCCAAACATCCTTGCTACCTTGCTACCTTGTTTTCTCAATACTTCCTCCTTGCTCTCCTGCTTTGCTCAACTGCACAGCAACTTCACTTACATATTATAAATATAAGACTTTCTTTTAAATACTTAGTCCTAGCAATTTTGATCCGAACCACCAATTTTTTGGTCAGCAAGTTCAGCAGCTCAGCAGTTTAACCTGCTGCGCCCCGAGGGTGTGTCTCTCTCTCTCTCTCTCTAGTTTGTTTGTTTGCTTCTTGTGTACTTTCAAGTTGTTTCCAATGTATGACAACTGTGAACAGGGGCGGTCTAAGGTAATTTTAAATGGCAAGCGAACATTATTTTGGCGCGCCAAAAAAAACATTATTCCCCGCGCATGCCCAGAAGCTCGCACACAACACGCACACCACACACACACACCTTCCCGCAAAGGGCGTGCGGCAAGTTTGCCCGTGCCTGGTGTAAGTCAGCCCTTAAGGACTGTTATTTGTAAATTAGCCGGTCAAACCCGATTATGTGCAAACTAATCCTACCCGGTGCTGCTTGTGACTTTCCTCTTGGGTCCAAGAGGCGAAGAGTGTGGAGCAGGCCCTACGAAAGGGAAAGAGTCTCCCCCGAAATGGGAGGACAGGCCCACTCAGCAAGGTGAGGGGATTAGGGATTAAGGGGCGGGATTAAGGGGCACCGCGGTCTTTCCCAATGGAGGCCTGCTTCTCTCACCCTGGGCCTGGGAAGGCCAAAGCCCAGCGCCTGAGCTTTTGGGCATGCGCAGAGGTTTTCGCGCATGCGCAGTGGCTCTGGAGCTCAACTTCAGCTCCGAAGCCACTGCACATGCGCTGCAAAAATCTCCACGCATGCCCAGAAGCTCCTGCAGGCGCTGAAGCCTGTTAAGCCTGTTTAGGCTTCGGCTTCAGCGCCTGCAGGAGAGCCACTGCGCATGCACGAATAACTCCGTGCATGCCCAGAAGCTCCTGCAGGCACTGAAGCTGATGCAGCAGCAGGGAGGTTTGTTACGGCGGCGCGGCAGGCTCGGCGGAGCCCTTCCAAGATGCCATTCCACGCAGCCGCGTCCTTTGCGTATACGTCGGACCGCCCTTGACCGTGAAGCAACCCTATCATTGTGGTTTCTAGTATCGTCTTCCTCACAAGATGAAGGTTTATGACTTGCCCAGGGTCCCCCAGTAAGTTTTCATGGCCAGGCATACAGATCTGAACCATTGTCTCCCAGTAGCCTGGTCCAACACTCAAACCACTACATTATGCCTGTTCTCAGTCCAATAGGCCCTTAATTCCAGGATCCTACAGTCAAAGCTGGATGCAGAACAGCGTTCAATATCAGAACATAAAGTTCAGGAGATGAACTTATTGTCTCCTAGAACAGTGTTTCCCAACCAGTGTGCCGGGGCACACTAGTGTGCCGTGAGCGATCATCAGGTGTGCCGTGGGAAATTGGAACCTTCAGAAGGGGAGGGGGGGAGAGTCTAGTGTGTTGAAATATGAAAACCCTAAGAAACCTACCTCCATAAAGGCACTTCATGTGTGTTCATAGTTGGGCATATTGAGTATTCATGCCAAGTGTGGTTCAGATCCATCATTATTTGAGTCCACAGTGCTCCCTGGATGTAGGTGAACTACAACTTCCAAACTCAAGGTCAATTCCCAAGCAAACCCTTTCAGTATGTTCTGTTGGTAATGAGAGTTCAATATGCCAACTTTGGTTCAATTCCATTGTTGCAAGAGTTCAGGATGCTCTTTGATTGTGTGTTAACTATAAATCCCAGAAATTGTAACTCCAAATGTCAAGGTCTATTTTCCCCAAATTCCATCTGTGTTCACATTTTGGCATATTGAGTATTCATGCCAGGTTTGGTCCTGATCCAACACTGTTTCAGTCCACAGTGCTCTCTGGATATAGGTGAACTACAACTCCAAAAACCAATGTATAGTATTTTCTCTTGGTTAAGGGAGTTCTGTGTGGGAAGTTTGTGTCTTTCTGCCATTCCTACCAGGATATCTATGTTGTGTTCATCAAAACAGGCCCAGGTTTCACACTGAGTGTATAAATACATTTAAAGACATATTAACTATATGTATTACTGTGTTAGAGTGTCATTTTGTGTCATTTTGGTTGGTGGTGTGCCCCAGGATTTTGTAAATGTAAAAAGTGTGCCGTGGCTCAAAAAGGGTTGGGAAACACTGTCCTAGAAAAGCGAGTGTATCAGCTTGATTACAGATGGTGTGATTTATCGCTCATTTTAAAAATCAAGAGCTGGGAAGGCCTGGGACAATACACCTTATGAGGTTAGCTATAAACCACAAACCAGTTAATAAATGTCTAGGAGGGCTATAGAGGAAGGAAGTGAACTTCCCAAAAAATAGTGTTTCATCCTAAGACATTTCCTGTGTTTTCATCTGTAGCTCTTACAGCTCTGGCAAACATTTTGCGGCTCCAGAGAGTCCCAAATACCTACGATACAAGCCAAGCATACTGTAGAGCAGGGCTGTCCAACTGGCGGCCCCGGGGCCGGATCTGGCCCCGTAGCCTGTTGGACACGGCCCCACCTATGCCCTCAGCCGCCATTTTTAAATTTAAAAAAATGATTTTTTTTAAAAAAATGGCGGCCGGGGGGGGGAAGGGGGGAGGCGGGGCAGGGAGGAGGAAGAAAGCTAGCTCCTCCTTTTCGGCGCCCCCCCTCCTTACCTAAGGCGGGGGAGCCGCCGAAAAAGAGCAGAAGGCGGCGCCAAGAGCAGCGCGTCACAGGCCTGGCGTGACGCGCTGCCCTTGGCACCGCCTCTACTACCTCCTTTCGGGGCTGCCCGGCCTAGGAAGGAGGGGGCGCCGAAAGGAGGAGTAGGCGGTGCCAAGGGCAGCGCGTCACGCCAGGCCTGTGACGCTGCCGTTGGCGCCTTCTGCTGCCCGGCGCCGCCCTCCCTTCCTAGGGCAGGGGAGCCGACAAGGGCAGAAGGCGGCGCCAAGAGCAGCGCGTCACAGGCCTGGCGTGACGCGCTGCTCTTGGCGCCGCCTCCTCCTTTCGGCGGCTCCCCGGCCTAAGAAGGGAGGGGGCACCGAAAAGGAGGAGTAGGCGGTGCCAAGAGCAGCGTCATGCCAGACCTGTGACGCTGCTCTTGGCGCCGCCTACTCTTCCTTTTTCGGCGGCTTTAGAGGGGGCGGGGCCTGGGCTGGGGCGGGGCCTGGGGACGGGGCCTGGGGCGGGCCGAGCGGCCCCGCAGGTCATCAGTGACCTCTTATCCGGCCCTGGACCCGCCAGAAGTTGGACAGCACTGCTGTAGAGGAGGAAGGGATGTTTTGCTTTGAAATCCTCCTGAGGCGGGTTTTAATGGCCCTAAGGGGTTAAGTTAAAAGTACTTTAAAAGTGCTAAATCCAATGGGAAAATTAAGAAGAGGAAGATGGAAACATCTGTCTGTGACCTTCTTTCAGAAGTGTCAGAATGGACAACTAGAGCGGCGCTGTATATTATAATGTAGAATGAGGCGCATCATCTGAAATTGATATAATGCTTCAGCTTTTGGCTTTTAAACTAAGGCTCACCTGCATCCAGGTGTTCCATAGCTATCAAGAATTTGTTATTTTTAATATACTCCTATCCCAGTGTAGAGAGACAGAAAAAAAAATGTGTGTGCATATTTGTTGAGCTTATAACTATCCATTCACCTATCTGACTTCACAAGGATGCTGCAAAGATAACAGCAGGGTAATCTTTACGAATTCCATCTTGTGCTCACTGGAAGAATCGCCACATATAAATGTGTAAGTCAAGTTTCAGCAGTTTTAGTCAATTTTGTAAAGATTCAAACTCAAAACTGTGACACGGTCGCTGCCACCAATTTGCGAAGATCTGTTACTTCAAACTGTGGAGAACTGTGGCAGGGCAGGCTATCCCACCGCTGCCACCAATTTATGTGAAGACTCTCTATAACTTTTGCCACCACCCAAATGTTAGGAACTGAGGTATTTTTGATCAGGTCTCCAATTCTGCCTCAAATTAATGGAGATGTGTGTCACCAAACTATAATGACGCACCACCTTTGTAAATCTGCCGCCACCAGTGAGTAATTCTTGACCACCCGATGTTTCTAAAGCTTGCACCAAAAGAGATCACAGAGAGAGATTTATGAATAAAGAACTTAAACAGTTTGTTGGTTAAGAAGGTTTAAAGCATGGAGATTTTAAGGTACACAGAGCTTAGTTGGTTACAGTATCTTCTTAGAGGCACAAATCTTAAGGTTACTAAGTTTCTAAATACAATGTTTGACTGTATTTCTCCAAACACTGACTTAACAATATTATAGATACTTTTCCCACTTATAGGCCTTTTATCTATCTTCTATGTTAGCTTTTCAGCCTAACCTACAAACAGCGGTCTTTAAAGGCTTTCTAAAACCTAACTGCCTTTCTGCAGTATCAAAACACAGCCTTTATTCTGTTCTCCTCAGAAAAGATAACAGCAGCCTCTCAAAACTGTCACCAGCCAGTCTAACCGCTACTCACTAACTGATGAATTTCAAATCTGGAAATTCTAAGGCTAGTTGTAGGCTCTGCCTCCTGTTGCTATGGCAACTGAACTTCTCAGAGGCCGGGCACTCTAATACTCTCTGTTAACCCTTTGTGGTCTGTCTAACATTTAATCATATAACACAATACAAATGTAATAATACAAACCACACATTTAACAAAGAGAAAGGGAAAAAACCAGCAATAAACTTGGCGACTTCATTACAGTAGGTATCCAGTTTTGTACAATGTCCTATCTTGTACACAATATTCTGTATTTGGGATCCTAAATATTGTATTGCCATGATATGGGATGCACCAAATTTGGTATTCGAGAGTGGTGTAGTGGTTTGAATGTTGGACTACAACTCTAGAGTCCAGGGTTTGATTCCTCAGGACCCTTCCACACAGTCATATAACCCAGAATATCAAGGCGGAATAACCCACAATATCTGCTTTGGACTGGGTTATCTGAGTCCACACCGCCATATATTCCAGTTCAAAGCAGAAAATGTGGGATTTTATTCAGCTGTGTGGAAGGGGCCTTACTCAACAATAGAAATCAACTAGTGACTAAGGCAAGTCACACACTTTGAGCTCCAGGAAACCCATTCGGGTTGAAGCCAAAGTCAGAGTTGTCATAAATTGGAAATGACTTCAAGGCACAAAGCATACCAATAGCAAGCTGCCTATAACCCTATGAGATTGAGTTCCAAGGACTTGGTATGTGTGTAACAATCGAGCTTTAATACCAAATGCAGAAAATCCCACATTATCTGAGTGTGGACTCAGATTACCCAGTTCAAAGCAGATATTGTGGGATTTTCTGCCTTGATATTCTGGCATATAGGGCTGTGTGGAAGGGCCCTCAGACCAAGTTGCAGAGTAAAGTTTTCCTCTTGCAATTGCTGGCCTGCTATTACAAGATTTGCTTGAGTTTTAGCATTCTCAAAAGATTTGAAAGGCCCTCATCTTATGTACAGCGTTCTAATTCCTGAAGATTTCAACTTCTGTCCTGAGACCTGGCAGCCCTTTCTTTCTACGAGGGTGGGTCAATAAGTCCGTGACCTTTTGAATTTCCCGCCTTTTAACTGAATTTGACAGTCAACTTTTGAGAACTTGGAAGAGACAGGATCAATAAATACGAGGGCGGATCAAGAAATAAATAAATAAATAATAATAAATAAGAAGTCCGTGACTTTTTGAATTTCCTCTCTTAACTGAAAGGGCAACACTGCTCCTGTCAAGAGGCACCTGTCAGTTGACTCCTGTCAAAATTTGAACAAGCTGCGTCATTTAGTTTGTGTTTGACAGCCATTGATAGCAGACTACCTCATGATTTGAGGAGAAAATGGAAAAAAGTGAATTTTGTGTGCTCATTAAGCATTATTTTCTGCGGAAAAAAGCCATCACTCAAACCAAGGCTAAGCGTGATAAATACTATGGGGACTCTGCACCATCAATTTCAATGGTAAAAAAGTGGTTTACTGAATTGCATTGTGGCCATACAAGCACGGAAGATGCCGAATGTTCTGGACCTCCAGTTGAAGCCTCTACACCCGAACAATTGAAAAAATTCACGATATGGTGTTGGCCAATCAGAGATTGAAAGTGCAAGAGATTGTCGAAGCCATAGGCATATCACATGGCTCAGTGATTTCAATTTTAAATGATCACTTGGGTATGAGAAAGCTTTCCGCAAGATGCGTGCCGTGTTTGCTCACAATCAAGGGTGCATAGATGTGCAGTTGCCATGGCAACAATTTATGAATTGGGATACAAATATCTCCCTCATCCACCCTATTCTCCAGATTTAGCCCCGAGTGACTATTTCTTGTTTCCAAACCTGAAGAAATGGCTCGGCGGAAAGAGATGTGACTCCAACAATGAAATCATCTCACAAACAAATACCTATTTTGATGACCTTGACAAATCTTATTTTTTTGGAAGGGATAAAAAATTGGAGAAACGTTGGACAAAGTGTATAGAGCTCAAAGGAGACCACGTTGAAAAATAAAATGGTTTTTTATCCAGAAACCTGTGTTCCATTCAAAAAGTCACAGACTTATTGACCCGCCCTCGTATCTAAAACGAGGCACGCCATTCTGTAGTATGATGGTGTGGTTTAAATATCAGGATGGGTTGGACAGCCTTTGGGCTGGAATACAGAAAATAAATAATAGTTCAGAGCTGTTGTTAGAAAGTCAAACAATGTCAGAGAGAGCTAGGCTGTGAGTAGAAGCGAAAAGAGTCCTGGGGCAAAGGCAGACAACCAGGAAGTTCATTGATGGTTTCTAGCCAGATGGAAGACCAGGCTGAAAACCTGTTCAGAGAAGTAGGAAAACGCTGTAGGGATTATTCACTTTTTAAAAAAGGAAGCTGCCTTGTGTTTATGCCATACTGGAATAAAACTGGGATATAAAGTAATTACATGTAATTTATTTTATATGTATTGGCAATTTTATTGTTGTTTATGAAGTTTTAGATTTTAATGTTAGCATTGAATTCTTGTTGTCTGCCGGTCTGAGTCCCTCTACGGAGGTGAAAAGATCGGGATACAAAAGTTGTTAATAATAATAATAATAATAATAATGATAATCTATTATATAAATGGGTTCACGTCATGTGATGTATACCTCAAACAAAGAAACCTTACAACGCAGAAACACAATACTTGCCAACAGAAATAGGCCTCAAGCAAGGTACGTTTGTAGCAAAGAAACTTCCCCCAAAACCTAAAAGGCCCCCAAAACAGCGAGTAAAAATAAAACTACATTTACCAGCATCCTCCGGGGCAGCCAAAGACTCACCCAGCCTCTACATTCTGAACAACATGATTGGCTGCCAATAAGGGCGGATTTGCATAACTGCTGCACTAGCCAGCCAACATGAAAATTCCGATCCTCAATAAACTGCCCAAACAAAATAAGGAAAAGGCCTGAGCCAATCCCCAACACAAACACCCAAATCACTTCCAACCGAAAATTTACACCCCAAAAAAACACAGACCACGCCCAAAATTGACAGTAAGGCTTCATTAACTTGATTTCCCTAACTAGCCCTCACTTACTGGGAAGCTGTTTATGCTCTAAATTGACAGTAAGACTTCATTAACTTGATTTCCCTAACTAGGCCTCACTTACTGGGAAGCTGTTTACGCTCTGAATTGACAGTAAGGCTTCATTAACTTGATTCTCCCGACTAGGCCTTAGCTCATTGGACATTGTGTATGGCCTGAATTGACAGTAAGGCTTCATTAACTTGCTGTTCCTAACTAGGCCTCAGCTCATGGGACATTGTGTATGGCCTGAATTTACAGTAACCTACCTTGGCACACAGAGCCCCGACCATGCATGGTGGGACTTCAAAACCCATCATTCCCCACAGACCACTGTGGCCCAGAACCAAGACCAATAAAGACCCAACTTGGCACACCATGCCCCCCATGACCCACACTCCATCCAACTGCAGTTTAGAGGAGGGCACACCGTGGATGATTGGACTTTCTCGCATCTCCTAAAAAGGGCACAGCAACGCGTGCCGGGTACAGCTAGTAATCATATGAATTAATAAACCCCAGAGGGAATGATGCTGACTTTTCAGTAACAGCTAGAGTTGTGCATGGATCCCTTTTCCTTCAGTACCAGCTGCATCTCCGGCACCTTCGGGAGCATGTAATGGGAAGGAGGCTAACGGCAGGAAAACCCGCTCGACACGAAGGCAAGCGGGAACCGATCACTGACTCCCCCTCTACTTTCTTGAGCACGTAGGGCTCCATGCCTCCTTGCCTTGGAGAGTGTGCGTGTGTGGTGTGCAGGCCCAGCATACATGCCTTCCTGCAGCCAAGTGCCTCCTCTAGAGTAAGAAACTCAGAACTTGCCTCCTTGCCTTGGAAAGAGAGAGTGTATGTGTGGTGTACAACCAAGCACCTCTAGAGTAGAAACAGAAAAGAAGCCTTCTTAAAGTGTGCGTCTGCCTGCAGCTGAGCACCTCTCCTCTAGAGCTGTGTTTCCCAACCGCTGTTTCCGCGGCACACTAGTGTGTCATGAGCTATCATCTGGTGTGTCGGGAAAACCTCTCTTCCCCCCTTTTTCCCCCCTCCTGCTGAACTCCTGCTACTGCTGCTTGGGGGAGGGGGAGGAGGTGGAAGGGCCGGGCAGCAGCAGTGTAGAAGAAGAAGGGGCCAGGGCTCCGCCTCCTTTGGCCATTTCCCCAACCAGCCTCCAATCGAGGGAGGGCAGAGAACGGAAGCGGAAGTGCGCTTGTCTGGGCTCATGTGCACTAGGTCCTAGGGGTGGCAGACGCATTCACCTTCCTCTTGCGGCGGTGAAGGAAGCGAAGGAGTCCGCTGCTTCCGGAGGCGCCCCGGCTCGGCCCTGCTGTGTCCCAGGTGAGGCCCCGGGGCACCCTTCCCCTCGGCCCAGGCCCCCCTTCTCCCCTCGGGGAGGAATGGCCCCAAAGGGGAGAAGGGGCCTTCCTTCGCGGGGGGAAGGGGCGGGGCCTGGCAGGAGGGCCCTCGGAGGAAGGAAAGGCAGGCGGGATTCCAGGAGGGACTCCCTCGCCAGCCTTCCTCAGCCTTACTCCCAAATGTCAAGGTCTATTTTTCCCAAACTCCATCTGAGTTCACATTTGGGCATATTGAGTATTCATGCCAAGTTTGGTCTTGATCCAACATTGTTTGAGTCCACAGTGCTCTCTGGATATAGGTGAACTACAACTCCAAAACTCAAGGTCAATGCCCACCAAACTCTTATAGCATTTTCTCTTAGTTATGGGAGTTCTGTGTGGGAAGTTTGTGTCTTTCTGCCATTCCTGCCAGGATTTCTATGTTGTGTTCATCAAAACAGGCCCAGGTTTCACACTGAGTGTATAAATATATTTAAAAACATATTAACTATATGTATTACTGTGTTAGAGTGTCATTTTGTGTCATTTTGGTTGGTGGTGTGCCCCAGGATTTTGTAAATGTAAAAAATGTGCGGCAGCTCAAAAAAGGTTGGGAAACACTGCTCTAGAGCAGTGTTTCCCAGCCTTTTTTGAGCCGCGGCACATTTTTAACATTAAAAAAATCCGGGGGCACACCACCAACCAAAATGACACTCTAACACAGTAAAGAACGGCTGGGGTTGGTGGCCTGCTGGGAGCAGCTGCTGGGAGTGCCAACGCTGGGGGGAGGGGGCGGAGCCAGGCTGCGCCATGCCCCACCTCTGCCCCCGGCTTCACCTCTCCCAGCAGCTGCTCCAGCCTTGAGGGGGTAGTGCCAAGCCAGCGGTGCCAGAGCCAGCACAATGCTGGCTTGGCACTGCCCCTCAAGGCTGGAGCAGCTGCTGGGAGTGCCGAAGCCGGGGGAGGGGGCAGAGTCAGGCCGTGCCATGCCCCACCCCCTCCCCCCGGCTTCAGCTCTCCTACAGAGGAGGAGCATGAGTGGTGGATGGGCTTCAGTGGGCAGGGCTCCTCCTCCACGCAGCTTCAGCGAGCGAGGGGCGAGAGTCATGGTGGGAGTCATGGCGGATTGGAGGATGGCTGGGGAAACGGCCGAACGAGGCAGCGCCCCGGTCCCTTCTTCTTTTTCTTTGCCACTGCCTGGCCCTTCCTCCTCCTCTCCCAAGCAGCAGGAGTTCAGCAGGAGGGGGGGGAGGAAGGGGGGCAGAGAGCTTTTCTCGCGGCACAGCAGGAGGTCCGTCACGGCACACTAGTGTGCCACGGCACACTGGTTGAGAAAGACTGCTCTAGAGTAAAGCAGCTCAAATGCCTAAAATGATAGGAAGGGGAGCTTTGGAAGCCCCTCCCCCCCTTAACGGGCTGATAGAAAATGGATCTTTCCGCACCCCAGAGTGAAAACAGATATCTACCTTCCCAATTTCGGGAGGTTCCCCAAAAAAATGAATCAGGACCCCCACCAAAAGCTGGGACATGAAACAGGTCAAGGTTTACCCTGAAAGCACAAGCCTAGTAACAGCCGCTTTAATGACCCTCATAATAGGAAGGAAACACTAGTTATTTTTTCTCTTTAAAACAATTTATTTCTAACTGTCACAAACAACTTGTTCTCTAATCATGTACTAAAATAAACAAAGGTTTCTATATCAATCCATTGCACTTAAAACATTGGATGTTGACATTAATAGTTAGGCACACACTCTTATCAATGCCTGATTGCTTAACTGATAGTTTAATCCCCATATGGACACAGTGAGTAGATTACACTTGGAACGATTGATGTTGCACTCAAATCCTCTCTGACTCTCATATAAAACGGTAATGTGATTTAATAATATTCCAAAAATGTGTGTCCCTTAGGAGCAAAACACGTATTTTTTAACAAATTCAAATATGATTATTTCTACATTCACTGTATATACACCCCACCCCCAAACACACACTATTCTCTATTTCTGGCTCAAAATAAATTTACTACCCTCCTTTCCATTTTTATGCCCCTTCTTCCTGTAGATAACTTCCTGTAGATTCATGGATACCAAGGGAATCAGTAGTTACTGAAATGGACATCCAAGTGCCACCTCTGTGTTGATGGAGGCAGGCAGGATTTTCCCCGGGTACTGGTTGTGGGGGGTCGGGAGCAGGTGAGGGTTTTGCCCTCCTTTCTGCTAGAGATCCCTGTGTACAACTAGTGGGCCACTGTGTGACACAGAATGCTGGACTAGAGGGGCTGAGGCCCGATTCAGCATGGCTCATCTTCTGTTCTGATGTCCAAAACACCTGAAAGGCCCAAGTTTGCCTTCCTTTGGAAGGGGCCTGAGGCTGTGAGGAATTGTGGGAGTTGAAGTCCAAAACACCTGAAAGGCCCAAGTTTGCCTTCCTTTGGAAGGGGCCTGAGGCAGTGAGGAATTGTGGGAGTTGAAGTCCAAAACACCTGAAAGGCCCAAGTTTGCCTTCCTTGGAAGGGGCCTGGGGAGTTGAAGTCCAAAACACCTGAAAGGCCCAAGTTTGCCTTCCTTTGGAAGGGGCCTGAGGCTGTGAGGAATTGTGGGAGTTGAAGTCCAAAACACCTGAAAGGCCCAAGTTTGCCTTCCTTTGGAAGGGGCCTGAGGCGGTGAGGAATTGTGGGAGTTGAAGTCCAAAACACCTGAAAGGCCCAAGTTTGCCTTCCTTTGGAAGGGGCCTGAGGCTGTGAGGAATTGTGGGAGCTGAAGTCCAAAACACCTGAAAGGCCCAAGTTTGCCTTCCTTTGGAAGGGGCCTGAGGCTGTGAGGAATTGTGGGAGTTGAAGTCCAAAACACCTGAAAGGCCCAAGTTTGCCTTCCTTTGGAAGGGGCCTGAGGCGGTGAGGAATTGTGGGAGCTGAAGTCCAAAACACCTGAAAGGCCCAAGTTTGCCTTCCTTTGGAAGGGGCCTGAGGCTGTGAGGAATTGTGGGAGCTGAAGTCCAAAACACCTGAAAGGCCCAAGTTTGCCTTCCTCATGTTCTTATGTTCTTATGTTTAAAAACTGTTTTCTGACCCAAAATAGACTTTTTAAATTTCATTTCTGCTTTCTCTCTTCTACCAGTCTTTCCCCCTTTTCTATATTTTAATCAATATCTGCACCATTACGACTATCCATTGCCGTTTTCTGCTTCTTTTATCCAGCTTCTCTTTCTTCCATTTATTCACTCTGCAGCTGGTGCATCATGGTTATATACACCTCTCCATTGAGTTTGTATATTGCTTATTTAACACTCTTTCTAAGGCAGGTGTTGGGAGTTAATAAAAGCACGGCAGCAGTCAGAATTGAGACGGAGATGCACCGATTAGAAGGGCTTGCTTTGGCCAGAGCCTATACCTACGTTAGCAAAATCAAAAATCTTGAAGTTCACAAACTCCCCCACTGCTGTCTAGAACAGTGTTTCCCAACCTTTTTTGAGCCGCGGCACACTTTTTACATTTGCAAAATCCTGGGGCACACCACCAACCAAAATGACACAAAATGACACTCTAACACAGTAATACATACAGTTAATATGTTTTAAAATGTATTTATACAGTCAGTGTGAAACCTGGGCCTGTTTCGATGAACACAACATGGATATCCTGGCAGGAATGGCAGAAAGACACAAACTTCCCACACAGAACTCCCATAACCAAGAGAAAATGCTATAAGAGTTTGGTGGGCATTGACCTTGAGTTTTGGAGTTGTAGTTCACCTATATCCAGAGAGCACTGTGGACTCAAACAATGTTGGATCAGGACCAAACTTGGCATGAATACTCAATATGCCCAAATGTGAACACAGATGGAGTTTGGGGAAAATAGACCTTGACATTTGGGAGTTACAGTTTCTGGAGGGGGGGCCTCGTAAGACCAGCAGTCTCCCTCTCACTTAGGTTGCCCCCTCCCTCCCCGCCAGGCTTTAATTTGGGTTGTGGGGAGCAGGAGTCGCACTCACCACCTGCGCAGCTCCTCGGGGGTCAGCGGGGTGGTCCGGGTGGGCATCTTGGGCTGGCGAAGCAGGCAGGAAGGAAGGCGGCGGCCGGCAGGGAGCCGAAGGGAGGCCGAGTGTGGGTTCGCGCACACCGGGGAGGAGGGAGGGGCGGTGCTGGACTGCCCGGGGTGGGAGGCAAAAGGAGGTCTCTACTTAGGAAAGGGAGGCGGGCCTTCCCAATGCATGGAGAGGGAGAGACCAAGTAGACAACGGGTGGGGAGGGGGGGGTGTTTGTAATTTTGTGCCTTTATCGAGGTAGGTTTCTTAGGGTTTTTATACTTCAACACACTAGACTCCCCCCCCTCCCCTCCTGGAGGTTCCAATTTCCCACGGCACACCTGATGATCGCTCACGGCATACTAGTGTGCCCCGGCACACTGGTTGGGAAACACTGGTCTAGAAGACCAACTTAAAAATACTGCCCAATCTACTTGGGCAAATAAATTAATCCATTCACTAAGCTCATGTGGGATACCCACAGATTACCTGAGCAACAATACCATCAAATACAGATCAACAGAGAATCTTAGACATCCAAGCCCAAGAGGATCTTGCATGCCTTGCTAGTGTAGGCTCTTTGAGATGACTAGCGGCACTGAATTCCAGCTTCAGTCGTGCCCCCTACTTGATGGCCAATCTCCCAAGACAGTTAAGAGTGGCTCTGACAAGGGCAAGGTTTGAACAGAACGAGTCAATAGTTCGCTACGGTAGATACCATTCCATCCTTTACACAGAGAACATGTGTCTGTGGGGCTTAGGAGGTGGAAGATTTAAATCAGTGGTTCTCAGTTGGATTTACAAGTGCCTCAATGGAGGACTAACTCCGTCCATTTGAACTTCCTATGCTGGACTTTATCTGTATATGGGAACTGTGAGTACTATCTACTTTGTGGAGAACATTTGTGAAGCTGCTATTGTGTTGTACTATCTGTGTTGTACTATCTGTATTGAACTATTTGTGTAGACCTTATATTGTGTAGAACGCTCTGTGTTGAACGCCTTTTACTAGACTTTTACTCCTTTGAAGTCACCCCTTATATATTATCATACTCATAAAATTTGATCTTATATCATAGCTCATCATTTAGAATACCTTCTTGGCTTTTTGTTTATTGTAGACGGTAACACAGAGTAGATTTACCTATTGTCGCTCAGTTGTGGCGCTGCCTGGAAACCACAGTACCCGCCCCCTTGCTCTCCTCAACTCCACCCATGGCACACAGTCCTGGAAACCGCATACACATACGGTTTCCACCACCCACTTACAGGGGCTCTTTCCTTTCCCACCACCCACTTACAGGGGCTCAGGGCCCCCAAAATCTTCGGAGACTCCCACCGCCCCCTTTGAATGTCCCACCGCCCACCAAGGGGCGGTACCACCCACTTTGAGAACCACGGATTTAAATCATATCCTCCATCAATGTGCAAAATATGAAATAGAAAGGAAACCCCTTCTTGAAGTCTATTTACTCAACAAAGCTCACTGGTCTCTGACTCATAGAACCCATATCCCTCCTCTCTAATCCCAACCAGTTAGTAATTTCAAAAATAGCAACATTCTTTTATAAAGCCAGTAAAAGTAGGCAACAATTTATTGCATCAATTGGGATTGATTGTAGAGGGGATGAGGATACATGAGGATCAAATAGAAGGTTATACATGCCGGGATATTTGACCAAAAGAATCAGTAAGGTAGAGGTGATAGGAGAATATTTGCTACTTCACCATAGAATGGCTGTTTAATGTACTGCTGCACATTATGGAACCATTGTTTAATGCTTGATATATGTACCTTTTCCACATGGTTTGTTCTGTTTGATATGGCTTTGCGGTGAATGCAATAAATTTGTTATTGATATTTGATATTGTTTATCTTATATATATATAAAAAGAGAGTGTCCGTGCATTGACGCTTATAGACGGGAAAACTATAAGCCCCAGAACCACAAAAGCCACCGAACACATTCCCAACTACTACGAGGTACATTCGTGGCACAAAAAACCCACCCTAGATACCTCGCAAGACCCCTAAATACGACCCCCAAAAAACCGCCATTCGCACCAAGCATAGCGGCGCTTGGTGAATGCCAATGGCCAACGGAGCTGGCAAGGAGAAAGAGGACAAGGCAGAGGAGGAGGAAAGGGCAGCGAGGGGGGAAGGATCGTAGCCTTACCTCCTCCTCCGCATCCCTTTGCCCCCATCGCTCACGAAACCCCCAGCCACTCGCCGCCGCTTCGGTCATTTCTACGACTCTCCGGGGAGGTAGCACTGAACCACGGGGAAAACCCCCAAAAAACTACCAAAAAATGGCAGACACACCACTTCCGCCCCAGCCGAAAAGGCTCCGCTGGAAGTCGGTCCGCCAGGAAAAGAGTCCGGCCGGAAACTGCCACCCAAAGAATGGCAACCGGAAGAATGGCAACATGAAAGATGGCGCCCACCACGGACCAGCGACGGCCACACGGAGGGCTCCCGGGTGCTGCGGGAGCCCACAGCCCACAGCCCACCGCTGCACTCCGCTGGGGGACAGAGGCTTCCCCGCCACTGAGGCTGCCCTCCGGAGGACGGAGGATAAAGAAGGAGAAGGCGTGAGGACACTGCTACCCTCTGGATGACAGAGGGTAAAGACACAAGGAACAGGGTCGCTGCTGCCGCCTTGCCGCTGCCCTTCAACCCAGCCACACACACCCACAACAACATACACTCACTTGACAACCACCAAACCCACAACATTACCATACTTACCTCTACAGACGCACAACACAACAGACACACACACAACACATACATAACACTGCTAAAAAGAAAACAACACAGTACAACCAAACAATACACCACACACACCACATATCCACAACACACTACCACTGCACACTCACAACAACAAACTACACACTCAACACCACACACTCTTCTCCAACCACCATCCCAAACAAACACCATGAATCCTCCACTTGACAAATACCACCCCCACAACATGACAAGCACAGAACCCGCGATGCCTACCTCTACAGACCTACTACACAACTCACACACAACACACACACAACTCCACAAGAATTCTTCATCCCACCCATCAGAAGAACCCACAACGACACAACCATGACCCCACCAAGACCTTACATACTCAAACTTTCTCTCATCTCCTGAATAGGGCACAGCAACGCGTGCCGGGTACAGCTAGTTTACTATATTTATATATCGTTCTGCAAGTTAGTTCTTTTCCTTTTGTGTATGTGTGCTTCTCTTTTCCAGACCTTCCAATTTCTTTCTCTGGGCCCCTTCTACACAGCCCGATATACCAGAATATCAAGGCAGAAAATCCCACATTATCTGGGTGTGGACTCAGATAACCCAGTTCATAGCAGATATTGTGGGATTTTCTGCTTTGATATTCTAGGGCTGTGTGGAAGGGCCCTCTCTTTCCAGATCTATGCTTTCTCTCCCCCCCCCCCCCCCTCTCGTGTCTATCCTCACCTGTTCTCACTATATCAACAAATTCGGGGAGGGGGTGTGTGGAGTTAGATGTAGGGAGAAAGAGAATGGGGTATATTTTGTGGCTACAGATAAGACAACAGCATGTTAAAATGCTATCTATAATACCAAGTAGATAAGAGAGGAGAAAGGGTTTAATAAGTTTTTCTTGAGGCAGCAGGTCGCAGACTTCTTCGCTTTGCTCCTCTCTTCATGTTTTTGGTTGTATGACGCCTGCTATTTACAGGTTGACAGGGGATGCAGCAAAAGGAGGAACAATGCAGCTAAAAAAAATCATCCTCAAGTTGGAGACGAGGCCAGGCGAAGATGGCGGCAGGACGGGCACTCTAGGACTCCCTGGGGTGTCGCCTGCTTTTCGGGCTGGAGGGCGATCTATGCCCTCCCTCCTCGCGGACAGAAGCGTCCGAGACGAGCGCGAAGCCGGCGGACGGGGTTCGGCGGCTCCAAAGATCTCTCCCTCCCCAAGAGGGAGAGATCGAGAGGGCCCGGACCGACATCACTGCGGCGAGCGAGCCGGGAAGCGGGTAGCGGGTGGCGACCCGCACTCACTGCCAGCCCAGCCCGGCCTCCCCCCCACCTTAAGCAGAGGGCAGGAGGCTACAGAAGAGTCGAGGAGGAAGGAGGTCGTAAGTACGGGGATCAGCCGCCCGTACGGCACTGGGGAGGCGCTACTGGAGGCGGAAGGGAAGAGTGTGGGCAAACAACGGGGCTCCCAACAGCTGCACGGAACCCCCCCACATTAAGGGGATCGGGCCCCCAAGAAAAGGGCAATAAAAATCCAGCAAACAGGCCACACAGAGGGGCAGCCAACCATTCCTGGCAAAGGAAGAGGGTGAAGGAGGAAAAGAGCTGGTGGGTGCCAAAATGGCGGGTGAGTTCTGATAGCCCCAGGAGCAGGGAGGAAGAAGAGCTTTTCGGCGGGAGCGCCATCTTGGAAGGGGGAAAAAGACATACCTTCAAGAGTAAAACAGAGTAAAGCACAATTGACAGCAAAAAGATGGCGGCGCTACATGAATGGGCCCCAGAAGCGGAAGAGCGGAAGAGAAGGCGGGGAAGGAGACCAGAAGAGGAAGAGATAACTTTGGGGGACATTCTCACAGAACTACGAAGGTTGGGGGAAGCTCAAGATGGACTCCTGCAGATGATCGACTCTATAGTGACGCGGCAAGAGAGGCAGATCAAAGCGATCCAGGAGCACTCCCAACATGCAAGAATAGAACCAACCGGAGAAGCACTTCCCACAAAGAGGGAGCTGATGAACCTCTATGAAGATGGAAAGGAAGCGCCTCAGGCCAAGGGAAAAAACGTAACAATACGTGAAGGTGGAGTGATGAGAGGGGAAGAGAATAAAAAACTGCAAGAAACATCAGAAGAAAGCGAACTCCACTTCAAAAAGAGAGAGGAAGTTCCACTGGAAGTACCAAGATCGAATAAGAAGGATTCCAATACCTCTGCCCCCCCAAAAAGAGAAGAGGGGAAAAACCAAGAAGATGTTGCACCTTCCAAAAGTTCCATCCTGGTTCCAGATAAGAACAGAGACAAAAAGATAGGCACGCAGCCCAATAGGAAGAGAAGCTGGATGAGAACAGCCCAACAAAAAGGAAAGAAAAACCTAAAGAAAAGGTGTCTTTACCCTCTAGAGACGTATTTTAGTCATCTGAGATGTGACGAACTGGAAATGCATGTAAAAAGCCTCGAATCTCCTAAAGAGAATGGTTAGAAAGGGGACTGAGGAAAATGAAGGGGTACAGACCTAGCCATATTAAAGGACAAGGAACGGACAATGGATACCCAACAGGGACTGTACAAGATAAACAAGACGAACCCAAGAAAAAGGAAGCTAGAAGAAAACTCGTTACCCCTATTTCTATCCTTTCTCAACACCCTTATCCATTACTATCCTTCCCAGATCCCTGACCAGTCTACCACCGTTACCGCCCTTAACCCCCACCCCTCTCTACCCCTCATCCCCCTATACCCCCAGTTCGCCCTACCCCAAAACCATCCCCCCCATCTGTACGTATTCAAAACTTTCAATAAAATTTAATTAAAAAAAAATCATCCTCGCTCCAAATACTGAAAGACAAAATGCATTGTAAGGCATTCCCAATGTTTCCATTTTTGGCATTTTGTTATTGTTGATGATGTGTGCCTTCAAGTAATCTACGATTTATGGTGTACCTATCAATGGGTTTGGGACTCACCCAAGGTCACCCTTAAGTTCAGAGTCATAATCCAATGGTCGAACCATTACAAAATGCTGACTCCTTAAATTCAAATGCACAGAGTAATGGGTTCAACAATCATGAAATTAACACTGAGTCAACAGACTTCGATATAAAAATATATCTATTCAAATATAGTGCACACCACTAGAGTATAACATATCAATTGTACAAAAGGACATGCCATAACATGTATATCATGATAGAGAGGCGCATACACAAGCCGGTTTAAATTCTGCAGTGTTTAAACATATATTAAATACAGTTTCGCACCTCAGAAGAAATCTAGGCAGTCCACAAAATTAATGATAATGTCTCTAGTAATGTGAAGTCCAAACACAATCAGATAAATGGACCTAGGAGGCTGTAGTATGCTCCTTAATAGTTCATATAATATCTGGCCGACGGGCTGGCGATGCCAAACTTCCTGGGGCCACTCCCCCGTTTCGCCCCCGGGCGGGGCTTTCTCAAGGCCATAAATAGATGTACTGTAGTCCAAATATCTAGGAAAAGTCATAAGCAATACAATATAACATATATATACATAGAGTCGAGTTTACAACCCATGGGATAATTCACAATACAGGTATACATACCAATGATGCAAGTGTCCAGGCTTAACCTCACCCAGTCGGTAAGGTGACCATAAAGGTAAGAAAAGAAAGGATCAGGAGAATGTTATAAGGTAAGTCAGGTTGGACAATTAAGCAATTAGCGTCTGTATGCTAATTACCTCGTTTAACCCATTCGGAATCTCTGAGTTTAGACGGAGAATCCAGAGTCTTTCTAGTTTGCAAAGGCCTCTAAGAGGATCTGTGTGTGAGCGTGGTTCGATTTTATCTAGCACTCTGATACGCAGAGAATCCGGATTGTGTTTAAATTGAAGACAGTGAGCATACAGCGGTAAATCCATGTTCCCTGTGTTAATTCTACTTCTATGCTCAATAAAGCGTTGTTTCAAAGGCCTAGTGGTCATACCTACGTAGACCTGTGGGCAGGAACATGTGATCGCGTACGTGATGTACGAACTGGCACAGGTGGCAAAGCAGCGTACTTCAAAGCTTTTTTTCAACGATGGGCTAAAGATGGTGGTATCAGTACAAATATTTTTGCACACAGAACAACGTCCACAAATCTTAGTACACTTACTCAAATTGCTCGTAGTATGTACATATGCATGATTAGAATGGGTTAGCGTGTCGCCTAAGTTACGTGTGCGCTTATAAGCTACTAGAGGGGGATTTTCCAAACCCTTGATGTGGGATATAACAGGCCAATATGTACATACTAGCTTGATAATAGAATTAGAGTGAGGTGTGAGCGTTAAAGGCCACACGAATTTGGTAGTATGTTCTTTAGGTGTACAGGATAACAAACTATTTCTATCTGAGTGTCTAACTTTAGTGAGTGCCTTGGAAACTACATGTTCTGGGTATCCTCCTTGGAGGAACTCAGATTTCATGGTTTTGGCTTCTCTTTCAAAGTCACAACTGAACAAGGAATTGCGTTTAAGGCGCGCAAACTGGGTATAGGGTAAATTGGATTTGAGAGGATGAGAGTGGAAACTATTAAAATGTAGATATGAATTTCGTTTTACCGTTTTTCTGAAATTCTTTGTTTTAAGTAAGCCTTTATCTTCAAATATGGTAAGATCCAAAAAGTTAACTAATTTCTTATTAGCATTCAGTGTAAATTGGATGTTAACGTCCCAGGAGTTCATCCATCTTTCAAGGTCACCTAGATCTACAGTATTATTGACCAGAAAGATGACATCATATTGACCAGAATATCACCCTTCATAGTCTCTGTGTGCTCTGTGGACCTCATCCCAAAGGCCTCTGGAATCACCATGCATCGTGAGAAGGGCGGAATATAAATGACGTAAATAAATAAATAAATAAATAAATAAATAAAATTTATTATTGTAATTTTGTAAATAGCCTCTAATTGGGCTTAATTGTAATACCATCCTGAGTCCCCCTTCGGGGGTTGAGAAGTGACGGGATATAAATGCAAGAAATAAATAATAAATAGTTATACTTCGTAGTTCAGAATTCAGTGGTTCTCAACCTGCGGAAGTGTTTTGGTCTATAACTCCCAGAAATCCCAGACAGGTTACTAGCTGTTAAGGCCAAAACATCTGGGGACCCACAGGTTGAGAACCACTGGTCCAGATCAACATCAAGTACTCAATTAAGTATTTGAGTGTGTACAAAATAACAATTCATTGCAACAAAAATATCGATATTTTCTGTTCTCTCACAATAGATCTGCTTGCAGAAAGCAGTCTGGATACACAACAACAAAGCAAATATTGTACGGTTTTCGCTTTTGGTAATAATACACATCTGGAATTGCCATCTCTCCCTTCCTTTCCTATATGAACACACACAGAGTTGCCTTCTCTGGCTGTCAAGAAACACATTTTGTTAACCATTCAGAGAAGAAAAATGGCTGTTTATTTGGGGAGCCGTCGCTACATTGCCAGATGTGTCCCATGCTTTTGTGTTATGGGACTTGGGTTTGATTGTGCTGAAATATGACGTTCACACTGGTAGAGTCATAAGCCATCAAGACAGTGCTTTCTCTATACAAAACTGCAGGTTTGGATTGACCCCTCTCTCTCTCTCTTTGTCCAAATTCTGATAAGAGTAGAAGACGCCAACAAAGCTGCATTATTTTCACCCACGAGGGGAGAAAACAGAACACTTGGCTGACCTTACTGAACACAATGCAACAAAAAAAATTCCGGCCACCTGCAATGCTTCCTCCCTTTGCTTCTGGCCTTTCCTCCCCAAGTGAAGAATTATGAATGTTGGAAAATGAAGTAAGTTCTGAATTATTTAGCAGAAAGAAGAGAGGGAAAAGAAAACCTGGCAGATAACAGACTCGGCAATGTTTTATTTTCCCGTTTTTTTAAATTACAGTTGTGTCTTCAACTCTAGTCTGTCTATTTTGTGCAAATAATACTAATAATTTAAAATTGCTACAGGGCATCCCAATCCATCCAATGAGTGCTGTCTACTTGAAAGGATTCTCATATAAAACTTAAGAGTTCGCAGAACGGCGGGTCTGCAGCTGCTCATTGCTTATATTTCAACATCCTGCAGTGAGCTCAGCAAAAGAAAGGAAAAGAGACAACATTTTCTGCAAATTTCCAACGCACTGAGAAAGAGCCATCTGTAGTCAGTGCCTATTGGCTAACAGCCGTGTATCCTTTATATACTTTCCATCGGGGAGTTTTGCACCTATCTTTATATTTTCATGAATATTTTCAAAGAGAAATGGTAACACTCGTGCATAGGAAAGTAAATATAGCTTTAAAGGCAATGCAGTCATATTTTAAATGGAGGTTTCCAACAAATTTGGCTTGCACAGTAGGCCCTTAGTATCTGCTAGGATTTGGTTCAAGGACCTCCTGTGGATGACCAAGTCCCATTATATACAATAGTGTAGGACAGTCTTTCTCAACCAGTGTGCCGTGACACACTAGTGTGCCGTGAAGGACTTCCTGCTGTGCCGCGAGAAAAGCTCTCTGCCCCCCTTCCTCCCCCCCTTCCTGATGAACTCCTGCTGCTTGGGGGAAGAGGAGGAAGGGCCGGGCAGTGGCGAAGAAAAAGAAGAAGGGATCGGGGCGCCACCTCCTTCGGCCGTTTCTCCAGCCAGCCTCCAATCCGCCATGACTCCCACCATGACTCTCGCCCCTCGCTCGCTGAAGCCGCGTGGAGGAGCCCCGCCCACTGAAGCTCGTCCACCGCTCATGCTCCTCCTCTGTAGGAGAGCTGAAGCTGGGGGGAGGGGGCAGGGCATGGCGCGGCCTGTAGGTGAGCTGAAGCTGGGGAGAGGGGGCAGGGCATGGCGCGGCCTGTAGGTGAGCTGAAGCTGGGGGGAGGGGCAAGGTATGGCGCGGCCTGGCTCTGCCCCCTCCCCCGGCTTCGGCACTCCCAGCAGCTGCTCCAGCCTTGAGGGGACAGTGCCAAGCCAGCATTGTGTTAAAAGTGTGCCGCGGCTCAAAAAAGGTTGGGAAACACTGGTGTAGGATAGCAATGACAAAAATCAACGTTTGCATTTTGGGCTATTTTACTTTGTCTCTCCTCTGGCATTACTTTGCAAATGAAGATTCTTAGGAAGGACTCATCCCACGCTTTCTACAAGTGCGTTGATGACTAAGGAGGTTGGATGTGTCCTTTGAGCCTGTGCAATGGATTTTTCTGGTGGAGCGCAGTGTGCACAGAACTGGCCTCACCCTTTAAACCAAAGGTTCGTCTGCCGGGGCCTACCAAGCTTGGACGGTGGCAGCAAGGTCCAAAACAAACGGTGAGTACTGTTCCTACTACAAGCACAAACTCTGGAGGGACCAAAACAACTAATAGTATGTATATATAATACAATTCAAAATATCACAACACCAAAATATAGTCCATAAGTATTGTATTATCGTCTCACAGAGTACTCACGGACCCATTGGTCTGAAAAACATGTAGAAGGTATTATCGGATAATCCGCATTACACAGTCCACGTAGTTCCAACGCATGAAGTCCTGATGGGGGTCCGGAGAGGAAGTAAACCAATGTCCAAATAAGTCCCAAATTCAATTTGTAAATCCACGGTTCTATGAAACAATATTCCAGTAACAATGTGTAGTCACTTTTCAAACTTGATTGTGGAACAGTCAAAGAAATAGTAACAGAGGAGCCGTTTTTCGCACCTATTGGCGCTTTTTCAAAACCCAATATGATAATAAGGCATTGTAGGGCATCCACTAATTTAAAAGTTAAATGAAGAAGGTCCAAGTAGTGAACAGTCCATCCAACCCAAAGTATATAACAATACAATAAAACAGTTTACACAATACAATACGGCTCCTTCGTTCGCGAAGTAATGCCAAGAGAGACTGTTTTTAACATTTGCATTTTACCTTGTTTCTTATTCCCATTTTAAGTATTTTAATTCATAATAATAATAATAATAATAATTTATTTTTATTCCAACCTATCTCCCTGAGGGAACTCAGGACAGTTTTCAGCATATACAGACACAAAGGCAAACATTCAGTGCCTAGAAACAACAAGACACAGATAAAGGTAAAGGCTTCTTCTTTCATCTCTGGCTCCGGGGGTGGTGCTCATTTCCATTTCCAAGCTGAAGAGCCTGCTTTGTCAGTAGACACTTCCTAAGACATGTGGCCAACATGACTGCATGGAGCGCTGTTTACCTTCCCACTGAAGTGGTACCCATTGATCTACTCACATTTGCATGTTTTCAAACTGCTAGGTTGGCAGAAGCGGGAGCTCAAAATCCTAGTAAGGAGGAACTTAAAGACTATCCAGTCAACAAATAGCAGTTTCAAATAATATATTGTATGATGATCTATATAATCATAAACATATCAAATCATTCTTATCATCATAATGTTATGCCCGCAATCGGGTAAGCATACACATCAGTAATTTCATGCAGTGATCAGTACAATAATTCATTGATATTCACAATAATTCATAGATATCCATTCAATTACATGAATTCAACACATTCTGCATCAGTCCCATCTCATGAGTCCCATAGTCCATTATTGCAATATTCACAATTATAAGGCAATCTTGGGTAAATAATAATAATAGTTCAAAATAGGCTCATTGCGGTCTGACGATAGCGTCAATACCCGCGCTGAAATCGTTTCGCTGGTAACAGCTTTATCAAAGACCGGGGACAATTCCTGTTGCTTTGATGTGATGTGTTGAGGATCTATAATGAAAAACAATATGCCACAACCATTCTCAATATATACATGGAAGCAAGTTTCTCATAGAGTGACCATAGAGGAGAATATGAAAATAAATATATACATACCAAATATAACAGAAGTCTATCTTAATGAGGCACTGAGCCTTCCTGAGGCACTAAGCCTTTCTGGGTCAAATCTTGGACTCCATATGGAGACAAAGGGTAGGCTTATAAACAATATAGAGTCTCTAATTATCTTAAATGAAATCCGCTGGAGCTCACACCAGGAGCTCGCACAGCTAGCTTGTCATTTAGTCCGAATGGCGTCTCGCATCCGAGGCGAATTATCCAATCTCTTTCTAATTGTAATAATTTACGCTTGATGTCACAGTGTGGTTGGGGTTCTATCCTGTCAAGCACAAGGACGGAAAAGTCTTCATGATGGTGTTTTTCAGCAACAAAATGCAAATATAATAAGGAGCTTTCATTCTTGTTTTTAAATTTTGATTTATGCTCCTGGACTCTCTTCCGTAATTATCTCCCAGATTCCCCCACATAAATATGCCCACAAACACATTTTTAAGCAGTAAATTATGAATTTTGAGCCACAGCTGGCCCAGTTTCTCAGTTTGAATCTTTGATTACTGTAAGGACTGGTGATATATTCATCAGTGTCAATGAATTTACATATAGAGCAGTGACTGCAACTGCTGGTGCGATTTCTAATAGAAGTATTGGTTTGTTTTCTCTTGTGATCTGAATGAATTATGAGATTTTTTTTATGTTGGCCGTTCTTTTAAATGCCACCATAGGTGGTTTGTCCAGTCCTGGGATATCCTGAATTAGGGGCCAGAATCTCTTTACTGTGGCTGAAATCCTCCGGGCATGTGGGGAGCGGGAGCTCACCCTGTTCCATGGATTCAAACTACCAACCTTCCAGTCAGCAGTTCAACAGTTCAGTGGTTTAATCTGTCGCACCATTGCGGCCCCTCATCTTCTGATTTATTTGTAATGTTTGTTTTATTTCTAGTCTTTGCCCGAGAGAAATAAATAAATACCGCCTCTGCTTCGAGTTTAGTAATATCTCTACTTCAGCAAATTATAATTATGTGATGACAGACTTTGATTCCTGCATCTCTGTGGGCAAATAGTATTCTCTTGGCTTTTCTTCGCGAACGAAAATTCAGGAAGGATTCATCCCACGCTTTCTACAAGCTCGTTGATGACTAAAATGGCCAATCTGAGATAGGCAAGTCCGGTTGCAGAAAGCATAGCAGAAAGTCTCCTTGGGTGGTGTTGTTTCCAAGTTGAGGTTCTTTCTGCATTGTCATTTCTCTTTGAGACTTGTTTGGCGTGACTCTCAAAAGAGGCCACAGCATTGTGGATTATGAATGCCTCCCGATGTGAGGCCAAGGTGGACCATTGTTGGTGATCAATCTGGCCGAGCCTGAGATTTTGTTTCAGGGAGTCCTTATATCTCTTTTTTGGGGTGCCTCTCTTGCGCTGACCAGTGGTGAGTTCACCATAGAGTAGTATCTTTGGGAGGCATTGGTCTTCCATCCTACAGAAGTGCCCTGCCCAGCGCAGCTGTGTTCTCAATAGCATGGTGTGACGACCTGGGCTATAAAGCTTGGAGGCTTTAACCACTTGGAACGCTATCACCAACCTAAAAATTGTTTCCTGATCAAATAATAGTTAAGCTAGGCTCCTAAACTGAAGGTAAACTAAGAGGAGTGCTGAGGCAAAATCTCGGTGGGAAGGCTGGAACTGGCACACCCTGATGTAATGAGGCACACTGAAAGCTTTCTTGTAAAGTTAATAACAATGATGTTTATTAAATTAACAAGCAGATCTTAAAAGCGCAAATGCGTAACGGTTATACAGAATGGTACTAGAGCGTGTTGGTTACTGAAGATTGCTTTCTTAACTTAGTTACAAAACTAGACAGTTCAAAACTTGTCTCTCTAAACTCCCTCATTCTAATATTAAAACTAGATGTGAGTAGTTTTCAACTAACTAACCTAGTTAGTTCCCTGAGCTAACACTCAGTCTTCCAGAAGCACCCTAGCTACTAACTCTTTCCTAGAGTTTTCCTATAGCTGGCTTCTCCAGAGATGTGAGCTAATCTCTAAGCCCTAGAGCAGGGGTGCTCACACTTTTTCAGCATGTGAGCTACTCTTAAAGCAACCAAGTCCAAAAGATCTACCTGCCCCCGCTGCCGTGCGCTCCTGCGCTCCCGTCGTCGCGCTCTTGCCACTGCGCATGCTCCTGCTGCTGTTTTCCGCCCGCGCAGCGCTTCTTCTGCCTGCGGGGCATTGTGGGAAGGAGAAAGCATGAGGCGGGGCATCCAAAGGGAGCGCTCTGCCCTGGCTGTCTCGCCGGCAATGGGGGCTGCACAGCTGCTTCTGGACGAGAGAGCGGCAGGGCGCTCCCTCCAGAGGCCCCGCCTCGTGCTTCCTTCTTCCTGCAATACCCCGCAGGCAAAAGAAGCACCGCGAGAGCGAAAGCCAGCAGCAGGAGCGCGCATGCGCACAGGGTGTGCACGTGCATGGCAGGAGTGCCCCATCCGGCTGGTGAGGCCCGAAGATCACCTGGAAGAGGGCCGAAGATCTACTAGTAGCTCTCGAGCTACCTAATGAGCACCCCTGCCCTAGAGATTCCAAAAGCCTGTGACTGACTGCCTGTCAGCTCCACACAGAACTTTTCCTGTCAGTTTTACAAGACAGCTGTCTTCCCTGACTGCTCACACTCAGCTCTGTCAAGAGACTGCTTTCTCTCTCAGCTCTGCTGAATAAGCTACACTTTTTCCCTCTCATGCAGCTTGGCTCCTCCCCCTCAGCTCTGAGCCACTCCCAGGCAGCTCTCTCTCTCACACTCCCTGGGAAAGATCCAAGCCACTCCCCCTTTCCTGGCTATCCTGTTTTACCCTGGATGCCAAACTGCTATGCTGGTCTCGGCCTAGCATAAAATGGGCGAGTCCTCACACATGGCCTCAATGCTGGTGATCCCTGCCTGCTCAAGGACAGCAACATTCCTCACATAGTCAGTCCAGTGTCCAAAACACAGAAGCTCTCATCCCTGGATTAAGAACTCTGCTAGCTATGCGGATGTTTACTATATTCCCAGTTTATAAGATTTTGCTACCTTGTTGTAAATACTTTGAATGCTCCCCTTTCCCCACCGTATCTCTAGTGTATTCGAATTAAACATGACAGGATTTCACATATAAGGCATAAGAATGCATTCATAACCCTGGCAGGAAAAAAAATCACCTGTTGAAAAAGGTTGGCAATCCAATTAATTTTTTAAATTTTTTTTAATTTTTAATTTAATTAGCTAATATATATATATAAACAAAACCAAACTGCTGGATTTGTAACAACCGAAGTGGAACATTCTTTCACATGTTTTGGCTCTGTCCGAAGGCAAAAAAATATTGGAGTATGGTCCATAGAGAGGTAGAGAAACTCCTTGGGAAAAAGATAAGAAAAAGGCCAGAAAAAATCCTTTTAGGGATCATAGATAACGAACTAAACAGAAGTGAAAGTAGAATATTTATATTGGCCATAACAGCGGCCAAGACTCTCTTTGCCACCTATTGGAGGTTGGAAACGATCCCCACAAGGGAAGAATGGAGACAAAAATTACTGGATATTAGTCTCATGGAAAAACTAACGGAGGCAATGAGAGAAGGAAACAACAGCCAAAATTACACTGTCAAATGGGACTGGTCGCTCCTCCAAGAATATTGCAGAAAAAAAATGTAAAGTCGACATAGAAATGTAGACCTGGGTTAGGATAAAGGTTAATTTATCTGTAAAGCTAAGTGCGAGATATATTTCTTAATCATAGGTCGGTGATGGATGGGTCGGGAAAACAGAGATGTGAAAAACGAATGTAATTGAAAACATCACTGGTTAAACAAGACAAAAACCTTGTCAAATCTCCAACTTGCATTTTCGATTTCATGAGCACTGCTGTACTATTTTCTTTTTCCTCTTAAATCTTATATCCGAAGGTGGTCACTCTGATCCACCGGGTGCTTTTCTAGAGGAGTTTTTTTTTCTTCCTATGTGCTTTACTCTTTATTCTTTATATTGTTTTTATCTTTGACTTATGAAAATCAAATAAAGATTTATTTTACAAAAAAGAAAAAGGTTGGCAATCCTAGTAAATGTCGTCATATGTGTGTCAAGCTGAAATGGTCCTTCCTCTCCCAACATGCTGCTGCTTCTGTTTCAAAGTGAAACCGGCATTCGAAAAGAGCGAGTCCAAAGACTTGAAACCAAAACTCCCAAGAGCCACAAGACAGCAAAGCTGTTCCCAATTAGACACAAGTGTTTGCCAACTCGCTAATCTTCTAATGGAATTCGCAGAAAGAGAGAAAGAAAAAAGGGGGAAATCTTTTGGAGGGAAATATTTGCCCTTGGCTTAGCGGGCGCTGTGCAAACCCACATCCTAAGAACTGTGGTTATTGTTTTCTTTTAACACATTCCTTGGCCTTAACATGGAATGGAGGAAACAACTATCTGTGTAAATGCTAGTGAAGGTGCTATATTCTTGCTTCCAACCATTACCTGTGTGTCATTACATGTGTGCATTTGGTGAATTCTTACCTTTGTACATAGGTATAGACTCTCTATATAACATCGGTATAGACTAGGTATGGATAAACCTAGGCCCAGGGGCTGAATTCGGTCCCTTGGGCTATTTTCTCTCCTCTCTCACACCATCCTATCCTTTCTTCCTTCTCTCTTTCCTTCCTCATTACCTCACTCTTTCTCCTTCCATCCTTCTCTTCCACCCTTTAATATGAGGCCGAATCAGGAAGCCCCAAATCCAAAAGGTCAAGCCGCAGAGAGTCCCCAGTATTCCTCTTGGCTCATGGCCCAAGTTGCACCAGTGCCAAACCTTCTTTTTTTTCCTTTTGCCCCACCTCTGTGTCATATCCCACTACATCAACCTCGTCCCTCCCAACAAGCCCAGCCACCATTACCTCCCATTACCCCATCTGTACAACCTTTACACAGCAAATAGCACATAAAAGACATTTCAGCAATACATCACAAAGCAATAGAAAAGGGCACCTTTCCCCAGCCCTCCTCAGCACATGCAATAACATTTCCAACCCCATAAGCAGATCACATTAGAACTATAAGCATTCCCCCTCCTCCGTGCCTCCAAGCAACAACAGCCAGGCCACATCCCACCCAGGCCTATGCTAGGCCGCTGCAGTACCACCACCCACCACTAGGTCAAACGCCTTCCCCACTCCCCCACCGCAAGGAAGACTTTCCAAAAAGTTAACCAAAACAAATCAAAACACCTTACAAAACAATAAACACTCTGCCATTTCTCCCATCGTTTCCTCTTCCTCCTTTCTCTCTCTCTATCCTTTCCCCGGCCTGGGGGAAGCATATCCTAGCTCAAAAGCGGCAGCTTTTGGGGCCGTTGTGGCCTGCAGAGATCGCTTCAGGGGGGGGGGTGAGGGCCGCGGACTGATGCTACGGAAGATCTAGTTCTCTCAAGTACTGTGACCCCATTTGCCCCTTTCTGATCGTTTTTTTCCTCCTGGACTATTCCTGGACTGCTCTTTATCAGCTGATTCCAGCATGTGCCCTTGCTACATCTTACAGATTATGGACCCGAAGGACTCTCTTTCTGGACAAACCGTGTCCGATGCTTTTCCGGAGGGTTCTGCCCAGATTGCAAAGGGACTGAAAGGGAACCCAGGTCTTTGGGCTTTGGGAGAAGCAGTTCGCCAGGACACTTCAGTTGAATATTCCCAGCCTTTTCCCCTCTTGCCACATGGACTTTGTGACTCTCTGCCACTCTATTGCACTCTAGAAGCAATTCTGCCCCTCAGGATTCTATAGTTTCCAAGGACATCTAAGGAAACTATAACTCCCAGAAGGAAAGCAGCATTTTGTTGGTTGTTTTAAAGATCATTTCCTCTGGAAGCAAGAGCTGCATGGGAATGTAAATGGGATGATTGCAGGGGGAAATCTGGGTTGTCTTGTCTACTCTGTACCCTTATGTGTTCCCCTTTTGTGTCACTGCAACATTTAAGATAACGCCCTCAACCAGAGCGTTCCAAAGATTAACGTATTACAATATCATCTCCCAGCCAATTCGCTAGCACAAACAATATTTTAGGCAGATATCAATTCCTTCTCAGGTCTATCTGAATTTTACATTGATAGTCTACCTGCCTATGTCCTTCCAGCCTCGGAGACTTTGGCCGCTGGATGGATCATAGGCCCTGGCATTCCCAAATCTCATATTCATGAACATAATTGGGTCCAAGTGGGATTCGAACCCCACTGCCAATTGCCATAAATCATAATTATAGATCACTTTAAACTGAGGAACCATTTTTCCCGCTCAGCCAGTAACTCCCAAACAAAGGAAGCTCTGGCTTAGGACAAAGCCATTAAAGAATTCAAATTGACAAAAGACCAGGTGAGCTAGGAGCTCCAAAATGGACGCTCGCCCACCCCCTGGCAATATTTAAACAAAAGGTAACTTCCTCTTCACCCAGCCGTTTCTTTGCATTCCTTTCCTGCCTCATGCAGCCCCGGTTTGATTGGCCTATTTTGAATTTAGGCGCAATTTTCTGGTTGGCCGGCCCCGGCTGGCTCCTTTGACAAACAACTGTAAGCAAGGTTCTAACCAATGACGGGAAGCCGCACGTAGGCAAGGGAGGAGCTCAATTCAAATGTAAATGACTGGTTTTCTATATATTTGTGTGCACAACCCATTAAAGACATGTTTTGCCTTTGGAACCTTGGCGTGGCATTTCATCCTATTCAGCTGAATTAGACTCTTCTCTCGGTTTGTGGCGTTCTTCCAATCTGGGTGAGCATTTGATCTGGGTTATTTTGGGATTTGTAGTTCTGGGAAGATCATCCAGATTTGGACCTTGATCCTCGCATTTTAGGGGTGGCCTGGGCCCAGCCCCCCTATGGGAAGGGTCCCCTAAATTCTGCAGTTCGGCAACACATCTTTCCCTCTTTCCTCCCTCCTTCTCTCACCTTCCTTCCTTCCTTCCTTCCTTCCCCCTCCCTTCTTTTTGTCTTTCCTTCCTTCTCTCTTTACCCCCTTCCACACTTTCACCCTTCCTTCCCTATTTCCTTCCTCTTTCTCTCTTTCCTTCCTTCTTGCATTTCCTTCCATCTCTCTTTCCTCCCTCCCTTACCTCTTTCCTCCCTCCTTCCTTTTCTCTCCTCCCTCCCTCCTTTTTGTCCTTCCTTCCTTCCTTCTTTCCACCCCTTCATTCCCTTCCACCCTTCCTTCCTTCTTTTTCTCCCTTTCTTCCTTCTCTCTTTCCTCCATCCTTCCCTTCCACCCTCTCATCCTTCCTTCCATCCCTCTTTCCTTTCTCTCTTTCCTTCCTTCTTGCATTTCCTTCCATCTCTCTTTCCTCCCTCCCTTACCTCTTTCCTCCCTCCTTCCTTTTCTCTCCTCCCTCCCTCCTTTTTGTCCTTCCTTCCTTCTTTCTTTCCACCCCTTCATTCCCTTCCACCTTTTCTTCTTTTTCTCCCTTTCTTCCTTCTCTTTTTCCTCCATCCTTCCCTTCCACCCTCTCATCCTTCCTTTGTCCCTCTTTCCTTCCTCTTTATCTTTCCTCCCTCCCTTCCCTCTTTCCTCCCTCCCTCCCTTCCCTCTTTCCTCCCTCCATTTCTTTTCTTTCCTTCCTTCCTTCCTTCCTTCCTTCCTTCTTTCCACCCCTTCATTCCCTTCCACCCTTCCTTTCTTCTTTTTCTCCCTTTCTTCCTTCTTTCCTCCATCCTTCCCCTTATCCTTCCTTCCCTCTTTCCTTCCTCTTTCTCTTTCCTTCCTTTCTTCCTCTTTCCTCCCTCCCTCCTTTTCTCCCTCCTTCTCTTTTCTCTCTTTCCTTCCTCCTTTGTGTCTTTCCTTCTTTCTTTCCACCCCCTTCATTCCCTTCCACCCTGCCTTCCTTCTCTTTCTCCCTTTCTTCCTTCTCTTTTTCCTTCCTCCTTTCCTCCTGGGCAGGCATGTAGCCAGGGGGGGGGGGTAAGGGGGCTTCAGCCCCCCCGAAATTCTCAGGGTGGTCCGCGAGAAGGCCGTACTGGTACATTATTTAAACTGTTATGTTTATTCATATCATGATCTGATCACCATGCTCATTATATCCCACATTAATGGGGTTATTGGGATAACAATACAAAAGGTTTGCTAGGGTAGACCCTCTTCCACCCAGTCTCAAACACCCCCCCCCCCCGAACCATGAGAACCATGTTTCAAGATGTAAAAGGGGGTCCAATTGAGGAGGAGGGGGAAACTGGCTTTCTGCTGCTTTAAGTTTAGAGACCAAGGCACAAGGGAGTAATGGTTTCAAATGGTGGGGAGATTAGGAAGAACTTCCTGGAGAGTGGCATAGGCTGCCTTGGAATGTGGTGGAGTCTCCTTCTCTGGAGGCTTTTCCACAGAAGCTATCTATTGGGAGTGCTTTGATTGTGCCTTCCTGCAAGGCACGGGGTTGGACTGGATGGCCCTTGGAGGTCTCTTTCAGCTCTAGGATTCTATATCAGGAGTAGGAAAGATGGGGTCTCATGGATGCACTTTTTCTCTCCTGTCCACCATCTCATTCTGACCGAGACCAACCCTTTTGGGATCCAAACGTTTCCCATCTTTCCTTCACTTTCTGCCTCCGAAAAGAAGAAGGGAAGGGCAGGGAGGGTGCTTGGGGAGAACCCCCCTCCCTATTGGCCCGTCCACCCCACTCCGGCCTGCCATGTGGCCCCCAAGTTAGAAAGTTTGCCCATGCCTGGTGTAGACTCTATATAGCAGAACTTTCCTCACCTTCTCGTAGTCAGCCTTTTGTAAAACTGATTATCTTTCGGGGGTAAAGCACACCGCATGGAATTGGCCCTGGCCCCTTAAAGCGCTTGTAACTCTTGTTATGGTGCAATAAAGGGCCACTCTTATTGCTCCACTACTTAACCATAAAGAGCTTTTTACAAAAGACTAGATCTTTTTCCAGCATCACACAATAAAGCAACAGACGACCGCTTTCTAAACAGCCAGATCCAGCACACTCTGAATTTGCCAAGGCCCGGATTGTTACAAAATATTTCTTATGGCTGCAATAATGAACAAGATGGCACCCATCCCCACTGAATGAACAAAAGCCAACTGGGCTGTCAGTTCAATATATCTTTAATATTTAACAATGAAACAGAGGTCTCTTCCAGTCTTGAAGGCGGTTGCCTAGCCTTAGGAGTACGGAGAGGAATGGTAAAGCACATCTTATGCCTTGTTGCCTACAGCTAGCAGACTCTTCCCGAGATATTAAGCGTAGATAACGCCAGTCTTTGGTCCTACATCTGACACTTAGGAAGACTTCCCTCCCAAGACAGGGTTTATTCTTTGCTGCCACCTTCAGGATAGAGACTTAATCGTTGCTTGATTATGCACCTACTACCTTGTAGCTCCACCACTACAGCATCACGGCTCATTCGTGTCATGCAGTGGATTTCAGAAACAAAGCCCATCATTTCTGCACCATCTAGTTTGCGTTTCAAATAAAAGTGCTTGGTCCCTTCTTTCGTTCAATTTATAAATGCAGAGGAGTGGTATTTACGTTGCAATCTAAGCCTGGAAACACCTATGACCACTGTACCATACAAGAGTCCAGGAATATAAGCAAACCATTTATTGTGTTTTATATATCTATGTGTGTGTGTGTGTGTGTGTGTATAGCATGTAAAATCAGAAATAAGAAAGTAAAGTATCTAATCCAAAAAGGTTTCGCAACAGTTGATGACCAAACAATAATCCAAAGATTATTGACCACTCGACCTGGCATAGGACCAATCCTGGGACTTCCCCAACGATGACTCCTCACCTGATGAGGAGTGGGCCGACTTACCGGCCGATGGACTTACCTTTTGTGATGTAATTGATATCCATGGAATTGCTGCTCAGTGCCCTGAGGAAGTGCCTGTGAGGCACGAAAACGGCCGCATTTGGTGCCTGAAATCTCCTCCCAAGCCGTTGGCACGGTACTAGCCCGGACTAGTCCCAGCTTGGCAGCTTCACTTTTTGGCCTCCCAGTGC
The DNA here is from genome assembly GCA_030556195.1 of Anolis apletophallus. NCBI lineage: Eukaryota > Metazoa > Chordata > Lepidosauria > Squamata > Anolidae > Anolis > Anolis apletophallus. Next base: position 43,110,380 of record JARBWK010000007.1, on the reverse strand, counting down.
CCTTTGATGCCCAGCTCTCCAACCATACGAAGCCCGTTGGGGCCAAGGATCACATTTCTTCAAGCGGCATTTGTTTCCACACTGAATTAAGAGCCAGTTGCACCATGACGCTTTCATGCCGGGGGAAGATCTCCAGCGGTGCGCCTCCTTCCAAGTTCCTCCACCGCGCCGGGACAAACGGCGCGGACGCCTTGGACGCCCCCCTCATTAGTGGCTTCCCAGTAAGGGCATTGTGCCCGGGTCGAAGCGCACACCCTTCTATCTACGGGAGCGCCTTCACGGGAAGTGCTTAAACTCAATGGGGTGCATGTCTCCGCTGAGCACACCCTAAAGGATTTGCCACCAGGAACTTTGTGTATATCGAACTCTCCACAGGGGACTGCTTGGGGCACAGTGAGTGTATTGTTACTAATGTGTAGACTGGATTTTTTTAATGTGTGTAGACCAGTCTTTCTCAACCAGTGTGCCGTGGCACACTAGTGTGCCATGACGGACCTCCTGCTGTGCCGCGAGAAAAGCTCTCTGCCCCCCTTCCTCCCCCCCTCCTGTCGAACTCCTGCTGCTTGGAGGAGGAGGAAGGGCCGGGCAGTGCCGAAGAAAAAGAAGAAGGGACCGGGGCGGCGCCTCCTTCAGCCGTTTCCCCAGCCAGCCTCAAATCCGCCATGACTCTCACCATGACTCTCGCCCCTCGCTCGCTGAAGCCGCGTGGAGGAGGAGCCCCGCCCATTGAAGCCCGTCCACTGCTCATGCTCCTCCTCTGTAGGAGAGCTGAAGCTGGGGGGAGGGGCGGGCATGGTGCGGCCTGGGAGAGCTGAAGCTGGGGGAGGCTGAAGCTGCGGCCTGGGAGAGGGCTGGGGCAGGGGCGGGGCGCGGCCTGGCTCTGCCCCTCCCCCGGCTTCGGCACTCCCAGCAGCTGCTCCCGCCTTGAGGGGACAGTGCCAAGCCAGCATTGTGCTGGCACTGGCACCACTGGCTTGGCACTGCCCCCTCAAGGCTGGAGCAGCTGCTGGGAGAGGTGAAGCTGGGGGTAGGGGGTGGGGCATGGTGCAGCCTGGCTCTGCCCCCTTCCCGGCTTCGGCACTCCCAGCAGCTGCTCCCAGCAGGCCACCAACCCCCAGCCGTTCTTTACTGTGTTAGAGTGTCATTTTGTGTCATTTTGGTTGGTGGTGTGCCCCCGGATGTTTTTAATGTTAAAAGTGTGCCGCAGCTCCAAAAAGGTTGGGAAACACTGGTGTAGACCTTTACATTGTGTAGACCGAAATTCTTGTATATGGATCCCATTGGTGTAGCTCTTTAAATATTTGTACTGACCTGAATATATTATTGTGTAGACCGTATATGCATCTGGCACTCTTTTGGCTCTTTGTTTCTAGTCTCTAGAGGACTGGTCTCGTGATTTTGTTTGTGAGTGGGCCGGAAGACCTGGGTCCTGGAAGTGATGTATAGAAACAAAAATGGGATAATGGTCAAAGGCAGATTCTTCCACACTTTGAAATGCCAGTTTTGTCAAGTCTCTCTTCTTACCCCTTATATCTCACATCACGCTGTATATTCAAGACACGAGTCAGCCCTCAAAAGAATTACTTATAGCTACTGGGTGGGTTAAACTACAAATACATCATCCCCAGCTAGTATAACATGAGATGATAAGGGCCAGAGACCAATATATTGTGTATAGAGGGTGCTGTGACAATAATAGCTGGGAGCTCTCGGTCATGCCACCCCACCCCCTTGTTAAGGAATTAACTTTACTGCCCTGCAATTCAGCAATGAAGCTCATTGTAAGGAAATGTCAACAGGCTCAAACAGTCTTCTGATATAGATGAGGAACAGAAGCCACCATCTGGAAATACACTTCGATTGAGGGCTAAATATTTCCTTTAATATAAGGTGAAAGAAGGAAGTGCAAAAGCTGGGTTGCAGTTAAACATTAAAAAAAACCAAGATTTTGGCAACCGGACTGATGGATAACTGGCAAGTAGGAGAAAACATGTATTTCTAGGTGAAAAGATTACTGCAGACGCAGACCCCAGCCAGGAAATCAGAAGACACTTACTTCTTGGGAGGAGAGCAATGACCAATCTCGATAAAATAATGAAGAATAGAGACATCTCACTGGCAATGAAGACCCGCATCGTTAAAGCAATGGTATTCCCCGTAGTAGTAACCTATGGTTGTGAGAGCTGGACCATAAGAAAGGCTGAGCAAAGGAATATGCTTTTGGACTGTGGTGTTGGAGGAAAGTTCTGAGAATGCCTTGGACCGCGGGAAGATCCAACCAGTCCATACTTTAGGAAATAAAGCCTGACTGCCCATTGGAGGGAAGGATAGTAGAGGCAAAGATGAACTACCGTAGATACCGGGGTACTAGATCACTGGGGCTATAAGATGACCCCCCAACTTTTAAACACAAAATATAAAGTTAGTTATATACTCGCCATTTAAGACGACTACACATTCCTGACTCCTTTGTTTGTTCGGCGAGCCATGGCCCTGCCTCGAAGCAGGGGCTGCTGTGGGCTGCACCAAGGCACCAAGGGTTCCTGCTTTTTCAGGCAGCTCCAGAGTGCCCTCGCCATTGCATTGGCGATCCTGGGCTTTGGCTCTCTTGCATGGAAGATTGCGCGTTGGTGGAGGGAGGGTGGGCCCGAGGGTGGAGGCAGGGCCAGCGCCGGGAGAAGGAGGGCAGAGAGGCTTCAGATGGCCAGTGTGGGAGCATCAGTGCTGGCGGCGTGGCGTGGAGTCAGGAAACTACAGCTACCAGAATGCCTCAGCCAGCATATCCGGGGCTACAGGAAGTCTTCCAAAGGCTCCTGCCCGCTACGTTGCCAGCACCGACGCTCCCACGCTGGCCATCCGGAGCCTCTCCACGCCGGAGGCATGAGGAAGAGGCGGAGAGCCCGGCGCTGACCCTGCCTCCACCCTCAAGCCTACCCTCGGGCCCACGCTTGGGCCCACCCTCGGGCTCACCCTCGGGCCCACCCTCCTTCCACCAACGCGTGACCCTCCATGCAAGAGGGCCAAAGCCCAGGATCGCCACCGCAACAGCGAGGGCACTCTGAGCAATCCCCGCTTCGAGGCAGGGCCATGGCAATACGGCCTGCCACACCTCCTCCCTGTGCACCCCCTCCTCCTCCTCCCTTCTTTCTAAGGTACCTAGTTGCATTTCCTTTTAATTATTATTATTTTAAATTTATACCCGGCGTACTCGACGACCCCCAACTTTTAATAAGATTTTTCAGGCCTAAAAAGCCGTCTAGTACGCCAGTACATACGGTACTTTGGCCACATATTGAGAAGACAGGAAAGCGTGGAGAAGACAATGATGCTGGGGAAAATGGAAGAGGGGCCGACCAAGGGCAAGATGGATGGATGGTACCCTTGAAGTGACTGGCTTGACTCTGAAGGAACTGGCGGTGGCCACGGCCAACAGGGAGCTCTGGCATGCGCTGGTCCAAGAGGTCACAAAGAGTCGGAAGTGACTGAACGAATAAACAACAACAAACTGCAAGTGAACAACTCAGCTATGAAAAACCGGTTGGGAGTGCTTTGATTGTGTGTTCTTGCACGGCAGGGGGTGGACAGGATGGGCCTTTTCATCTCTACCAACTCTGTGATTTGATGGAATCCGACTGATACTTTCTGGAGGCAATAGAAAGTTGGAAGAACCAGCTGAGACCTTCATTCTGAGCACGGAAAGAGGCGAGAAGAAAGATCGGCCCAGAGCAGCTTTGGGGATTTCCTGCGCAGCACCATCCCATTCCACCAGCGCCATAGGGAATCCTCATATTTGAAGTCTAAAGCAAAGAGGAAATTCAGCAGCTCGCTACAATCTTTGATACACTAATTTGGCACAAGTTTTCCAGGAATGGTGAATAAATGATCAACAGAAAGGGCAATCGTCTGCTTCACGTGAGCATTTGACAACATTATCTTCCAGCCATTTCACTATGAACGCTGCCATATCTTTATAGCTGGGCTGTTCTTTCCTAAACTTTGTTCCATTCCAATTTTAAATGAGGTGATTAAAAGAACTACATGAGATCATAATCCAATGGAATGATTTGGGTTTAAAGGTTATTTTCTCCATGAGAGAAAATATGGCCGGGAAAAGAAGGGCAAAAAATGGAGAATATCGTTGACAAACAAAATAAATGACTTATCAGTTGAAAATTACATACCAATACTAACAACAAATTCCTGAGATGCCCCTGTGGAATTTAAATTTTAAAAAAATACAGCAGGAAACTGTGATGTAAGAAGTGGCAGGAACTGGGAAGTAGCAATTTGGAAGGAAAAAAAACTAGACAGCAAGGGCTAACAATAGGATTTTCAAATCAAGTCCCTTCTACACTGTCATATAAAATCCAGATTATCTGGTTTGAACTGGATTATATGGCAGTGTAGACTCATATAATCTAGTTCAAAGCAGATAATGTGGATTATCTGCTTTGATGATCTGGATTTTATGGCAGTGTAGAAGGGGTCTCAGTCTCTTCACTTTAATACTTCCCCCTCCCCAGGCCCAGATTAACACCTTTTGCGCCCTAGGCCACACTTTGGAAATACGCTCTGTGACGACTTGGGCTATTAACTGAGAGGCTTTAATCATTTGGATCGCTGCCACCAACCTAAAAATTGTTTTTAGGATTTCTAATAAAATAACAGTTAATCTAGGCTCCTAAACTGAAGGTAAACTAAGAGGCTTGCTGAGGCAAAATCTTTCCCCCTTTGACTGGGACGGTGGGAAGGCTGGAACTGGCGCACACTGAGGTAATGAGGCACTCTGAAATCTTTCTTGTAAAGTTAACAACAATGATGTTTATTAAATTAACAAGTAGATCTTGAGAGCACAGATGCGTAACGGTTATACAGAATGGTACTAGAGCGTGTTGGTTACTAAAGATTGGTTTCTTAAAACTTCGTTACTAAACTAGACAGTTCGAAACTTGTCTCTCTAAACTCCCTCACTCTAATATTAAAACTAGACGTGAGTAGTCATCAACTAACTAACCTAGTTAGTTCCCTGAGCTAACACACAGTCTTCCAGAAGCACCCAAACTATTAACTCTCTCTTAGAGTTTTTCTATAGCTGGCTTCTCTTGAGATGTGAGTTAATCTCTACGCCCTAGAAATTCCAAAAGTCTGTGACTGACTGCCTGTCAGCTTCACACAGAACTTTTCCTGTCAGTTTTACAAGACAACCGTCTTCTCTGACTGCTCACACTCAGCTCTGTCAAGAGACTGCTTTTTCTCTCAGCTCTGACAACCGACTGCTGAATAAGCTACACTTTTTCCCTCTCTCAAGCAGCTCGGCTCCTCCCCTCAGCTCTGACCCACTCCCAGGCAGCTCTCTCTCTCTCTCTCACTCCCTGAGAAGGATCCAAGCCACTCCCCCTTTCCTGGCTATCCTGTTTTACCATGGATGCCAAACTGCTATGCTGGTCTGGGCCTAGCATAAAATGGGTGAGTCCTCACATGTCCCCTTTAAGCCAACCTCTACCGCACCTCCCTCCCACATCCTTTCATCCGCTCGTCCCCCTTAGGGCCCCGCATCCAGCTCTCCCGGTGTGACCCCACTAGGTCCGCCACAGGAGTTTCCCGCCCGGCAGGCACTATGGATGCAGGCATGGGAAAGGAGCCTCCTCCCCGATGCCGGGGCTTGAGGCACTTGGCTCCTACCTGGTATCGGGGATTGCACATGCGTTGTAGTCAGCAGCTGTACCGATGCCGCGCTTCTCCCCGATACCGGGGCTTGTCGCGTTGGGCTTTTCTCCTGTACTGAGGTTTGCGCATGTGCCGTAGTCGGCAATTGCGCTTCTCTCTCTGGTAAGGAGGAGTCTCCTCCTTGTGTTGGAGGAGGAATACCAGCTTTCATGGTGTTAGGGCATGCGCAGACTGCGCAATGGAGTTTTCTGTACTTGCACTGAAGGAGCCAGCAAGTGGATGCTGTCGGCATCGAGGGAGTTAATTGTTCCGCCTGTCGACATCGATGCCAGTGTCAAGAGCACCTGCGCACACGCCGTTTACGCAACAATAGCAGGAGCAGGAGCTGGTATTCAGGAAGGGGCAGGGGCGCTGCCGAAAAGGAGGACCTCCGGTATCCTTCTTTCTTCATCTCCATGCGCGTTGCGTTTTTATTTGTTTCAACTTTTTTTTTGGGTCCGTGATCTGCCCCCCTCGGCTTGTACCCCTAGGCCATGGCCTAGGTTGGCCTTATGGGTAATCCTGGCCTCCCCCTTCCCCAAAAAACATTTGATCTATACCTGCAAAAGATGAGTTTGGGAAACTGAGATGACAAGCTGGATCTACACTGCCCTATATCCCAGGATCTGATCCCAGATTTTCTGTTTTGAACTAGATTATATGAGTCTCCACTACCATATAATCTGGGATAAGAAGATAATCTAGGACCAGATCCTGGGATATAAGGAAGTGTGGAGAGGGCCTAAGCTGAGGCTGTTGTGCTTTGAATATCTCACTAAATGATACAACTCACTAGAAAATACAATAATAATTTGTAAGGTAGCAGGAAGCAGAAAAAGAAAAAGGCCTCATACAAGATGGATAGACTCAACCAAGGAAGCCAGAGACGGAGTTTGCAAGACCTGAACATGGCTGCTGATGATGATCGGGTGACATCGAGGTCTCTTATTCATAGGGGTGTCATAAGTCAGTCTCCCAGAAGACATTTAACAACAACCAGAATTTAAATCACACGTCTTTCTCATCAACATCTAATTTTGGAAAGATTACGATACTGTTGCCGTAATGTAATTCAGACGTAGTTCACGTTTTATCAGTCCACACACTGTCTTGCCAGAGAAAGAAAATATGCCACACTGATGATCAGTAAAGAACAAGTCGTTAACTCTTCGTAAAGCAGAAGCAACATATTTACAATCATGAGATCAGTTGCATTGACTCATACAATGTCCTTTTAGAGAGATATATATGGTTTTTCGGTGTCCATGTGGAAAATCTCCTTCCATCAACTCATGAAACAATAACTGTCTCTCTCTACAAGCACTTGCATAGCTCAAGCCTGAATATGACACGGTTGCCAAAATTCCCAGGCTCAGCTAGCTCCCTGGGCGTGGCCCAACCGATCAGCTTTGTGCCTTACATTTTACAGTTAACACATACACTCTAACTGATTTCTTACATGTTAATCTAACAGATACATTTCATCTGGTTAATTTTCAGGAGATTTATTTATTTATCGTATCAGGAGTGAACCAAACAGTTGTATTGTATTTTTTTAAAAAAAATTGGCATTATATTAAATGTCCTTTTACCAGTAGCTGGCCACTTGGAGTGCCTCTGCTGTTGCTATAAGAAGGCCCTCCTTTGTGCATGTGGCAGGGCTCAGGTTGAATTATAGTAGGTGGTCTATGGTTTGCTCTTCTCCACACCAGCACATCGTGGACTCCACTTTGTAGCCCCATTTCGTGGTGCCAGAACGCAGCCTATTAAGTGCCTTCCAAGTCGCCCAGTTTTCTGTGTGCCCAGGAGGGAGTCTCTCATTTGGTATCAGCTATTGATTGAGGTTCTGGGTTTTAGCCTGCCACTTTTGGACTCTCGCTTGCTGAGGTATTCCTGCGAGTGGCTCGGTAGGTCTTAGAAAACTATTTCTTGATTTAAGACGTTGGCTGGCCCAGTGCGCAGCAGCAGTGAAAAAAGCAAATTCTATGCTTGGCATGATCAGGAAGGGAATCGAAAATAGGTTGGCAAATGTTGTATTGCCTCTCTACAAATCTATGGTGAGGCCACATCTGGAGTACTGTGTACAATTCTGGTCTCCGCACCTCAAGAAGGATATAACGGAACTGGAAAAGGTACAAAGAAGGGCAACAAAAATGATCCAAGGGATGGAGCAGCTCCCTTATGAAATCAGGTTGCAACGCCTTGGTCTTTTCAGCCTTAAAAGACGGTGTTTAAGAGGTGACTTGATCGAAGTGTATAAAATCATGCATGGGATAGAAAAGGTGAATAAAGAAAAATATTTTCTCTGTCACACAACACTAGGACTAGGGGCACTCCCTAAAGCTCCAAGGTAGGAAAGTTAGGACTAATAAAGGAAATATTTCTTCACCCAGAGGGTCATTGGGTTATGGAACTCACTTCAGAGGAGGTTGTGACAGCGGTCAGCCTGGACAGCTTCAAGGCAGGATTAGACAGATTCATGGATACCAAGGGAATCAGTAGCTACTGAAATGGACATCCAAGTGCCACCTCTGTGTTGATGGAGGCAGGCAGGATTTTCCCGGTACTGGTTGTGGGGGGTCGGGAGCAGGTGAGGGTTTTGCCCTCCTTTCTGCTAGAGATCCCCGTGTACAACTGGTGGGCCACTGTGTGACACAGAATGCTGGACTAGATGGGCTGAGGCCCGATTCAGCATGGCTCTTCTTATGTTCTTATGTTCTTAGAAGCGACCAGAATTTCAGGAGAGAATAAATGGAAGTGCTTTCTTGTTTTTCTTTCTGAGGAGGCATAACTGTGTTAATGTTTGGTTGATGTGGAGCAGGGGACGGACAATTAATGACAATGTTATGGTAGCGGACTACGGATTGACTTGGACAGCCTATGAATGTGGAACGGGGATTATGTAGTTGTTTTCTATTTTTAACTGTTTTTAATCTGTTGTTGCATTTGATATCTTGTTTTGTATTATGTACCCGGTATCCAGGGCCGTAGCCAGGATTTTGGTTCGGGGGGGCTGAGTTTGGTTTGGGGGGCTGAGACTGGGTGGAAGAGGGTTTACCCTAGGAAATCTTTTGTATTGTTATCCCAATAACCCCATGAAGGTGGGATATAATGAGCATGGTGATCAGATCATGATATGAATAAACATAACAGTTTAAATAATGTACCAGTAAGGCCTTCTTGCGGACCACCCTGAGAATTTCGAGGGGGGGCTGAAGCCCCTTTAGCCCCCCCCCCCTGGCTACATGCCTGCCGGTATCAAATTGTTGCCTTTTGTCAGTCGCCCTGAGTCCCCCTTCGGGGGTTGAAAAGGGCGGGTTATAAATGAAATAAATAATAAATAATAATAATGTGTGATACTAAAATAATGGCAAGTCTTCTTGTGACATCTTGAAGACTAACTAATGTGTTATGGCAGAGCAAATTAGTTGTGGATTAGATTGTATTTCTTCAGATTCATACAGTACGTATTTTCCTCAGCTGACAGGTAACAGTTGGCAGGTGGCTATTTTGTGTGTCAGTGTATGTGTATACATAGGAAGAGGGAAAAAGAAGATGGTGCGCTCAAGGGAAATAAATACAATACATTCTGACAGATGCGAGCGTAAGTGTATGCAACGTCAAAGTCGGAATCACCCCTGGCCTGCTATTTCCAGCTTCTATGTATAGTTGTGAAAGTTGGACAGTGAGGAGACCTGACAGGAGGAGCAACAAGGCCTTGGAAGTGTGCTGCTAGAGGAGAGGTCTACGGATACTACATACTGCTACAAATACCAGTCAATAGCTCTGAAAGCAAATAAAAATGAACTTTCTATAGAAGCCAGAATGACTACACCAGGGCTGTCCAACTTCTACGGGCCCAAGGGCCAGAATTCCGGTCACTGATCACCTGGGGGGCCGAAGGGTCTGCCTCCATCCCCGGCTCGCTCCGCCCCTCCCGGCTCCAATTTACTTACAATTGACCTTGAGTTGTGGAGTTGTAGGTCATCTCCATCCAGAGAGCACCGTGGACTCAAATAATGATGGATCTGGACCAAACTTGGCATGAATACTCAATATACCCAAAGGAACACTGGTGGACAGGGGGATGTTTCCTAATACCTTTGAGGTATGTGAGTCCACACTCAAATTGGGACACACCAAAAAAACCCCAAACACCTCAATGCCGTCGCAGGGCTTGATGGGGCCTCCTTTCCCAGAGGCGGGTGGAGGAGGCGGGTGGAGGAGGCCCAAAGAGCTCCCTCCCTCCCTGAAGAGAAAACAATCCACTGGGACAGGCGCAAAGGAAGCCACATTGCACCCTGCACGCGGGGGAAGGCAGCACAACAAGGGGGAGGGGGCGCGGAGGAGGGGAAGGAAGCGTCACCAAGGAAACCGCCGCTGAGGGACCCCTCCCCCCCTCACCCAACGTCCCACTGTTTTTAGATTGATTGATTCGAGCCAGGCCCTTCCTTACCCATACTGCGGGAGCCCTGCCACAGGGCTGAAGCGCCAACACCGCCGCCGTCCCCAAAGAACCCCGCTGGAGCCGAGGCCAAGCTCAGGCCAGGTGTCGCGGCTCTTCCATCTGCGGGGCTTTCAATCAAGAAAGCTGTGACTCTGAGTTTTCAAAAACTGAGCAAGATGGTTATTTATCTATCCCATATATAAGAGTCTCTGACTAATTGACGCGTTAACACCCCTTAAATAGAATAGAAATGCTTACATAGAAATGTATAAGCTTTGAGTAGTGCTAAGGAGAAAGATTGATAGTGAAAGTGATACAAGGGTTGAATGAAAAGTAATGCCTCCACCTTCGTAACTCCTCAATAGATGGCAGTACTGGTATGCGGCAGGTACTGGCTTATTCAGTAGACTCTCCTCTACAGTAGTGTTTTTCAACCTTTTTTGAGCCACGGCACATTTTTTACATTTACAAAATCCTGGGGCACACCACCAACCAAAATGACACAAATTGACACTCTAGCACAGTAATACATATAGTTAATATGTTTTTAAATGTATTTATACACTCAGTGTGAAACCTGAGCCTGTTTCAATGAACAGAACAGTACGGTTTTGGCCACAAAACATACTAATACTAACCCAAGGATGGACCATGAGTCAAAAATTGATTTTGTCATTTGGGAGTTGTAGTTGCTGGGAGTTATAGTTCACCCACAATCAAAGAGCATCCTGAACTCTTGCAACAATGGAATTGAACCAAACTTGGCATATTGAACTCTCATCACCAACAGAAAGTACTGAAAGGGTTTGCTTGGGAATTGACCTTGAGTTTGGAAGTTGTAGTTCACCTACACCCAGAGAGCACTGTGGACTCAAACAATGTTATCTTATGTTGTTGTTTGTTTTCTATCCGGAATCGCAATGTTGGAAGGAGGCTCACCACTTTAAGGTCCCTAAAACAGGCATGGGAAAACTTTGGCCCTCTGGGTGCTTTGGACTTCAACCCCCACCATTCCTAACAGCCTGAGGCCCTTTCCTGCTTAAGTGGCTGAGGGGGGAAAAGGAAAAGGGCCTGAGGCTGCTAGGAATGGTGGGAGTTGGAGTCCAAAACACCTGGAAGGTCCAAGTTTGCCCATGCCAGCTTTCGACAGAGACCTCTTCCTCCCCCTTCGCGCCCTTCCCCCTCCTGCCGAGCACTTACTTTTTCTTCTCCACTTGGGCTCCCTTCTTCCCAGCCTCGCCATGCTCGCTTTGCTCACGCTGCCGCTTCTGCCGCCATTATGATCTGAGGGGCATCGTGAGGGTGTTCAGGAGGGGAGGGGGAGGAAGACGTGGGAAGAGTCTGTGCAGTAGCAAGGCCAAGCGAGCAGAGCGAGGCTGGGAAGAAGGGAGCCCGAGTGGAGAAGAAAAAGTGTTCGGCAGGAGGGGGAAGAAAGGGTATTGGAGGTTCCAATTTCCCATGGCACACCTGATGATCGCTCACAGCACACTAGTGTGCCGTGGCACACTGGTTAGGAAACACTGCTTTACAGTTCCATTTTGGTGGGAAGCCTTAGCATTGAACGGTTGTGTTGTTAAAGTGCAAAGTATGGAACCCTGCGCAGTCAGTCGGTCAATGCGACTTAAGCAACGTGCAGTCATTGAATTCTTGACAGCAGAAGGTTTCACCCCAATGGAGCTTAATCAGAGAATACTGTTTATGGTGATTGTGTTGATGTGAGTACTGTGCGTCAAGGGGCGAGTAAGTTTAAAGATGTTGAAGTGGGAACATCTGAATTGCTTGGCAAACAAAGAGTTGGATGTCCTGTGACAGCAACCACCGAGTTTCACAAGCAAAAGGTTGACAGATTGATTCAGAACTATCGTTGTATAACTCAGAGAGATGTTTCAAGCATAATCGGCATCTCACAAGAACGTGTGGGTCATATTATTGCTTTGCTTGGCTATCGGAAGATCTGTGCATGATGGGTTGCGGAAACAGAGTGTCGACTTCTTCCTTGACGGATTCAGAAAACTTGTTCATTGTTGGCAGAAATGTATGCAATTGTCTGGTGATTATGTGGAAGAGTGAATAGTGGTAGTTAAAGAGCACATTCTAAGGATTATTTCTGCGTTTGATTTATTAAAATATTCCCATCCAAACCCAAGTAACAAAGGTGGAGGCATTACTTTTCATTCAACCCTCACACATAGTAATTTTTTGTCTACATAATATTAACTTACTAACCCGCTAACATACTAACAGATTAAATTAAAATTTTAGGTTTCTTGGGTAATAATTAAAATTAGATAAAGATTGAAAAGAAATAATCTGATAAGAATAATCGATGAAACTATAACGATGAAAAGCCGGAAAAGAAGAAAAAAGAAGAACACGAGATAATACAAGAAGATATAAGAAGATACGACTACTAGGTCAAAATTAGTTTAAGTAATGTATATAAGTGTAATCAAGATAAAAATAGATGTTATTTATTTATTTACTATCCCGCCCTTCTCACCTAAGGGGGCTCAGAGCGGCTCACAACAAAGGCACAATTTGTTGCCTTGAACACATATCAACATAAAAACAACATATACAATAAAATCACATAATTAGAACATATCAATTAAAACAATTAATTAAAATCACAGAATCTGAAAACATATGCCAGGAGCCGTTCTAATTGTCATCTGTATTGTTCATATTGCACTAAGATATCAATTGTTGCATTGGGAGTCACTATCCAAATGCTTGGTCCCGCAACCAGGTTTTAAATTTCTTCCTGAAGGTCAGGAGGGAGGGGGCTGTTCTAATTTCCCAGGGAGAGAGTTCCATAGCCAAGGGGCCACCACCGAGAAAGCCCCATCTCTCGTCCTCACCAGTCATGCTTGCTATGATCTTAATTTCCAAGACGATTCATAGGGGAGATACATTCGGACAGGTAAACTGGGTCGGAACAATTTAGGGCTTTATAGGCTAAAGCCAGCACTTTGTGCTCAGTAGCAGACTGACAGCCAGCAGAGCTAGTGCAACAACAAAGTTGTGTGCTCCCTGTGTCCTGCTCTAGTTAGAAACCTGGCTGCTGCCCATTGGACTACTTGAAGCTTCGAGTCTTCAAAGGCAACCCTTCGTAGAGCATGTTGCAGTAGTCTATATAAGATGTAACCAGTACTGTGGCCAAGTCAGACTTCCCAAGGTACGGGCGCAGCTGGCGCACAAGTTTTAATTGTGCGAATGCTTCCTTGGCCACCGCCAAGACCTGGGGTTCCAGGCTCCGCAATGAATCCAGGTTCGCTCCCAAGCTGCAAACCTGCGTCTTAGAAGCAAAATGATACATTGCTTGATTTTAGAACTTAGTAAATAGAACATTATAGATCTACAAGTCCCAGAATGGAACTAATATGCTGTTGTGCTTTCACCCCCAACCGCCAGACGCTTTCCATGTTGTGCTGGCACTGGAGCCAGCACGGGGACTTTTCGGAAGGTTGACAGTTCCCTGTGTGATGGGGAAAGTGTCGCAGAGAGGGATTCGCCCCGCTGCTCTTCTCCTTTCTTGGCGAAGCCAGCCAAAGCAGGACACTTCTCCTGGACTTTGTGATGAGGCCCCTAGTTTCAAGAGTCCTAGTCCCACTGGTTTGGGGCCAGTGTACTTGAGGAAGCGGCTTACCCCATATATGCCCAGAAGATCACTGCGCTCAGAGGGTTGTAATCTTCTTGAAGTCCCAGGTGTGAAGTCCTACAGGCTGGCCAGTACCCGACAGAGAGCGTTCTCGGTGGCTGCACCGACCTTGTGGAATTCTTTGCCGGCCGAGATGCGGGCCCTGCAGGACCTGATGGCCTTTCGCAGGGCTTGCAAGACTTGGCTATTTCGGCAAGCATTTGGCGACTGACTAGCACCTGAACATCAAACCTCGCCACCTAACCATGCCGCCTCTGTCAGTAGATCAGTCGTATTCCGATCTATGTGATGTTTTATGACATTTGTGATTGTTTTTAGGAATGTTTTATGATGTTTTAGGCTGTTTGTGTAATTTTATTGTGTTGGAAACCGCCCCGAGCCTTGGGGAGGGGTGGTCTAGTAAATCCGAATAATAAATAAATAACTATTATGGGGTTATTAGTTTGGAAAAAGACAAATTTCCAGACTCTGCTGTGATTGGAGAAAGAGAAGCATGATCCAAACAACCTTGCCTTAAAATAGAAAAGATACACCTGTGAGGCATAGAAGAGAAGGATAGGAAGAGACCTCTGCTGCCACCAAAAGGCTTAAAGTAGACATTTCACAATGATATATAGAAAAGGATTCTGTCAGCTTAAACAAATAACAGAAGATAATTTTCAATGACTAATTAAACCTAGCAATGGAAGGTTGATTAACCCTTTCTTCAGCCAAGCTTGTCCTTATCTCCTTCCTTAGATGATTCCTCATAGCTCGAGGATGATTGTCTTCCAGATGTGGTGTCTTGGCAGTGGGTCCAAAATATCTTATGCTTAATGCTGCCGGTTGAATTATGGCAACTTCATGAACCTCCTTGTGTTTTCCAGGCAAGAAATACGCAGAGGTTGTTTGCCGTTGTCTTCTTCTGACATCTAGCCTACAACACCTGATATTCCTTTGGGATCTTCTATCCAAATACTCACCAGGCGTGACTCTGTTTAGCTTCCAAGATCAGACTAACCTGATGTCTTCGTGGCAGCCTGAGATGTTTGGCATGTCATTAAACATTGATAAAATCATATTGATTTTAGATTTTTTTTTGTTATGTGTATTTGTGCCATCAAGCTGTCTGTTGAAATGTGCACATTTTTTGCCTCATTTGAATTCTCTGTAAAAACTGGAGGAAACTAATTGTGTCCCCTAGCCTCAGGGTTGATATCCAAGACCTTTACTTTTCATAGCTCTCGGATGAATACACAAGCAAGCACTGACACTTGTCACTGCAGTGCACTGCTATTTATTTATCGTATCAGAAGCGAACCAAAGGTACATTTGTATTGTATTTAAAAGAAACAAAAAAACACAAAGTTTGAAAACTTAGCATTCTATTAAACGTCCTTTGACCAGTAGCCGGCCACTTGGAGTGCTTCTGGTGTCGCTGTGAGGTCCTCCATTGTGCATGTGACAGGGCTCAGTCTGCATTGTAGTAGGTGGTCTGTGGTTTGCTCTTCTCCACACTCACATCTCATGGACTCCACTTTGTACACCTCATTAAGAGCCACATCCAGTGTTTTAGCATGGTGAGATGTGTTCCACACTGGGCATGCATACTCAGCAGCAGAGTAGCAAAGTGCAAGGGCTGATGTCTTCACTGTGTCTGGTTGTGATCCCCAGGTTGTGCCAGTCAGCTTTTGTACGATATTGTTTCTAGCGCCCACCTTTTGCTTGATATTCAGGCAGCGCTTCTTATAGGTCAGAGAACGGTCTAGGTCTGAGTGTTGCGAATGAGCCTCTAGTTGCTACAGGTGGTAACATGGAGGGAGGTGTGGAGACAGTAACAGACCGGAAAGGCTATTTTTTTGTTAGCCCAACTCCCATGTCTTGTTAAATAAACATGTGTTATCCTTTTCTACTCCCGGACTTTATTGCTGCCATAGCTGGGTCACAACACTGAGTCCCTCAATGGATCGGGGTACAAAATTTTTAATAAATAAATATTTGGGTGTGCTGCAATGCTCCAATAGGATTCCTTCCCTGGACATGAGAGAAGCCTCCTTGCAGGATTGTAGGACATCCAGGTATCCTCTGGGCAACGTCATTCTCTCACACCAGAAGCGACCAGAAGTGCACTGCTGGGGAATTACTTATAAATGTATACCAGTATATTTTCATTTCCTCTGCTGGAGATAAGCACAAAAGGGTAGATTCTGCTCTTGATGCAAGAGAATTACAGGGTGATCCGAGACTGGTTTTAAAAACTCAACCTAGTGAGAAATCTAAGTGAAAACCTTCTGCCATGGTTGAATGAGCAAAGAACTAATTTCTGGATTCACAATATACAGTAGTTGCTTTGTTTTTAGCCAACCCTGCAAGAAGTTCAAGGAACATACCAATTTATTATGACAATCAGGTAGGTACATCAAGTTGATAGTTAAAACATAAAATGTACTAGGTAAAGGTTTCCCCTTGACATTGAGTCTGACTCTGGAGGGTGGTGCTCATCTCCATTTTTAAGTCGAAGAGCTGGTGTTGTCTGTCATGACTGTATGGAGCACCATTACCTTCCCGCCCAAAGTGGTACCTATTGATCTACTCACATTTGCATGTTTTCAAACTGCTAGGTTGGCAGAAGCTGGGGATAACAATGGGAGCTCATCTTGTCCCACGGATTCAAACTGCTGACCTTTCATTCAGCAAGTTCTGCAGTTTAGTGGTTTAACCCACTGCAGCCCCTTAATGTACGATGTACTTACTACTTACACATAATTGGGCCATACATTTATGAACAGTTGTCCCACAGAACATCATATGTGTCCCACTGCACATATGGAGTGACATTAAGCCAATTGAATGCATGGGGTGGGGCTGCTGTGAATACTTTGAAGGGAATGAATATATAAATGAATATATACAATGAATATATAAAGCTACAAGGGCTGGTTTAATTTTAATAGGGTCAAATTGACCTTTCAATTGGATAAATGTTTTAAAATGGAAGACCCCTTTCCTGGGACATGAGAGAAGCCTCCCAAAAGGATGGTAAAACATCAAAACATCCGGCCGTCTCCTGGGCAATGTCCTTGCAGACGGCCAATTCTCACACACCAGAAGCAACTTGCAGTTTCTCAAGTCGCTTCTGACACTAAAAAAAAATACCCTTTTCCATTCAGACTGGAGTGCTTTGGTCAAAATGTGCTCTGAAATGTCAAATGTAATAAAAAAGCAGGGGAGAGCTTTTATTACGCTAGGTATTTTGGACTTCAGATGCCCACAGCTCTATTGTGCACCCCCAGTGTTAAGAAATTGTGGGATATGTTTGCATGGAATATGCAAAAATAATTATTTTGCAAATAGCAAGGGACTTTATTTTCAGAACAGCAGTGAAATACACCTGACACAATGGGAGATAGCAGCCATCATAGAGAAGAAATACAAGCTAAACTAAAGGACTAGTATTTGAGTATATCTAGAATACCAGTGCCTTATTTTAGCTTGTATTGCAAAAGCTTGGGAGCTTTCCTGAATAAGGAACCTAGCATTGATTTGTTGGGAGATGGGAGGCAGAATGAAAAATGAGGACGACCTGCTATGGAAAAACACAAGTTTTGTTAAGGCAAAATACAAGATGGAAAATGGAACCCAATGAAAACCTTTCCCTGAAGCAACTTCTTCCATCAGTATAAGAGGGAATCTCCCCTTTCCTGTCCTTTCCTCTATTCCGAACGGTCAGCACTCGTATCTGATTCTGGATAGCCATAGTTGAGAGAAGAGAAATCCCATCATGGTCGGGTTTTTGCATTTTCAACACAGCATATTGTTTTTGACCAGGATGATCTTCTGGGTATCAGTACACAGACCAATCCATGTTTACTTCAGGCAAAATTTTATTACCTATCTGGTACAGATAAAAACCAGAATTAAAATGTTTACCCTATCTGCATCTCTCTCTTTTGAATCAGAAAATCTTTCAGGGAGAACAGTGCAGGCAAAAACACTACGTGCAGAATCCTATACAGAGACCAGGAAAATAAAAATATATGAGTGAAATTTACTACTATCCCAAGGAATTGGGACAGGGGCCGAGATGGATGGGCTTTACGTTTTACTGAAAATACCGTCTTTTGTCCAGTATCTGAGGAGCCATTGCTGTTAGAAAGTAGCACAACCAAGACATGCTATATTTGAGGAGGCTGAATGTGTTCTTCATAGAAGTCTTGGAGGTTTCTCATTCATACGGTCAGTGTGGAAGCCAAATGAGGGCAAATAACAACAGAGATTAAGATACGAGCAAGATAGGACAAGGATTAGAGAAAGGTGTAGGTAAGAATAAAATAGTCTCAAATGGTATAGAGCAGGAGTCCTCAAACTTTTTAAGCAGAGGGCCAGTTCACGGTTCCTCAGACTGTTGGGTGGGCGGGCTATAGTTTGGAAAAAAAACATGAATGAATTCTTATGCACACTGCACATATCTTATATGTAGTTAAAAAACCAATGAAATACAATATTTAAAATGCATAACTATTTTAAGCAACATAAACTTACCAGTGTGAAGTATGGGCCTGCTTCTGGCTGATGAGATACTCAAGTTAATTAGGATTATTGTTGCTGTTGTGTGCCTTCAAGTCTAAAGCTTAGGGCAGGTAAACAACCTGAGAAGGTCACATCCAGCCCACGGGCCTTAGTTTGGCAACCCCTGTATAGTGTCTTTAGCTTTATGGGAGTAGAGTGTTGTTAAGTGTTAAAAATTCACTTAAAACAGGGAGAAATATTGTAGTCTAAGATTTTGTTGATCCACAATTCGTAGTAGCCCCAAGTAATGGTGAGGGAGATTAGGAGTCACAGGCCAACATTCATAAAGCTCTGGCATTGGCCACATTTGCCCACCTGATTTAAGCAGTGAGACAAGTCACCCCCCACTTGCCCCCATGCCAACAATTCTGCTGTGGTCTGGGCAACGTGCACATTGGGTTGTAGATATATATTTTTACCCCCCTCCGCAGTCATTTTGGGTAATTTCCATCAAAGTTTAAGATATTCAGAGAATGCTAAGAAGATCTTGATTCTCCACCTTTGCTTCAGGAGGTAAGACATTTCAGTGTCATTGTCATGTATAATTAAGTACAATATTTTCAAATAGATGTTTTCCCCTCTTTTTATTGCTGTTAATTCCAGGAAAAATGCTGCATAAAATCCAATCTGTTCTAGAAATATAAGTGACCTTTCCAGTACATAACATTTCAAATATCAAAGTAAACATACAAATAAAGAGAAGGCATCATACCTATTTACAGTACAGTATCTTAAATCGTAAAGTAAGTCCCATAGGTAAACTGGCAGATAATTGAGAATGCCAATCTGTTGGTGTTTTAACACCCTCACTAGACTCAGAAGCAGTTATCTCTTTTTAATGTGGTCCAATTACCCAGCGCAATTGTTTTTAATTAAAATAATTTCTTACGCTTATTTTCTTTTAAATTAAAGCTCTCATCTATCTCGTTGTCCCCTCACTTCCAAAATATATTGGTGCTATAAATATAAATGCTATCTATGAAGAAATGTAGTAAACCAAGTTTCTTCAAGTCTTTTGTTTAGTAATTAGAAGGAATCAAATACGTTTTGACTGGTTCCATCTGCTGTATATTTATTTATTTTAATAAAAAAATAAGTAAAACCTCTATTTTTGCGATTAGTTGTGAACTTAACAAATGGTGGTAGTTCAGTGTAGATCTCAACAGTCAAAAGCTTTCTTCCAGATAATCTCAGTGCACTTAAGAAATCAAATATTACCTGGAAGCAATTTAGTACATCTTGGCTTTTAGAAACAAAATACAGCAGCGTTAAACTTAGTGATATGACACTAACATGATCAATCTTCACACTCATTGGAGACTTTCACATTATATCGTGATCACACAGTGGTAAATTGTCGTAAGAAAGTGACATTGCTATTTGGTTCTAGTATACAAACACCCAACAGACTGTTAGAATACACACAGGTTTTTGTCCAGATTCCAATGAATCATTTACATTCTAAACACAACACTGTAATAACCTTAAAGGGGTGTTAAAATGTAGCCTTTTTTTTTACTGACACAGAATTATATTTAAGAAAAGGTATTTGCTGCCAACTTTCATTACAAATGCAAACACACAAACTAAGGCAGTCATACCAGTTACTCATTTTAAACCAACAAAACTTTTTTTTAGAGTACAACAAAATTAAAAATTATTTCAGAAATTTGCTCAGAGTTCACGCCATTTTAAACCTTCACCATATTCTATTTATTTTTTTTCATTTAGGCACATAAGAGCTGTACATATCTGTGAATCTTTCATCTTTCAAAAAAAAAAGCAAGCAACAGCCCCACCAATTCACAAGCACAAAAATTTAGTAGAGTCATGGACAGGGGTCTATTTTGGGAGCTCAACATCCATCCAGTCCCATTGAGACAACGTAGAGCCAGCAAAGGTGGAAGAGAATAGCAGCATGAGAAAAAGAGGGGAAGGAAAAGGTGACATTTGGGAGCATGACCCAATTTCTCCTTTCAACCATATGGCTGTTCAACCAGTGTAGTCATAGATTAAATGACCTTTAAAAAAATAATGCAGTAAACATTGCACATCTCAAGTCTTCAGTGCAAAAAGTCTATTCTCCAAATGCTTTTTGATTGATTGGCTGAGACAGCCACATGCTTTATGCAAGTCAGACCAGGAGAAAAACAGCTTTCTTCGTTTGTATCAGAACAGGTGTTCATGAGCAATGAAAAAATGCAACAGAACATAAACACACGCAAGGAATCTCTCAAATCCAAAGAATTCCCCCGATCTCCCAACCTTCATTTTGGTATGCAGGCAATGTTTACTTGGTTTCAGTCAGCAGAATCCAACGTATCATTAGAAGGGGGTGGGGGAGGTGCATATCTCAATCTGTAAGTGCCTAGAACAGGAAAGAGAACTTACTAAGTCACTGCTTGCACTTAATATATTAAGTTATGAGAAAAGCTACAAAGCCCCCAAAGTAAACATACTCCTCCAATGATGTTATTCAACTATCTAAATTCTACATCTACAAAAAACGCTATTTTTTTAAATAAAAGGAATGTTATCCAAAAAAAACCACAATGTGGCTATATACTCAGATATAATGCTAAACAATGGTTTAGCTTTAAAAACTAAACCAAATATCTCCCCCTTCCCTGACCAAATGTTCCCTTCTCCTCTTCTTTCCCTTCTCTGATATGGCTGCGATGAGGAGAAAGGAATTTTCAGGTTGTTATAGGAGAACCACAGTAATTACATGGATGCAAAATAAAGGGCCCTTCAGATTTTGCCAGGCCGTAACTCTCATTGATGTCTATGATTGCAACAGCAGAAGACTGCTAGTCTGGCATGAGCTGAAGGGACAAGTGCTCCCCACCCTTCATTCAGTGGACTGTCTCTGAACACTAAAACATTGTTTTTCTATGGCAAGGGAAAACAAGTCAACAAGCCAACATCCTAAACTATGGGTTGCTGTGAGTTTTCCAGGCTGTATGGCCATGTTCCAGAAGCATTATCTCCTGACAATTTGCCCACAACTATGGCAGGCATCCTCAGAAGTTGAGGGGTCTGTTGGAAACTAGGCAAGTGAGGTTTATAACTAGGCAAACTAGGCAAGTGAGGTGTTTGGAGAATTTCAACAGAAAGGAGGAAACCATGAAAATGAACAAATGTATAGCCTCCAGTTTTAAAAACTGTAAAATCAGGACAGTAAATAAAGAGCAGCACTCAAAAAGCAGGGGAATTCCAGACAATAATCAATGAGAGCCAGCTAACACCTCTCAACAAAGGATTCCCTCAGGCAGCAATCAGCCAGGTTTCGAAGCTGCAAGGCCATTAAATGTTAATCATGGTGGCCAAATACAACTTTCACACTTGCCTCAAGCAGACAAGAGTTTTTCCTCCTACCCTGGACATTCCACAGATATATAAACGTCACTTGCCTAGTTTCCAACAGACCCCTCAACTTCTGAGGATGCCTGCCATAGACGTGGGTGAAACTTCAGGTGAGAATGCTTCTGGAACACGGCCATACAGCCCAAAAAAACTCACAGCAACCCAGTGATTCCAGCCATGAAAGCCTTCGACAACACATCCTAAACTATGTTTTTAAGTAAGATTAAACACAGGCTGTCCTGGTTCATTTGGCACCATAAGCTGTGGTTAAACTAAAATGGAAGAAAGGGCATCCAAAATGTCTTTTATTAATGGTCAGAGCAGGTAGGTGGAGGAAATCCTGGGGAAGCTAGGTTTGCCTTTACAGCACAATGCAAGCCCGTATCACTACATTTAACATCTTTAAGCCATTTCACTATTTCCATCTTCAGAGCACACAATAACCAGTCAAACGGGCCTTTTCTGTTCAAGTTTCAGACACACCAGAAAAAATAGGGATTCCTTCATTGTAATTAATCATTTATACTTAGGCATATTTACATATCTTTTTGAATTGTCTACAGATATGTTTGTAAAAAATGGGGAAGAAATCTAGATATAGACAAGTGAATGGCCTGCCCATTTAAAAAAAAAAATCAGCACAAAGCATTTGGGAATCTTTAATATAAAAATGTTTTTGCTGTACTATTTTGACATGGGCCACCGGAAAAGACAACATAAAGCCTAATGACTTAAGGAAACACTTGAGTTTTGTTTTGCTTTTCCCAAATGGGGATTATATGGTGTGTTTGCTCAAATTTCATGATTTCATGTCATTATGACACTAACAATTTATGCCTTTTACAAACTACTCAATGGTTTTACAGACAACCCCTCCCCCTAATACACACATACACATACTCACATTCACAGTCAATGCCAAACAATCCACAGACAGCTGAACGCGGACAGCATGGTCAATAACAAAAACTAAATGAACTCAGAAGCAACTGTGTTGGGAATTATGATTACCTTGTTGACTGGCTTCCATGGATGACTGCTTACAGTCCTGTGCATAGTGCCCACTTACACCACAATTATAACAGGACACATTCCCATTCTTCTTGGGACATGATGCATTAGTATTGGCAACTACATTTTGAGCTGGATACACAGGATAGAACCTCCCATATCCTGCCATTTGCTGCATACCATAGTTGGTTTGGCTCCCCATGACTGGGTCATGCATCAGCCCATTTGGGTAGGGGCTCCGGTGCAAGTAAAACGGAATCTGCGTTCCATTAGTCTGATGCGCTTGGTTGAGGTAGCTACCATTGCAAAGCGATGGCAGAGTAAAAAAAGGTGGAACTCGGTAGACTTGTCCAGGAAGTGGATTGTGATAAAAGTAACTGTTAATCGGAAGACTTCCATTGGTCCCACAGCTGCATCTGCGACCGCAAGACCCACAAGGCCCAGACCCCAACTGCTGTGGAGACAATAGAGTCCCGTTTGCATTAGTATTCCCAGCAGCACTAATGTAAGAGGTGCTATCGCTTTGTGCAGTGCTGTGTGTCAAAGCAGGACTGGGACTAGGAGCAGGGCCTGGCGTGTGGGTCGGTATTGCAGGAGGAACAGTAGGTTGGACCTGACTAACACAGAGGCCAGAAGATGGAGGAGGTGGTGGTGGTGTTGATGCCACAGTGTTCAGCACAGTGGAACTCTGATTGGGCAATACACTGGTAGCATGAAGAGTCACTGGAACAGGAAAAGGAGCTGGTGGGAGTGCTGTGGAGAGGCCAGCTGCAGAAACTACTACTTTTAGACTGGGAGACTGAGGAATCACTCCTGTGCTTCCCTCAACATGAGGCACCATTTGATTTAAGCCCAGCACATGGGATGCAGGTTTTGAGACTGGATCCGTGGTAGGAACCGTGGATCCCGGGAAGTTACCTGGGTTGTGAACTGGGATAAAGGCAGTGGTGGGTGATCCGATGCTTAAGTTTCCTGTTTGTTGTGGTGGTGCTCCACTAACTGCACAATTTTCAGAGGATGCCTGCGCTGCAGGCATTTTCATTCTGTGTACTGCAACGTGCAATGCTGGGCTGCCAGGCGGGACTGCAGGTGGGAGAAAGGGGGCTGGCAAAGGGGAGGACAGCAGTTCTATGTGTTTCTCGGATTCACCCACTGAGCCCATTCCAACAGGAGTTGAATTTGTAACCACCATCCCTAACGCTTTTCCATCCGTGGGTATTGGTGGTGGGACGACGGTTTCCGGCTTCTGTGCACCATTAAGCACCACACAGTGTAGGGCAGGCATGAAGGAAATGTGTTGGAACTGTGGATTCAAAGGATCCTCGACAATATTTGCATTGTCTGATCTCACTGAAACCTGTGCTGTCGACTTAGTAAGATCTGCAGAACTGTACCCAGTAAACCTCATCATGTTTGGGTTCCCAGAATCTTCAGAATTGCTATCTGTATCTGTGGAAACAAGGCATAATTAAACAATTAAAACTCAAGTTTTAAAAAGCATTTTAAATTTAAAGCCCAGTTATATCACTAAAATGACAGAAAGGAGGGGAAATGTTAAGGCTTTCCTTAAACCGACTTGTGTAGCCTGTTACTTCCATTTACCGTTGCCTATAAAAAGTCATAGAGTTCAAAGAGACCTCAACCTCCTGCCATACAGGAGTAAACAATCAAAACACTATTCAATATTACAAAAAAGTTATAAAACAGTAATACGGTAAATTCTCTTTTTATCTTTTAAACTGTATGCTTTTCTTTTATTGATATGCTCAATTATTTTAATACTGTAAATATTTTAATGTTTGTCTTTAATGCCTTTAATTGTATTGATCCTTTAAATTGTGAGCGACTTGAATCCAAACTGTGAGAAAAAGTGGGCCATAAATACTAAAACTACTGCTACTGACATCATCATTGAAACAGCTCCAATAATGCACCTAACATGTAATAAGGCATTTCCTTCTGGGTTTTAAAGAAATACTAATATAGTGGATATTTGTTTTAAATGTTTGGTAAAG
The DNA here is from genome assembly GCA_030556195.1 of Anolis apletophallus. Lineage (NCBI taxonomy): Eukaryota > Metazoa > Chordata > Lepidosauria > Squamata > Anolidae > Anolis > Anolis apletophallus. The sequence goes on along the minus strand of JARBWK010000007.1, from coordinate 43,085,626 downwards.
GTTTCTCCTTGACATTAAGTCTAATTGTGTCCGACTCTGGGTGGTGGTGTTCATCTACATTTCTAAGTCGAAGAGTCATAGATACTTCCAAGATCATGCGGCCAGCATGACTGCATGGTGCACCATTAGCTTCCTGCAGAAGCAATACCTATTGATCTACTCACATTTACATGTTTTCAAACTGCTAGGTTGGCAGAAGCTGGGCCTAACAGCGAGTGCTCACCCTGCTCCCCGGATTCAAACCTCCAACCTTTCAGTCAGCAAATTCAGTAGCGCAGAGGTTTAACCCGCTGTGCAACCAGGCGCCCCTTTAAATATTTATTTAAATAAATATTTCAGTCTTTGGAAAAGCTGGCAATATTTCCAGCCACAAGGGCTGTATCTGCAGCTATGGTGGGAGAGACATTTTACACCTATACATATAATCATCTCTTTCATTTCAATGCATGCATGCACACGCAGATACACACATTTTGCTTCTATCTCTGCAGAAAAAGTTGTTTCCCTGTGATAAACAGTGATATTGGCAGACTGGTCAGAAGCTTTACCGCCCGCTGCAATCTGGATGTTTAGTTGGCTGTAGGAAAACGTGGCGATAAACCAGAAAGTTATCTGGCTCCTTGATGGCCAGTCAGGACATAAATACAACTCCCAGCAACAGATATTAAGAAACCTACTGTATGACACTAGAACAAATATCTTGCCATGACTGCCAGCCATCATGACTATTGTGCATTTATCTTCTCCTTCTGCGTTAACATAACTGTTTTTAAATAGTAAAGATACAAATTAGTTATGTACAGATATAGAAAAAATAATCAAATTTAAAATAACTGTGCCGAATGTTTTAAAAAAGCATAGGCTGAAAAGCCAAACTGTATATCCTGCAATTTTAACTTTGGCAAGTTGTATAAAATCAAGAATGGATCAGGCATGCCAATCCGCATGAACTGAGCAAAGCCAGCCCACCTCTGGCAAAGCCCACAGCCCTATCTCAAATGAAGTTTACTTTAAAAATCAAATATAAAGCAAAAGTTGCTACAAAGGAAAAGCTGAAATTTGTTGGTATATGAGACAGATGAAAAGATGCAGCTACACAGAATGATTCTCTCTTTATTGTCTCCATTCAGGAGAGAAGAAAAAGATCTGGACATTTTTCTAGGTTACATTGTGAATGTTTTTGAAGATATTCTGCTGTTTAATTAGACAATAATTATTTATTTAGAGATGGGTGCCTCAACAGAGTATTGATGGGCAATTGTAGCATTTCCAGGGCATATTTTTGCCCTTTCTGCAAGCCAGTACAGATTGCTAAAAATGCCAAAAGAGCAAAAGCAATAGCCAGAAGTCCATTTCTGATTTTCAAAAACAGGTTTATGCTAAGCAGGTGAGGGCCACAGCTCCACAAAAGTATTTTAAAGACAAATCGCAACTTCTGGAGGCTTCCAATAGAGGCAATTTCAGGGTATTTTTTCCCCAGAGAAAAGGTAGTCAGGGAGTAGGGGTGATTAAGAGCTACAGAAACAGCTTTGAGGGCTGCAGGCAACCCCAAGAAACAAACTCTTCCCTCCCTAATTTAGAAGTATCTTGATTATGACTCTTCAGTTAGAATCTACCCTATATTATCAACTGTATTATCAGTAAAATTGTTAGGTCTGCGTCTGAACTCAGTTAGCCCAGTACACCAATCCAAATTTTTAAAAAGATAACGTGATTCTCTACATTCTTATTGTTTTAAAATATATAAATACAACCTCTGTCTTTCTCTTCTTCACTTTCAAAGCTTTCCCTTCCATCATGTCGTGGACTAGAAGGAGAACTGTAACTTTCTGAAGAGGTTTCTCCACATGTGTCATGTCCAACTGTAACATCTAAATGTGAATCTAGAAAAGATTTCATATCAGCAAGGTTACTGCTGAAGACCATCAATGAATATGCATTATCATCTTGTACCTTTCTGCATCTTTCATTTCTTACCTTGCACCTAAAACTCACAGTTTTCTAATACAGTTCTACTCAATGGTTTCTAGTTTCAAAACAATAAATGAAAATGTTTAACAGTAACACTAAAATAGAATTGACTAGAATCTATGGTTGAGAGTCAAAGAGCTCCTTTAACCACAAAGGATTTGGGCATGAATAGAATCATAATTGACCTGACTAGCATAATTCTCTTCTTCCAAATTATCTTCATCTGGCATTCTTCAAGAAGAAAATATGCCCATATAGGCCAAAAGAGGGGAAAAAATCCAAAATCCATTACTGGGGTGATTAATACCTTTATTTGGACACTACGAAGTGTCACAAACAGTGACTGGTTTTTAAGTTCACAAGATATCCCTATCAGGTAAAACAGGAAAAAAGAAAGTAAGAGAGGAAGAAGAAAGCTGACTGATAACATGAGAAATTTCCTCTGGAAGAAATGAAAAGGCTAGATCAAGTCACAGTATGACTTTCATTTTAGACATACAAAAGAAATAGGAACGCACTAGAGATGCGTGGATCAAACACCCGCTGACAATGAAGAACTGCCATTTTTTTAAAGGAGTGGGGTGCGATTGTTTCTGTTCTATATGAGATCTTGGCACTAAAGAGGTGAACACTGGGGATGCTGTTATACTACAGAAAGAGACAGAAATGCTGTTGTAGATATCCAAGACTTCTAAGTCAGGTATCGGATATTTAATTTCCTAGTTTGGGTACAATATTTTCCTGGTGGTTCTGAAAAATTTCAGAATGCGGAATGTCAATAAGACCGGTAATTTAATCTAGACTGTCGAACAGGGGCACGTAAGTAACATTTATATCTGGCACCTGTTCACTTTGATCCCATCTCAGGCCCTCATAGTCCTGCCTGTGCAGTACAGATCGCCACAAACTCTCAAATTAGTTCTTGGCTCCTAGGCTGAAGAAGGTTCTCCACCAGAGACCTGAATATTGCCAATCAAATCACAAAAATGCTTCCATGCGTTTCTCTAGAAACTCGGGGATTGTGACCCAAAAACCTTACTCACTGCTCTGTTTTGAAGGACTGCCTTTGTTTTCAAGGCTTTAGCTGTTATTTTTCCAAGCAGATATGGGCATATACTACTTGAAAGACCCTGATGTGATGAGACCAAACATAATGGGAACCTCTAAGAGAGTATCTGGATGACTAACTAACATTTTAAAGGGTAAAGCTCATGATACCAAGGATTTAACTATCAGTGAAGGTGTACAAGAGGACTTATGCATAGCAAAACATAAGCAATTACAGAAATCGCATTCCCAACATCTGAAGAACCACAGCTGTCCATTCCTGCAGCAAGCTTTTATCTATTTGCCAGAAATTAACTATATTCTGGACACAGCCATCAAAAATGAGGGGGGCTTTTTCCCACCATCAGCTTAAGAGACACAGTATTTTTCAAAATTCCCTGTCTCTGTGCTGTAGATGATAAATTAGGGCTGTTGCAATTTTGAAAAAGTAAGGCCTTCATGATTGATAAAAAGATTAATGGCTGAAGGATGTACTCTGAGGATATACCATGAGTTCCTATTACGATGGTGAGATGGTGCTTGCTTTGTCCCTTTCCACCAGCATTAGTGATATAAAATCTCTTTCAGAGAGGTCATGGACAGTACCCTGGTTAAAGAACAATTACATGCAGGTGCAGAATCCAGAAACAAAACACGCTGAACAGAGACCATGACCTAGTATATTGACTTTTTTATTTTAGGAGACTCCAGCAGCATGCTTTTTGCTAGTGGAAACTAGATTTGAGGACAATCTCAACATGAAACTTGCCTTACAAACATTAACACACAGTATCATTGTATATCAAATGAATGCATAAACAAATGCTTTATAAATCAAAAGATAATTTATAAGAAAACTCCATTGTACCGAAACAGTCTCTTAAACACATTTCCTACCTTTTGCTATTCCTGGGTTGAGATCGTAAGTATCTGCAACTCTTACACAGTTACTTCTGATAGCTAATCTGTTATCATTTCTCTTCCCTTTATCTCTGTGTGGGGGGAAAACATTTGTCAGAAGACTCTGTTCAAGTAATCTCTTTGCACTGGATACAGCCCTGAAAACGTTAGTACTAATAATAATAATAATAATAATAATAATAACAGTGCTGCGCTTACAACAGTTTAAACCCTAGGGTGAACAATGTACAACAGTTTAAAAACATGGAATATAAACAGGAGGGGTGGCTCAAGTAGTTGGCTAGAATGAAAAGATCTTGAAGCAAATTATTCAACAATTTACGGTGGCCATTATAATACCTCACTGCATCAATGTAGTCATACATTTCATTTTCATGTATTTGGAAATCTACAATTAGGATGTTAGGTTAATATATCAGCATTTATGCATGAAAGACAAACAATGCTCACTATCCTCATGTCGAAAAACAACATTTAGGCACTGGTGACTATATACAGGCAGACAAATACAGCCCCTTGCTATTTCAGGAGGCATTTTTCCTTCATGCATTGCCTTCTTCTCCACAAATAAGTCAACTTCACTTGTGGTGGAAATATTTCACCACAGAAGCTCCTGGTAGCTCAAAGAAGAAATAGGAAAAACATACACATCAAGAATTGTGAAGTACATGTAACCTCGAATGTTACAAGTGAAGAGGAGCAGAAAAAATAAATATGAAAGTTTCATTTTTTATTTAAGGGATTCTTGCCAAGTGGCCTATCTCGTTCCTTTGAAATTAAGAGTAACATTTGTAAGTGACTACTGATCTTAGAGGTTCAGCTTGCTTCTAAGTGACCTTGAGATTTCTAAAGTATTCCCACCAATTAAACTAAGAGGTTTCATCAGCATGTATCTTCAAGTGCTTGCAAAATTCAAGATGGCTTTAGAAGACTCCCCTGATTTCCTCCCTCCAAAACATGTATTCCACTCCAAAGATGTAAGCAATCCAAAATGAATGGGCAAGCTGCTGTATTGGTTAAAGGTGGGTATAAATACAAATAAATAAACACAACTACCTAATGGTACTCATGTCCACATTCAGACATTTCATTTCAAGTTGTAAGACCCAAGTGCTTCCCTGCCTGCCATCACCTACACCTCATGAAAAATTCTGCATGAAGGAGTGAACAAATGCCACCTTGACTAGATCACATGAATCATTCCAGACAATTTCTGCAAGAATCGCCTAAATTTTGCCAGACTGAGCATTTTAGATTATCTAAGTCAGGGGTAGGGAATCTATGGCTCGGGAACCAGATTTGGATCTTTTAATGATTGCATCTGGCTCTCCAGAGCAGCCCAGGCCTTTGTTTCCAGCATGCAGCGGGGAGTAGTAACGCAAATGCGCCGCAACTGCCGCTTCCACACCGCCGTCGCCACCTCTTCCTCATCCCCCGCTGCTCTCGGGGCGCTGCAGCCTCTTCACCGGGGATGGCGGAGCCCTGCGCCGGTGCCTCATCTTCCTCTTTGTCCACCACCACGGGCCTCGGGGGAGGCGGCAGAGGCCAGCCTGGCCCTGGCGCCGCGGATCCGGCCTTGCTGCTCCTGGGGGACGCCCAGCTCGTCACCCTAATCTTTGGGCAGCTCAAGAGCCTCTTCGACGTCTTCCAGGGGGACTGCGTCGCCGACGTCGACAGCAAGGTCCACATTAGCCCTGTGCCCTCCTCCCCCTTCCTTACTTTCTCTTCTTTTCTTTTTCCGTCTTTTTCTTTCATTTTTTCTCCCTCTCTCCCTACCTTCTTTCCTCCCTCCTTCTTGGTGCCTTCCTTCCTCTTCCATTCTTTCCTTCTCTCCTTCCTTTTCCCTCCCTTTCTTCCCTTCCTTCTTTCTTCCATTCTCCCCCTTCCTCCCCTTCACCCCCTCCTTCTCTCCTTCATTTTCCCTCCCTTTCCCCTTCTTTCTTTCCTCCATTCTCCCTCTTCCTTTCTTTCTTCCTCCCCGTCACCCTTTCCTTCTCCTTCCTTTTCCCTCCCTCTCCCCTTCCTTCTTTCCTCCATTCTCCCTCTTCCTTCCTCTTCCTTCCTTTCTTTCTCCCCTTCACCCTTTCCTTCTCTCCTTTCTTCTTTCCTCCATTCTCCCTCCCTCCCTTTTCTATTCTTTTTCCCCAAGTCTTCATTTCCTCTCATTCCTTTCTTTTCACTTCCCTCTCTCTCCCCTTCTTTCTTTTCTTCTTTTCCCTTCCTTTTACTTTTTCCTCACTCCCTTTCCTTTCTTTTCCCCACCCTTTCCTTTCCTCCCTTCCCATTTCCTTCTTTCTTTTTCCCTCCTGGTCTCTCTCCTGCTTTTCTTTTCTACCTTTTCCATAGTTCATTCTCCTTTTCTTTCTTCCCCCCTCTCCCTCCTTTATTTCCTCTGTCTTTCTTTCTTTTCCCCTTCCTTCCGTCTTCTCTTCCTTCCTAGAGTCCTGAGCATGCCTTTTGTAGAGCCAGGTCTGAAGTGTCCCGTCATTCTGCTGGGGGAATCCTTTTCTCATAGTATGTATACTCACATTTAGTTGAATTCAGTCTTAAAATATATTATATATATTATATGGCTCTCACTGAAATAAATTTCCAAATATTTTGCTTTTATGGCTCTCTGAGTCAAAAAGGTTCCCGACCCCTGATCTAAGTGTTTCTAAAGTGAAACAAAGACAGACTGGTGAATGCTAATGCATCAAACTATTCAATGTTAACATAACATACAAGAGGTAGTATGTAAACAAAGCAATTTTGCCCTTGCAATATGCTTTCCTTGCGTGTAAAGAGACTATTAACACCCAACTATGTTACTGATATCTTTTCACAACATCCAAGTCACTTTGAGTAGTCTCCCATTTCTAGCTTATAACATTCTACAAGGGTTGTTTTTGCCATCTTAAAATAGTTGGCTAAAAGTATCAGTTACACTGATTATAATATTGTTTTTAAAAGACACTCGTGTTTCATTTACCATGATCAAATACCAAACGCCACATACAACAGCCATGTTTGCTAAACCCCTAAGATCATTTTTTAACGTGAAATTAACACTTACTTTTCCGGCTGCAGCTTTCCTTTCTTCTTGCTTATCACAGGCAAATTCCTCTTATCTCCTGTATTCTAGATGACAAAGTAAGACATTTATTTTCTGACAAAAATTCCATAGTTTTCACTAAGGCAATAGAAACAGCGAGAACTCTGAAAGTAATCCTCCTGCCCTTTCTAGCTGCTGCTTTGCTCCCTTTCCCCTGATGAAATATCCTCCTTCTCTAAGCATCTATTACCTAGTACACAGGTATGGCATGTTCATCACTGAGGGCCCTTCCACACAGACCTATATCCCAGAATATCAAGGCAGAAAATCCCACATTATGTGAGTCCACACTCAGATAACCCAGTTCAAAACAGATATTGTGGGATTTTCTTGATATTCTGTGATTTAGAGCTGTGTGGAAGGGCCCTGATTCTTCTTTAAGTTGTAATCAGTATTATTGTAGTTTACTATTATTATGAACTATTTACACTCTCAATTTTTTTACCTAAATCAAGACCCAGGGCAGATTATCAGTAGCACAACATGTTATTATGTAATTATAATAAAAATTAAGCCCATGGTTAAATGGAAATTATACTATTATGTTATGCTGCCATTTGATAATATATGTCTTAGGGATGGGGGTTGTATACACACACACACACATATATTTAAAGTACCTGTTCGAGCATCGTGCAATGTTCCGGGTGCTGTTGAAGTGCACAACTTTTTCTTCTCCAGTCTGGCACACCATTGTGTTCAGAATGTGTTATGCCAAAGCCATCCAGTGAAGAGCATTTTGTATTAACCATGCTATTATAAAAGATACATAAAATATTGTGACTAAAAGTACATTCACTCTTGCAGTCCAATGAACGCAAAGGTGTTTTTTTAACTGTTCCCTGCGAGATATTTTAAAATCATGTTTCTTCATAAAGATGTATAGCACACAGTTGTAAATGTTGGAACTCAACCATGTCCTGCACAACTTTAGACAGGCAGAGCTGGCAGGGAAAGCCCTTCCACCATTGGCCTCTCTGCTCGCCTGTCACTCTATTCTCTTCTCCCATCCCCTTGTTTGTTAGGCCGATACTGCTCAGGGTCAAACCTCTTTTTCTGAGCACATGGCAAGTCGCTTGAGTCTGCCATTTTCTTCTCCTGTGAGCATGGAAAGAGACAGGATGTCTGCTGTGAGTCAGTTAGATAGCTAGGCCCTTCTTTACTTTCCTATCTAGATAATATGTAGTTCTTAAACTAAAGTCTTTTGTAACTGTTAAAGCTTGGCTCTGCTCCCGAAACGCAGAAGCTCAATTGCACTACTTCTGGCTCTACTGCTGGCCTCTGAAGTCCCCCCATAGCCACCTATGGGTTGGATCTTCCCCGAGTTAAAATGGAACTTCCAGTTGACAGATTAATAAATGGTATTTTACCCCTCCTGAATTCTGGTAGTTCCCGAAAAAAACAGAACAGGGGCACCCAAAAATCAAACACTAAAAATGGCACGTGATTTACTTGGCTGAATTGCACACACATAGTGAGTACACACATAACTGCAGCAGCTCTGAACGGAACAGAATCCTACTCTTTATCTGTTCAAACATTTTTTTTACTGCAGACATAATGTTGCAATTCAAAAGTGAAAAACTGTTTTTCCATCCCCCTTTACTATTCTTCCAATATGAATCTTGCTTTAAAAAAATGGTCTAGTTAGGATGAAAGAGGTGGACGAGTATTTAATTAATTAATTTATATCCTGTTTATTCTCTCCCAAAAGAGTATTTAATTAATTAATTTATATCCTAGTCCAGCATTTCTCTGGCCCCCAAACAGAGACTCTAAGCAAGCTAACACCCCCACAACAGTACCCGGGAAAATCCTGCCTGCCTCCATAACCATTCAAATAGTCCATTTAAGTACTGATTCCCTTGGTACTATATAACCATTCAAAAATTTAAATAGTTTAAACCAATAAACCATTAAAACGCTAAACTACATTAAAAAGTAGTATAAAAGTGTTATAAAAAAGAGCTTCACTGTCAGAGTCTGTTAACGAAGGTATGTACTGTATATTTAGATTCAAAACTCTTCATTATTTTTCCATTCACTTCACACTTCAAAAACATAGCTACAATTATAGCAGTTGCGTTCTAGAATTCCAATTACGTTGGTGGAATCTTGATTTGTAACACCAATTACCAGTTTAGCAATTCCTAAATTAACATATTAAGAAGCAATATTTTATAAAGAAATCAAGCAACACATGGATTAGTTGACAAAAGAATACATCACAATATTTAACACCTACTTGGCAACAGGACATTTTCCATTATGTTTCTTGTGAACTGCTGTATGCTGTATAATTTCTGAATTTAAAAGAACAAGAAAAACCTTATCAAATTTAGTTTGCTCTCTTCCACACAGACATAAAAGCTTCATTTTCATTAAATTTTAGAGGTATGATTACAAACAAAATAAAGAAAAAGTTTGAGTGTCCTCCTGTATTGCTGAAACTCATTCACTCTACCGCTGGCACTGGAAGCTTCTGAGCTGCTAAACTGTTGCTACTGCTGCTGCTTTACCATATTTAAATACCTTTTCCTTTTAAAAAAATTACCCCAACACAGAATTTGTCTGGAAATTCAAATATTGGTCTTCCTGGGTCCTAGTAACACCATACTGGTAAACATTATTCATTTATTTTAAACTTCATTCCAAGTAAACCACATCGCCTCAATTAAATAATCTAAATAGGAGGGATTTCTCTGTCAATTGTAATAATAATAATAATAATAATAGCAGCTTTGCATCTTTTGAATAGCCACATGGTGCTTTGAAGAAAGCACTTTCCGATTATTTCTTTTTCACACATGAATTGCCTTGACAAGGTGGCACTTTTTCTCTTCCTGGATGCGGCGATGTTTCGCAACAGGTAGATGCATCACTTTCTTTCTTCCTCAAAGGGAATTTGAGGATTAAAAACCCCTTTTGATTGTGTGTGTGTGTGTGGGGGGGGGGGGAAAGTAAATACAACAAGGGATAAGCCTCCCTTGTCCACCCCTGCTTTAAATAATATAAACAGAGCTTTTTGATTACATAAGAACATAAGAAGAGCCATGCTGAATCGGACCTCAGCCCATCTAGTCCAGCATTCTGTATCACACAGTGGCCCCCAGTTGTACACGGGGATCTCGAGCAGAAGGGAGGGCAAAACCCTAACCTGCTCCCGACCCCCCACAACCAGTACCCAGGGAAATCATGCCTACCTCAGCCAACTCCGAGGTGGCACTTGAATGTCCTTTTCAGTAACTACCGATACACTTGGTATCCATGAATCTGTCTAATCCTGCCTTGAAGCTGTCCAGGCTGACAGCTGTCACAACCTCTTCTGGAAGTAAATTCCATAACCCAATGACCCTCTGGGTGAAGAAATATTTCTCTTTATTAGTCCTAATTTTCCTACCTTGGAGCTTCAGGGAGTGCCCCCTAGTCCTAGTGTTTTGTGACAAAGAAAATATTTTTCTTTATTCACCTTTTCTATCCCATGCATGATTTTATACACTTCGATCAAGTCACCTCTTAGACGCCATCTTTCAAGGCTGAAAAGACCAAGGCGTTGCAACCTGATTTCATAAAGGGAGCCGCTCCATCCCTTGGATCATTCTTGTTGCCCTTTTCTGTACCTTTTCCAGTTCCGTTATATCCTTCTTAAGGTGCGGAGACCAGAATTGTACACTGTACTCCAAATGTGGCCTTACCATAGATTTGTAGAGAGGTAATACAACATTTGCTGACCTATTTTCGATTCCCTTTCTGATCATGCCTAGCATAGAATTTGCTTTTTTTCACTGCTGCTGCGCTGGGGTTGACATCTTCATTGAGCTGTCCACCAAAACCCCAAGATCCCTTTCCTGGTTTGTCTCGAAAGCTTTGACCCCATCAATTGGTAGGTGTAGTTGGGGTTCTTTGCCCTGATGTGCATGACTTTACACTTGTTTAGGTTAAAATGCATTTGCCACTTTGTTGCCCATTCACTCAATTCGAGAGATCTTTCTGGAGCTCTTTACAATCAGTTTCATTTTTAACTACCCTGAACAATTTAGTGTCGTCTGCAAACTTTGCTACCTCAGAATTCACTCCTACATCCAGATCATTAATGAATAAATTAAAAAGTAACGGACCCAAAACTGAACCTTGGGGTACGCCACTTCTCACCTCTTTCCACCCAGAGAAATGTCCGTTTATTACCACCCTTTGTTTCCTACAGTTTAGCCAGGTTCCAATCCAGGATAAGACCTGTCCTCTGATTCCATGGCTGAAGAGCTTATTTAGGAGCCTTTGGTGAGGGACTTTGTCAAAAGCCTTTTGAAAGTCAAGGTAAACAATATCGACTGGGTCCCCTTTATCTATGTGTTTATTTACACCCTCAAAGAATTCTAACAAGTTAGTAAGACATGATTTGCCTTTGCAGAAACCATGTTGATTTTCTTTCAGCAATGCCTGTTCTTCTATGTGCCTAGTAATTTTTTCTTTAATAATGGTTTCCATCACTTTGCCTGGAACTGAGATTAAACTGACTGGTCTATAATTTCCTGGATCACCTCTGGATCCTTTCTTGAAGATCGGTGTTACATTTGCCTCCCTCCAGTCCTCGGGTACAGTGCCTGATCTTAGAGAAAGGTTATATATCTTAGCTAGAAGTTCAGCAATTTCACACTTGAGTTCCTTAAGAACTCTGGGGTGGATGCCATCTGGCCCTGGTGATTTGTTGACATTTAGTTTAGTAAGGCATGTGAGAACATCTTCCTTGTTTATCTCTATCTGTTTTAATTCTTTTAATTCCCTCCCTGAAAAAACTGACTCAGCTGCAGGCATATGTTGTCTGTCCTCCTGTGTGAAAACGGAGGCAAATAAGTCATTTAGCCGCTCAGCAATCTCCTTGTCTTCACTGATTTTCCCTTTCTGACCATAGTCGTCGAGTGGCCCAACTGCTTTTCTAGTTGGGTTCCTGCTTCTGATGTACTTAAAGAAGTTTTTGTTATTTTTTAAAATATTGTTTGCTATATGTGCCTCAAAATCTCTCTTGGCTTTCCTGACTGTTGCTTTGCATTTAGTTTGCCATAGCTTGTGTTCCTTTCTGTTCTCCTCGGTAGGAAGAGCCTTCCATTTCTTAAATGAGCTTTTCTTCTTTCCAATCACATCTTTTACTTCATTTGTAAGCCATACTGGTGTCCTTTTGGACTTTCCATGCCTCTTTCTTTTTATTGGAATGCATTTTAGTTCGGCCTGTTTTAAGGTATTTTTAAACAGTTTCCAAGCCTTTTGGAGGGATTTTTTTACTGCTCCTTTTAGTTTGTTCTTTACAATTTTTCTCATTTTGATGAAATTCCCTTTGTGAAAGTTTAATGTCTCCGTGTTAGTTTTCACTGACAGTTTGCTATCCAAACTTAAGTTGAAGGTTATTGTGTTATGGTCACTGGTACCTATGGGCTCAGTTACAAGGACATCTTGAACGAGATCTTGTTCATTAGTTCACAACTGGCAAGAGACACCTGTCCCCTGCCCAGATATACAAACCAAAAACTGCTTTCTGGCAAACTTCAAATATTTATTGAGACAGTGTAGACCGAATGGTTCAGTTTTAGAGCTGTCACTAGTTTTCACTCTAATTTTCACTTTCATCAAACCAAGACAGTTACTATGACAGTTCAAAATGTTATCTGAAAATACTTTTTAAATCAAACCAGATAACCATGTATTTCTTTTGCCATATATACCTACCTTCTTCCTGACTCGAAGCTTCTGAGCTGTCCTCTTTGAAGTGTTCTGGTATCTTGGATGTCTTTAGAGATGATTGGAAGTTATCTGAAACGGCAAGAGTTTTAACAATTTCAGGAGGCATGATTTGAAAGGGCTTAACCACAAGAGCAAGGTAGCTTTACAAAGAGTTGTGGCAAATTAAGGGCAGTAGAAACTCAATAATATTTTGCAGCTAATGGTATCAACCTACAAAACATCTACACCAGACTGAGACACCCACTGTACCAATGTAGACACTAACAAAGGACCCTCAGTATAGGGCTTAAGGTATCTTGTCCCAATCTAACACGTTAGCATCTAGAATGGGATGAGCTGAAATAATAGCCATCAGTTTTCCATTCATATGCCTATTTAGTGAGCCATACAAACAAACTCCTGGATACTTTTGTATCAAATGGTTGTAGAAAAGAATATAATTGTCTTGTTCATCCCCCGGTAAATAACTCTGTCCACCTTTAGGTGCCCGCCCCTTTTAATTACAGTTCCATATTCTGCTATAAAACATTCCCAGCTGTGATTTTGGAGGGCTGAAGGAGGGAAAAGAAATATAGATAACATCAAAAGCCTTCTTCTCATACCACTGCAAACAACCCAACATGACCATCTTTAGGCTAACATGTGAAAACCATTTTGACAATACCAGTCTAATCTTTAACTTCCAAGATTTAAGGATTCAGATTCAATCAACGTTCACTATTACTTCTCAATAAAAATGTTTCTTGAACTAAATCATGCCCTCAAATATGATTCATGAATCAGATATCAGCAAACTGAGATGAGTTCATATTTGAACAGAAAGAACTTTTAAGTTTCTTACTTTGTGCATGCAATGATTCCGAGGATAGCGACTGAAAGAAGTTGTTTACTTTCTGATTCTGAAGAAAAGCTTGGGAAGTAGTTGAAAACAGCTGCCTAAAATACAGAAAAACCATGTTAAACAAGTTACCTATTACATGTGAAGTTAAATTTATGAATTAGTTTTTCATTAATTCATATCAGTCAGACCTCCTTTAAACTCACATTCAACATACACCCTGTCAAGTATGTAATCAGATCTCTACAAAAAAAGAACAGGTCAGGTCTCACAGTGTTATTCCTATTCCCTTCATCTGGAGTTCCATACCCACAGTGAGAGGAGGAAATTAATTCCCGAAACAAAATCTGCTTCATACATTGTGTAAACATACACCACATGTGTACAAGCAATCCCCAAGTTACAAACATCTGACTTGCAAACTACTCATAGTTAAGAACAAGGGTGAGACAACAGGAAGTGTGAGAAATCTACCATAGGAAGGGAAATTAACTCCTGAAAGAGTTATCATGGGGAAAAGTTGTTTCAGCTGAAGCTTTCTCACCAATCCTTGTTTTCACAACAAGCCACATTTTTCAAAATCCAATTATCTAAGGGACAGAAAGTGAGGTGAAATCTTCTGAACAGGGGTAGAGACAGCAGAACAGCCCTTCCCTATGCTATCCAAAGCTCTCTCTCTCTTTCTCTCTCTGTCACACACACACACGCACAGCTGGAGTTACACTTTAAAAATGTACCTTTTCCAACTTGCATACAAATTCAACTTAAGAACAAACCTACAGAAACTATTTTGTTCGTAACTATGGGACTGCCTGTACAACATGGACATACAATAATTGTCTCTTATATGTATACATATTTATCAGCTGTCACATGCACTTGTAGCACTAGGGTAATATGAACGAAGAACTTTTTATAATGAGAGAAAGATTAAACTTGCTTACATGTCTGTCCTGTCATGCCCACTAGATCCTCCTGGACAAAATAAACATTTGGCTTCATTGCCAGCATCACAAAAATCCTCTTTCAACTCTCCCAGACTTTTTCTTGATCCCCTTTCTCTCGATAAAACAAGCCCCCCCCCCCTGGTTGTAGATATGATAAATTTAAAATGCTGGTTTTCATGTAACTCCTTGCCACATTTTAATGATTTTGTACTATCCTATCTCTCCTATTGTTTCTAGCTTTATTACAACACAAACAGCTTTAACACGTGACCTTCCCTTTCCTGCATCCTGGGATTTCTTCCTGCATGTTGTAGTGTAGCAGTAAACAGTCTGAGAATTTCCATGTAGGTCCCATTTGTTCTGCTGAGCAGTTTCTCTTTTTCTTTTCTCCACCACAAAAACAATGAGTTTCCCATTTGAAACTAAACACTACTTTTCAAAAGCAGTATTTATGGACTGCAACTACAGTTCAGAAGCAGGACTGAGGTAGGAAGGTAATAAGAATTGGTTCTCAAACTTACAGAAGTTGCCTATGTCTATTGATAACACTGAGTCAGATGGGTAAATGATCTCACTAGGCATAATGCCACTTCCTAGGTAGATTTTTAGTTTAAATAGATTGATTACAAAAGAAATATAGGAAGTTATAGTACCATGCCAACCGAGTTTTATAGGAAAAAAATCTATATTAATTGCTCAAGTTTTACCTTATCATGGGTTCTAAGTCTGGATACCTTCTTTCTTCTTGTTTCTGTAACCCTTGATGTAATGCTCCCAATATAGTCTTGTCAAATGCTTCAGAAGAAAGATCCCTTGGAAGCTGAGGAGAGGTATGTTAGTTACTAATAATTAGATCACTACTACCAGTGTTCCTCTTTCCCATCTCAAAAAAAAAGTTAAATAATAATGGGTTTTTAAACATAACTAGTAACTTCAGAAAACTAAAAATTAAAATTAGGTCTATTCAAGTTTAACAGTCTTGCTCTGATGAGAAATACTTCTCGGGCGAGGAAGAAGCAATCATATTGTACATAAGCCATGAAATATCAATAATGGGCAGCATCCAGAGATGGATAGGATCATCTTTCTCTCCCCCAATGCATCTTCTCTGCACAGCCACCATCAATGCTAAGTTAAGTGCCATACAATCACCACTAACAGAATTGTAACAAAATTGCTCCTTTACATATGCTAATTCCTAAACCCAACTCAGCTGTGCACATTATGTAGTTACAGCTAGAAAAGAACATTATCACTTGACAACTGAAAATTGATGTTTTCCATCCTACCCTAAGAAAACGGTTGCCATTCTGTAATAACGATCAATGCAAAATGTATGTATTGTGTTCATTCAACAAGCACTTTGTTATCCACTGATACAAATCAGAATTGTATTTTAAGGATATCAAGGATATCGAGCTATCTATTCATAACAGTTATTCTTTTTTTTTTGAAAACTTACTTTTAGTAAAAATTCCTGTAGTTCCTGATGTGTTTTAGTTACACAGGATGTGGAATGATCAGACCAGATTACCTGATGGCAAAAACACACCAACGATTATAAAGCAAATATTTATAGGATTAGTTAAATATTACAACTCTCTGTGCCCAAGGTAGAAACCACAACAACAAAAAGGCCAACTGTTGTCTGAGGTCCCTTCTACACTGCCATATAAAATCCAGATTAGCTGAGGTGGGGAAATTAGGTTTGTTAAAACATCATTTCTTTTTCAGAAGTAATACTGAGGAAGTTCTAACCACATCAGAAATATTAATTTATAACTTTTTAAAAAATCTTTATTACATTTCTGAGCTGCACTTATTCAGAAAAAAGGAAATGCATAGATATAGGATGGGTGACACCTGATTTGACAACAGTCCATGTGAAAGGGATCTAGTAGTCTTAGGCCCCTTCTACGCTGCCATATAAAATTGAGATTATCTGCTTTGATAATCTGGATTGTATGGCAGTGTCGAAGGGGCCTTAGCTCTACACTAAATTCTTAACTTCAAAATTGGTTCATTTAATATTTCAATGTTATAAACATTGCGATGAAACATTGCAATGTGTCCATCTGGAGTGGATGATTGCATAATATTCATAGCTATGACATGGAAAGTGGGAGACCCTCCAGAAGTTGTGCTATAACTCCTTACATTCCTCACCATTGGCTATGCTGGTTATGGTTGCTGGAAGCGGCAATCCTACAATATTTGGAGGGCTATGTGATTTCTACTCTCACTGCAGCTCAAAATTATGGCAATTAAATAAGAGAAACTTATTTTCACCTGTTAGAATCTCAGACAATGCACACTGAGCCAACACTGTGCACATTATATTAAGTTGTCCAGCAAGGTGGTTTTATGAAAAATAAAAAAGCGGAAACTGCCTGCAGAATGCTGTGTATTGCAAAAAGGCATTCTCCTTCACACTGCAATACAGCAGAAGAGAATGACTTATGCTTGTCTGAATAGCTTGTACCTTGTAAAAATGTGCTACTCCTGAATCAGAATACAGATGGGAGTTTCCCTTATGAATGCCAGAAGCCCTGTCTATAGTAAACTCAGTAAGGCAATCCTAATATTTTGGGGAAAAAATATTAACAAGCCAAACTGATCTTTTAAATGAAAATTGCTTTTGCTGCAAATCCCACTCATTTGCAGGATGGTTTGTAAGTAATTCATTTCCCCACTTTCTATAGGGTCTGGAGGAGAAATAAATCAAGACGGAGATTCACACTGCCTATTTTCTGGCTGACTGTTAGATGAAAACGAATATGATTTAAAATACATGATGAAATCAAAACAAGCCAACTCCAAATCATGCATTTATTAACTTGTCCTGCCTGACAAATGTTTTAAAACTTCGTTTTTTGTTTGCATGCAGTAACAAGGCAGGAAATAGCTAAACAAAAAATAGAATTCTGCTCATTCCTTTTACAGCCTACATAAGATGTGAACACATTAACCAAACATTTCCCATTGATTCCTTTAAGTCTATCTTTATAGAACTAAGTCAGAAGCAATAGATTTCAGGTCCTTAGTAAGTTTGGACTGGACCTGCCACCAGTCCTATTCAGGATAGCAAACACAGTCATGGCATATGAAGAGGCAGATGTTTCTCATACCTGTACTAAACAATAAGTGAGATTATGGACTAATTCAATCTGTCTGCCAATATGCTATGTCCCAAAATAGCTTTGAACTAGATAGGAAACTCACAAATCACTTACTTTAAAAGTATACTCTAGATGTTTGTCGGATCTTTTCCGTGGTCCTCCTTTCAGCATTATCTTTTGAATATGTACAGCTACAAGAAAAATAAGGCAGTTTTAAGGATGCTCGGTTATTCAGATTCATTACTGCCCTGAATTAGCAATGCCCGTAGATTTGATGCCACAGTTCATCCAACTGTTTACCATATATACTTCTAACCGTAGCATTTCAGTAAAATCAGTTCAGTTCAGAAGTGCTACAAAGCATTCCCCTTGTAGGGTTCCTCTGTCCTGAATGTTCCATGCTCTGAATGCAAGCAATGCTTCTCTACTTCATAGATACTGTGAGAAAAATGTAAGAAGGAATGCAAAGATTCCTAGTTCTCTTTGACTGCACCCTTACTCAGTCACTTAATATTCCAGAATGGCTTTGATATAGATGTGAAGCTGAGGGGGGACTTGTTTGATTCCAAACCTTTTAAAAACCTTTTTTTTTAAAGTATTACGGAATAATTTATTTTATAATATATTTATTACCCCAAAATTATTTCTATGAACTATGTAATAGAAAGATTTCTATGTAAAAATATGTATCAGATCATTACAATTCCTTTTCCTGGTTTTCTTCTCCCGGTTCTTCCTATGGGAGTTAGTCTGCTTGACATTACAGATGACTAGAAGACCCAAAGTAATTTTGCTAAAGATGATGGTTTAAAAGAGTAGAAATAGGATGTGAATCCCACTTTAAATCCTGTGGTTGTCTCCTACAGAGTTCTATATTTGCTGTGCCTTGCAAAAAAAAAATCAATAGACATTTGCTAAATATTTAATTTATCAAAACATTAATTTTTATCTACATACCTTCTTGCTGTGGTCTGTGGGAGGTCACCATAGGTTTATCATGAAGAGCTACCCTTTGTTCAAGTAAACTGCTTTCATTACTTGGCATACAGTTATGAGGAACATTCTGCGAAAAACAAAAAATGTAATATTAAATATAAATGTAATCACACTAAACAATGCACACAAAAAACCCACCCTGAAAGGCACAAAAATGTAATCTATGTGCATGTGAAAAAATAATGCATATAACATAAGTTTTAAGATCCAGTTTATTTGGTATTACTTTTATATTTACTGGTAATTCCACCACTGAACACCAAGAATCATTTACAATATTAGAAAACAACTTAAAATCAATTGGATAAAAGATATAAAATTTTAAAATAATTATGACTATCTCATTATACCTTAGTTGCTGTCATGTGCCTTCAGGTCATATATAACTTACGGTGATTCTAAGTGATAGGTGACCCTATGGTGATATCATGTGGTTTCCCTGGCAAGATCTGTTCAGCAAAGGTTTGCCACTGTCTCCCTCTGAGCCTGAGGCCCCTTCCACACAGCCATATAACCCTGAATATCAAGGAAGAAAATCCCACAATATCTGCTTTGAACTGGGTTATCTGAGTCCACACTCTCAGGGCCCTTCCACACAACCCTATATCCCAGAATATCAAGGCAGAAAATCCTGCATTATCTGAGTCCACACTCAGATAATGCAGGATTTTCTGCCTTGATATTCTGAAATATAGGGTTGTGTGGAAGGGCCCTGAGAGTGTGACTTGCCTAATGTCACCTTGTGCGTTTCCATGGATAAGCAGGGATTCAAATTCTGATTTCTATAATTAATAGTCCAAACAAGTGTTATATGCTCAGTTGACCCATTTTCTAAACTATCCTTGATCTCTAAAAAGGGAAGAATCATCACTAATCACTAAATTCAGAATAAAGTCTTCATATACGATTCTGAGAAAGCTTTACTGTAAAGAATGCCCAACACACTTTAATGTATTCAATGTGGCTATTAAAACATTCATCTTATTTTAAATGTTCATCATTATTCTTCAGAAATAACAATTTAAAATACCTGTAAACTTACACTTCAATAATAAACACAAAGAATTTCTTTTTCAGTTTTGACATTCAAACCGAACTATTAAAAACTTACCGGGATTCTTAAACAAACAAGATATGGTCTATTAAAAACAAACACATAAAATGGCTTAGTGATAACACATCCAATTTTTTTCCTCCAGTGTATTCAAAAGTAGGACATTATTTCTATAATCTTTTGATTGGCAAAGTAAATTTGACTGCTCAAGTAAGGAGTTGATCAGATTTTTTATCAGGGGCTTATATACTCTGTCTTAGTAGCATTATAAGATTCCATCTATTTATTTTAACAATTGTGTTTCTGGTCTATTTTCAGAAAATCTGGGTATAAATGGAATTCTGGGTAGCAGAAGACGATTGTTTACTGACTCGTTAGCAATTCTTCTTTATTGATGTCAAGATAAAAAGAAAAGTCAGTGAATATATAGAAGGTTACCAGAATTATAATACTAAGAAACAATGGAGACAGTAATTCATGTAGGTTGGGAGTTGCTTCTTAATCTAATATGCCCTTAATGTGAATTTCAAGCAGTCTTGCCATGACATGTAAAGTGGCAGGTTATGTTCAGTAATGTATTATTATGTTCCAAAATTTGCTTCAGACTATTATAGCTTCATGTTTTCTTGTTTACAATATAATTGCAGCTTACCAAACCAAAACAGAATAGGTTCAAGTCTTTAACGGACAGCGGCATCCCCAAAAAAAAAAACACCATGAAAGATAGTGGGAGAATACTGCCTTGTTGCGGCCTGCGCTAAGCTTGGCCTGTTTATATTGAATGTGCTTGTGCTAGATTAACAGGCCTCAATTTGTTGTAAAGGCCTATTTGCAGTTTTTGGGGCTGGGTTGTTGTTTTCCCTGGTTGGGAGGGGCTCATTCTCTGTTTCCTTCCTCCAATCATCACCCAGTATTTTCCCTCCAAAGTTAGTAGTTCCATCTAATCAGCACTTAGCATTTTCCCTCCAAAAGGTCACCTCAGAGTCCCAGCCAATCAGGGTCTCAGGATTTCCCTCCAATTCTAAAGATTATAAAAGGGGGAAACCTTTCTGAGTTTACCTCAGTGACTACCAGGGACGTGTGACTGAGCCACGGGGCTGTCAGCCTTCAACCAGCCCTGGACTCAGCATAGGAAGGACGTTCGCCCTTCAATTTAAAGGAGTTCAGCGGCTGGGGTCTGTCCACCACCCGTGGCGGCTGACCAGAGAGAGAGAAGGAGAGGCGTTTACCATCTACCCCATCACAGACTGAAGAAGACGACGAAGTAAGACGGCTTAGGATTCTTCGAGCCCGTGAACTCTGTAAAGGTTTTTTGGAGCCAGACACTTCCAGTTTTGTGTCTTGTTTAATAAACCCAGTAACTTGTTTCATGAACCTTGGTTCTGTGAAGTCTTTGGGGCCCTCTGCCTCAGAGGAAAGCAATCCGCATCCCCTGGGCATAGGATGTTTATAGCTATCAACGTGGTCATTCCATCCAAGCCCAGGCGGACCTGCATATGCCCAAACCACTATAAAATCTTATTGTTAAGAATATTTTGTTAATATTTTTGATGTGGCAAAAACAGGAAAAACCGTAATGGTACTGGTAGCTGTGAAGGGGAGCTTTAATTTTCCCTAAGCTTTGTAATCTGTGGGATGTAGCTGAAAAGAGAAAGTAACTGGAGTGGAA
Organism: Anolis apletophallus; assembly: GCA_030556195.1. Lineage (NCBI taxonomy): Eukaryota > Metazoa > Chordata > Lepidosauria > Squamata > Anolidae > Anolis > Anolis apletophallus. The sequence goes on along the minus strand of JARBWK010000007.1, from coordinate 43,064,237 downwards.
AGGGAGGAAAGAGAGTGAATAAAACTGAATGACTGGAAGGCATGAATTGATGTGTATGAATATATGGGGAGGCTGCTTATCCAACTAAGGAGGTACATTTGAAGGTGGCTCTGGCCCTGTCATCTGTTGGTTTGAATCCTATCAACCACTTTTATTTGATCTCCAGTAGAATTTTTCCAAGGAGATATCTCCTGGGTCAACAATCAACACGCATGGGTTGGAAAAGATTTCTAGTTCAGTGTTTCTCAAATTGTACTCCTCCACGTTTTTCGTTCCTTCCACAACGCTTGAATTGGATTATATGGCAGTGTGGACTCAGATAACCCAGTTCAAAGCAGATGTTGTGCATTATCTGCCTTGATATTCTAGGTTATATGGCTGTGTGAAAGGGCTTCAGCTTCCAGAAATCCCAGCCACCTTACTAGCTGTTAGGAATTGTTGGAGCTAAAGTCCCAAACATTTGGGGGAGCAGAGTTTGAGAAATTCTGCTCTAGTTCATTAATTCAGATAAACGCTGAGCAAGCAACAGATAAATGCAGTAAAAGCAAACAGGGGGTGGGGAATAACCCCTTTGTTTTACATTTATTTTCAAATACCCCTATTGAGTTAATATCCATATGAATTTTTTTCAGGGCATGAAGAAGGGAGCAGCAACGCATACATTATAACTATGCAGGAGCTTATGGGTTATATAAAAAAGGTGAGTAGATATTGAAACAAAGATGCTGTTATCTTCTCTCAGGACAAAAATGCAAAGTCACTCTTATGAAACAGATGAGTAATTTTAGTTTAAAAGAAGAAATATTTCAACTGTATAATTACCACCAAAAATGGCTGTTAACTTGGCATACATCTGTGCTATAGAAGTAATGCAGTTTGACACCAGTTTAACTGTCATGGCTCAATACTATGGATGGAGTCATAGTTTGGTGAGGCACCAGCGCTCTGTTGTAGAGAAGAATTTGCAAAACTAAAACCTAATGGGTGACTTTGGAAACCACACTTTCTCAGCCTCAGAGGAAGGGAAAGGCAAACCCCTTTCTGAACAAATCTTCCCAACAGCAAGACCTGAACGTACACATGTGCCCAAGAAGTCCTAGAATTTCACATTCACAAATCAGAGCTCATAAGCAATGCATTACAATAGCATCATTAATTTTAACAAATGTTATTTGGTGGAAGTGATAAAAAGCAACATTTAAGATCACAGTTACTTACACGTCTTGATGACAATAGAAATTAGTATAATTAGCTTGAGGAATTAGTTTGATTACTGACTTGTTTAAATGTAAACATTACAAACAAAAAGTAACTACCTTATAAAAAGTAATATAGTTAGCAGATCTTAAAATAAGAAGTAACATATTGCTTTTGAAAAATATTTTTTCAAGCTCTGCTTCTATTTCTTGACTGACCACACCTAAATACACTAAAGAAGGGTGACTAATAAACCAGATGTATCTTTTAAAAATATGTCTAGTCCACCCTTCTGCTTGACAGCTGACTTATGAAAACACACATTTTACATGCATTTTCTGGGGGTTAACCTGACATGATGTGAGTTGTAGACCAGAACCTGAACCGGTGCCTGTCAGCTATTGTGGACTGGATGAGGATGATAAATTCAAACAAGACAGAGGTCCTCTTGGTCAGTCGTTAAGGCAGAGTGGGGCATAGGGTATCAACCTGTGCTAGATGGGGTCACACTCCCCCTGAAAACACAGCTCTGCAGTCTGGAGGTCCTCCTGGACTTATCACTAAGTCTTGGAGACCCAGGTGTTGGCAGTGGCCAGGAGAGCCTTTGCACAATTAAAACTTGTGACTATACTTTGAGAAGCCAGACTTGGTCATGGTGGTCCATGCCTTAGTTACATTCCATATAGACTACTGTAATGGGCTCTACTTTGGGCTGCCCTTGAAAACTAGTTTAGAGATCTGCATCCAGGTTATTGATGGGTGCTGAACCCAAGAAGCGTACCACCCCCTTTATAGCACCTAAACTGCCTGCCAATATGCTTGAGCCCAAATCAAGGTGCTGGTTTTGACCTTTAAGGGAGAGGGCCTTTTCATCTGTGGCCCCTCGACTCTGGAATTCCTTGCCCAGAGAGATTCGGAAAGCTCCCACTCTGGAGACCTTCAAAAAACAACTGAAAACCTGGCTTTTACGCTTTGCTTTCGGAGAGTAGCTATTTAAGTTCTACCACTGTTCCTCCTCAATGCCCCTGTGCTCGGATATTACCCCCCCCCCAAATAAAGAATCTTCTTTCCCTGTAAAGGATGCTATTCTGCTTGTCAAACCCTGAGATTTTAATCATTTTATATGTTGACTGTGGCTTGCCCTGTCTCCGTGATTTTAGATATCTTGAAGACTGCTCGGAAGCTGCAATTATTCCAATGTTCGGCAGCCAGGTTACTATCAGGAGCGGGGTACAGGGAGCATACAACTCCCTTGCTGCTCCAGCTCCACTGGCTGCCAATTAGCTTCTGAGCACAATTCAAAGTGCTGGTCTTAACCTACAAAACCCTATACAGTTCTGGCCCAGTTTACCTGTCCGAACGGATTCTCCCCTATGAACCATCAAGAACATTAAGATCCTCCAGAGAGGCCCTGCTCTCGGTCCCGCCAGCTTTGCAAGCGCAGCTGGTGGGGACGAGACAGGGCCTCCTCTGTGGTCGCCCCTCGGCTGTGGAACTCTCTTCCAAGGGAGGTTAGATCTGCCCCCTCTTTGTTGTCCTTTAGGAGGCTGGTGAAGACCTGGATGTGGAACCAAGCCTTCCCAGAATAGGCTGATATTGGCTATTATCTGAATGAATGACCATGTTTACAGATCAAGTGGAATTGTTTTAATGGCAATGTGGTTTTATGCTGGGTTTTTATGTATTTTAATATGTTGTTGTAGTTGTTTTTAAATTGTATAGCATTGAATTTTGCTGTAACACCAGTCTGAGTCCCTCGATAGAGGTGAGAAGGTTGGGGTACAAAAGTTTTAAATAAATAAATAAATAGTTGTATATTGCTTTTATTTATATGTATTTTGTTGTGTTTATTGCTGATGTTTTTGATTTGATTTTATTGTTATTTGTTGTTTGGGCTTGGCCTCATGTGAGCTGCCCCAAGTCCCCACTGGGGAAATGGGGGCAGGTTCTAAATAAAGTTTATTATTACTATTATTGAAACCCTAAACAGTTCAGGCCCAACTTAACTATCTGACCACATCGCCTTTTATCAACCTGCCCGATCATTAAGATCTTCGGGAGAGACCCTTCTCTCGCCACTGTCACAAATATGGCTGGCGGCAACCAGGGAGAGAGTCTTTTAGGTAGAGAGTGCTGATATATTATTGAGTGTTTTGTTTCCGGGGGGATTCGTTTTTGCGCATGTGTGGTAGCATCTTTTTTGGCTTTTTAAGTCCTTCCTCTGTGTTTTTCAGAGTGTATACACACACACACACACACACACACACATATATATATATATATGACTAGCCATCCCCTGCCACACATTGCTGTGTCCCGGTCTGTGTATATGCGAGTATATATATTTGTGTATATGTGTATGCACCGGGAATGTGGCGCAGCTGGCTAAGTGTCAGCTGCATAACATCTCTCTGACCAGTAGGTCATGAGTTTGAGGCCTGCCCGGGTCGAGGTGGGTGCTCGACCTTTAACTGTAGCCTGCTGTCAACCTTTGCAGCCTGAAAGACAGTTGCATTTGTCAAGTAGGAGATAAAGGTACCACATTAAGTCTGGATGCAAATTTTGACTGAATTATGAGGCCATTAAAGAACTCCAGGAATGCTGAGAAATGCGGAAGGAACAACAAGGGACGCTGGGAACGCTGAGAGATGAGGAGTGCGTCAGCTCCCCCTGGTGGCCAGTTTGCCTCTGTTCATCTATATGTTGTATGTGGAAAACGGCAGGGATTGTCTGCTAAGTATGTGTACCTGTAATCCGCTCTGAGTCCCCTTCAGGGCGCGAAGAGCGGAATATAAATATAGTAAGTAAATAAATATATGTGTGGCTGTGTATATATGGGGTTTTGTGCATGCGCTGTAATACATTTTTGGTTTTTTTTGGCTTTTTAAGTCTCTTCTGTCGTGTTTTTATGGGTGATGGTCACTCATTGGCCTGAGAGGTGTATTCTGCCCAAATCTGGTGTCAATTCATCCAGTGGTTTTTGAGTGATGCTAATCAAGGCCTGGGCAAACTTGGGCCTTTCAGGTGTTTTGGACTTCAACTCCCACAATTCCTCACGGCCTGGAAGGGGCCTGAGGCTGTGAGGAATTGTGGGAGTTGAAGTCCAAAACACCTGAAAGGCCTGGGTTTGCCCAGGCCTGTGCTAATCCCACAAACGAACATTATTATTTTTTATTTATATAGATCAGGGCTGTCCAACTTCTACCAGACCTGTGGCTGGAATTCTGGTTACTGATGACCTGGGGGGCCGAAGGGTCTGCCTCTGCCCCTGGCTCCGCCCCCTCCCCAGCTCCACCCCTGCTCCGCCCCCAGCTCCACCCCCTCCCCGGCTCCACCCCCTCCCCACCTTGGAGGTGTCTGTGGAGTACACCGGGGCTTTGACTTGGAGATAGAGATGAACACCAAAATCCCAGTCTCAAGTCCCAGTCCCTTCTTTGAACTGGATTATATTACAGTGTGGACTCAGGGCCCTTCACACAGCCATATAACTCAGAATATCCAGGCAGGAAACCCCACAAAACCTGCTTTGAACTGGATTATATTGCAGTGTGGACTCAGGGCCCTTCCACACAGCCATATAGCCCAGAATACCTGCTTTGAACTGGATTATCAGAGTCCACACTCATATAATCTGGTTTAAAGCAAATAACATGGGATTTTATTCAGATGTGTGGAAAGGAAGTCAAATAAGAAGCCAAGGCCCTTCCACACAGGCCTATAACCCTGAATGATAAGGCATAATATTCATTCTGCCTCTGCTAATAATAACAACAACAACAACAACAGGTTTCTGGAGTAGGAGACCTCCAAGGGCCATCCAGTCCAATCTCCTTCTGCCATAAGGGGAAAATACAATCAAAGCATTCCTCACAGATGACCATTCAGCCTCTGATGATGATGATGATAATAATAATAATACAATAATAATTACAATGGGCATTCCTCACAGATGATCATTCAGCCTCTGATGATGACAATGGGTTCCTAGAATAGGAGGCCATCAATCCAATCTCTTTCTGCTATAAGGGGAAAACACAATCAAAGCATTCCTCACAGATGGCCATTCAGCCTCTGATGATGATGATGATAATAATAATTACAATGAGTTCCTAGAATAGGAGACCTCCAAGGGCCATCCAGGGCCATCCAGTCCAATCTCCTTCTGCCATAAGGGGAAAATACAATCAAAGCATTCCTCACAGATGGCCATTCAGCCTCTGATGATGATAATAATAATAATATTAATTGCAATGGGTTCCTAGAATAGGAGACCTCCAAGGGCCATCCAGTCCTACCTCCTTCTGCCATAAGGGAAAATACAATCAAAGCATTCCTCAGCCATGTTGAATCAAACTTAAACTCTCATGAGAGCAACAGGAAGTACTGAACCTTGAGTTTGGGAGTTGTAGTTCTCCATTCAGAGAGCACTGTGGACTCAAATAATGATGGATCAGGACCAAACTTGGCACGAATCCTCAGAAGAGGAGGAAGCCAGAAAGGGAATGGATGAGCACCCCCCCGCGCGCGCTCCGAACTCGGCCCCGCCCCTTTTTTGCTCTGGCCACACCCCCTCTCGCTCAGTGCACTCTCTCCTTCCCTCTTTCTTTCAGGTGGTGGAAGGGGGAAGGAATGAAAGGGGGAAAGAGAGAGAGAAGGAGGGAGGGAGGGAGAGGGGGGAGGGAGGGAAGTAGGAGGAGGAGGAAGGGAGCCTGCTCATTCTCCCTGCCTCGCCCCTCACCCCCCCACACCGTGAAAAAAAAGATATTCAGAAAAAATATTCGGAAAAAATATTTTAATTTTTCTTTAAATCTTAAAAAGCAGATATCTTGCAGGAGGGTAGGGGGCCGTGGGGAAGAGGTTGGGGGCCGTATACGGCCCGCGGGGCACCAGTTGGGCAGCCCTGGTATAGATTACTAGCTTGGGGACCCGGCGATGCCCGGGTTATTTGAGGAAGGCATTGTGTGCCATAGTTCGACATTGGTGTGGGCCACAGTGCTCTAAGGAAGTGAATTAAAGTACTGCAAGTCCCATCATCCATGGTCCATCCTTCCTCAAACTGCACCAGGATGTAGGGTGCATCTTGGGGGTCTGTGTGCCAAGTTTGGTCTTGTTCTGTCATTGTTGGGGGCCTAGTCAGGAAAATCAAGTTGAGGAAGCCTAACAATATCCCATGAGCTGAGGCCTAGTCAGGAAAATCAAGTTAAGGGAGCCTAGCTGTCAATTTTGTGTCTGGCATGTGATTAAAAGGGGCTACAGTGTTGTTTGGGAAGTGAATGATGTGAAGGTACTGCGAATCCCATCATTCATGGCCCATCCTGCCCTAAAGCACACCAGGTTGTGAAGTGGGCCATTGGTCCCTTGTTTGCCATGTTTGGTCCTGATCCGTCATTGCTGTGGGCCGCAGTGGCGGAGTGCCTGAGGCCTTTTGCTTTCCCTCTGAGTCACCTTAGAAGTGTATTGGGTGATGGTACTGAACATTCCATTTCCAACAGAAAAAAACTGTCAACTGGCTAATTTCAACTCCGGCCATTTATGCCTGCCTCAGGCCCTTCCCTTTCCTCTCTGTGCTGTGTTGGAATGTTGGGAGGCTGGCCAGTCAGAGCCATTTATGCAAATAATCCCAGAGTGGCAGCCAATCGAAACGCTGCCACATATTCCTCCCACCGCTCGGCCGCAAACACTGACTTTTATTATATTTATTTATTTGTCACGTTTCTATACCGCCCCTCTCAGCCCGAAGGCGACTCGGGACGGTTTACACAGGCAGTCTCTGCCCTCAATACAACACAGCAACAAGTCAAACCCCCCCCCAGAAAAAAACCATATAACAATTTAACAATTAAAAACATACAATTGCAGCCTCAGCGTCATGTTGAAATCAGTTTCCATCACATCGTCGTCATTCCTTATATCCAATTAAGCCTTATATTTCATCAACAAATGCCTGCTCAAATAACCAGGTCTTGACTTTCTTGCGAAACGTCAGGAGGGAGGGGGCCGATCTGATGTCTCTAGGGAGGGCATTCCAAAGCTGAGGAGCCACCACTGAAAAGGCCCTGTCTCTTGTCCCCGCCAGTCGTGCCTGCGAAGAAGGCGGGACCGAGAGCAGGGCCTCTCCAGATGATCTAAAACATCTTGATGGTTCATAGGGAGAGATGCGTTCGGACAGGTAAGTTGGACCCGAACCGTTTAGGGCTTTAAAGGCTAAAGCCAGCACTTTGAATTGTGCCCGGTAGCAAACTGGCAGCCAGTGGAGCTGGCACAACAGGGGAGTTGTACGCTCTCTGAATGCCGCTCCTGTTATCAACCTGGCTGCTGTCCGTTGGACTAGTTGCAGCTTCCGAACAGTCTAGGGTTCCCATATGTCCCTTATTCTAAGGGACGTCCCTTATTTTGGCCCTAAAATTTGTGTCCCTTATTTTCAGGCCCTGTCCCTTATTTTTGACTAGCAGGACAGGGCTGGGCCAGAGGAACCAGAGGAAGGTGGCAATGCTGCCCGGGGACTCCAGCAGGGCAGCATCCCCGTTTAGAAGGAAGAGGCGATACAGGACTTTTTCAAAGTACAGTAGACTCAATTAACTGTTACTCAAGGGGAATGTTGGATCATGTTGGATAAAGATAGTTTCTGGTTGCTTAAGAGTTACTCTTAAAATAGGCCTAGCTGTGCATCCCAATACTATACAATGCTGTGTATCCCATACTATACTATACCATTAACTATTGGCATAATAATCATGAAGATGTACTGTCTTATAAAATTATTTTATTTTAATGTTTAGACAGTGCACTTTTAAAGTCAGCAAAGTCAAGTACTAAATACAGATGGAGAAAATAAGGTAGTTCTGATAATGTTTTTCTGCATGACAAACATGCAGAAACATACCATGTCCTGTTAAGAGGGTGTAAGTCAGTTTCTTTTGTGAGTTTCAATCAATATCTTATTCCGTTAATAAAACTATTTCTACCTAACATTTGAGTTTCAAGTTTTTAATGAAGTGTCCCTTATTTTTGTGAAAAATCCCGTAAATGTCCCTTACTTCTTATATCAAAAAGTGGCAACCCTAGAACAGTCTTCAAAGGCAACCCCACGTAGAGAGCGTTGCAGTAATCTATACGGGATGTAACCAGAGCATGGATTTATATGCATAGATTATTATTAATAATCTATGAACTTATATGCATAGATTATTATTACTATTGATAGACGGGCGATGGCATGGAGGGCTTACCGGGCTCCCGGCGTGGCAGGCGAACCCCCCCTGGTCCCTCCCCTGGGCGTCCTCCCGGCAGAGGACCCTCCTGAGCCGCTCCAAGTGTTCCCTGAGGGTGACTCTCTGGTGGAAGGAGAAGGCGGGGTGGAGGGAAGCCATGGTGAAGAGCAGGAGCAGCTCCTCGCGGGCCGCCGGGCCCAGGCCTCCTTCTTCCTCCGCCTCCTCCTCCTCGCGGCCCTCCGCTTCCTCCTGGGCCGGCAGAGGCCCCAAGGGCGCCGGGAGGCGGCGGCGGCGGCAGCTGCGGAGGATGGCGTCCACCGGCGGGAGGAGGCGGTGGAGGCGCCCGGCCGCCTCGCGGTTCTCGGAGCCCAGCAGCGCCAAGTAGACGATGAGGCGGGAGCGCGTGGCGGGGTCGCGGAAGTCGCTGCCTCCGGGAGGAGGAGGCGGCGGCGGCGGAGGAGGGGCGGCGGCGGCGGGGACGAAGCCGCGGGCGGAGAGGAAGGCTGAGGCGGCTGCGCCAGGCCGGTCCCCGCCGCCTCCGCCCCGTTGGCCTTGGCCGCGGAGTCCCGGAGGCAGTGGTAGTCCTTGCGGGCCAGCTCCTCGAGGCAGGAGCCGAGGAAGCGCAGCTCCAGCGGGTTGAGCAGGTCCAGCAGCCCCACGGCGAACTCCAGCCGCTGCGCCAGGCCCAGCGAGAGGCCGAACCACTCGTAGACAGCCTCGCGGCCTTCTCCGCACAGGCACCTCAGGCCCTCTCCTCCTCCGCCGCGGCCTCCGGCCCCCGCCGCCGCGGCCTCCGCCTCCCCCTCCCCGCCTTCCTTCGGGTTCCCCGGCAGCTTCATCTTCAGCATCCTCGGGATGGAGGGAAGGGAAAGGAAGGGGCGGGCCCAGCTGCCGTCAAGAGGCGCCGCCGCCGCTCATGGCGCTGGCTCGAGCGGAAAGCCTGAGGGAAGGATAATGGCGGCGGCGGCGCGCGCTCCTCCTCCCCTCCTCCTCGCTGAGGGGAGCGCGCGAAGGCCCCGCGTGCCCCGCCGAGGAGGGGGGGGGGGAGAGAGAGAGATTTTCTGTTCTGGTGGGGGGATGGGGAGAGGCTCTACTGCGCAGGTCACGAAGGCGGCCGTTTTCACTCCCCTCCCCTCCCTTGCTCGGCGCAAACTCAACTGAACCGAGGGAGGGAGGGAAGGGAGGGGGGATCAAAGCAGAACGTTCCGCAGCCAGCCAATCGGATCGAAGGATGGAGCCTGGCGTCTCAGAACACGCCCCGAGTTCTAAGAGCCCCCGCTGTTGGGCAGCCTCGCGCAGGGTCCTAGCGCCCCCCTCGCTACCTTCCACAGTCCAGTACAATCCCACACTTGCTGCTTTGAACTGGAATATAGGGCAGTGTGGACTCAGGGCCCTTCCACAACCCTATAACCCAGAATATCAAGGCAGAAAATCCCACAATCTCTGCTTTGAACTGGATTATATGGCAGTGTGGACTCAGGGCCCTTCCACAACCCTATAACCCAGAATATCAAGGCAGAAAATCCCACAATCTCTGCTTTGAACTGGATTATATGGCAGTGTGGACTCAGGGCCCTTCCACAACCCTATAACCCAGAAGATCAAGGCAGAAAATCCCACAATCTCTGCTTTGAACTGGATTATATGGCAGTGTGGACTCAGGGCCCTTCCACAACCCTATAACCCAGACTATCAAGGCAGAAAATCCCGCAATCTCTATTTTGAACTGGATTATATGGCAGTGTGGACTCAGGGCCCTTCCACAACCCTATAACCCAGACTATCAAGGCAGAAAATCCCACAATCTCTATTTTGAACTGGATTATCCGAGGTGCCTTCCACACAGCTGTATAAAATCACACATCTGCCTTGAACTGGGTTATATGGTAGTGTGGACTCAGATAACCCAGGGCCCTTCCACACACAGCCATATAACCCAGAATATCAAGGCAGAAAATCCCACAAAATCTGTTTCAAACTGGGTTGAGTGCACAGTGTCATATAATCAAGGCCCCTTCCACACAGCCCTCTAAGCCAGGACTCGGATAACCCAGTTCAAAGCAGATACTGTAGGGTTGTCTGCCTTGATATCCTGGGATATAGGGCTGTGTGGAAGAGCCCAGAGTCCACACTAGGAATATGTGGGGTTTTCTGCCTTGGTATCCTGGGATATCTCTCTGGCATTACTTCGCGAACGGAGATTCTTAAGAAGGACTCATACCACTCTTTTTACAAGCGCGTTGATGACTAAAAAGGTCAATCTGAGATAGGCAAGTTCGGTTGCAGAAAGCACAGCAGAAAGTCTCTTTGGGTGATGTTGTTTCCAAGTTGCGGTTCTTTCTGCGTTGTCGTTTCTCTTCGAGACCCGTTCAACGTGTCTTCTCGAAAGAGGCCACAGCATTGTGGATACTGCATCTCCATGCCTCCTGATGTGAGGCCAGGGTGGACCATTGTTGGTGATCAATCTGGCCGAGCCTGAGATGTTGTTTCAGGGAGTCCTTATATCTCTTTTTGGGGGCGCCTCTCTTGCGCTGGCCCGTGCCGAGTTCACCGTAGAGTAGTATCTTTGGGAGGCGGTGGTCCTCCATCCTAGAGATATTTCCTGCCCAGCGCAGCTGTGTTCTCAATAGCATGGCCTCAATAATAATAATAATAATAAAACTTTATTTGTCCCCGAAGGGAACTTGGAGCGGTTTACATGGGGCCGTGCCCAACAACACATCACATACATATCAATGCTGGTGATCCCTGCTTGCTCAAGGACAGCAACATTCGTCACATTGTCGGTCCAGTCTATATTTAGAATTGTGCGAAGACAGCCCTGATGGAAGTGTTCAAGGAGTCGTAGATGTTGGCGATAGGTGACCCATGTTTCAGACCCATACAGAATAGACAGTATGATAGCTCTGTACACACTGATTTTGGTGCTTTGCCTCAGGTGTGTGTTAGTCCAGACTCTTTTGTGAAGCCTTCTGAATGCACTATATGCCGTTGCTAATCTGTGATCTATCTCTTTATCAATCTTGGCGCCTGAAGAGATGATGCTTCCTAGGTAGGTGAACTGCTGAACAGACTTAAGCACAGATTTGCCTATGCTGACGTGGGGATGGTGTTCTTCCTGTGGTGCGGGCTGGTAGAGGACTTCCGTTTTCTTCAGGCTGACTTCCAGCCCAAAGAGCTCTTCAGCTGTTGCAAAGCAGGATGTTAGGCGCTGCAGGGCTGTTTCTGAATGGGCGACAAGGGCAGCATCGTCAGCAAAAAGCAGCTCACGGACTAGATAGTTTAGAGTCTTAGTGCGAGCCCTCAGACAGCTTAAGTTGAACAAGTTACCATCAGTACAATAGCGTATATATATGCCGTCTTCTTCTTCAAGGTCTGCCGTAGCCCTTTGGAGCATCATGCTGAAGAAGATTGTAAATAGGGTTGGTGCAAGAACACAACCTTGTTTCACTCCATTATTTATTAGAAAGGGCTCCGAGAGAGCATCGTCGTATCTGACTTGACCGCGCTGGCCCTCATGTAACAGGATAATCATTTTGAGTAATTTGGGGGGACATCCTAGACGTTCCAGGATCTGCCACAGACCTTTTCTGCTCACAGTGTCGAAGGCTTTGGTGAGGTCGACAAATGTTACATAGAGTTCTTTGTTCTGCGATATAGAGCTGTGTGGAAGGGCCCCCCCAGTTCAAAGCAGATATTGTGGGTTATCTGTCTTGATATTCTGGGTTATGTGGCTGTGTGGAAGAGTCCATGCTCAATGTGGATTTTATACGTCTGTGTGGAAAGGGCCCTAGAGAGAGCCCAGTGTCTCTTTGGAGTTTGGTGGTTTAGCCAGTGTTGCGCCTTCATGGAAATGGCATCTTATGTACGGGCTATTCCAGACAGGCCGATAACTCAGGATCTGATCCCAGGTCTTCTGTTTATCTCAGATTATCTGGCAGTGCGGACTCATATAATCAAGTTCAAACCTGGGATCAGATCCCCGGATATAAGGCCTGTCTGGAAGGGCGCTCGGCGTCAGTGGGAGGCAAAGAACCCCCCCCCCCCCAAAGAAAACATGCAAAGGAATGGCCTTTCCTTCCAGTTAAGCTAAGGGTTAAACTAGCTATGAGTGAGAGTTAAGAATTGAGATGACCTCCCTCCCTTTATGCCTGTGTGTTTCTTCCTTTTCTTTTAAATGCCATCAGAGGTACAGTGCATTGAGATGAATGAAACGAAAGTGAAATGTCCTTCATACACCCGTATTTATTCCAGCAAGCGGAAAGAAGACCTTAGCTACACAAAGTGCCCATAAATGTCCTAATGAAATACTCCAAGTTATTGGTTTATTTATTTACCACTACTACTACTACTATTACTAATAATAATAATATACTTTAACTATATTTTGTTACATGCAATATTACTAATAACATTGCGCTATAATTGTTATAATTCAATGTGATATTGTTATAGCACAATGTGATATGTAATATTGATGTGCTGTGGTAATAATATAGTTTATTGTATTTGTATAGTTCAATGTAATATTGTTATAGTACAATGTGATATATAATATTGATGTTGTACTGTGGCAATAATTATAGTTCATTGTATTTGCATTTTGCTTGTGAGCCGCTCTGAGTCCCCTTCGGGGTTGAGAAGGGCAGCATATAAATATCGTGAAATACAAAAATAAATAAATACTTGTATATTTGTAATTTTACTCGGAATTGATGTATACTGTATGTTGTGTTTATATTGTCTGTTTTGTTAAGGCAAATTGGCTGATCACTAAAATTGCTTCAACTTACATTCACCCATGGACAAATCAACCTAGATTTTGGGGGTTGAATTTTTGGTCCAAATTTCTAGAGTTATATGTGAGTTACACAAAGATCAGGTTCAGATTGGATGTCTGGTGGAAGCAAAGGAAAAAAGAAAGATTGCATAATACTCTACACAGGAACTTTGAGGAAATAGATTCATAGAATCATAGAGTTGGGAGAGACCGCATAAGCCAGGCATGTAGCCGGGGCGCTAAGGGGCTTCAGCCCCCGAAATTCTCAGGGTGGTCCACGAGAAGGCCTTACTGGTACATTATTTAAACTGTTATGTTTATTCATATCATGATCTGATCACCATGCTCATTATATCCCACCTTCATGGGGTTATTGGGATAACAATACAAAAGATTTGCTAGGGTAAACCCTCTTCCACCCAGTCTCAGTCCCCCCGAACCAAACTCAGCCCCCGAACCAAAATCCTGGCTACGGCCCTGGCATAAGCCATCTAGTCCACCCCCTTGCCATGCAGGAAAAGCACAATCAAAGCACTCCTGACAGATGGCCACTCAGCCTCTGTTTAAAAGCTTCCAAGGAAGGCACTTCCCACATCTTTGAGGTCTTCCCAGTAGTGGCCATATCAATAGGACAAGAAGCAGTTCTTACACTGGTATCAAAGGAGAGGAAGAGTGAGAAAGCCCTCACTCATTTGGTGGAAAAAATAGTGGGATGAATGGCAGAAGCCTCCCTCATACAATATCAAAAGATCTACGGCTTGCAGAGATATTGTGAGTTAGACTGGGTAAGATTGGAAGCCCACCTATACAGTAGAATTAATGCAGCTTGAAAGCATTTCATCTGTCTCAGTTCAGTGCCAATGTATTGGTGTCTCACCAAATTTCAACTCCCAGGACTCCATAGTATCGAGCCCCAGCAGTTAAAGCAATGTCAAATTGCCTTAATTACAAAATAAGTACACACTTAGTGGTATTAAAGCACGACCAAGGTATGGTAATAGACTAGTCCAGACAAGGATTGAGGTGTAAAGTACTTTTCTGCAGAGAAGAAAACAGGCTTGGACCTGACTGTTGTGGCATATTTTTCTTACTAGAGTTGCCAGGAAATGTACTGGGGAACATTGTAGCTCATCTTTTAATACCAATATAATTGTTTTAAATGAGAAAAGTCACTTGAAAATGCATAATACTTTAGAATTATTAATTTAAAGAGGGAAATACAGTAAATAAAATATGTGTTTTATTAATGGGCACACCAAGACAAGGAGATCCACAATACTAAGTATCTACCCATAGATAGGTGGCACATGATAACTCTTTCAGGAGTAAATTTCCTTCCCGGAGGTAGATTTCTCTCACTTCCTGTTGTACAACCCCTGTTCTTAACTATAAATTGTTTTTAAGTCAGATGTTTGTTACTCGGGGACTGCCTATACTACCGTCATCTGTCCACATTCATTGGAGTTAGAGACACACAACCCCTGTGAAAGTGAAAAACTGAAAATAAACAAATTGTGATTTTCGTTTTACCTGAGAGAACGCTTCTCTAGACATTTTTAGGTCTTCCAGTATGACACTATGGTCAATGTCCACAGGAAACATACAGAATCACACTGGAGGACCTACAGCAGTGTCATGATGTGTTAATAATAATAATAATAATAATAATAATCTTTATTTGTACCCTGCCACCATCTTCCCAATGGGGACTCGGGGTGGTTTACATTAGGTCAACGCAATACAATAAATAAAACCAAAACAGAAACAACAACAAAATCAATTACAAAAAAACCAAGCTATAAGAATACAATAACCAATACAATTAAATTAAAATCATTCATAAAACAGAACTATGAGCAGGCCGCATGTACAGATTAAAATAGTAAAGATAAAAACGGGGTGAGATAGCTGTGGAGTGGATTATTTATATGGGAGGAACTCTTCCAAGATAGGGTTGAATTGCAATGGTTAATGCAATGGTTCTCAACCTGTGGGTCCCCAAATGTTTTGGCCTTCAACTCCCAGAAATCCTAATACTGACCGGAATTTCTGGGAGCTGTAGGTCAAAACACCTAGGGACCCACAGGTTGAGAACCACTATGTTAATGTGTAAACTGCACTGTGTAGGTCAGGAGTTCCCAACCTGTGGTCCGTGGACCACACCAGTGGTCCACATGAATGAAAATATAGTCTGCAGCCTCACCATTACTACACCGTTGCCTCGAAACCATGTGGCAACATGAGAGACTGGTCTCGTGAAACCCTCTTATAACGCCCAAGCAATGGGGATGTCGGGAGGAGAGAGGCTGACTACCCATGAAAGATTACTACTACCACATCAGCTCTAGATTATTAAACATGGTTTTCTGTGGGCGAGCAGATGGTGACTACTAGATGTATCAGAAACTAGAGCTGATATATGATCTATCCAGTGCAATTTTCTGAATCAGCACCCCAAATAACCAAACTGAATTTAAAGCTGACCAAAAACTGATTTGTAACCCTTTTGAGACTAATGTTGGAGAGTGGTTCCTGGTCAAAGTGGATCCTAGACTGGTCAAGTGATCCCTAGTCAAAAAAAGATTGGGAACCACTGGGTAGGTGCACCATGCCATCGGGAATCCTCTATGTGAAATAAGCAATAAATCATGTATTACTCGCAAAACATAAATAAAAGATTTTCATTAGATATGTTGGATCCCCATACATTCTGTTATTACAATTTATGTATCTGTCTGTATCTCTTATAAGAAATAGGTTATTACAATATATGTGTGTTCGTATTTCTTATAAGGATTGTTTCCCCTTATAAGGATCTTTACTAGCAAACCTCCAATTTGCTAGTAAAACTGAAATAATGGGCTGCGAAATGAAGCATGGCTAAAAAGTGTGACAACAACATTAAATGTTTGGAAAGCATTCCAAAACAGAACATTGTAAATCAAACCTGTGAATAATCAAATCTGCAAAAGTCAAAACCACAAATGTGGAGGCATGGCTGTAGGGTAAAAAAGACCTTTTCTTTCTCATTCTTTCTTTTTCTTGTTCGAATGCTGCACCTTACTTTCCAATGTGGCTTTCCAAGGCAGAACTGAGATAAAGGAGTTCAGCAAACAGACTCCTTTACAGACATGGATTGCTGTTAACTGTATTGGCCTCATTCCCTTAATACAGGTTAGAAATACAAGATAAGAATATTTCTTTCTTTTCTCTCTTCTGCAGCTTTTAAGTATGCGCCATGAGCTCTTCGTGCTCTACAACTTCGGCCAAATTAGCTCAGAAAGCAAAGGCGTCATTATCTCAGCCACCCATCTGGACAGTTTTGGAATTCTGGATCAGACCTGGGCAACTTACAGCAGCCGATTCTGTCCGGCCCGGGAAGAAAAGCGTTGGGGGCGGGGCCAAGAGGAAGGGGTGTCGCTGCCGCCATCCCATCGCGGACTCTGTGGGGCCTGCGTCGGCAGACAGCCCGTCGCTCCGGAGAACAATCGGAGGAGCGGTGGCTTTGGAGTGCCTGCCATCCCGGGAGGCGATCCAGGCCTGTAGCGGGAGCAGTCAGCGACCTGCGGCGGCTGATCGACCTGGCGACCCGGAAGACTTGATCGACTTCTGGTTCACCCGCCGCAGGTTGCCGACTGCTCCCACTGCAGGCCCGGATTGCCTCCCGGGATGGCAGGCACTCCAAAACCAGGATGGCAGGCACTCCATGGCAGGACGATCAGCTAGGGAACGGCTGGGGGCAAGAGCGGGCGGAGGCCTGCAGCCTCCGATTGTCTGCTGCTTTGCTCTGCTCTCCTGCGGTGGCGGCTGGGTCCGCTTTGTTATCCTCTGGGCTGGGTCCATTGGGCCATTCCATCTTGGGATCCTTCCTCTCTTGAGGATGTCAGCCTCTATCTTGGTTCGCACCTTGTCTTCTTGAATTTCATTTCATTTTAGTGTTTTTTTATTATTATTTTATTATAATTTTATAACAATAAAATAAATAATATACAATGTTATATTATATTATAATTTCAATATATTATAATGTCTATATATATACTATAATATAATTATGATATTAATACTAATATATAATATATGAATATTTCTTGATATATTAATATGTTAATATTAATGATGTGTAATATATAGTAAATATAGTAAATAAATAAATAAATAATGTAGATTCGAATGTAGTTCAGCCTTTAGGTGCGGCCCCCCATAATATTTTTTGTCTCTCATGTGGCCCCTTGGAAAAAATAATTGTCCACCCCTGTTCTGGATGCTCAACCTTTACACACACAAATACAAAATAATTTACTACTAGTGAAGTTTATCTGATAGGTGTCTCCACTATATGAACTCTTGGTAAGTCTTGGAATTATAGCCGCTTCTGGTACAGAAGACCAATCTCAGGTCCCTTATACACTGTCCTTACACCCCAAGATCTGATCCCAGATTATCTGTTTATCCCAGATTATATGGCAGTGGAGACTCATATAATCCTGTTCAAAGCAGATAACTTGGGATCAGATCCTGGGATATAAGGACAGTGTAGAAGGGGCCTTGGGGCCCTTCCACATAGCCATATAACCCAGATTAACAAGGCAGAAAATCCCACATTATCTGCTTTGGACTGAGTTATCGGAGTCCACAAAGTCATATATTCCAGTTCAAAGCAGATGTGGGAATTTTTCAGCTGTGTGGAAGGGCCTTAGTCTAATGTCACAGTCTGCTTTGTTGGTTTAACCTGATTGATAGAGGTTCCAGTGATTTTTAATAGAAGCTCAAGAGATCAGAGCTTGCTGGTCAAGGTGGGGGATACAACAGTGGCATGGAATGGGGCAATGGGGATGGGCCTTGTGTGCCTATGCCTATCCCTTCTGCAAATATATGGCTCAGATGAATAGGCAGATGGTCAGCATACAGCTATCATATGAAGCAGGTATCCGCCATGTTTCTTTTGTTTGTGTCCTTTCAGAGTTAAGGCTAATAGGAAAAAAAACCTCAGCTTCTCACTCTTATATTTATAATGGCTGTGCAATGTTCCAGAGACTTGGAACGACTGTATAAAATGAATTTTCAACAGATGTTGCTTGCTACCTGGCTGTGTGACAGGCAACACCTGCTGAATTCCCCTATTCTATGTAACAAGAGGTCTTCCCAGTTTTCAAACCAGCAATAATAAACTGGATTTTTTGTAAAAAAAAAAAAAGAAAAAAGAAAAAATAACTGTTTTGATATTTTCTGTATGTCTTGAGATGGAATCGAGAAGAGGGAAGCGGTTCTGCTAATACTCAAATGAACTCCCTCTTCCCGATTCCATCTCAAGACATACACCCGCCTGGGGTGGGAATCATGTGGCCCTCCAGATGTTCTTCAACTGTATCTTCTAAAACAGTGTTTCCCAACCTTTTTTGAGCTGCGGCACACTTTTAACATTAAAAAAATCCGGGGGCACACCACCAACCGAAATGACACAAAATGACACTCTAACATAGTAATACATATAGTTAATTGACCTTGAGTTGTGGAGTTGTAGTTCACCTCCATCCAGAGAGCACTGTGGATTCAAACAATGATGGATCTGGATCAAACTTGGCAAGCGGGCCCCTCAGGCAGTAGAGCAGGCCGAGGGCCACCACCAAGCCCAGGCTCTGGCCCAGGGTCCTGCTGCCAGCCTCAGCCGCTCCCATTGCCATGGGTAGTGGCTCACGGGCGAAAGGGGCAGTGGGGGAGAGGAAAAAGGCCACAATTCCCCATCCCCGCTCTCCACCATGACTCCGGCCCCTCGCTGAGGCCGCGCGGAGGAGGAGGAGCATGAGCGGTGGATGGGTTTCAACCCCGTCCACTGAAGCCCGTCCACCACTCATGCTCCTCCTCCTCTGTGCGACCTCAGCGAGCGAGGGGCCAGAGTCATGGTGGAGAGCGCCGCTGGGGACGGGGGCCGTTCTCCACCATGACTCCCACCATGACTCAATCAGGCACGAGCAAGCTTCTGCCGCTGGGAAGGGGGCGGGGCTCGAGCAATGTCGCCCTTCCCTCCTCCCTCCCTTGATTGGAGGCTGGCTGGGGAAACAGCCAAAGGAGGCGGCGCCCCGGCCCCTTCTTTTTCTTCGCCACCCACCCGGCCCTTCCTCCTCCTCCGTAAATACAACAATAATGAATCTATCTTGTGTAGCAATACAAAATCAGCATAAGCCTGCACTTAAATCATCAGAGCAACATGCACAAGGTATCAAAATATATAATTATTCACAAGTAGAGGACGCTCCCTCTGTGTTCAGCAATATCAACTCTTATAGTTAAACATACATATGGAGGAAATAACAAAGCAAAGATACACAAGTAGTCCCGCGTGCGCGCCTCTCTTTCAGGAGCACACAGTAATGCACAGCTGCCCTTCCAGTACGGCTTCGTTGTAGTGAGAGGCTAATCAGTTCAATAATAATCGTTCTTAGGAGTCAATACTCACTGTCCTGTAGATATTAACACTCAAATGAGATGGAAATAAGCCCCAGTTGTCCCACGGTCAAACCTGGCAGGCGGTTTTGCGACCGCTCATAAATGCCGAAATCACTGGGAAGCGCCGTAAAGTATGTAAGTCTCGTCGCGTAGGAAATCTTTTGCGACTCTGGTGCCTGTTTTGGCAGCGTATCTCAACTGGATAAGCGCAAGATGGGTGAGAAGGGTAGAGGCATCGGGGAATATTCAATAGAAGGGAAGTAAAGGAACACAGTTCAGGGTGACACTGAGGGAGGGTCCGGAGAAGACTGGGTGATGGTAACTCCAACGCCTACGGGTAAATAAACCGTATGCGCGGTCTATACCTCTCTGTGATGTACCTAGAGACTATACTCGTTTCCATATATGGATTTCTATGTGTATGATCGAGAAGATACATGTTGAACATCTTAACCCCGCCCTGAGGAAGGGGAGACGAAATGGGATTAGGACCATGAATATTTACCCGTAGGCGTTGGAGTTACCATCACCCAGTCTTCTCCGGACCCTCCCTCAGTGTCACCCTGAACTGTGTTCCTTTACTTCCCTTCTATTGAATATTCCCCGATGCCTCTACCCTTCTCACCCATCTTGCGCTTATCCAGTTGAGATACGCTGCCAAAACAGGCACCAGAGTCGCAAAAGATTTCCTACGCGAAGAGACTTACATGCTTTACGGCGCTTCCCAGTGATTTCGGCATTTACGAGCAGTTGCAAAACCGCCTGCCAGGTTTGACCGTGGGACAACTGGGGCTTATTTCCATCTCATTTGAGTGTTAATATCTACAGCACAGTGAGTATTGACTCCTAAGAACGATTATTATTGAACTGATTAGCCTCTCACTACAACGAAGCCGTACTGAAAGGGCAGCTGTGCATTACTGTGTGCTCCTGAAAGAGAGGCGCGCACGCGGGACTACTTGTGTATCTTTGCTTTGTTATTTCCTCCATATGTATGTCTTCCTCCTCCTCCCCCAAGCAGCAGGAGTTCGGCAGGAGGGGGAGAAAGGGGGGGGGGGAGAGACGTTTTTCACGGCACACCAGATGATCTGTCACAGAACAGTAGTGTGCCGCGGCACAGCGGTTGGGAAACACTGTTCTAAAAGCTAGCATAGGCCCTTTCTACACTGCCACACAATCCAGATTATCAAATCTGATGATCCACATTATCTGCTTTGAACTGGATTATATGAGTCTACACTGCCATATAATCCAGTTCAAAGCAGATAATCTGGATTGTATATGGCAGTGGAGAAGGGGCCTTATTGACGGCTAGTAATGTGATCAACATATGCATTAAGTACCACCCACAATTGCTTCCTGCATGTCACTCAAACACACACACACACACGGAATATATCTTCCTGTTTGGAAATTATGAGACTGACAACCCTGTCCAGCACTGTGTGAACACTTGTGCATAGAAATGAGTCAACTGAATCATGTGAGAAGAAGGCCAGCAGAGGGCAGTAGAGTGATTTAACTTGAGAGCCTCTAGGCTCCTGACACATGACAGCATGTAATGGAAAGGTTTAGTTTCCACAGGCAACACAATATGGGCCAGAAAAATCTTTTCTCACACTCATTTGTATAACACTGAAGAAAAGGATCGTCTTTGTATGCTGTTGGATTTCAACGAGAAATCCATCTCTTTTTCTCCCCACACAAACACACACATTTTATATTTCTCATATGCGGTTTCATAATTGGATTATGCTTTTTTGTGTTGGGAATGACTTGAGAAATGGCTTCTGATGTGAGAAAATTGGCCGTCTGCAAGGACGTTGCCCAGGGCAGTGTTTCCCAACTGCTGTGATGCGGCACACTAGCCTTAGTGCTGGAGTTTTTGAAAAGCTGTGCAGCCTGCACCTGTGAGGAATCCTGGAAATTTGTGGTCACCTATGAAATATTTTGTATTTTCACAATAGTTGATGAAAGTTTCGACTGTTTACATGAATTCTGCTGTGCCACGAGAAAAGCTCTCTGCCGCCCTTCCTTCCTCCCTCCTCCTGCCGAACTCCTGCTGCTTGGGGGAGGAGGAGGAAGGGCCGGGCAGTGGCGAAGAAAAAGAAGGGGCTAGGGCACCGCCTCCTTCGGCCGCTTCCCCAGCCAGCCTCCAATCCGCCATGACTCCCGCCATGACTCTCGCCTCTCGCTCGCTGAAGCCATGCGGAGGAACCCCGCCCACTGAAGCCCGTCCACCGCTCATGCTCCTCCTCTGTGGGAGAGCTGAAGCAGGGGGAGAGGGCGGGGCATGGTGCGGTCTGCTCTCCCAGCAGCTGCTCCAGCCTTGAGGGGACAGTGCCAAGCCAGCATTGTGCTGGCTCTGCCACTGTTGGCTTGGCACTGCCCTTTCAAGGCTGGAGCAGCTGCTGGGAGAGCTGAAGCCGTGGGGGGGGGGAGAGGGGGCATGGCATGGCCTGGCTCCACCTCCTCCCCCAGCTTTGGCGCTCCCAGCAGCTGCTCCCAGCAGGCCACCACCCCCAGCCGTTCTTTACTGTGTTAGAGTGTCATTTTGGTTGGTGGTGTGCCCTGGATTTTTTTTTTTTTCAAATATATTTATTGGGGTTTTCCATAACAATAAAAGAGGTGGAACAAGCAAAGGTATAGGACAGTAGGAAGGATAGAGAGAACTTGGGGAAGGAAGCTGAGGAGCGGGGACGGGCTGAGAGGGGGGGGGGGGGGTAAGACAGGGGAGAGGGGTTGGTCGGAGGGTCGGCAGGGAGAAGGAAAACATCAAGGGGAGGCGGGAGGGGGGATGATTTGTCAGGCTTCCGTTTACTTTGTATTGTCTTTGCTGCTTCCCTTGGAGGGGGGAAGGTTCTGTGTCCACGTGTCTTTCCCTATCCTAGGGGGAGGTGTGTCGGGGTCCAAAGAGGCGGACGGTCCCTTGCCTCCTGTCAGAACTTGAAGTGGCTTGCATCTGTGACAAGAGGTCTTGCTGCGTCGCCCAGAGTCCCGGTTCTGAAGGTAGGCCCTGAAGGGGACCAGTCTGTTCTGCGCAGGCCCTTTCCCTCCAGTTCGCTCATGTAATGGGAAAGCCTATCCATGTTCATAATGTCCTGGACTTTGTCTATCCACTCTCCAAGGCCCGGCGTATCCTTCGACTTCCATTTTTTCGCGAACACCATCCTTGCTGCTGTTGAGAGGAACCAGAACAATCGCTCCTCGTTTTCATCTGCCAGTTCTTCTTCATTTACTATGCCAAGGAGGCAGGCCTCTGGCGTCCTCTCCAGGGTGTTCTGCAGAATCTTTTGGATCTGTGTGAAGATTGTTGTCCAGAAGCTCGAAGCTTCAGGGCATGTCCACCACATGTGGTAGAAGGTGCCCGTCTGCGTTCCGCATCTCCAGCATGAGGACTGAGCCGTCCGGTACATCCGACCCAATTTATAGGGGTCATGTACCATCTGAAGAACATTTTGTACCAATTTTCTGCTAAATCGGTGGCATAGGCAATTTTAATGTTCTTCTGCCAGATCTTTTCCCATTCTTGCATCTTGATGGCACGTCCGACATTTTGTGACCACTTTACCATGCAGGTTTTTATCTGTTCCGTCTCCGTTGCCCATTCCAAAAGATGTCTGTAGGCTTTGGAGACCAACTTCTTCTCTTTCGTTAGTAGGGTGGTCCAGAAGCGTTCCCCTTCTTCGAAGCCCGCTTGCTCGTCTCTCCGGAAGCTCGCTCTGATCTGTAGATTTTGGAGCCACGTGAGGTGTTTATACTGTGCCTGCAGTTGCTGCCTTGGTTTGAGATATCTCCGCATCCCCACCTTGACTGTCACATCTTTGTATGTCGGCCAGGTGTTCCAGCCCTGTATAGAGCTTTGCTGCGCCTCTAGGGGCGACATCCACAAAGGGGTCTTCTGGTAGAACCTTCCTTTGTATGACTCCCAGATTCTCATCAGGGCTGCTCTTACCGGATGTTTCTTGAAGTTTTCGTTTGGTCTTGGGCTGCCACGCCACAGGTGACCGTGCCACCCAGTGTGAAGATCAAAGCCCTCCAGGGCTAACAGCTCCGTGTTTCGCAGGCTTATCCATTCCCTTATGTGGACCAGTCCACATGCCTCGTAATAGAGTCTTAGGTCTGGCAAATCCAGCCCTCCCGTGACTTCCTGTCCGTGAGCACTTTGAATTTGATCCTCGCCCTTTTCCCATTCCATATAAACCGCAGGATATCCTTCTTCCATGCTTCGAACACGGCCACGGATTTGATGATGGGCAGGGTTTGGAAGAGGTACAGCATTCGTGGCAAGACATTCATTTTAATCGCCGCGAGTCTTCCCATGAGCGTGAGCCTGGCGGATTTCCAGCCCTCTAAATCCTTCTGCAGTTGACTCCACACTTTCTCATAGTTGTTCTTCTGCAACTGGCTGTTCTGCGCCGTTACCTGGATCCCCAGGTACTTGATGGTTTGGGCTACTCGCACTCCCGCTATGTTCTCTAGCTGTCCCTGTCGATTTGCAGATATATTTTTGGTTAAGATCTTTGTTTTGTCTTTATTGATTCTTAGTCCCGCTAGCGAACCAAACCGCTCGATTTCCTCTAGCCAGAGCTGCATCGTGGACAACGGCCTTTCTACAAAACAGATTATGTCATCCGCAAACGCTTTGGCTTTTATTGAGTGGCCTCCAATCGAGGGGCCCTTCAGTTGCTCGTTTGATCTGATGAGTCTGAGCAGCACTTCTATGGCCAGGATGAAAATCAATGGGGAGAGCGGGCATCCTTGCCTCGTTCCCTTTTGTATTGGGAACTTCCCTGTTGGTCGACCATTGACCCATATTCTGGCCGACTGGTCCCTGTAGATTGCTCCTATGGCATTTTGAAAGAGCTGGCCCATCTCCAGTTTCGACATAAGCAAGGTAAAGAAGTCCCAGTTTAGGTTGTCGAAGGCCTTCTCCGCATCTAAGGCCAGGAAGGCGACTTCTTTGTGCGGATGGGCTTCATAGTAGTGTATCAGGTCCACCACTGTTCTGGTATTGTCCTTAGCTTGTCGACCCGGGAGGAAGCCATTTTGGTCTGGCGCGATCCACACTTTCAGCCAGAGTTTTAGCCGTTCGGCCAAGATGCTAGCTAGGATCTTGTAATCTATGTTTAACAAGGAGATGGGTCGATAGTTGGCCACGTTAGTGCCATCCGTCCCTTCTTTGTGTAGTACCATGATGTTGGCTTCCCTCCACGAGTCCGGGATTGTCCCTTCCTGTAGCACTCTGTTGTATATCTTTTTTTTAGAAAGGGGGTAATTTCAGCCTGGAGCGCTTTGTAAAAATCTGGCCGTTAGTCCGTCCGGTCCCAGGGCCTTGTTTGCGCCCAGTCTTCCAATGGCTCGCTCTATTTCAAGATCTGTGATTTCTGCATTTAGTGACTCTCTGTGATGCGGCGGTACCTTGCCCAGCGATGCGCTTTCTAGATATTGTTCTATGTCTCCCGTCTTTATTGAGTCCTTGGAGTACAACTTTGAGTAGAAGAACTGGAACGCCCCCTGGATGCCCTCTTCACCCAGAATTGTTGTGTCCCCATTTCTGAGCTTGGTTATGAACCCCTGTTGCTTCTTTCTTTTGAGTCTCCTGGCCAGCCATTTACCCGGCTTGTTTGCATTCTGAAAGTATCGTTGTTTCATAAATTTGAGGTCCTTGGAGAGTTGCTCTACCTCCAGAAGGCGTTTCTGTTTCTTCAGCAGGGACAGTTTGTCGATCGTGGCCTGATCTTTTGGGTGTTCTTTTAGGCATGCTTCCTCCAGTGTTATTTGGGATTCTAAGTCCTGCATTGCCTTACGCTTTGCCTTGTTCCTGCCGGCGTTGTGTTGGATAAAGTGTCCCCTGAGTACTGCCTTGCAGGCATCCCAAATCACCTCCGGCCGTGTTTCCGGCACGTCATTTATCCTGAAATAGTCCACCGTCAATGATCTATACTTTTTATATCATCTTCTTTCTTCAGCAAGTTGTCATTGAGCCTCCAGCGTCTCGTTGGGGGCCTCTGGTTTATCTCGAATGTAATTGGGCAATGGTCCGATTGGTCTCTCGGTAAAATTTGTATGTGGGACATCCGCGGCACCAGCGCTCTGGACATCAAACCATGTCTATCCGTGACCAGCTTTGGTGCCGGTGCGAATAGAATGTGAAGTCTCTTTCTGTTTGGTTGTGCAGACGCCAGGCGTCCTCTAGGGCGAGGTCCTCAAGTAGGTGTGTGAGGGTCTTTGGTAGGGCCCCCGGGAGGCCGTGCCCTGCTCTCTTGGACTGTGTCGCTCTGCGTTCTGTCCACTTTGACGTTCAGTACTCCATTGTAGTCACCCATTACGATCAGGTCGTCGTACTCTGTCCGTCTAAGAGCTCTGCAAGCAGTTTGGTGAACTCGGTTTTTGAGCCGTTGGGTGCATATATGGTGCACACCAGGAGGCGTGTCAGTCCCACCTCTAGCAGCACCCCACTATTCTTCCCTCCGTGTCCATGAACGCCAGTTTGGCTGGTACTTTGTCACTGATGTAGATAGCTACACCTCTCTTTTTTTCTCCTGCCAGTGAGCAAAATAAGTTCCCTAACCCATTGGCTTTTAGGTGTTGTTCGTGAGTTCTTTTGATGTGGACTTCTTGCAAAGCTACGATGTCCCATTTGTTCTTCCTCAGTGCGTTGAATGTCCTTCTCCGTTTCGCCGGCGAGTTCAGGCCATTGATGTTGTTGGAAAAGCACTTTAGATGGACTAGTGGCTCATACATGTTGCGTTTCCATTGTGTGACCCATGTCGCCATCTTTGTCGTCCGCTGTCCGTGTCGTCGTGGTTTTCTCTATCCCCCGGTGTCTTCCTGTGAGCCGGGTTGATCCCTCTGTCGGGGAGTCGAACCTCCGCCTCTTGTTTGCCTCATTCTGCTCAGTCTGAGTCCCCGCTCTTCCCACTGTGTCTTTCACGAGGTTCTGATGGAACTCCTGCGCTTTGGCCACCGTGGTCAGCCAGTACTGTTTGTCCTTGAATGTCACCATAATGCCTTCCGATTTTTCCCAGCGGAACCTGATCTTTCTATTCTTCAACTCTTCCGTGAGGAAGAGATAATTCTTTCGCTTGCTGATCGAGGCTGCCGTGAATTCCTTCAGCACGATGACCTTCTGACCCTTATACGTTGGTGGCGCCTCTCTTTGCTTTGCTATTATTTCATCTCTGGTTTTTCGTCTGTGGAATTGCACCACTACGTCTCTTGGAACGTTATTCCTTCTCGCGTACGAGGATGGGACTCTATACGCTTTCTCTATCCCGATTTATCTCCTCCTCCTCCTTGCCTGTGATGCTGGATGAAAGCGAGCTGATAACTTTCTGTATATCTTCCTGCGGGTCCTCTTTCAAATTCCTGAATCGTAGCTTCGTCTCCAGGGAGGTCTGTTCCATCCTCTCCTGCAGTTGTTCTAGCCTAGCGTTTCTCGCCTCTAGGGATTCCACTCTTCTTTGTAGCTTCCCTTGCGAGGTCTTTACCTTGTCTCCATCTTGTTTTAGGGAGAGGATCTCCTCACGCATCGTCGAGAGTTCTTTTTTCAGGTCTGTCCTGAGTTCTTGTAGCTGAGCGTCGTGCCTCGCCGCCGCCTCATCCACTTTTCGTTGCGTCGCGTCTTGCTTCTCAGAGAGCCGCTGAAGCTCCTTCAGTATGTCCTTCATCGTGGTGTCCTCGTTATTGGCCAGCCTCTTCTGGACCCCCTTGGCGTCTTTAAAAATCTTCGGGGTCGTCATTTTTCCCTGTTGCTCCCCCCGGCCAGGACACCTGCTTAGAAGTCCCGTGCCCCTTCCTTCTGTTTCGTCTCGCGGCCTTGTGCGTGTGTGTTATTGACTGCCTTGGCACCCTTTGGAGCGGCCTGCTAAGGTGAGGAGGGGGAGTGGGATGTTGCCTTGCTCCTCCCCGTGTCAATGAAGCTGCGCTGGTGAACTCCCTTCTCCTCTTCTCCCAGTCGCCCTGTTCCTGTGGCTCCTGGGGGCGTCCTGTATGACCTGACCTTTCCTTTGTCGTTTTCCACCCTGTGGTGGTGGTCGTTGTCCTCCCCCTCCCCACCCCACAAGGCTGGTGTAGTGGCAAAGGCAGCGGAGGCGCGGAGGGAGCCCGGATCTGTCTCTGGGCCTCTTTATCTCTGTGGTTCCCTGGAGAGACGATCCTCCCAGACTTCCAGTGTGGGGGACGGGACACGAGAGGAGAAGATGTTGTGCTTCGCTCACCCTTCCGTCTCCTCTCCGTCGCTTCCCAGCCCTGACTCCCGATGCCTCGGCAGACCGAGCTTGGTCCGAGCCTCGTCCCAAGCTTCTCTCGCCCCGCCGCCTTTCTTCTCCCCTCTCCGGCCTCTTCGTCAGTTGCTTCCCTTTTCTGGCTCGTGGGGGGGGGGGGGGATGCGAAGAACCCGCTCACTCTTCCGGTCTTCCTGTCCGCCCCTTTTTTCACTCCTCGCTGGGCTGCCGGTCCGCCAGCAAACTGTGTCCCCTTCCGCTTCTTTTTCGCCCTTTTCTGCTTGGAGACGGGGATGGCGCTCCTTCCAAGATGGCCGCCGTCCCTCTCCTGTTGTCCTTTTCTTTGCTGCGCACGTCACGGCGCCATCTTGATCCCCAGCTCTTCACCCCGTCCGTCCCTGTTTCTCCCGGACGCTCTGAGGACCCCTCCGGTAGGTAGCCTTTGTCCTTTTGTCCCTGATCCTCCCGATCACCGGTTCTCGCGCCTTCTCTTCCCCTCCTGCCCTCCTGGGCCTTTGCGCCTCCTGCTTCCTGTCTCTTGTCTCCCTCCTCCCGGCTTTTCTGTCTTGTCTTCCCCCTTACTGTTGGTGGTGGTTCCGTTGCGCGGACAGTTCCCCTTCCTCTTGTTTCTGTCGGACTGGGCTGGCTGTGATTGCGGGCTGCTGCCCGCTGCCCGCCCCGCTGCCTGCTTGCCGGTCTGGGCCCTCCACCGGACCCTCTCAGCCCCCTCTCTTGAGGAGAGGGGCGCTTCTGGGGTCAGCGGTGTGTTCCCCCCGGCTCCGCACCCTCTTCGCTGCTTGTCACAGCTGGAGGTGAGGGGTCAGATCGCCCTCTGGCCTGCGGTGGCGGTTGGCGACCTGAGGAGCCCTCAAGACGTCCGACCAGCCGCCATCTTGGTCCGACCGGACTCAACACTGACCCCCCCTGGATTTTTTAAATGTTAAAAGTGCTCAAAAACGGTTGGGAAACACTGGCCCAGGGGACGCCCAGATGTTTTATCATCCTTGTGGGAGGCTTCTCTCATGTCCCCAAATGAGCTGGAGCTGACAGAGGGAGCTCAACCTACTCTCCCTGGATTCGAATCGCTGACCTGTCCATCAGCAGTCCTGCTGGCAGAAGGGTTTAACCCACTCTGCAACCGGGGGCTCCATTATTATGCTGATTCCCTCTATTTCTGGGGAAGCCAAGTGATGGATATCCAGCTCATAAAAGTCAGATAGGAGTGGGCGTGTGGGCCTATCACACAACACACAACCTTCCTAGGGAATTCTGGAATTTAGGGAGCAGCATTAAGAATACTGAGCCAGAGCACTGCGCTGCTGCCTGTGACCAAACTACAACCTCTAGGATTCAATGGGATATAACCATGGCAGATAAGGTAGAATTGTTGGCATTTTTACCACTAAAATGTGCTTTCACTAATATAAGTAAACAAGGGATTGCTCGTTTAACTCACTGGGCTGCTCCCTCCCTCCCCTTAATATTATTATCATCATGGATTGCCTCAGGTTTCTAGACCTAGGGGATGCTGGTATTATTCATTTATTTACTTTATTTATATTATTTATTTACTTAGTAGACAATCCCTGCCGTTTCCACATACACAACATGTAGACGAACAGAGGCAAACTCTGGCCACCAGGGGGAGCTGATGCACTCCTCATCTCTCAGCGTTCCCAGCGTCCCTTGTTGTTCCTTCCGCATTCCTAGCGTTCCTGGAGTTCTTTAATGGCCTCATAATTCAGTCAAAATTTGCCTCTCCACTTGATGTGGTACCTTTATCTCCTACTTATTTATTATTTCGGCTTAATAGACCGCCCCTTCCAAAGCTCAGGGCGGTTTACAGCATATAAAACACATAAAATATAAAACATAAAATCTACTTGACAGATGCAACTGACTTTCGGGCTGCAAAGGTCAACAGCAGGATACACTTAAAGGTCGAGCACCCACCTCGACCCGGGCGGGCCTCGAACTTATGACCTACTGGTCAGAGAGATCTTTTGCAGCTGACACTTAGCCAGCTGCGCCACGTTCCTGGTGCTAATAAACAGATGATGCCAATATTGGGGTTGATCAGTGGATATGAGACAGAACACAACACAGAAGGTGGAAGATTATGGGTCAGATCACTCATATTCAGCCATCCTCCAATATGCTGAACTATGTCAACTTGACTGGTAACACATCCTCTTCCTTTTTCTCTGGCAATTGGTCTTCCTTTGAACGCCTAATTGTCACTATTTTGTATTCATGATCTCTCCTTGGTCACAATGTTGATACTATTGCCACCGTCATAACTTACCTATCCACCTATTTTACTGAGCATAAGCTTTGTGGAGGGATGGTGACCCATTTCTGCTGCTGATCAGAGAAATTCCATCGGTATTGGAGTTGTTGGAACAGGAGAAAATAGTTAAGTATGAGCTGATACAAGATTCTGCCCAGAGTTTTCAAGGACTGCAAGTTAGCAGCAGAATCTAGCTAGGTGCAGCGCTAACTGGTCAGAGCAAATAATGAACATTTCTAAACTCAAGATCTAGATTTTAGAATTGTAAAATTAAATACTGAAACCAAACGAATTGTAAATCAAACAAAAAAACAGGTTTTAGAAGGATTATCTTTTTTTTTGGCAGTGCAGATGTTCGCATTATTAAATTGACAGCTGAGAGAAACACCCATGTCCCCGCTTAAAAATAATCAATATGCAGACATTTCAGCAATTTAACTAACACAATATTCAATAGAAGTCCAAATGTCTCAGTTCATAAAAATCATTAGTGTCGTTTCAGACATTTTGTAAAGTAATGTATTATTTAGGCAACATATCAACACATTAGCAAGGTTCCCACCACAAAGAATTGTAGGTGTTGATGATGGCCAGCACCAGGACAATATCAAAAAGACAACGTCTAACTTCATGCAGGGCCAGCTCTCATTAGAGTGAGATTTCATGTCGGGAGCGACTTGAGAAACTGCAAGTCACTTCTGGTGTGAGAGAATTGGCCATCTCCAAGGACATTGCCCAGGGGACCCCCTGATGTTTTGCCATCCTATGGGAAACTTCTCTCATGTCCCCGCATGAGAAACTGAAGCTGGCAGACGGGAGCTCATCCCACTTCCCAGATTCAACCTTTGGCCAGAAGACCTGCCGGCACAAGGGTTTAACCCATTGCGCCACTGGGTATGAGTGTCACAAAATCTCAGTGTTTGTCCTTTGAAGGACTACTGTATTTTGACAACCAAGAAGAGGAATAACTTGGCTGGTCTTGGGTACTTTCCACTTTGACTTAAGGCAGTGATTTTCAACCAGTGTGCCGCGGAACACTAGTGTGCCATGAGAGATCATCAGGTGTGCCGTGGGAAATTATTTTCGAACTTCATTCATATATAAACTATAAGGTGCATCTGTCCCTTTAAGAAATGGAACCATAGCACTCTCGCGTCACCTATTTTGTGTTCATCGAAACAGGCCCAGGTTACACACTAAGTGAGTGTATAAATACATTTAAAAACATATTAACTATATGTATTACTGTGCTAGAGTGTCATTTTGTGTCATTTTGGTTGGTGGTGTGCCCCAGGATTTAGTAAACATAGAAAATGTGCCGCGGCCCAAAAAAGGTTGAAAATCACTGACTTAACGTACATTTGCTACTCCAGGTCAGGGAGCAAAATGTTATAGGTTGGACTTGTGTTCAGGAATGTCATCTTAAGCTGTTTCTGTGATCAGAATAAATCTATAGATTACTTTTATAACAGTTTTGTACATACTTAGAAACAGAGAGATGGAAGAGACCAAAATGGCCATCCAGCCCAACCCACTGCCATACAGGAATACACAATCAGTATGTTATAACAGAGTCATGCTGCTCAGCCTACTACATATGTGTCAAAATCTGAGATTGGAAAGCTATGTTTTTGGAACAACAGTCAGCTGGAGAATTCTTGGAGTTGTTATCCAAACCAGTGTTTCCCAACCACTGTGACGTGGCACACCAGTGTGCCGTGAGCGATCACCTGGTGTGCCGCGGAAAAACCTCTCTTCCCCCCTTTCTTCCCCCTCCTGCCGAACTCCTCCTGCTGCTGTTTGTGGCGGGAGGAGGAGGAGGAAGGGCCGGGCGAAGAAGAAGGGGCTGGGCACCGCCTCCTTCGGCCTTTTTCGTGTTTATGTGTACCAACTATTACTACATTTGGCACTGGCTGGACGTGATAGCCTTTCTAGTGACTGTGTAACAACTCTCCTGTTCACAAGTTATACATGAGGGACTCATCTAATGCCCACCTGGAATGATACAGGAGCATATATATTGAAGGTAGAAGCCTCATTATTGTTCCAGGAGGTGTATTGATGCATAAGAACAGTACTAGTGGACTGCTTTGAAGCTATATGGACACATTTTTTCTAAACACAGAGAGAGACTGACAGCTGTTGAGCATTCCTGCTAGGATATCTATGTTGTGTTCATCTTAATAGGCCCAGGTTTCACACTGAGTGTATAAATACATTTAAAAACATATTAACTATATGTATTACTGTGTTATTTTGTGTCATTTTGGTTGGTGGTGTGCCCCAGGATTTTGTAAATGTAAAAAAGTGTGCCGCAGCTCAAAAAAGGTTGGGAAACACTGATCCAAACAATAATTTTCCAAACTAGTGAATGTTCAGTGAAACTCCATATCCAATGAATGGTGCCAAAAGTGAATTATGGGTATCTTAGGTCATATCTCTGATTGAGGATCAATTGTGTGTTCTCCAGTTCTTCCTCAGCAGGCTTTCAAGACAAGGTCTTTCTTTCATGTCTTGAGGATAGTAGTTGGAAGCTATTTTCACACTTTTCATGAGCATTCAATTTCTGGACATTCACACCAAGTACAACATTCATAGTCTCTGCTTAAACTGTTTCAATTCGGATTTGTAGGTGTTATGCCTGTGGCTTCTGTGGCTTCAGGGGTTGTGGGTTGTGGTGGTGTGCAGGGATCTGTGTGATTTTCAGTGCAGGGCCAAGGTGATGAAACTCTGGAAAAGCAGTTAAGGGAATTTAGTTTTTCTGAGATTCCAGTGGGCGGGAATTGAGACACCTGGCTTGCTGATTCTAGCTGCAGCTGTTACTTTCCCAGGGAAAAGGGAGGGAAATGTTAGAATGTTGAGATCTTGTTATTAGCCCTGTAAACAGGCCCGGATTACCCATAAGGCCAGACTAGGCCATGGTCTCGGGCGGCAGGTTTTGGGGGCCGCGGATTCGGCCCCCCGAAAACTTTTTTAAAAAAACCAAAACCGCCCCTTGCAGCGCTTTCCCCCTGCCCTCTCCCGAGAGAGTCATCATACCTCGGGAGAGGGGGGGGGGGAGCGCTGCGAGGGGGCGGGGAGGAGGGAATGGCGCCCTCCCCTCACCTGGGCCGCCCCTTGCAAAGGAAGGAGGCAGCGAGGAAGAAGGGAAGCTCCGCCAGTGGGCTTCCCTTTCTCCTCTTCCTCCTGGCCGCCTCCTTCCTTTGCAAGGGGGCGGCCCAGGCGGCGAGGAGGGCGGGACTTCCCTTCATCCTCCTCGCGCCTTCCTTTCGGTCGCGGGAGGGGGAGGAGGAGGTGGATGGAAGCCGCGTGGCACTGCTCGTGGGGCTTCCGTTCGCCGCCTCCTCCTCCTCCTGCGACCGAAAGGAAGGCGTGAGGAGGATGAAGGGAAGTCCCGCCCTCCTCTTCGCGCCCTCCTTTTGGTCACGGGAAGTGGAGGAGGCGGCGGACGGAAGTCCCACGAGCAGTGCCGCGCGGCTTACGTCCACCTCCTCCTCCCGCAACCGAAAGGAAGGCGCGAGGTGGGTGGGGCCGGTGCCGTGCGGCTTCCATCCACCTCCTCGGGCCCTCCTTCCGGTTACGGGAGGAGGCGGTGACGGAAGCCGCACGGCCGGGGCTGCTGCCGCACATGCGCATCAGCGCCCTGGGGGCGTGGCTTTCCGCGCCCTGGGGGCATGGCTTTCCGTGCTCTGGGGGGGGGGGGCGGCGCAGGGCGTCTTGGCCTTGGGTGGCCAAAGAGCCTAATCCGGGCCTGCCTGTAAAGGTTGAAATTCAGTTTCTGATCCCGCCCACTGGACTCTC
The DNA here is from genome assembly GCA_030556195.1 of Anolis apletophallus. Lineage (NCBI taxonomy): Eukaryota > Metazoa > Chordata > Lepidosauria > Squamata > Anolidae > Anolis > Anolis apletophallus. The sequence goes on along the minus strand of JARBWK010000007.1, from coordinate 43,030,283 downwards.
AGAAAAACTAAATTCCCTTAACTGCTTTTCCAGAGTTTCATCACCCTGGCCCTGCACTGAAAATCACACATATCCCTGCACACCACCACAACCCACAACCCCTGAAGCCACAGAAGCCACAGGCCCAACAGTAGGCTGTGAAGGAAGATAAATAATGGAATGATGATTGTTGACGAAACCCCACTTGTTTCCTGAGAGCTGCGGAAGGAAAATGGCTGTGCTTAGGAACTTACTCTTTTCAGTTACTACTCTTAATACTCTCACTTAGCCAGCATGGTCAGTGGCCACATTGGCTAGCAAATTCTGGGAGAAACTAGTTCTAAAGAAACAACACTTGAGTTCTGACCTTCTCTCTCACGCCGGTTCCGCCCCCTCCTTTCACTGAAGGGAGGAGGGGGGAGCCGCTGCCGGCATGACGGACAAGGCCCCGCTGGAAGTCCCGCCCCTAGGGCGACTCACGCGGCTTCCCCCACCGCCGCCCCGCTCGTATTTGGGGCACGGGTGAGCGGGGCAGCGGCGGCGAAAGGACTTCCAGCGGCGCCTTGTCCGTCACGCCGGTTCGGCCCCCCTCCAGTGAAGGGAGGAGGGGCGGAGCCGCTGCTGGCGTGACGGACAAGGCGCTGCTGAAAGTCTCGTCCCTAGGGAGACTCACGCGGCTTCCCCCGCTGCCGCCGCGCTCGCGCGGGCGGGCACCACTCGTTCCTTCAGTGAAGGGAGGAGGGGCGCCGGTGCGAGCATGGCGGCAGCGGGGGAAGCCGTGTGAGTCGCCCTAGGGGCGGGACTTCCGGTGGCGCCTTGTTCATCATGCCGGCCCCGCCCCCCCGCAAGAGGCCCTGGGGGGGCCTTGGGCGACACAGTCCGCTAATCCGGGCCTGTCTGCAGGTTTGCAACAAAATCCAGCTAGATATTGTGCCAACTGCCTGCTGCGTGATATGAGAAGAACTCGCCTAAGCCCAGACCTAGAGAACTTTTGCAAATCAGTTTTGTTTTTCAAGGAGGTGAAAGGGCATTTGAATTAACATGCAGAAAGAAGGGAAATGGCGGAAAGACAATCTGAAGCACAGAGAGGGGAGTTGCTAAGAACTGAATCAGAGGTATTCCTGTGTTTTTCCGATAGCAAATATAAGGAAGCGACACTCAACCCTTGGTAGGAAAAAACAGCAGCTGCTCTTTCCATGTTAGGCTTGTACGTCTGTGCCCAGAGTCTTCCATTCTATCCAAATGCAAGCTTCGGATTAGAGTCTTTAGCAGCATCAGGAGTTTATGTATCTCCCCCCGCCTTGGAGACACTGAAATGACAGCAAAGCGTCTTGTGACTCAGACCTCAAGGATTCAACTTCTTCCCGGAAGACTGTGAGAAATGTCCCAAAGAGCACCAAAGTTGTTCGGTTTGCTTTTATACGGGAGGATCCCAAAGAAGAGGCAAAGTTTTTCGTTCTAATGCATCAGTTGAAGTAATCCGACAATTCAACAGCACATCGGTGTTTGTTTGGATTTCTTTTGCTTTTTATTGCTGCCCAGAAACCTCATTCAGTGCATGAATAGTGTTCATGTTGACCCAATGCCAGAAATCAACAGGCAAGTGCCAATTTCCTTCAGTTCAGCGCTTGCTTTAGAAACTGCCCTGACTTTCCTTCCTCTTGTACAGGCCATGAAGCCTCATTATAGAGGTGTTTATTGTCCTGGCCCTTAAGAGTCTCTTCCTGAACAATAGGCCCCGAAGTCCTCTTGAACCCTCCCACAGTGCTTGCTGGTTCACAGCTGCTCATGCTGTGAGGCGAATTCATTTCAGCACATTTTTCCTTATACTGGTGAGCATTGCCTGCAAATGTCTCACAACGGTTCGGGTTTTCTTCTTGCACGGGGCTCCCCAGGCTGTCATCGCTGGAACCGGGTGACATGGATCCCTCTTGGGAGTTCTGACTGACATAGACCACAATGATCTCCCCTTTAAAATTCATGACCTGTCCACTTGAAATGAAGGTAGAGTTGCCGTTTCCGGTCACGTTACCTAAGGGTGTCAGAAGAGAGGGGAAAAGCGTATTATTTTACATGTGTAATTCTCAGAAAGTACATTTTTAGTCAAATCCACAAATAAACAAATCTACAAACTTCAAAACTGCGCATGTGTCAACCGGGTATGTGGTGCAGCTGGCTGGGTGTCAGCTGCATAAGATCTCTACTGACCAGAAGGTCATGAGGCCTGCCCAGGTTGGGGTGAGCCCCCGACCAATTTATGTAGCTTGTTGTCGACCTTTGCAACCCGAAAGACAGTTGCATCTGTCAAGTAGGAAATTTAGGTACCACTTTGTGGGGAGGCTAAATTTAACTGATTTCTGGAATGTTAAATTGCCTCTATGTCTGTCTATATATGTTGTTTGTCTATGGCATTGAATGTTTGCCTGTATATGTGCATTGTGATCCGCCCTGAGTCCCCTGCGGGGTGAGAAGAGCGGAATATAAATGATGTAAATAAATCAATAAATAAATAACGTGAAGGGATCGCTGCCTATTTTATCTTTCTCTCATGAACAGGGATTCACAAGGAATTTGGTGGTGTAGCTAATCATGATTAAGATCAATGTATTATTATTTATTTATTTAAAACTTTTATATCCCAATCTTCTCACCTCCGTAGAGGGTCTCAGTCCGGCTCACAGCAAGAATTCAATGCTACTAGTACAAATTAAAACAACCGACATCATACAAGATTAAAATACAATACATAGATAATACAATAGATAAAATACATTTACGCCAAATTGCCAAACTAAAATCATGTTCAACTCAGTCCGCATGTGGTCACTCACTTTGGTCAATAATCAATCTCAGCCCTTATTCTGGGAATGCTTCCTTCCAAAGCCAGGATTTCACTAGCCTCATGAAGGACAAGAGGGAGGGGGCAGATCTGATCTCGCTCGGGAGAGAGTTCCATAGCAGAGGGGCCACTATTGAGAAGGCTCTGTGTCCTGTTCCCACCAGACGCGCTTGCGAAGGTGGCGGGACTGAGAGCAGGCCCTCTCCGGATGATCTTAGCATCCTTGATGGTTCATAGGGGAGAATACGTTCGGACAGGTAAACTGTGCCGGAACCGTGTATGGATTTATAGGTTAAAACCAGCACAATTCGCTCGGAAGCTAATTGGTAGCTAGTGGAGCTGGTGCAGCAAGGGCATTGTGCACTCCCTGTACCCAGGTCCCGTCAGTAGCCTGGCTGCTGAGCGCTGGATCAATTGCAGCTTCCGGGCAGTCTTCAGAGACAACTCCATGTAGAGTAGTCCATACGGGACGTAACCAGAGCGTGGACTACTGTGGCCAAGTCAAAGTATCTTGTCTGAAATATTAAAATTAACTGGGTATTTTTAATTACAAAAATGTGAGTCAAGCACTGAAAAGATTAAACGGATAAAATGACTCCCCCAAAAGCTGCAGTTCTATATAAGCAAGTGTGCCGGTAGCTTAGTAGGCCTCTGTGTTAATTTGCCTCAGTGGGAGAAAGGTCTCTGTCTATCAGGAGGCCTCCACAGTGTGAGGTAGACCTTAGTCTGTGAGAGAAGCCTCTGTGTGAGGTAAGCCTCGGTATGAGAAGGCCTAGTGTGTGAAGCTCCAGTGTGAAGGTTGAACTTTATTTGTGTCATGGAAACCTTGTTCTTGTAAATAGTGCAACGACATTCTCTCTCTCTCTCTCTCTCTCTCTCTCTCTCTCTCTCTCTCACTTCTATCTATCTATCTATCTATCTATACATATAATAAAACTCAAAGTTTGCGGTGGTGCGGCCGAGCGGTGGGGCGAATATGTGCCAGCGTTTCGATTGGCTGGCACTCTGGGATTATTTGCATAACGGGCTATGATTGGCCAGCCCCAGAACTCCAACATTCTACGGCCCTAGACAGAGGGGATTGGTTGCCACTGAAATGGAATTTGCATAACTGCCTCCAAATGGGCAACCACATTCAAACTGAAGCAGGTTTGGTACTTTTCCGAGCATAAAAAGTACAGTCAGAGAGTGATGCTACTTGCGTGTCAACTCTGAAAAAGAGGGTTTTGGTGTCTGGAATCAGACAGGCACTTGCTATGAAAGACTAACACCCTGATTAAATGCATTTTAATACACCCTGTGCCCAATTTAAACCATATAGGCTAGATGAGTGGAAACAGTGCAGCTTGAGCTATAAAAGTTAATGGGATTCTTAATGTAAATGGAAAACACCACTGCGCATGGCAAAGAGTCTGACCTTCTCCGCTGCTGGCAGGGAGCCCGGAACTAATGTTGCAAGTAAAAGAACAGAGAGGCTCAGCATTGATAGCTTGCACTGTGAGAAAGGAATACCTTATAGATGGCTATTGTTCTCATTTCTAGTGATGACAGAGAAATGATGCAAATGATTTGTGCAATGTTTATTGGATTAATGAAATGTCATGTAACAACAGTAATCACCAGCCAATTATGATTGTTTTAACCATGAAGGAGGGGTGGGTTTAACTGGATGGACTCCATTGAGGTATAAATGTCTTTGTATGAGATGTAACGGGGTCTTTTTGCCCCTATCTGCAGCTGTGTTCTGCTGGCAAAACCCACCAGCTGGTGCCAGGAATAAAACCTTTTTGCTTTTCACCCTACTTCACAGTTGTCGCGTGTTCTCCCTCATCCTAGTATCCGCACGTTCGGGCAGCTTTGGTAAGGTTAACTTGGTACTTGGAGTTCCATAACTCCTCAATTCTGCTTCAAAACATTCTAAAGTGACTCAGAGGGAAAGGGAAAGGCCTCAACCAGTCAGCCACTGAGGCCCTCAGCACTGACAGATCAGGACCAAACTTGGCAAACAGGCGACCAATGGCCCACTTCACTACCTGGTGTGGTTTAGGGCAGGAGGGGCCACGAATGATGGGATTTGCAGTACCTTCACGTCATTCACTTCCCAAACAACGCTAAAGCCCCTATAAAACACAAACCAGCCCCAAAATTGACAGAAAGGCTTCCTTAACTTGATTTTCCTGACTAGGCCTCAGCTCATGGGATATTGTTAGGCTTCCTTAACTTGATTTTCCTGACTAGGCCCCCGGGACTCGCAGTACCTTCACTAAGTTCCTGAGACCACGGCAAGCCACATAAATATCTAATAGGAACCAACCTTGGCACACAATGCCTTCCTCAAATAACCCGGGCACCGCCGGGTCCTCAGCTAGTTTTACTATAAAGAAAAGCCTCCTATGGAAGAGATAACATTGGTCTCTGTGTTTTTGTTCTTTTTATCACTTTTGGCTACTGGTGCTGGGGCATGCTGCTGCTGATAAGTTACTCTGTTATGCATTTATGAGGAGGGTCTTTTGCTAATAAGCCCACTCACCCAGCATATCCACCATGCTATTCCTGGTCATTTTAAGGAGGAGGAATATACAATTCCATAGGCCAATTCTAATCTCTTAAATGCTTTTAAAAGAATAAAGGTGATCTTTGCATTGAGTTCATATCCAGAGATGATATCTGCACAGTTTCTTTGGTAAACTATACCTTTACTTATGGCAAAAAAAGCAGAAGAGGAGGCCATTCTTTCCCAATTTTATAGCAAAACAGTGCAATAACTTTTGGAAACCCTACCCTTGCTCTAAAAAGGACAAGTGTCTGGCTCAATTGAATTATGAACTTTTCATCAATTACGAGTATAAAACATTTCATGACATATTTTATGTACCCCAGAGTGCGCATACGTAAGTACATATGGGCAAATAAAAAGGACAAAAACAGTTTGGCAGAAATGGACAGGCTGCTTACAATGACATTCAGGCCCCTTCGGGTCCTTCCACATAACCATATAACCCAGAATATCAAGGTAGAAAATCCCACAATATCTCCTTTGAACTGGAATATATGGAAGTGTGGACTCAGATAACCCAGATCAAAGCAGATATTGTGGGATTTTCTGCCTTGATATTCTGGGTTATATGGCTGTGTGGAAGGGCCCGTTTACATTGGCCTTTATCCTAGGATCCGAACCCAGATTATCTGATTTAAACTGGATTACATGAGTCTCCACTGTCAGATAAACTGGGATAAGAAGATAACCTGGGATCAGTTCCTGGGATATAGAGGCAGTGTGGAAACTGTCTTGGAAATAACTCAGAGCAAAAAAAACCAAAACAAAACAACAAACAAAAACAAAAAAACCCGAAACCACCACCACCAACAACAACAAACCAACAAGACTGCATAAAAACAAACAAACAAACCGCTATCCAGATGCCAAATTAAGTCCCAGGTCAGGTCTGATACTAGCTGCTACTAATACCCACTAGTAATGAATTAAAGTAATAACATTTGGACCCAGCAGTTCCAAGGTGCAACTACACTATAGAATTAATGTAGTTTGAAACCACTTTTACTGCCATGGCTCAATGCTATGGATGAATGGGACTTGTAATTTGTGAGGAACCAGCACTCTTGGGTAGAGAAGACAAAATACCTTGAAAAACTACAGGTCTCATGATTCCATAGCACTGAACCATGGCAGCTAAAATGTTGTTGAACTACATTATATCTACCGTGAAGACGCACCCTCAGATTCCTGAAGCCTTCCTTGGTCTATTTTCCCAGTGATTTTCAACCTTTTTTGAGCCGCGGCACATTTTTTACATTTACAAAATCCTGGGGCACACCACCAACCAAAATGACACAAAATGACACTCTGTCATTTTACTAACTGTCACCCTTCCCCCTCATGACGCCACTGCTTCCGCCAAACCCCCTCCCCTCCCCGGGAGGCCCATGCACAGGAGGTCTGTCACTGTCCCGCGGGGGAGGGCTGCACTTAGTGGCCGAAGCACATGCGGGCTCGGCTGAGCAGGAATTGAGCACATGGGGTGGCTCCGAGCCTTGGAACAAACTGCGGTGGAGGCTCGCAACCATCGCCACCCTCAGCTCTCCTTCCCGAAGGGGTTCAGCCCCAGTGCCCCCCCCCTTGCGTCCCTTCGGCTTCCCTGCTGTCGCCTTGGGGCCAGATCAGGAAGGAACCAAGCTGGGCTGTGGAGCTGTGCATCCTGGCCTTTGATCTGCTCTGCAGCGAACCAGGAGCCCAGCCAGGAGAGGCTAGGAGATGAGGGGTTGCTCCCTTTCCCTGGTGCGGAGGGGCTAGAGGACAGAAAGCCTCACCTTGAACCTCCGGGAGTGGGGTCGCACGGGGGGAGCTCCCGCGGACTCCTCCTCCCTCTCCTCCTCCTTGCTGCCGGAGGGGAGGAGGGCAGAAGAGCGCCCAGGAGCCAGCAAGCAGGAGGAGCTGCAGACCGGCCAGGTAGCCCTTGGCGCGCAGAGGGAGGGAAGGAAGGAAGGGAAGGAGAGAGAGAGGAGGGAGGGAGGAAAGTTCTGGATGCAGAGGACTCTCCCTGACTGCAGCCAGGCTGCTGGCATTGCTGCTTTGGCCAGGAAAGCCTCATTTCCGCTGCCTGAAATTTCCTGCTAGGCTCTCTCTCTCTCTCTCTCTCTCTCTCTCTCTCTCCACTGTAATTTCCCACGGCACACCTGATGATCTTTCATGGCACACTAGTGGCACACTGGTTGGGAAACACTGTACTTTCCTATAAAAGCAGAGAAAGGCATGGAAGCTGCAGGATTTTGCTCTGTATTATGCGCCTGAAAGCTGCATTGAAAGACACAGAGTATAATTGGACCTTCAGTTCTCAATCCAAGGCCAAGCCTCACTGGAGTATTCAGACTTCATGTCACAAATGTGGCTCTTCCCTGTTGTCAAACTTCTAAAGCTGCAATACAATCTATATATATAAAGGAAGAGTCGTCATGGAACGACCGTCCCAAACAGTGAAACCTTACAACGCAGAGACACCAAACTTGCCAACAGTCTGACAAAATAGGCCTCAGACAAGGTACGTTTGTAGCAAAGAAACTCCCCCAAAACCTAAAAGGCCCTCAAAACAACGAGTAAAAAAACCTACATTTCCCAGCATCCTCCGGGGCTGCCAACGACTCTCCCAGCCTCTACATCCTGACAATATGATTGGCTGCCAATAAGGGCGGATTTGCATAATTCCTGTACTGGCCAGCCAACATGAACATTCCGACCCATAATAAACTGTCAGAGGAGGATAAGGCAAAGGGCTGAGGTACAAACACAAACACCCAATTCACTTCCCACAGAAAAATGTACACCCCTACAAATCACAAACCACGCCCAAAATTGACAGTAAGGCTTCATTAACTTAATTTCCCTGACTAGGCCTCACTTAATGGAATGCTGTTTACGCACTGAATTGACAGTAAGACTTCATTAACTTGATTCTCCCGACTAGCCCTCAGCTCATTGGACATTGTGTATCGCCTGAATTGACAGTAAGGCTTCATTAACTTGCTGTTCCTGACTAGGCCTCAGCTCATGGGACACTGTGTATGGCCTGAATTTACAGTAACCTACCTTGGCACACAGAGCCCCTATGACCCACGCTACATTCTACTACAGTTTGGAGGAGGTTGGACCATGGATTATGGGACTTGAAGTACCTCCATGGATAATCGGATTTGTAGTACTTCAAAACCCATCATTCCCCACAGACCACTGTGTCCCAGAACCGATAAAGACCAAACTTGGCAAACAATGCCCCCCATGACCCACACTCCAACCCACAACAACACAGCCATGACCCCAACAACTCCATAACTAACAACAACTCCAACCCTTACATACTCAGACTTCCTCGCATCTCCAAAATAGGGCACAGCAACGCGTGCCGGATACAGCTAGTGGAATACTAAAGCTTCAATGCAATTTCTGAAAGCAGTAGGAGTTTTGAAAAAAATAAAAACATATATAGCGTCAGGGTGCAAACAGACTTGATCTTTCTAACTCATTTTCGAAATTTAATATACAGTACAGTATGCAGTCAATGTGCAGATCATTATGAAACAAGCTGTGTTATTTTTCAGATGTTCCCAAGTGTTCCCACCCAACATATCTGGTTGTGTGGGAACCACCAGGTTACAGAAGGCTGACATGTTCCATAATGAGAGGTCCTGTTTTGTAAAAAAAGAAACGGTGACTAATGTTTTCATCTGCTCGGTTTGTCACTGGAGTTTGATTTGGTGAAGGAATCTGCTTTTTTATTCTTCCTCTGCCATTATCACCACAATATTTGGCCAGCCAGAGCTGGAAAATGCCAAAATAGTGGAGGTTTCTTTGGTGGCTGGAGAGAAACCACTGGCACCAACATGTGACCCTGCTGGGTCTAGACCATTTCCAGAATCTTAGGAAAAAAATATATCCCTGGCTCACCAATGTCATCCTTCAAAGTAAGATTAATAAGTAGAGCAAGGCATTCTCTCTCTCTCTCTCTCTCTCTCTCTCTCTCTCTCTCTCTCTCTCTCTCTCTCTCTCTCTCTCTGTGTAAAAACAGTAAAGTAACTGTTCCAGGCAGCATCTTCCAGAAATATTGTTACAAATTGAACATAATTAAAGCATAGCGATTAATCAAAAAAACAATATGTCTGGGGGAGTATGGACAATGGATGATGGGATTTGCAGTACCTTTGACCAATTCAGCTCTGACTTCCACAGCCGAGACCCCATGAATGACAGACCTGGACCAAACTTGGCACACAGAACCCCCATAACCAACAGAAAATACTGGAGGGGTTTGGGCGGAATTGACAGTGATTTAGGGGAGATGTAGTTCACCTACATTTGGAGAGCACTCTGAACCCAAACAACCCTGGATCTGGATCAAATTTGGCACAAATACTCAATATGCCCAAATTTGAATACTGGTGGGGGGGGGGCTTGATTTTGTCATTTGGGAGTTGCAGCTGCTGGGATTTATAGTTGACCTACAATCAAAGAGCATTTTGAACTCCACCAAAAATGGAATTGAGCCAAACTTGCCACACAAACTCCCATGACCAACAGAAAATACTGGAGGGCTTTGGAAGGAATCCACAGTGATTTAGGGGAGATGTAGTCCACCTACATTTGGAGAGCACTCTGAACCCAAACAACCATGGATTTGGATGAAACTTGGCACCAATACTCAATATGCTCAAATTTGAACACTGTGGAGTTGTGTGGGATTGATTTTGTCATTTGGGAGTTGTAGCTGCTGGGACTTATAGTTCACCTATAATCAAAGAGTATTTTGAACTCCCAACAACAATGGAATTGAACTAAACTTGAGCAATAGAGAACACTGGACTGGAATTGGGAGCTTTGCATTTTCCGTCCCACAGCCATCTCCCAGGAGGTGCCTGCAAACGCCACGGAGATTCAGGGGGCATTTGCAGACACGGGAGGCTGTCCTTCTCTGCTGGACCAACTGGCAGGCACACACTTGCAAGCGCGCGACTGTCTCACCCTGCCAGTTGGAATCCCCGGGCAGGCGTTGCCTGGAAACTGCAACACGCGCCCATTTTGTCTCCTCAACTCCATCCACGGCACAGTCTCATATCGCCCCTCCCTTCCAAGGGACCCGTTGGATTGGAAGGGGCGATATAGGACTGCGCGTGGGTGGAGTTGAGGAGAGGAAGGAGGCGCGCGCTGCGGTTTCCAGGCAGCGCCTGCACGGAGTTTCCAACTGGCAGGCGCACACTCGCGCGCTTGCAAGTTGAAATCCCACCCCCGCCCTCTTACAGGGCTTCAGTGCCCCCCAAATTCTTCTGAGACTCCCATCGCCCCCTTGGATCGCCTCACCGCCCACTAGGGGGTAGTACCGCCCACTTTGAGAACCACAGCTTTAGAATTACAGTAGCAGTGACAATCCCCATAGGCATGATCACAACAACAATATCTGATTTGTATTATCCCAAACTATTTCCGCTTCTATTTCTAGCCTCCACAGCGAAGTTTACAAATGTTTGCCTTCAAGAGGAAACTTCAATGGCACATTCAGGGCGCTTCTATACAGCCCTAAAACCCGCACCGAAATGAGTTAAAATAACCCACTTCAGCACGAGTTCTAGTCTATGCCCACCTATGAGAAGGAGACAGAGAAGACACGACAACTGTAAGAACAAGAACAATGCTTGGGCATAGGAGATTAAATAGTAGTGGAATATTACTCCCCATTTCTCATGTGGAAAATTCCAAGAGTAGTCCCTTATGCATAAGAAAAGAGCAATGTCTTGGCTTAGTCAGACCAAATCTCTATCCACATAAGCATGCTTCCCAGCTGAAAGTCCCAAGGAGCAGCCTCCAGTGGTGCAATGGGTTAAACCCTTGTGCCAGCAGGACTGAAGACCGACAGGTCGCAGGTTTGAATCCGGGGAGAGCGCGGATGAGCTCCCTCTATCAGCTCCAGCTCCCCATTGCGGGGACATGAGAGAAGCCTCCGACAAGGATGATAAAACATCAAAACATCCAGGTGTCCCCTGGGCAATGTCCTTGCAGATGGCCAATTCTCTCACACCAGAAGCAACTTGCAGTTTCTCAAGTCACTCCTGACAAGAAAGAAAAAAAATCCCCAAGGAAGCTATGATGGCAATCCCCTTTTATATTATGCTCTGCATCTGACTTTACTGACAGTTGGATTAAATGTGGATATTTGATTATTTATTTATTTATTTATTTACTGTACATAATTTATATTCCGCCCTTCTCACCCCACAGGGGACTCAGGGCGGATCGCAATGCACATATACAGGCAAACATTCAATGCCATTTGACATACAACATATATAGACAGATATAGACCACGGTATCCTTCTGGGACGCCTCACAGGAATGGGCCTTGGGGGTACTGCATTGCAGTGGCTCCAGTCCTTCCTCGAGGGTTGCTCCCAGAAGGTGTTGCTAGGGGACTCCTGCTCAACCCCACGGCCATTGTACTGTGGGGTCCCGCAGGGCTCTATACTGTTATTTATGTTATTTAACATATACATGAAGCCGTTGGGGGAGATCATCCGGAGTTTCGGGGTGCGGTGTGATCTGTACGCAGATGATGTCCAGCTCTGTCACTCCTTCCCACCTGCTACTAAGGAGGCTGTTCAAGTCCTGAACCTGTGCTTGGCTGCTGTAATGGACTGGATGAGGGCTAACAAATTGAAATTAAATCCAGACAAGACAGAGGTACTCCTGGTCAGTTGTAAGGCCGAACAGGGCATAAGGTTACAGCCTGTGCTTGATGGGGTTACACTCCCCCTGAAGGCGCAGGTTCGCAGTCTGGGAGTGATCCTGGATTCATCGCTGAGCCTGGAGCCCCAGGTCACGGCGGTGGCTGGGAGAGCTTTTGCACAGTTAAAGCTTGTGCACCAGCTGCGCCGGTACCTTGGGAAGTCTGACTTGGCCACGGTGGTCCACGCTCTGGTTACATCTCGAATAGACTACTGCAATGCTCTCTACGTGGGGTTGCCTCTGAAGACTGCTTGGAAGCTGCAATTAGTCCAATGTTCGGCAGCCAGGTTACTAACAGGAGCGGGGCACAGGGAACATACAACTCCCTTGCTGCGCCAGCTCCACTGGCTGTCAATTAGCTTCCGGGCACAATTCAAAGTGCTGGTTTTAACCTACAAAACCCTATATGGTTCTGGCCCCGTTTACCTGTCCGAATGGATCATCCCCTACGAACCATCAAGAACATTAAGATCCTCTGGAGAGGCCCTGCTCTCGGTCCTGCCGGCTTCGCAAGAGCGGCTGGTGGGGACGAGAGACAGGGCCTTCTCTGTGGTTGCCCCTTGGCTGTGGAACTCTCTGCCAAGTGATGCCAGATCTGCTCCCTCTCTGTTGTCCTTTAGGAGGCTGGTGAAGACCTGGATGTGGAACCAAGCCTTCCCAGAATAGGCTGAGATTGGCTATTGTCTGAATGTATGACCATGTTTACACATTGAGTGGAATTGTTTTAATGGCGATGTGGTTTTATGCTGGGTTTTTATGTATTTTAATATTTATTTATTTATTTATTTATTTTATTTCTTCGGTTTTATATTCCGCTCCTCCCTGCAGGCTCGGGGCGGATCACAATTGCAAACATATAATAAAACATACAATAAAAACACATAGTAAAAACACGATACATAACCGAGATGGAACGGGTCAACAATTCTTTAACTGATGTTGTTGTATATGTTGTTGTAGTTGTTTTTAAATTGTATAGCATTGAATTTTTACTGTTATGTTGGTTTGAGTCCCTCGATAGAGGTCAGAAAGTCGGGGTACAAAAGTTTTAAATAAATAAATACAGGCAATTTAACATTCCAGCTTCTGGCCACCAGGAGGAGCTGTCGAATCCTTCATTTTTTTGTGTGTACTTCTTGAAGAGATTTTATGGCCTTATAAATCAGTTAAATTGAGCCTCCCCACACAAGTGGTTCCTAAATTTCCTACTTGACAGATGCAATTGTCTTTCGGGTTGCAAAGGTCGACAACGAGCTACACAATTGGTCGAGAGCTCACCCCGAGCGGGGCAGGCCTCGAACTCATGACCTTCTGGTCAGTAGAGATCTTATGCAGCTGACACCCAGCTGCGCCACATTCCTGGTGCATATAAATAAAAATACATTTTCAGTTAAGAGACGGGATTACAAATATCCAGCACTAACAATGACATGGGAAACAAGAAGACCTTTACATATTGGGGTGGAAGGAGCTTACCAGATGCTGCCGGGGCATCCGACGTATTGCAGTTCGATTCAGGAATTCTTTTTGCATTCTGCCGCTTTGTGCCGTTCCCATCAAAGGGGTCACTTCCGACACCAGAATTGCTTGTAGAATCAGTCTGACCCAACGAAGGGGAGTCCAAGCCATAGGTACCCAGTGGAGAAGGGCTACTACTGTCTTCCAAAGAATTGCCAACACAGAAATGTTTATTGGGGGATTCTCTACAAGATGCTTTACTGGAAGTGCAGCCACTTGTCTCTCCAGACCTTAAAAGAGCATCACTTATATCCTGCGTGTCAGCATCCCTACAGGTGGAATGGTGGCAAGAGGTTGGCAGGCATTTGTGAGAAGATGCCTGGACGGTGTCTGTTCCACCGGAAGCGTCTGAGCAACAGCAATATGGAAAATCCATGACGTTTTCTGTTCCCATGAAGCACTGGCTCAAGCTATCATTCTCCCCCACTTCCAATGGCTCTGAGAAACACGAGATAGGCTTGCTTTCAGCTTGACCAAGTAAAGGTAAGTAATGGGGGCCATGGGAGAGTCTGTCCGTATACTCATCTTCCATGGGAACCTGCCTGAAGTGGTCATCTTCAGACATGGCTATAAGAGATTGTGTTGGGAAATCTTCGCCCGATTCACAGAGGATGGCATCAGGGGCACCTTCTCCATTGACATTATGTCCATGTGGATAGAAGGCATCCTCAGAAAAAGAATACGTGTTTTTCAAAAGCAGAGGACCATCAGGACATGCAGCATTTCTATTTACAAAGGTATCACAAGGGGAATCCTGCAAAATAAAGCAAACACTTATTTAATATAAAAAATAAGCTCTGATTTGATGATGTAACAATTATTTTGAAAGGTCATTGTAGCCTCAATTGTCAGTGCAGTCACTGTAGTGTAGAACTAGGCTTACACTCTATATCACTGGTTGTCCAACCTTTAGGCCTCCAGGTATTTTGGACTTCAGCTCCCACAGTTCCTAACAGCTGGTAAGCTGGCTGAGATTTCTTGGAGTTGAAGTCCAAAATACCTGGAGGCCCAAAGATTGGGAGCCATTGCTCTATCTATCTATCTATCTATCTATCTATCTATCTATAATAAAAGTCAGTGTTTGCGGCGGGAGGTGCGGAGGAATATGTGGCAGCTTTCTGATTGGCTCCCACTGTGGGATTATTTGCATAAAGGTCTCTGATTGGCCAGCCTCAGAACTCCAACATTCTAAGGCACCAGGCAGAGGGGATTGGTTGCCACTGAGGGAGTATTTGCATAAAGGACTATGATTGGCCAGCACCCAAGAATCCAAGCCTCTTCACTCAATCAACATGATTGGTTGCCACTGAGGGAGAATTTGCAAAACCGGCTCTGATTGGCCAGCTTCGAGATTCCAACATTCTGAGGTGATGCAGAGGGAAAAGGAAAGGCCTCAGGCAGTCAGTCACTGCGGCCCACAGCAGTGACGGATCAGGACCAAACTTGGCACACAGAGGCCCAATGGCCCACTTCACAACCTGTTGTGTTTTAGGGCAGGATGGGCCACAAATGATGGGATTTGCAGTACCTTCACCTGATTCACTTCCCAAACAATGACCCACTCTCCATCCTACTGCAGTTTAGAGGGCGGACCATGGATGATGGGACTTGAAGTACCTCTACTCATTCCCCATGACCACAGCAGCCCCCAACAAAGACCGATAAAGACCATACTTGGTACACAGAGCCCCCATGATCCATTCTACATTCTACTGCAGTATGGGGGAGGGTGGACCATGGATGATGGGACTTGAAGTACCTCCACTCATTTCTCGAGTGTGCTGCGATTCTCATCCAATGACTGCTCAAGGCCAAACTTGGCACACATAACCCCCATTACCCCCTTAACATCCTGGAGAGGTTTAGGGGAGGTGGACCACGGAATATGGGATTTGTAGTTCTTTCAAATGCTTTTGTTCCAACAGACCACTGTGGCCCCCAACAAAGAACAATAAAGACCTAACTTGGCACACAGAGCCCCTATGACCCATTCTACATTCTACTGCAGTTTGGAGGGTGGACCATGGATGATGGGACTTGAAGTACCAAAGACCAACCTTGGCACACAATGCCTTTCTCAAATAACCCGGGCACCGCTGGGTCCCCAAGCTAGTAAACTGTATAAACTTAGAAATAGTTTTCTAAGATCTACAGAGACGCTTGATCTATTTATTATTTATTATTTAAAACTTTTGTACCCCGATCTTCTCACCTCCACAGAGGGACTCAGACCGGCTCACAGCAAAGATTCAATGCTACATAAAAAAATTTTAAAACATTGAACAGCAATACAAGATTAAAATATAACAGAATAAAATACATAAAAGCCAATCGCCGACTAAAAACAGATCAACTCAGACTGAATGTGTTCATTCGCTTTGGTCAATAACCCATCTCAGCCTTCTTCTGGAAAAGCTTCGTTCCAAAGCCAGGTCTTCACTAGCCTCCTGAAGGACAAGAGGGAAAGAGCAGATCTAACTTCACTTGGGAGAGAGTTCCATAGCCGAGGGGCCACCACGGAGAAGGCCCTGTCTCTCGTTCCCACCAGACACGCTTGCGCAGATGGCGGGACCAAGAGCAGGGCCTCTCCTTGCTTGCTGAGGTGTCCATGGACGCCTACCCTGTACATCTGTGATTCTGGGTTTTGAAAAAGCGTTATGTTTACGTGAAACGGAGCAGGATCCTTTTGTATTTACCTTCCGTCAACCCGACTCTGCAAGAAGGTTATATTGTGGCGTACCGCAGTGGGATAATCAAATTCTCCTGTGTTCCACCTCCAGATTATTGGCTTGTGGCTAAAACTCATTGAACTATTTAAAATCAATGGACCCTGACTACTAAACTGAATAAGATTTCCCTCTATGGGTTCCACATTGTTATATCTACTGTGAACACAGTGAGTCCGATGCAATATTGATATCAATTACATGTGTTGGTTTAATACGTGATAAGCCTTGATATTTATATTTTGTTCCATGTGCTGTAGTCTTAGTAGGTCAGACACTCTAGTTACTAAATGAAAGACTCCCTCACAGAAAACCATGCAGCGCCAGACTGCGCTCTGGCATCATGAGATGCAGAAATGAAATGGGGCTACAAAGTGGAGTCCCTGACATGCGAGTGTGGAGAAGAGCAAACCACAGAACACCTATTACAATGCAGCCTGAGCCCCACCACATGTATCCTACTACAATGCAGCCCAGAATGTCAAGTGGCCAAGTACTTTAAGGACATTTAATTGTCAAGTGTTCCAAATTTGTGCGTTTTTATTTTTTAAAGAATATTATATAACTGTTTGGTTCACTCCTGAATCAATCAATCAATCAATCAATCAATCAATCAATACCATGGAGCAAGAACATGGTAACAGTCTCTGGCACACTGGTGAAAAATTGCCGATTAGACAGGCTGATTCCTATGTAGAACAGATCACGCAGGACTTTTCTGTTTGTTTGAAAAGAGCCTAGACAGTCAGCCCCAAAGAAGCTAATGAAGAATTCAACACATTATTATATTTTAATAATAACCGTGATATGAAACTCTGTGGATTTCAACAAGGAGCGGAGAAGTTTTGGCTCTCCATGGCTTAATGCCGGGAGACCCTTTGTGGTTATCTGTTGTTTGTAGTCTTGCCCTTCCCTTATGTGGTATGGCAGCTACTGAAGAGCCTTTGACAAGCTTGTGACCTTATTTCACCACTTGGAATTCAGCAGCTGCCAAGGAAATCAAGAGAGGGAAATAAGAAGCAGCACAACCCAACATAGAAATAAGTATAGACTTAGCCTTCACCTTTGTCCTTTTGATTTGTCTGCATACCACATGCGCCCAATACTGCAAATCTGCTGGTGAGAGAAACAAAGATAAACATTAATTAGATTTGGGCACACTCTACACCAGTGTTTTTCAACCTTTTTGGAGCCGCGGCACACTTTTTACATTTACAAAATCCTGGGGCACACCACCAACCAAAATGACACAAAATGACACTCTAACACAGTAATACATATAGTTAATATGTTTTTAAATGTATTTATACACTCAGTGTGAAACCTGGGCCTGTTTCAATGAACACAACATAGATATCCTGGCAGGAATGGCAGAAAGACACAAACTTCCCACACAGAACTCCCATAACCAAGAGAAAATGCTATAAGAGTTTGGTGGGCATTGACCTTGAGTTTTGGAGTTGTAGTTCACCTATATCCAGAGAGCACTGTGGACTCAAACAATGTTAGATCAGGACCAAACTTGGCATGAATACTCAATATGCCCAAATATGAACGCAGATGGAGTTCAGGGGAAATAGACCTTGACATTTGGGAGTTGTAGTTGCTGGGATTTATAGTTCCTCTACAATCAAAGAGCATTCTGAACCCCACCAATGATAAAACTGGGCCAAACTTTCCACACAGAACCCCCAGGAGGCAAGAGGAGGTCTCTACTTGGGGAAAGGGAGGGGGGTGTTTGTAATTTTGTGCCTTTATCATGGTAGGTTTCTTAGGGTTTTTATACTTCAACACACTAGACTCCCCCCCCGGTTCCAATTTCCCACAGCACACCTGATGATCGCTCACGGCACACTAGTGTGCCCCGGCACACTGGTTGGGAGACACTGATGTAGGACACCAATGATGTTAGACTCCTACTTGACTTAGCAATCACCAGCTGGAAAAAAACTGTATGATTGACCTCACTATTGAACAAAACTTGTATAGTGAGCAGGCCTGGATTACCCATAAGGCCAACCTAGGCCATGGCCTAGGGGCGCAAGCCGAGGGGGGCGCAATTCACGGACCAAAAAAAACTTAATTAAAAAAACCCCAAAAACTTCCGTGGCCAGCCCTTGGGAAAGGCGGGAGTTGAAGCACAAAGGCCCTGGAGGGAGGGAGGAAGGGTCGAGCCTGGTCGCAAGGCAGGACACACAGGGCGAGGAGCAGCAGCAGCAGCTGCCCTCCCTCCTACCCGTTACTCAGCCAGGGGCAGGGCCTTCCAGGGTGACATCACTCCTTCCCTCCCTCCTCCGCCAGGCCCGCCTTCCTTGTTTGCTCCGACGCCTCCCAGGGTGACGTCACTCCTTCCCTCCATCCCTCCCTCCCTGCGAGGTGGGGAGTGGGCGGGGCCAGGAGTGAGTCCTCCGAGCCCGCCTCCTGGCCCTGCCTCCCGCCTTGTGACACCCATTGATCAAAGCTGAAGAGCGGCAGCCGGCCAATCGGGGAGCCTCCCTCCCTCCCGGGCGGCCGTGGCTCTGGGGACTCGGCCAATAGGAAGGCGAGGGCCTGCTTGGAGGTGGAAATCCACGGACGGGGTTTCTCCCTGAGTCACGGATTGCAACCGAGGAGGAGCAGCGGCCCTGAAGGAGACGGAGACAGAGACAGATGGGTGTCTCTCTCTCTATCTCCAGGGAGGCCCCCCCCCCTGAAGGAAGGCCTCTCCCCACTACTCTCCCTCCCTGGGGCACGGGGATCCTAATCAGCCTTGGCAGATGGCCACCCCACCACGGCCCCCAAGCCCCCGGGCGAGGAAGGAAGGAAGGAAAGTCAGGCACAGCTTGGGCCCCACCCTCCCTTCCCGGATCCCAAACAACATCTTTCAGTGCCGGTAGTAGAGGGGGCGTAATTCCAAAGTGTGGCCTAGGGCGCAAAAAAGTTGTTAATCTGGGCCTGACAGCGAGGGAGTCTAGGGATTATAACATACTAGCCATCCCCTGCCACGTGTTGCTGTGGCTCAATCTGGTGATCTGAAAAATAAAGTAATGAGAAAGTGTTGGCTTCTAATAAAGCGGTTTTGGTACTTTTCCAGCAGAAGTACAGTCAGAGAGTGATGCTGCACACGTGTAGAGCTTAAATATATGTAATTTCTTTATGCTTGTGGGTAAACAGTATTTCGTGTTGTTTCTTTGTCAGTGTTGATGTAGAGATTGTCTGGTTTGCCTGCTCTGGAACATGCAACATATAGTTGTCCTTCTTTAGGGGTCCCTTTCATATCTATGATACTATATCTGTCATATACATATGTGTGTGTGTGATTCATATATATATCTATTTATATCTATGGCTGGATGGCTCTTTGTCAGGAGGGCTTTGATTATGTTTTCTTGCTCTGGTGAAGAGAGTTAGACTGGATGGCCTTAAGGCAGCATTTCTCAACCTGGGGTTCGGCGTCCTGGGAGGGTCAAAGGGGGTGTCAGATGGGTTGCCAAAGACCACCAGAAAACACAGTATTTTCTGTTGGTCATAGGGGTTCTGTGAGGGAAGTTTGCCCAATTCTCTTGTTAACAGGGTTCAGAATGCTCTTTGATCGTAGGTGAACTATAAATCCCAGTAACTACAACTCCCAAATGTCAAAGTCTACTTCCCATATATGCCATCTGTGTTCATAGTTGGGCATATGGAATATTCATGCCAATTGTGGTCTAGATACTTCATTGTTTGAGTCCGCAGTGCTCTCTGGATGTAGGTGAACTAC
This sequence comes from Anolis apletophallus, assembly GCA_030556195.1. Lineage (NCBI taxonomy): Eukaryota > Metazoa > Chordata > Lepidosauria > Squamata > Anolidae > Anolis > Anolis apletophallus. The sequence continues at coordinate 43,010,199 of JARBWK010000007.1, read as the reverse complement.
AATTCCAAAACTCAATGTCAATACCCACCAAACACTTCTAGTTGGTCAGGAGAGTTCTGTGAGCTAAGTTTGGTTCAATTCCATCGTTGGTGGAGTACAGAATGATCTTTGATTGTAGGTTAACTATAAATCCCAGCAACTACAACTCCCAAATGACAATATCAATTTTTAGTGATTGTCACTCCTTGGGCTAATAGGTGTCTTGTGGCCAAATTTGGTGGCAATTTGTGCAGCGGTTTTTGAGTTATGATGTCACTCAAAACGAACAGAGCATATATATATATATACACACACACATACATACACACTAGCCATCCCCTGCCACACGTTGTTGTGGCCAAGTCTGTGTATATGCGAGTATATATATTTGTGTATATGTGTATATATGTGTGGCTGTGTATATATGTGGTTTTGTGCATGCGTTGTTCTCTTCTGCTGTGTTTTTCAGTGTTTTTATGAGTGGTGGTCACTTGTTGGGCTGATAGGTGTATTGTGTCCAAGTTTGGTGTCAATTCGTCCAGTGGTTTTTGAGTTATGTTAATCCCACACGAACATTATATTTTTATTTATATAGATTATAGACAAAATCTAATGTTGTGTCCTTCTTAAACCAGTGAGCATAATATATCGCACTTAAACACACGAGGGAGAAATGATTACCTTGATTTACTCAAGGGACACAATTGTTTATTTTTAGCAAGGCACTAAATACAGTATTTAATTCTCTCAATGCAGTTGGGCTGAAGTTCCTTGTTTGAATCTCTTCTTCTGAAAATTCCACATCTTCTACAAGGGCTTGCGTTAAAATATGCGCTATCGGGACCTCCCGCACTCCAGCAGTCTAAATGGAAGATATGTCTTTCTGGAGCATCTATGACTAAAATAGAATTTTCCACACCAGCCATGCCTTTGTTCCACTTCATGTGGCATTAGGCTATGACTGACCAGTTAATGATCTAGGCCTGTGCCAGTGATTGGTTAGCTAGCTTGTTACAAGACGGGTCACATGAATTGCCAAAGGAACAATTATATTTAGCACTGGGAAGACATGGAAGGAATACACAAAATGTTCAACACAATCTAATTGACTTCATTGAAAAAGGTAGTATTTCCATACTGTATGTGTTTTGCTACAAGGGAAAAGCAGGTGCATAAAAAACATCTTCCAAGCATTAAAAAAAACCTTAAAGACACATGAACAGTAAAAATTACTTTGTTTCTTTGCTCAACTGGCCGTTTTATTTATCTATTTATGGCATTTATGTCCGAACGCATCTCTCCATATGAAACATTGAGATGTTTAAGATCACCCGGAGAGGCCCTGCTCTCGGTCCCGCCTTCTCCGCAGGCGCAATTGGCGGGGACAAGAGACAGGACCTTTTCAGTGGTGGCTCCTCGGCTTTGGAACGCCCTCCCTAATGACATCAGATCGGCCCCCTCCCTCCTGACATTTCGCAAGACCTGGCTGTTTGAGCAGGCATTTGCTGATGAAATGTAACGGTTTAATCAGATATATGGAATGACGACGATATGACGGAAAGTGATTTCAACGTGACGCTGAGAACTGTAATTGTATGTTTCTAATTGCTAATTGTTGTGTCATATGGTTATTGTTTTGTTTGTTTTGCTCGTGTTTTGATTGGAGGGCAGAGATTGCCTTGGGTAAACTGCCCCGAGTCGCCTTCGGGCTGAGAGGGGCGGTCTAGAAATGTGATAAATAAATAAATAAATAATATGTCGCCCTTCTTACCCTGAAGGGGACTCAGAGTGGCTTACAAGTTATAGGTACATACAATATATTATATTATTAGCATAGCACAATATTAGTAGCATACATTCCCATATTGTTAAACCCTTGTGCCAGCAGGACTGCTGACCGAAAAGTTGGCGGTTCAGATCCAGGGAGCAGGGTGAGCTCCAGCTTCCCATGTGGGGACATGAGAGCAGCCTCCCACTGGATGGTAAAACATCAGGGTATTCCCTGGGCAATGTCCTTGTGGACAGCCAATTCTCTCACACCTGAAGTGACTTGCAGGTTCTCAAGTTGTTCCTGACATGGGGAAAAAAAGGTATAAAGAGAAGAAATCGAGATCAGAGATTCCTGATTTGAGTTTGATTTGAAGTAGGGACTATTATTGTTTTCCACTCCATCTAAAAGACATTTTATGGAGAGTAGTACAGTTTTACAGAGCTGGCCACAAAACCACTTAAACCAGCCTGACATGCTTTTAGGTTGAGTCACAATCTCACCCTAATTCACAACTCAGTAAAATCAAAGCCTATTTTGTCCAACTGAAGTTAGTGGAAGGAAACCAACTTAAATTGTAGTAGTTCATCTTCAGCGAATGACTATATCAATGGTAAGCGTAAGTAAAATGAATGAATCAATGGATGAGCCCGATGAAAGCCAACACTACTGATTTAGCCACTTCTGAGAAATGTGCAAACAGGGTACGCACAACTGCGGCGAGAAGATTACTCATTTAACACATCAAAATGGATTGCAAATTAAATGAATGTGTGTTATTCACCAATCATCGATGGGTTTTTAGCTCTTGAGAAGATCTAAAAACGTATTTGAATGAATATTCTCTTTAGTAGTATATATCCACTAATATTCATGCAAAGCAAACAATGTGTCTCAGTTGTTAGACTGATATACCTGGTTATCTCTTTGAACTGTTAGAACAAATGTTATGCCAATGTACAAAATATATAGCAGATACTCAGAAGTGTTTCAGTTGCCCAAAACATCTACTCTCCCATAAAATATATTTGCTTGCAAATCATGCTCTTAAGAGACAAAATAAGTAGTCTTCTTTAAAAGTAACATAATAGATTTACTTATAAACTTCATGTATTCAGCATACAGGTACATTGCTTGTCAATCTAGTGACAGATAGGTATGAGATGATTTCTCTGTGCAGATAACACAGGGTATCTTTCTTACTATCAACAGCAACATGAGTTTGCTGTCAAGAATCTAAAGTCTACATGATATTTTTTCAGTCTGAGAGTCTCATGTCTAATACATAACCAGTGCAATGCTAAATATACGCACTGACTTCTAAAATGGAGTCTCAGTCTGAATAGTCTCAGATCTGATCACATGGTCTGCAGTCCCTCCCATAACCTCAAACAACATAGAGCTAAGGGAAAACTGCATATCAATAAACACATATACAATATAGTAAGCAATCTAAATTATATAAATAACAAATAATTAGCATAGAAGGCTTGTAGAAGGTTGCTATTTCCAACAGGCATTTGTAGGTCCTTCCATGATCAACTTCCCATGTCAAAGTTACAAGGGATGACACAAAAATTCCCAGAGAGGTATACTCTCAGGTTTTAAAAATAGCATTTTTTCCACTGTTTTACTATTTTTTGCAGGTAGCCTATGCTTCCAACCCCTAAAAAAGTAGAAGGTTTACATTTTGCATGATAAGTTTAGCTAAACTGGCTTTTGAGAAGACTTAGCTGGATCAATTTATTTATGTATTTATTTATTTCATTGGAAAGGTTTAAGCTTACAAAGTCTAGAAATTAGATAAAAACAGACAAAACAGTCAATTACAATTAAATTATGCTAAAACACAGAAGCTGGACCACACACCACTGAAGACGCAAATTCAGCGTGTGTCCACTTGTGAGGATCTTTTTCTTCAATCTAACCATGGAGAATTGTGGTAGGGCAGGCTATCCCACCGCTGCCACCAATTATGTAAGGATGTGACTGAATTTGTGGATTCGAACTCAAAACTGTGGCATGGCAGGTTATCACTTAAACCCAAACTCCCCCTGACACTACTTGTTAACTTTTGCTGCCACCATTTACTATACGTGGCTACCCACTAGGAAAAAGTTGTTTCCAAGGCTTGTGAGAGAAAGAACTAAGAAAAGAGATGTCTTTGTCAAAGAACTGTAAAGGTTTATTCAAACAGTGGTTTAAGTGTAGAGGTTTCAGAGTTCAAAGCTTAGGTGGTTACAATATCTTCTCAGAGGTATGTTTCTTAAGGTTACAATACACTAACTATGGAGATACAGCTTGATACTATATCACTGCACTCCCAGAACTAACAACTCAGCTGTTTTTACACTCTGCTGGTCCTTAAAACCAACTGCTCTCCTGGCAGTTCAAACACAGCTTTACTACTACTCTCTCTCTCTCTCTCTCTGAGTAGAGCCAGAGTCTTTTTAAAACCCGCTGATAGCTGGCTAAAACAGTCTTCCCAACTCTCCACACACACTTTCTCTTTCGCTGTCAACAACCAACTGTAAAAGTTTGAATCCGAAGATTCTAAAGCCATTAGCAGGCTCCGCCTTCTGTTTCCACGGTAACGGAAACTCCTTAGAGGTTCTGCAATCTAATTTCTCCATTAACCCTTTAGGGTTTGCCAAGTTTTAACCCTTCAACATACATACATATATATATAAATATCAACCACATTAAAAACCTGTAACAAATAAATATGACTTCACCACAACACCAAAATTAATTTAAGGACTAGTGTAGATATTTCTATTTAGTAATTTTCAACAAGCAAATGTGATTTATGCAGAAAATACACATGTCAAACAGCTTTCATAATAAGACAAGATAATATCAGATGCTACATACCTGTTAGTGTTTTCCCCTTTTTGTGATAGTATCTCACGAGAAGAACAACGCCAACCAAAGCAACAAGGAAGAATGAAGCAATCACTATATAAAGTAATGTGTTGGAATCTGGAAAATGAACATATAGTATCTGAGCAGCTAGATTTAAAATTCAAGTGTAGTTAATGGATTATAACATACTTTTACAGATATTATTTTATAAAAGAAATTACTATAAATGGCAAAAACGCAAAACCCAAAAGAGGGCAGTGGTTGGTGCACTCCTTTTTATCAAAACCATAAGCTTCATTTGATTTTCAACAAGGACAAATGTAAAATACTACACTTAGGCAGAAAAAAAGCAACGCAAAGATACAGAATGGGTGATGCCTGGCTCAAGAGCACTACGTGTGAAAATGATCTTGGGAGTCTTCATGGGCAACACGTTGAACATGAGCCAACAGTGTGATGCAGTAGCAAAAAAAAAAGCCAATGGGATTTTGGACCGCATTAAAAGAGGTGTAATGTCTAGATCGAGGGAAGTCATTTTGCCTTGGTATTCCGCTTTAGTTAGACCCCACTTGGAATACGGAGTCCAGTTCTGGGCACCACAGTGTAAAAGAGATATCGGCAAGCTGGAAGATGTACTGAGAAGGGCAATGAAAATGATCAAAGGTCTGGAGACCGTGAATCCCTATGAGGAGCATCTTCAAGAACTAGGCATGTTTAGCCTGCAGAAGAGAATGTTGAGAGGAGACATTCCAAATAATACATACAATTCCAAATAATACATACAAGATATCCGCATACGCGGATGACATAGTTTGCACAATAGAGGACCCTTTACAGCAGTGGGGGATTTGGTGGAAGGAATTAGAATTATTCGGAGATGTTGCGGAACTGAAGATAAATAAGGACAAAACGAAATTCATCACGAAAAACGTGAGTAATAAGAGGAAAGAAGACTTGCAAAAGATAACGGGAATTAAAGTTGAAAAGATGGTTAAATACCTGGGAATCTACCTGACGGCCAGCAACTCTCAACTACTCCAAAACAACTATGAAAGAAAGTGGAGAGAAATAAGAGAAAAATTGAAGAAATGGAGTAAGCTGCAATTGTCAGCGCTACAGTACTCTCGTGGGTAAAGGAATGGATAACTTTGGGGAAGAAAAGACTGCTGGCACTGGAAGGGGAGGACCTCTTCCGTGGTTGGCATAGTTATCTATGGAGGGGAAAAGCCAAAATTGAGAAAAAGTTTAAAAATCATTTTGTAAGGGCTGAGCTTATTAACGTATGGGACAGATACAAGGGGAGGTTATGCACCCAAACACGTCTATGGTTTTCCCCTAACGAAGCGGATCACAAGAGGGAAGTACCAAGCGAAAGGTGGTTAACATATAGGAATTTACTGAGGATTAGTGGACAAGAAGAAGTCGAACTGAAAGGACTAGAAGAGGTGCAGAAAATGGAACCCAGAACAACATGGTTTCATTACTAGCAGATTAAAGAGAATTACAAACAGGACTCAAAAAAGGGATTCGAAATAAAAGAATCCACCTGGGTCAGAATTATCAAAACAGAAACAAAAACGATAAGGAAGACTTACCAAATGTTACTGGGATGGGCCACGGAGGATAATTTGGTAAAGGAGGTAATGGTAAAATGGGCCAGACTAGTAGGACATACGATAGATCTAAATAAATGGGAGGAAGTATGGAATAGGAAACTGAAGTACACCTATGCTTCTGAGATAAAGGAGAACTGGATCAAAGTCTTCTATATGTGGTACTTGACGCCGGAAAAGTTGTCAAAATACAGTAATGGAAAAATGACTAAGAAGTGCTGGAAATGTATGGTGGGAATGTAAAATAGTTAAGAAGTATTGGTGGGAGATATATAGGAAAACAATGGATATCCTACAGAAAAAAATTTGATTTCAAGCCAGAATATTTTTTGTTGGGGATATATGATTTTGAGTTGGACAAAAATGAAGATAAGATTTTCTTTTATTTGGCCTCAGCCGCTAGAATAAACCTAGCTAGATTTTGGAAGTTAAAAGAGGTACCAACATCGCAGGATTGGTTAAAAAAAACATACGATATAATGAATATGGATCTGCTGACACAGAAGGTCGCACAGAACAGATCATATGCAAATAGAACTATTTGGAGCCAATATATAGATTACCTCAAAAGAAATAAGTATAACTATATATAGTTGAAGACTAAGGAAGGGTAAGAAACTAAGGGACCAACAGTTCAAAGATAATAGGAAGGGGGAGTGACAATTGACCTCCACTTCCAGGGAAAGTTCAATTAATTGTCAGAGCTACCGCTAACGGACCAGGAAGGCAATATAGGAAACTTAATCGTAGGGAGGGTGTGTGGTGGTAGTGGGGGGAGGGAGGGTTAGGGAAGGGGGTATTTTAGGGTAGCATAATTGTGCGTGGATGGTTTGTAGTGTATGTTACTGTGTTGCATTGTATGTATTGTATTGTGCTGTCTATACTTGTGAATAAAAATCATTTAACAACAAAAAAACTAGGACTCAGAGCAATGGGTTCAAATTACAGGAGATTCCACCTGTAGAACTTCTTGATGGTACAAGCTGTTCAACAGTGAAACTCTCTGCCTCTGAGTGCGGTGGAAGCTCCTTCCTTGGAAACTTTTAAACAGAGGCTGGATGGCCATCTGTCAGTGATACAGGGCCATAGCCAGGCTTTTGTTTTGGGGGGTAGTTGGGCTGAGTTTGATTCACGGGGGAGAGCTGAGTCTGAGTGAGAGAGGGTCTACCCTAGCAAACCTTTTGTATCGTTATCCCAATACCCCCATGCATATGGGATATATTGAGCATGGTGATCAGATCATGATATGAATAAATATAACAGTTTAAATCAGGGCTGCCCAGGAAGTCAATCGCGATCGACTGGTCGATCCCGGGACTGAAGAAGGTCGATCCCAGCTGGATGGGGCATTTCTCAGAGGGGGCAGAGCCATGCCGCACCAAGCCCCGTCCCCTCCCCTGGCTTCAGCGCTACCACAGCTTCCCCAGGCTAGAGGAGGGTAATGCCAAGCCGGTAGTGGCTATCTATGCCACCACTGGCTTGGCATTACCCTCCTCTAGCCTGGAGAAGCTGTGGTAGCGCTGAAGCCAGAGGGGGGAGGGGGCGGAGCCAGGCCGTGCCAAGCCCCGCCCCCTGCTCTGCCCTGTTTCTCTCTTGGTAGATCTTTCTGACTTGGTTTTATTATAAGTAGCTCGCATGCTGAAAAAGTGTGGGCACCCCTGGATTAAATAATGTATCAGTAAGACATTCTTGCGGACCACCCTGAGAATTTCGGGGGGGGGGGGGCTGAAGCCCCTCAAGCCCCTCAGCTGCAGGGATACTTTGATTGTGCTTTCCTGTATGGCAGGGGGTTGGACCGGATGGCCAATGTGATCTCTTCCAACTCTACTAGTCTATGATTCTATAAATGTGCATAGAGAAAATCTGGAAGCTTGCAATATTATGTAAAGTTCATGGAACAATGAAAGGTGATCTGTTTTGTATAAGTTCTGTTTTGATTAGAATTGTAAGAGCGGTCACATTACTGGCCAGTTTTGTATTGTATAGATCGTATTAAACTATGTAACAAAATTTGAAAAAAAAAAACCCTGTTCCTGATAAACTTCTTTTGCTTACATATCATCTGCTGCTACTCTCTCATCAGTGCTTGTGTATAATTATATTTACCATCTTGTGCATGTGGTTTCAAATGCTGTCGACAAACTGCATCAGACCAGCTGTTCCCAGGCATCTTTTCCTCCGTTCCCAGAGCTGTGCAGCTGCAGAAAGAATGAAGAAAGGGGGAAAACGAATAAAATGAGTGAGTGAGAGGGAGGGAGGGAGAATACATCTAACATTCACTGAATCTGTTAGTAGTCAAAACATTGTGACTAGAGTAGCCAACCGGAAAACTTAGCTAAATGACAGCTGGTGGATTCCATGAAAGGATACTGACAAACTGGAATGTGCTTTGGATTGCAATCTGAACTTTAGAGGCGCTATCCAACCTGCTGAACTCTGGTCCCCAAGTTTGGTTCAGTACCGTGGACTAAATCCCTGAGCAGATTTTCTTTTCCACTGCCAATGGATGCTTAATAATATGGCTATGAGAGAGCCTGAGTGGAGTGCCTGCAGTAATGTGGGCACTACATAATGCAGGGGTGGGCAATTATTTTTTTCCAAGGGGCCACACGAGAGCCAAAAAATATTATGGAAGGCCGCACCTAAAGGCTGAACTACATTCTACATAATATCAATTGAATTTCTTTAATAATAATAATAATAATAATAAAAAGGCACTAAATTGCATTTTTGATATATTAATAAGTCTGATAAGAGTATATGTTATGAGCAATGAAAAAGAGAGGTTGTCATAGGAAAAATGACATTTATTCACGAAAATTTTTACAAGACAATGGCTAACAAAATGTGAACATTTGTATCACTTGTGATTCATTATATCAGGGGTCAGGAACCTTTTTGACTCAGAGAGCCATAAAAGCAAAATATTTGGAAATTTATTTCAGTGAGATCATTATAATAATAATGATGATAATATTTATTCAGCCTCTGCTAATAACAACAACAACAGGTTCCTAGAGGAGGAGGAGACCTCCAAGGGCCATCCAGTCCAACTTCCTTCTGCCGTAAGGGAAAAACACAATCAAGGCACTCCTCACAGATGGCCATTCAGCCAATAATAATAACAACAACAACAGGTTCCTAGAGTAGGAGTAGACCTCCAAGGGCCATCCAGTCCAACCTTCTTCTGCCATAAGGGAAAAACACTAAGCATTCCTCACAGATGGCCATTCAGCCATCTTGAACCAAATTTCGAACACTGAACTCTCATGAGACCAACAGAAAGTACTGAAAGGGCATTTACCTTGAGTTTGGGAGTTGTAGTTCTCCTACATCCAGAGAGCACTGTGGACTCAAATGATGGATTAGGACCAAACTTGGCACAAATCCTCAATTTGCCCAAAGAGGCAGAAGAGGATGAAGCCGGGAAGGGAATGGATGCGCTCCCCCCCCGTGTGCGCTCCGGCCCTGGCCCCGCCCCTTTCCCGCTCCAGCCCCGCCCCCTCCCTCGATGCACTCCCACTCCTTCCCTCTTCCGTTCAGGTGGTGGAAGGGGGAAGGAATGAAAGGGGGAAAGATGGAGGGAAACAGGAAGACAGGAAAGAGCACCGAGGCAAGAGAAAGGGGGAAGCGCACAAGGAGGAAGTGAAGGGAGGAGGGCGAAGGCATGCTCTTGCTCCTGGCCACCTCCCCTTCTTCCACCCTCCGTTCCCTTCCCCTCTGCTTGCCTGCCTGCCTGCTTCTTCACGTTTGTAGCTGCCCAATGGGAGTTCGCCTCCCTCTCTTCAGGACGAAGCCTTGAGGGAGCCAAGGGCCAGACAGCATCGACTGCCGGGCCGGATCTGGCCCGCGGGCCGTAGGTTGCCCACCCCTGGCATAATGCCAAACTTGTTATTCCACTGACTTGAATAAAAGGTGGGATAAATGTAGCTGATGAATTAAGTGCATTTTCCACAACTTTGTGGGGAACAAACACAGATAGTTTGTTTTTAAGTTGGTCATAATGGGCATATACAGCAAGTTTGGTCTAAATCCATTCTTAGTGAGATTCATCCAGGTCTCTGCTGGACTACAACTCCTACCATCTCCTCTATCAGCCCCTCACCCCAAACCCAAAATTATTTTAAGTTGGATCATGATGGGTATGTGTGTCAATCGAATTGTGCCGCTTTGTAAATGGCCATGAGTCACCCTCGGGCTGAGAATGGTGGTATAGAAATGTAGTAAATAAAATAAATAAATAAATAAATTCTGGTCGAGATCCATCAAACCATGTCAGACCCTGTGTAAATAAATTTTGAGTTATATATGTATAGATAGGTAATGGTGTGTGACTTACTTAGTCCACATTTTGCACTCATCAGTCGCAGAAGAAACATTAGAAAAGTATCCTACGGGACATGGTGTGCACACTGTGTCCTTGTTTTGTTGTACTGTAAGAAACAGAATGAAAAAAACCATGAGTAAAGCAGTCTAGGAAGAGAAGCAGTTTTGGTGAGAAAGATCTTTTCTGCATATGAGCAAGTGTAACATATGATGCAAAACTTTCTATTTATTTTGCTTATTTAATCATTCCTCCAACCACATTCCCATCCCAGGAATTCTCAGCAGCAGTTGCTCCATGAGTTGTTCCCCAACTACAGTCATATAAAACTAATAATACTAATACTAATAGATTTTATTTGTTACCTGCCTCTCCTAATGGCTCCTAATATAGTTGCAGTGGTGGATTCCATGCTATCGGGAGTTGTCCATATAGCTTGAACTAGCCAAGGTACTCTTTCTTCCCCAAAGAGGTTCAGCACATTGGATAGTTCCTTAAGTGCTTAGCCTAAAACTCACTGCACACAGACATGGAAGCCATCAGACACTACTGATCAGGTGCAGATTCTAGTAGAACAGTGCTGTCCAACTTCTACGGGGTCCAGGGCTGGATAAGCGGTCACTGATGACCTAGGGGGCCGCTCGGCCCCGCCCCCAGGCCTCGCCCCCAACCCCAGGCCCCGCCCCCTCCTAAAACGGCCGAAAAAGGGCAGAAGGTGGCACCAAGAGCAGCGCGTCACAGGCCTGGCGTGACGCGCTGCCCCCTGGCACCGCCTACTCCTCCTTTTTCGGCGCCCCTCCCTTCCTGGGGCGGAGGCGTGACGCTCTGCTCTTGGCGCCGCCTACTCCTCCTTTTCGGCGCCCCTCCCTTCCTAGGGCGGAGGGCGCCGGGAGGAGGGAGTAAGCGGCGCCAAGCAGAGCGTCACGCCAGGCCTGTGACGCTCTGCTCTTGGCGCCGCCACTCCTCCTTTTCGGCGCCTCCTTCTAGGAGGCGGAGGGCGGAGGAGTAGGCGGCGCCAGAGCAGAGCGTCACGCCAGGCCTGTGGCGCTCTGCTCTGGCGCCGCCTCTCCTCCTTTTCGGCGCCCCCCCCGCCCTAGGAGGGGGCGCAAGGGCAGAAGGCGGCGCCAGGGGCAGCGCGTCACGCCAGGCCTGTGACGCTGCTCTTTGGCGCCGCCTTCTGCCCTTTCGCGACTCCCCGCCCTGGTAGGGAGGGGGCACCGGAAAAGGAGAGGCGGCGCCAAGAGCAGGCGTCACAGGCCTGGCGTGATGCGCTGCTCTTGCGCCGCCTCCTCCTTTTTCGCGCCCCCTCCGCCCCTAGGAAGGGAGGGCGCCGAAGGAGGAGGCGGTGCCAGGAGCAGCCCTGTAGTAGAACATCAAAAGGACATTAGAGGTCCAATCTGTGTGACTCGTGCAGTATAGAAAATATAGGCTCTGTTACCAGATTACAAGGTTCTTGTAAACATCAAGGCCAAATGTTAAGAACCTGCTATTATTATTATTATTATTATTATTATTTACACAACAAGATTAGTACACAGCAAACAAGGTAACTATGCTGACGTTTGTATTCGATCACACGTTAGACACTTCCCAAGTGACCAGGACTGTGTGATGTATTGGTGAGTAATGCATGCAGATCCGAGTAGGGTGGCCTTTTGCAGCGGTCAGGTGGTAATTTTGTCAGCGTTGACTGTTTTTAAGTGCAGGCCAAGGTCTTTAGGAACGGCACCCAGTGTGCCAATCACCACTGGGACCACTTTTACTGACTTGTGCCAGAGTCTTCGCAGTTCGGACTTTAAATCCTCATATCATGTAAGCTTTTCGAGTTGCTTCTCGTCAATTGTGGTGTCACCTGGGATGATGATGATGATGTATTTATTTATTTATCACATTTCTAGACCGCCCCTCTCAGCCCGAAGGCGACTCGGGGTGGTTTACACAAGGCAGTCTCTGCCCTCCAATCAAAACACGAGCAAAACAAACCAAACAATAACCATATAACACAACAATTAGCAAGTAAAACATACAATTACAGTCTCAGCGTCACGTTGAAATCACTTTCCGTCACATCATCATCATCATTCCATATATCTAATTCCATATATTTAATTCTAACCGTACTTGGGAGTTTTATGACTATGTTGTTATATTGTTTTGTTGTAAGTCGCTCCGAGCCATCGGGGAGTGGTGGCATATAAAACCGATTAATAAATAAATAAATAAATAATTAAACCGTTATATTTAATCAGCAAATGCCTGCTCAAACAACCGGGTCTTGACTTTCTTGCGAAATGTCAGGAGGGAGGGGGCCGATCTGATGTCACTAGGGAGGGTGTTCCAAAGCCGAGGAGCCACCACTGAAAAGGCCCTGCCTCTGGTCCCCGCCATATTGATTATGTTTATTTATATCCCACTTTTTCTCTCCACAAGGAGACTCAGAGCAGCCTGTTAGTGGCAATGCAAAAATTGTTTCGTGTAGCAGGCCCTACTGTTCTCAAAGTTACTGGGATGGGTTATGGATCAGACACGTGCAGTTCTGTTTCCTTTGTGGTTCATCCCAATATAACCTCAGCAATCCATCTGTTATTGACTTGTGGGCACCACAGACCAGCAAATCCATTAACTTGCCATGGGGATCCAGAGTGTTGCCCTTAGGTCGAATTGCTTGGAATTGCTACCTCCTCTGAGGGAATGATGGACTACATTAATTAAAAAGACTGTGATGCTTCCTTTACTGTAGACCAGTGTTTTTCAACCTTTTTTGAGCCGCGGCACATTTTTTACATTTACAAAATCCTGGGGCACACCACCAACCAAAATGACACAAAATGACACTCTAACACAGTAATACATATAGTTAACATGTTTTTAAATGTATTTACACACTCAGTGTGAAACCTGGGCCTGTTTTGATGAACACAACATAGATATCATTCAAAAAATTGATTTTGTCATTTGGGAATTGTAGTTGCTGGGAGTTATAGTTCACCCGCAATCAAAGAGCATTCTGAACTCCACCAATGATGGAATGGAATCAAACTTCCCACACAGAACTACCATAACCAAGAGAAAATACTATAAGAATTTGGTGGGCAGGAGGGGGAAGAAAGGGTATTGGAGGTTCCAATTTCCCACGGCACACCTGATGATCGCTCACGGCACGCTAGTGTGCCACGGCACACCGGCTGGGAAACACTGCTGTAGACCACTTGGTACACCATTTACCACCAATAAAACGTCTCTTACAGCACTGTTAATGTCAGCACCAAATGAAGCCTTGAAGAGGCTGCAACTGCAATCAGTTCCACCTCAGAACATGCAGTGTGCCCTCAGCTGGTCTGCTGAGCAAAGAGGCTCAGCAATCATATTTTGATACTGGCTATTGATTTCTGCAGTTGAGTTGTAGAAAACACTGGACACAACCGAAACACTTTAAAAAAAAACCCAAACCAACCACCAGAGATGTTAGATGAAACAAAATCTCACTAGGATGTTTAACTCCAGAGCCTCGGGGACATTTTCTGTTTCTTCGACAGCAGTCACAGTCTTCATTCCAATGATAACCAGCAGTGCAGGCACACTGTCGCTGGGATGTGCTGTTTCCTGGATTCACTTCTATTAAAGCTTTCCCTTTAGGTGCAAGAAAAAAAGAAGAAAGGGGCTTGGAAATTAAGACCACACATATGCCTTTCCTTCAAAGCAATGGTGCTCTAGGTTAGTTGGGTTGTTGATATACCATGAATTTGAAAGAAACTACCCTTTATTCTCATGTATAAGTCTTGGAATTTTAGGGGAGAAACTCAACCAAAAAACCTAGGTAGACTTATCTATGAGTTAATGTGACGAGCTCTTATATATATGAAGCATCCCCTTCTCTGAGTAGATTGGCAGAAGTCCATCCTGAGAGAACCTGAAACAGGCAGCGACCATCACCACTCTCTCCACTATGGTGCCACTTCTGGTCTTTTTGAATACCTGGATGGGGGAATGGCAGCATTAACTAGGGGTGGCTTGCCCCCTGAGCTGGCATGGCTATTTCCCTGTCCACAGAATGACCCTTAACTTATCTATAGATCAGGGCTGTCCAACTGGCGGCCCTGGGGCCGGATCCGGCCCCCCAGCCTGTTGGGCACGGCCCCCGCTATGCCCCCGGCCGCCATTTAAAAATTTTTTTAAAAAAAATTCTATTTTTAAAAAAAAAATGGCGACCGGGGGAGGGGAGGGGGAGGCGGGGCAGGGAGGAGGAAGAGAGCTAGCTCCTCCTTCCTGCACCGCCCCCTCCGTCCCTCTCTCCGCGCCGCCGATTGCATCGGCGCCGGTGAGAGAGGGACAAGGGTGGTACAAGAAGGAGGAAGAGGGCTAGCTCCTCCTCCCTGCACCGCCCTCTTCTTCCCTCTCTCGCCGGCGCCGATGCCTTGCAAGGGAGGGGGGGTCCCCCGGCGGCGCCCCCCTCCCTTGCACAGCATCGCAGCAGCGGCTGGGGCCCGCGCGGGTTGCGGCGGCGGCCGGGATGCTTTGCAAAGGGAGGGTCCCCGGCGGCACCCCTCCCTTGCAAAGCATTGCAGCAGCGGCTGAAGCCAGCACCGGTTTCTGCGGCTGCTGGGATGCTTTGCAAGGGAGGGGTCCCCGGCACCCCCTCCCTTGCAAAGCATCGCAGCAGCGGCTGAAGCCAGCGCCGGTTTTCTGCGGCTGCCGGGATTCTTTGCAAGGGAGGGGGTCCCCGGTGGCGCCTCTCTCCCTTCCAAGGCATCCCGGCAGCAGCTGAAGCCGGCGAAACCGCCAGCTTCATCTGTGGCTAGGATGCCTTGGAAGGGAGGGGGGTGCCGCGTGGCTCCTCCCTCTCTCCCAAAGCTTCCCGGCAGCCGGGGGCGGGGCTGGGGGCGGGGCCAGGGGCGGGGCCAGGGGCGGGGCCGGGCGGCCCCCCAGGTCATCAGTGACCTGGAATCCGGCCCTTGGCAGGTTAGAAGTTGGACAGCACTGCTATAGATCATAAAGGTAAAGGATCATAAAGGTAAAGATTTCCCCTTGGCAAAAACTACAAGGGGGAAAAAAGCAAGGCAAAGGGAAACTGACCTAGAAAGTGAATTACTCGAGAATAATTGATAATGGTAGTGATATATTGATGTTAATCTAATCAATATAATAAAGAAATAATGACTGGGTGTATTCGTCAAGTAAATTATTTGGGTAAATTTTTCTAGCTCAGCATGCGAGCTACTTATAAAACAACCAAGTCAAAATGATCTACCTACCCACTACAAAAATGTGAAACCTATAACACAATATCTGCTGTGAACTGGGTTTTCTGAGTCCACACTGCCATATAATCCGATTCAAAGCAGATAACATGAGGTTTTATTCAACTGTGTGGAAAGGACCTCAGATAACCCAGGGCCCTTCCACACATCCTATTTTACAGTTGACACGCACAAACTGATTTCTTACTACTGGACGAATTGCTGCCAAATTTGGCCACAAGACACCTACAAGGAGTGACCATCACTAAAAATTGATTTTGTCATTTGGGAGTTGTAGTTGCTGGAATGTATAGTTAACCTACAATCAAATAGCATTCTGAACTCCACCAACAACAGAATTGGGGCAGACTTCACACACAGAACCCCCACAACCAACAGCAAACATTCAAGGCAGAGACGAAGGAATGGAAGGAAGGAATGAGGAAGGGAGGAAACAGGAAGGAAAGAAGGCAAGGCAAGAAGGAGGGGAGAAAGGAAGGAAAGGAAGAAAGGAAGGAAAGGAAGAAAGAAAGGAGATGATGAAGGAAGGGAAAGGAGGGAGAGAGGGGGGGAGGGAAGAACAGAAGGGAGGAAGGGAAAGAAGGGAAGGAAGAAAGGATGGGAAGTAGGGAAGGAAAGAAAGAGGGAAGGAAAAAAAGGGAAGAAGGAAGGAAGGAAAGAGAGCGAGGAGGAGGGAAAGGGAGGGAGAAAAGAGGAAGCCCCTTCACCGGCTTACCAACAGGCAGCTCTGAGTCCCAGTCCATGCTGCAGCAGCCGCACTTGGAGCCACCTCTGGCTGCACCCCTTCCCCACACCCTCTCGTTCCCACCGAAATAGTAGGGAAAACGGTGCACATGACGTCATGGCGGTGGCGGAAATGGCCTGGGAGCCATACACACCGTGTATGGCTCCCATATGGGCCATAGCGATGCCGGTCATGCTGCCTGGGCGGCGTTGGGAGCCTGCAGGGCGGGACTGAGCTTTCCTCCCACCCTGCCTGCAATCAACCAGCATGCCCTACGCGATCGACCAGTAGATCGCAATCTACCTAATGAGCATCCCTGTTCTAGATGGTAAGTCCCAATCAGTATGAAAGTAAACAGTACTCTAGCTGTAAGGGAATAATCCAGTGTAAATCGGCAAATAATCTGCATTGTAACAGAGAATATATATACCAAACCATTTATATCTGAATCCTGGTCATAGAAAGAAGCAAACAAATATCAACATACATTTGTACAACTAGGTGAGAGAATAATCCGGTGTAAATCGGCAAATAATCTGGATTATAACAGAGAATATATGTACCAAACAATTTATATCTGAATACTAGTGCTGGAAAGAAGCAAACAAATATCGACATATCATCATGTGGTTTTGTCTGCATGTGCTACAAGTACACACATTTGCTTATGTCAGAATAGAATAGAATAACTTTATTGTCATTACATGAAATTAAATACACATTATATATGTAGAATTACAAAAACAAACAAACATAACCCCATCCTTCCACATTATAATCACTATTTTTTTAAGTAGTTGCTGATTTTGTCAACTTCTCTGGAATTTTAACAGCAACAATTTTGTGGTCTGATTTGGTACAGGAGGTGGTCCATGGAGGTGAGAGCATGAATTACCTACTGCACTGGGTGATGCCAAGTCTAGTGATGCCACTGCTCATGAAACTATAATTTCTAGGTTATCACAGGATAGAGCAAAGACAACTAAAGTGGGATCAAAGTGCTATAATTATGCAATGTGGAAGAGACCCATAGGAGCCACTGGTGCCTTCTACCTTTCAAAAAATCAGCTCCTCGAATATAATGTACAAGAAAATGGGTTCTGTATACCGGTTTACAATTTTGCATTCACAATCACAATAACGGTCAACAGCTCAGTAAGAATCACAGTCCCCTTCCACACAGCTGAACAAAATCACACATTTTCTGCTTTGAACTAAAATATATGGCACTCAGATAACCCTGTTCAAAGCAGATATTGTGGATTTTCTGCCTTGATATTCCGGGTTATATGGCTGCGTGGAAGAGCCCTCAAATAACATCTTCTCACATGTTGCTTACCATGGTCACAGATTTTACGAAGCAAGCATTTTTCTTCCTCGTTCCAGATATCTATATATTCATTTGGGCCACAAGGTTGGCATACAGTCTCTGAGATGGCAGTGCATTTAGCAGACATGTACTTTCCTGAGGAGACAGAAAGAGAGCTCTTAAAATTGACAAACAAATCTGAAATACAGGCTTTCCATTAGGGCATCATTCAACATAATACTAAAAATGAAGCTTGCCAAATGATCATTTCCAAACATTGGCCCCTATCATGAGGTGAGGTTTAGAACTACAGCCATCCTTCCACATTATCAGATTAAGCATTCAGGGACTTAATTATTTGTGGGTTGCCGGGTATTACTGCCTCTACTGCTGCCCTACAATTGAAAAGGATGTTTCTCTAGGCAGAAACTGACAATAGAATTGCACCGGAGGACTTAGAAATGCTCAGAACAATGCTCTTTCAGGTAAAAGCAGCAGCAGGTTTTTTTCCGTTTGTGTGGGGATCCCACACCCCTAATCTCCATAAATATGGAAAAACTATGTACTGTATGGAGGCTCATGTAGAAAACAGCAGCCAGGATGAGCACTTGGCAGAATGTGACCAACTACGAGGGCGAGTCAATAAGTCCGTGACTTTTTGAATTTCCCGCCTCTTAACTGAAAGGGCAACACTGCTCCTGTCAACAGGCATCTGTCAGTTGACTCCTGTCAAAATTTGAACAAGCTGTGTCATTTAGTTGGGGTTTGGCAGCCATTGATAGCAGACTACTGCATGATTTGAGGAGAAAATGGAAAAAAGTGAATTTTGTGTGCTCATTAAGCATTATTTTTGCAGAAAAACCATCACTCGACCCAAGGCTAAGCTTGGTAAATACTATGGGGACTCTGCACCATCAATTTCAATGCTAAAAAAGTGGAATTTAATTGTGGCCATACAAGCACGGAAGATGCCGAACGTTCTGGACGTCCAGTTGGGGTCTCTACACCCGGAACAATTGAAAAAAATCACAATATGATGTTGGCCAATCGGAGATTGTGGAAGCCATAGGCATCTCACATGGCTCAGTGGTTTCAATTTTAAATGATCACTTGGGTATGAGAAAACTTTCCACAAGATGGGTGCCGCGTTTGCTCACAATCGACCACAAACGCAATCGTGTGACAATTTTGCAGGAGTGTTTGGCATTGTTCAAGCGCAATATGGATGAGTGTTTGCACCATTTGGTAACCGTGGATGAAACATGGATCCACCACAACACACCAGAGACCAAACAGCAGTCAAAACAGTGGGTTTCTTGGGGTGAATCGGCGCCAAAGAAGGCTAAGGTGGGTTTGTCAGCCAATAAAGTCATGGCGACCGTTTTTTGGGATGCACGTGGTATAATCCACATTGACTACCTTCAAAAGGGTAAAACAATCAATGGCAAATGTTATGCCAACTTATTGGGTCGATTTAATGAGGAATTGGAAAAAAACGACCGCATTTGGCCAAAAAAAAAGTTCTTTTGCACCAGGACAATGCAAGGGTGCACACATGTGCGGTTGCCATGGCAACAATCCATGAATTGGGATACGAAGTGCTCCCTCATCTGCCGTATTCTCCAGATTTAGCCCCGAGTGACTATTTCTTGTTTCAAAACTTGAAGAAATGGCTCGGCGGAAAGAGATTGGACTCCAACGATGAAATCATCTCACAAATAAATACCTATTTTGATGACCTCAACAAATCTTATTTTTTGGAAGGGATAAAAAAATGGAGAAACGTTGGACAAAGTGTATAGAGCTCAAAGGAGACTACGTTGAAAAATAACATGATTTTTTAAATCCAAAAACCTGTGTCTCATTCAAAAAGTCACGAACTTATTGACCCGCCCTGGTATCAGTAGCAGTTGCAGGATCCAATGAGTAGGAAAAGAAGCTTGTTAGATTTCCTAATTTCTGCTGTGACGACCCATGAAGCTTCTTAGACTTTCTGATTTCAACCATTGTTAGGTGCACTTGAGAATCCACACATTAACAATTGCACTTGAGAAGCCAGACATAAATACACTGCTTGCCTATGTGAGAAATGAGCTCAGGAGGCACATGAGAATATGTCTCTCAAATTCCATATCGAAGCCTTCACTCCAGCTTGAAGGACATCGTCGCCTGCCTGGCTTCTAAAGGCTGCAGCCATGACTCAGGCTCTCTTACTGAGCTTTAATGACTCAGAAACACTGTCTGCTCCAAGCATGACCCTTCCTCAAGGGAAACTCTCCAACCTCTTTCAGGCCAGAGCCACAGGAGAATATGGTCATCTAGCTTTTAAACTCCAAAGCCTTGCCGACAGACCTGGTACACTTGCACTTCTCAATCATCTGATGCACACTTCTCCAGATTTCGGCCACAGTGTAGCTAAAAATATGTGTTTTCTTGCAATTAAATATTCTTTGTAAGCAATTTTAGTGATCTGTATCAAGGTACTACTGAGATTTTGGGTTTTTTACTTTTTTGAAAGTTTCAAGTTTTTTCATTTTTGATTTAAACTGCACTTTATTCTTTTTTACCGATGGTAATCCAAATTTTGCTTCTATGTTTTGTACCTCCTCCTGTTTTATGTTTTTGGTTATGATTTCAGATTTGACCTGATTTAATTTAAAACCTGAGATTTTTCCACATTCTTCGATTTTGTTTAGCCAATTTTTTATGTTCTCCATTGGGTTTTCTATGATGCATACCAAATCATCTGCAAATGCATAAATTTTATATTTGTGGACAGGCCCAGATCAACACTTTTGGCGCCCTAGGCCACAGTTTGGAATTACCCCCTGCCCCTGCCTCGCGTCGCCGCATTACAGAGGCCTATGCCCATTCTCTCCTGCTCCCCTCAACCCTTCCTCCTCTTCTCCCCCGACATCCAACCATTCTCCGCTGAGGCTCCTCCCCACACCGGGAACGTGCGCCTGGCAATCCCAAAGAACGACGGGTCCCAGCATGCCCTGCGGCTGAGAGGCTGGCGCCACCGCTGCATCCCAGCAGCCCCCGTGGCCTCGTAGGCGGCTCCGCAGCCTTGTGCTGGGTGCGCGAAGGGCAGCGGCTGCAGAGAGTCGGGGCCTTCCTCCGCCTCAGGAGCCAATCGCGACCAGCATGGGCTGAAGGAAGAGACCTCTGAGGAGTCTTTTCCTCGGAGGAAGCCTCTTCCTTCAGCCCATGCTTGTCGCGATGCTCCTCCTCTTTCTCCTCATGCTGCTGCTGCTGCTGCCTCATGAGGAGGAAGAGGAGGAGCATCGCAATCAGCATGGGCTTAAGGAAGAGGCCTCCTCCGAGGAAAAGACTCCGAGGAGGTCTCTTCCTTCAGCCCATGCTGGTCGCGATTGGCTCCTGAGGCGGAGGAAAGCCCCGACTCTCTGCAGCCACTGCCCTCCGTGCACCCAGCGCGAGGCCGCAGAGCCGCCTTCGAGGCTGTGGGGGCTGCCAGGCTGCGGCGGTGGCACCAGCCTCTCAGCCGCGGGGCATATTCATCCTCTTCCTCCTCATGCTGCTGCTGCTGCCCTGGTCACGTGGTGCGCCCTCTGCCGGGTCACGTGGGGGCTGGCTCCCAGCTGTATTGTCTGCAGGGCGTCGAGGAGGTTGCCCCCCCTCCTTCCTTCTGCCTTCCTTCCTTTTGAGTACCAGGCAGCAGGAGCCAATCGCGGCACGATATTTTAAATTATTTTATAACATTTTTATTTTAAAAATTTTTGGAGGGCTGTGATCTCCCCCCCCCCCCGTGGCTCGCGCCCCTAAGCCATGGCCTTGTTGGCCCTATGGGTAATCTGGGCCTGTTTGTAGAGATTGTGGAGACCCAAACAAATTATACCTATACTTATTGTTTAAAGAAAAATGTATTAAAATTTCTGTATAGATGGTAAATTACTCCAGTCCAATTAGCAAAAATATATAAAAATAATGAATCTAATTGCTGGAAATGCCAACAAAATAAAGGGACATTTTTCCACCAGTGGTGGTCATGTGAGGTGGTGAGAAAATATTGGAGAATGGTCCACAAAATGACGCAAGAAAAACTTCAAATTAACTTCAACCTAAAACCAGAAAAATACCTGCTAAGTATTGTAGATCAAAAAAAGCGGAAAAGAAATGGAAAAAATATTAACATAGATTACTTCTACCGCCAGGATCACACTGGCACGATATTGGAAAGTAAAGGAAATACCGAACGAAGAAGAGTGGCTTCTCAAGCTTATAGAAATTGCAGAAATGGACCAATTGGCAACATTGCTAAGAAGTAATTCAACAAAACAATTCAAGTGATTTGAATATAAACATAAGAATATAAACTTGAAAGGACTATGGATTTAAATATTAGAACTTATAATTATAGAAGTTATCTTTGTATTTAAAGCTTGTAGCACAACGAGAAATCAACCTGATTTTAGTTGTCCCTTTTGTTTCTCATCCCAACCCCTTTCCTCCCCTTCCTTTCCTGTATTAATCTCCACTGTATAATTGTGTAGGTAAGGTTTATTTCTGTGTAGATGTTGTATTATGTAAGTCAGTGTTTTTCAACCTTTTTTTAGCACATTTTTTACATTTACAAAATCCTGGGGCACACCACAAACCAAAATGACACAAAATGACACTCTAACACAGTAATACATATAGTTAACATGTTTTTAAATGTATTTATACACTCAGTGTGAAACCTGGGCCTGTTTCGATGGACACAACATAGATATCCTGGCAGGAATGGCAGAAAGACACAAACTTCCCACACAGAACTCCCATAATCAAGAGAAAATACTATAAGAGTTTGGTGGGCATTGACCTTGGGTTTTGGAGTTGTAGTTCACCTATATCCAGAGAGCACTGTGGACCCAAACAATGTTGGATCAGGACCAAACGTGGCATGAATACTCAATATCCCCAAATGTGAACACAGATGGGGTTTGGGGAAAATAGACCTTGACATTTGGGAGTTACAGTTTCTGGGATTTATAGTTAGCACACAATCAAAGAGCATCCTGAACTCTTGCAACAATGGAATTGAACCAAACTTGGCATATTGAACTCTCATTACCAACAGAAAGTACTGAAAGGGTTTGCTTGGGAATTGACCTTGAGTTTGGAAGTTGTAGTTCACCTAACCCAGAGAGCACTGTGGACTCAAACAATGTTATGTTATGTTGTTGTTTCTTTTCTATCCAGAACCACAATGTTGGAAGGAGGCTCAACTGCTTCTTTTATCTGCAGCATGCAAGCAATAAACCAATACCGAGTGAAAGTCATTTTGTAGCTTCTTATCTTATCAGCTCCTAGGCAAAGCCGTTATAAGACATGCTTGAAAAAACTGAACTAATTGATCTTCTGGGAAATGTGTATAGCACTTCCCAGTGTTCAAAGTGCTTCACAACTAGTTGTAACCCTGCAACAACTCCATAAGGAGATTTGGCAATGTTAACCCTCATATTGCAGCTGGGTGAACTGGAGCTCAAAGTATCGTGCCTATGGCCACTGGCAGAGGCAAAAAAAAACCTGAATTGTGGGTAATTAATAATACATAATGGCACGTTGCATAAGAAGCACGTGTCCTCCTGTATAAGACCAATCAAACTCAACAATCAGCCTTTAGTCGAGTCCAGAGGACACTTGATGAATTTCAAAAGTAAGTAAAGATGATGAGTCTTTTGCAACTGCTTATACAGACCCTGGGGTGCAGAAGTGTGACATTTGAACTTATCTTTCCTATTTCCATGTCAGAGTAATTAAGAATATACTCTCTTCAAATGGAGAATTAGGATGTGACATGTCAAAAGTTGATGCCCCCACTCCCTTTTAAAAGAATAACGAAGGGGAATGCAATTAGTTTTAAGTAATTTTAAAACCAAGGACATCAACACAGAGCTTTTTGAATAATAAGCAACATTTACATTAGTTACACCTTACTACAGGTTGTTAGTAAGATGTAACTAATGTATTTTGAAAGCAACATGTTAACAGCATGTTATTAAGGAGTATTTTTTTTAGGTGCTGAATAAAAACATGAACAAAACCAAAATAATGCTAATAATAAAATGCAAAGATACATAATGGAGGATGCCCATTGGGATCAGAAGTGTTCCATATTTCAGATTCTTTTCCGATTTGGAATACTTTTGGCCTGCACCAATAGTGTCTAGATCCAGGGAAGTCATGCTACGTCTCTATTCTGCCTTGGTCAGACCTCACCTGGAATCACACTGTGTTCAATTCTTGGCACCACAATTGAAGGGAGATGTTGACAAGCTGGAATGTGTCCAGAGGAGGGCAACCAAAATGATGTAGGGTCTGGAGAACAAGCCCTATGAGGAGCGGCTTAAAGAGCTGGGCATGTTTAGCCTTCAGAAGAGAAGGATGAGGAGACATGATAGCCATGTATAAATATGTGAGTGGAGATCATAGGAAGGAGCAAGCTTGTTTTCTGATGCTCTGGAGACTGGGACACAGAACAATGGCTTCAAACTACAGGGAAGGAGATGCCACCTGAACACGAGGAAGAACTTCCTGGCTGTGAGAGTCATTCAGCAGTGGAACTCTCTACCCCGGATTGTGGTGGAGGTTCCTTCTTTGGAGGCTTTTAAGCAGAGGCTGGATGGCCATCTGTCGAGGATGCTTTGAATGCGATTTTCCTGGATGGCCCACAAGGTCTCTTCCAACTCTATGATTCTATGAATATATTAGCTGTTAACAACAACTCCAAGCCGAATAATTTACTGGCTCTTTCATTAAAGCCAACCGAGTTGCACCCAAATGTGCCTGGAAGCACAGGCTTCAGAGGAAATTAAAATGCATTCAGTTTTGGGGAAGAATTAGAATGTGAGTCAGGAATGTTTCATTCACAGAAAAGACAATTAGATTGTGCAACACTAGTGAGTCATCCTTATTCAATTAATCTGCAAACCTCCCCCTTTCTTCTTCTTTTCTCCAGACCTTCCTCTCTTCCACAATTACAGCGGTCTTACCCCTCCTTCACAGTGGGATCTTTAATTACCATCTATAATAAACTCCTTCCCCTTTCTCCCTAACTTCTATATTTTTTTAGTTTCAAAAGTGTCTGGCAAACAGCAGGGCAGGAGGAGAAGCTCAGCAAGAGTGAGTACGGGGATCAGCAGCGCCCCACCCCCCTCTCGCAACCGGGAGGCACGTACCGGACTGGGCTCTTGGCTAGGCTGCAAGGGACACATCGCACCTGGGAGCGGGCTCAAAGAGTAAGAGGGAACCCCCCACCCCACCCCCACAGGGAAGAGCATATTGGGAACCTCCAACCACCCCAGGACAGGGAAGAAAAACAGTCAGGATGAGAACCAAGATGGCGGCCGAGCTCCTCTAGACCCGGGAAGGGGGAAGAAGACAAGGACTTGTGGCGGGAACGCCATCTTGAGCAAGAGAAGTGGAGCACTTTTGACAGGGAGGCAGGGGGCGGGGCTAAAGGGGGGGAATAGACAGGAGGTGGAGCAACCCAAAGCCCTCTCTCTAATACACAACAGGGAGGAAAGGCATTCTAAATAAGTGAATAACTGAACAAGTAAACAAACAACAAATAAATAAAAATGTACACCTCAAGAGTAAAAGAGCGGAGGATGAGACAGGAAGAGGGATCAGAAGAGGAGGAAATAACTCTGGGGATGTCTCGCAGAGCTGCGAAAGATAGGGAAGGCCCAAGACGGTTTCCTGCGGAGGATGGATGCCATGCTGTCCCGGCAGGAAGACCAAATGGGCGCGAACCGGGGCATCCCTTACAGGAAAGATCAGAACCAAATGAAGAGGCTCCCCACAGGGCCAGGGGGTTGCCGATCTTCTATGAGGATGGAGAGGACGCCCCCTGGTCAAGGGAGAGAGCACAACAATATGTGCAGGCGGAGCGGAGAGAGGGAAGGAGAACGTTAAGCCGGGGGCAGGATCAGAGGAAAGAGGACCACACCCCAGAAGTAGCGAGGCAGACCTGCTGGATGCAGCAGGAATGACCTCGAAGAGCCCTAACACCTCTGCTCCCCAAGAAAGAGAAGAGGGAAGAACCAAGAGGTCACTGCAACACCCAAAACCCCAGCCGGGATGCAGCTAAGAAGGACGGCAAAAAGAATGGGACGCAGCTCACTAGGAAGAGAGGCTGGACGGGAGCAACCCAGCAAGAAAGGAAGAATAATCTGAAGAAAAGCTGCCCTTATTCTCTTGAGGCGTATTTCAGGCCTACGAGATGTGGCTTCCCGGGGATGGACACGTAATGCCTCGAGATCGCCTAGGGAGAACGGCTAGGATGGAGGTTGGAGGACGTGAAGGGGCACGGGTCCGGCTACGCTGGAAGACAGGGAACGGACAATGGGCATCAAACGCTGGAAAGATTTTGGAGGCTGCAGGAAAAAACAAAAGTTCTTTCAAAAGGACAAAAGCTAAAAACAACAGATTGCTCTCAGATACAGAGGGTTAGGAAGGCACGTCTCGGAAAAAGAAGGAAAAAGGAGCCTAGAAAGAAGACCTGTAAAAATGAAGTGACCAGCTCAACAAGGAGGGAGACTGCAAGAGAACACGAAGGAGCACCCATGAACAAGAACCCTAGAAGGAAACAAGCTATTCCTGTCTTTATCTCTTCCCATCACCATTACCCATCACTAGCCTTCCCAGAACCCGGACCAAGCAGCCTCCTTCACCGCCCACCACCCTTACTCCTTTCTACCCCCCATCCCTTGCCACCACCACCCCCCAGCACCACCACCCCCTTCCCACTCCCTCTACCCCCCTCCCATCACCATACTCAGCCTCTCCTTTATTTTTCCTACTGTCCTGTCCCTGAGACTGTTCCCCCACTTTCACTGTTTGTTTGTTTATGGAAAAACCCCAATAATATATATATTTTTTAAAAAGTGTCTGGCAATGAGTCTTTTTCTCTCACTCTCTCCCTCCCACACTCTTTTCTCCCCCTTTCTGCCGTTGTTTGAGACACGTATATGCCATTGTGATCCAGGATTCTGAATAGTAATTTTTGGATTACAGCACCTTGTTGTACTCCAAATACCAGGGGCGGCCCGAGCTCTCCGGGGGAATAAGCGAACTTTATTTTTGCGCTCCCCGGCGGCTCCCGGCGGCTCCGGCTGCGCCCGTGCATGCGCCAGACTCCGAGCGCTCGGCGGAGGAACGGGGGGGAAGAGGGGACTCACGGGGTGGGCTCGCGCTCACGGACCCGGACGAGCAGCAGGAGGAGGGGGAGGCCACAAGGGCGGCCCCTTGGACGCAGCAGCAGCAGCAGCGCCCGGAAGGGCCGAAGCCAGAGGCGCATCTTCGTGATGTCACGTCGCGCCTCTGCCGAGGAGGAAGGGGAGGAAGGCCCCGCCCCGCCGCGCTGTAAGGACGCCCGGAAGGAGAGACGCCGGAGGGAGGGAGGGAAGGAGGAAGAGGCCGCCACGCCTCCGCAGGGCTCCCTCCCTCCGGCGTCTCTCCTTCCGGGCGTCCTTACAGCGCGCGGCCGGCGAGGCCTTCCTCCCCTTCCTCCTCGGCAGAGGCGTGACGAAGTGACGTCACGAAGATGCGCCTCTGGCTTCGGGCCTTCCGGGTGCTGCTGCCGCTGCATCTCCGTGGGGGCAGCCCTCGTGGCCTCCCCTCCTGCTCCTCCTCGGGTCTGTGAGCGGCGAGCCCGCCCGTGAGTCCCCCTCCCCCGTTCCTCCGTGCCGCCGGCTGGCTGCGGCGACACGGCGGCGGCGGGCGGAGCGCCCCTCCCAGGTGGCCACGTCCCCTCCGGGAAACGCCCTACGCGACTGCATAGGTCGCTGAATAGGGAAGGCCGGCCCTGCCAAATACTAATGTTTACAAGCTTTATAATAGACATGTGATAAACATGTCATTGGGCTCTACTTTCTTCCATCTCAAATGGGGGGAAAATGCTTTTTACGTTCTGCATCAAAGAGTAATATAATTCATTAATAAAGAACACTGACTTAAGATATAAGTTTCCTCAATTTTTAAAAAGAACTAGCTGTGCCCTGCCATGCGTTGCTGTGGCCTATAGTAAGAATTTTCAAAGTAGATATCTGGACTATTATGAAACAGAGGTACCTACCTATTCCGTCCCCCCCTTTCTCTTCCCCATTCTCTCCTTTCTTCCTTCTCTACCTCTTTACCTTTGAAAGACGCCTGAATCGAGGGCTGCCCTCAGCATCCAGCCAATCAACAGGACCCCGGCGAGGGGCTTAATCTTCTGGATCAGCCATTTCGAGAGAGCCACCCTCCCACGGGCCTGATTTTGAGGCTGGCGGAGGCGTCAAAATCCAAAGATGGTGGGCCTCCCTTCCCCTCCCCAGCTTCCTCCAGCTCTCCGCCGCTTCCATTCCCTCCCCGACTTCCTCAGCTTACTTCACCCTCCTCGTCTTCCTCCTCCTCGCTTCCAAGCCTCCTCCTCATCCTTCATTATCTTTCTCTCCTTTTATTCTTCCCTCCCTCTTTCTCAGCTAGTGGCGGCAGCGATGTGCTAGCGGGATACAGCCAGGCACCACTGCGCATGTGCCGGCCACCTTGGGTGCGGGACAAGCTGGGAAATGTAGTCCCCCAACTGTTTTCGGATTTGTAAGTGATTGTCTTTTTTTTCTTAAATTTTTCAGAGTGCTGGTCACACCTAGGACTGTTTGGCGTTGTGTGACCCAATTTGGTGTGTTTTCGTTCAGGGGTTTTTGTTGTTTTTAAGGTACTAATTACGACACGAGCATTTTTATATATTAAGAAGAAGAACTTTACCCCTGAATAAAAAAAATTCTTTAGCATTTTTACCTGGTTCACATTTGGTGCAGCATTTCCCAGCGTATTCATAGTGTTGGTCGTTTTTACAAGGAGGGGTGATTTGTATGGAAAACTGAAGGAGAAAAAAGAGAGAAACAATGAGATAACATTAAGGGGAGGCCTTCTTAAATTGAGAAATCTTTTGTGGAAATCAAAATTGTATGAGTTTTGCTTGTGTTTTGAATCACTGTTGTACAAATGACATACAGACATCAAAGGTGAATTGAGAAGATGCATCTAATATGCAATTGTATTGACTTATTTCATGGAAATATCAAAAGAGCCAGGCAATGTGTTGTCGAAGGCTTTCATGGCTGGAATCACTGGATTGCGGTGAGTTTTCCGGGTTGTATGACCCGGAAAACGCTAAATCAGGACAGTAAATAAAGAGCAACACTCAAAAACAGGAGAATTCCATACAGGAAATCATCAGAACCAGCTAACACCTCCCAACAAAGGATTCCCCAGGCAGGAAGCAGCCAGGCTTTGAAGCTGCAAGGCCATGCAATGCTAACCAAGGTGGCCAGTTGCAACATTTACACTTGCTTCAAACAAACAGGAGTTCTTTCTCCCACCCTGGACATTCCACAGATATATAAATCTCCTTTGCCTAGTTTCCAACAGATCGCAAAACCTCTGAGGATGCCTGCCATAGATGTGGGTGAAGCGTCTGCAACATGG
Source organism: Anolis apletophallus (assembly GCA_030556195.1). NCBI lineage: Eukaryota > Metazoa > Chordata > Lepidosauria > Squamata > Anolidae > Anolis > Anolis apletophallus. The sequence goes on along the minus strand of JARBWK010000007.1, from coordinate 42,980,881 downwards.
ACAGTCAGTGCGGAAAATTCACAGCCACCCGGGCCAGACAATGTCATTTTTATTTTGTTGTCCTCTGATGATGTCCCACCACTTCTTTTTTTGCTTTCTTTCTTTCCTCAAACAGGAAAAGAGAAAGCAAAAAATAGAAGAGCTGCACACTATTTCTTAGAATCGGGGGTGCATATATATCTTTTTTTTTTCCTGTTGGTGGTACTGAAATTAGTGTGCACCTTACAATCAATGGCATCTCAGAATCGAAAAAAAAATTCAGAATATTCTTTTATTTCTGACAAGATGCAAGCAAAACACAGATATTCTCCATGTTCTTTCTTTGCCGAGGTATCAAGTCATGCACCAGTCATTAGCAAGTATAGACAGATGGCGCCTAGTATGCCAAATCAAAGGACACAGGACCCTTCCAGCCAAGTCCTATATCCCAGGTTCTGATCACAGGTTTTCTGTTTATCCCAGGTTATCTGGCAGTGCAGACTCATATAATCCTGGGATATAGGGCCTGGCTGGAAGGGCCCACAGTTACCGAGTCTTCTCCATGGAATTTCTGTAGTAAGGAAACTGATAGAAGCAGTATGGAACACAATGTTGTCTGGAGCTTCCTCCCATCACCAAAAGTCAGAAAAGTTACTTTTTTTGGATTGCACACCGAGAAGCGCTAGCCACAAAGGTTTGGGAATGTAAAGGTAAAAGGTTTCCCCTGACATTAAGTCCTGTTGTGTCCAACTCTGAGGGTTAGTGCTCATCTCCATTTCGAAGCCAAAGAGCCGGCATTGTCCATAGACACCTCCAAGGTCATGTGGCCAGCATGACTGAATGGAGCGCCATTTCCTTCCTGGGAGTAGACCCTATTGATCTACTCACATTCTGCATGTTTTCGAACTGCTGGGTTGGCAGATGGCAGATGGGAGTTCATGCCACTCTTTGGATTGGAACCTGCAACCTTTTGGGCAGCAAGTTCAGCAGCTCAGCGCTATAACCCACTGTGCCACCCGGGGGCGGGGGGGGGTGGTGGAAAGTACATCTTTGAAAATCACCTCCACTGTCACAAAACTATATGAACAAAGTGCCTACACTTTAATAATAATAATAAATAAACTTTATTTATACCCGCCACCATCTCCCCAATGGGGACTCAGGGCAGCTTACATGAGGCCAAGCCCAACAATGCATTACATAAAAATAATACAAAACAAAACACAAGTAAATAAGTCATAAAAAGCACTAAACAATCTGTATCTATCTATCTATATAATAAAAGAGAATGTTTGTATGTTTGTTTGTATGTTTGTATGTATGTGGCAGCATTCTGATTGGCTCCCAGCCTCTACATTCCGACAACATGATTGGTTGCCACTGAGGGAGTATTTGCATAAGCCAAGGTTGGCCAGCACCACCAACATTCCGACACTCTAAAGTGGCAGGGGGGGGGGGGGGGTAAGAAAAAGGCCTGAGGCAGTCAGGCATGGTGGGAGTTTAAGGCCAAAACACTTTGCGGCCCCCAACAATGACAGACTTGGCACACAGAAAGCCCAACATCCACTCTACATCCTGGTGCAGTTTGAGGGAGGATGGAACATGGATGACGGGACTTGCAGTACTTGAACTCACTTCCTTAGAGCACTGTGGCCCACACCAATGACGGATCAGGACCAAACTTGGCACACAGAGCCCCAATGGCCCACTTTACAACCAATGCAGACCAAACTTGGCACACAGAGCCCCCATGACCCACTCTACATCCTGCTGCACTTTGAAGGAGAATGGACCATGGATGATGGGACTTGCAGTACCTTCACATTCCTCCTGAAAACAATGCGACCCTCATCCAATCACCAATAAAGCCCAAACCTGGCACACAGAGCCTCCATGACCCACTCTACATCCTGCTGCAGTTTGGAGGACGGTGGACCACAGATGATGGGAGTTGCAGTACATTCAATAATTTCATTATACCACTGCCACTCCCAATAATGATAGATCAAGGCCAAGCTTGCCAGACAGAGCCTCAATGACCCACTCTACATCCTGGTGCTGTTTGGAGGAGGGTGGCCCATGGACGATGGGATTCGCAGTGCCTTCGCTAACTTCCCGACACCACTGTGAACCACATAAATAACTGCTAAAGACCAACTCATACGTTTCTCAAATAACCCGGGCAGCGCCGGGTCACCAAGCTAGTATAAAATAAGAAAAAAACTTCACCTGGAAAGTGCACCTAGATGAGAGTCCAAGAAATACAGTATAAGTCAGTGTTTCTCAACCTTCCTAATGCTGCGACCCCTTAATACAGTTCCTCATGTTGTGGTGACCCCTAACCATTATTTTCATTGCTACTTCATAACTGTATTTTTGAGGGGGGTTGATTTTGTCATTTGGAAGTTGTATTTGCTGGGATTTATAGTTCACCCACAGTCAAAGAGCATTCTGAACTCCCCAACAATGGAATTGAACCAAACTTGGCACAAAAAACTCCCATGACCAACAGCAAATACTGGAAGTGTTTGGTGGGCATTGACCTTGAGTTTGGGAGTTGTAGTTCACCTACATCCAGAGAGCACTATAGACTCAACAATGATGGATCTGGGCCACACTTGACACTAAGCCTCAATATACCCAAATGTGAACACTGGTGGAGTTTGGGGGAAAATAGATCTTGTAGTTGCTGGGATTTGTAGTTCACCTACAATCAAAGAGCCCCTTGCACCCTACCAATGATAGAATCCGGTCAAACTTCCTACACAGAACCCTCATGCCTTGAAGGGACTAGCTGGCGTGAGCCTCCATCCCACCTTACACACTCTCCTTCACCCAGACATGCGCATCATGTTGCCATACGCCAAGCACGCCTGGTCTCCCCCGGCTTGGTCTCAGAAACAGCCCTCCCCTTGGCTGGGAGGGCTGCCAATCACAGCAGAGGAGAGCTTTAGGTGGGAGAATTCACAGTCTGTTTCCAAAAAGAAAGAGAAGGGCAAGCAGAGTGATTGCTTCCTAAGACCATCATAAATATATGTTTTCTGATGGTCTTTGGCGACCCCTCTGAAACCCTCTCGTGACCCCCCCTGGGGGTCCCGACCCTCAGGTTGAGAAACACTGGTATAAGTGGTGGGGGGGGGGGGGAGGCTATATTTATCTAAAGTGGTTTCAGAGAGTCAGTATTTACTAGAATATACACATATGTTTCATTTGTTCTGTGGTGCTCAAAGTCAAACAGGTTTTGTAAAACACCAGAAAAACTTGAAATACCAGTTTACCAGACACAAAAGTATAATAAGCGTGTCTACCACAGGCAGCAAAGGTTCTGTCAAATGACTTTAGTTCTCTGGGAAAACTATCTATTTCCAGTAACAGCTCTAAAAGCTAGATCTTTAACCTTTAGAAATGCTTCTCCTTTTCCTTTTAATTGGAAATCTGAATAGGTTTCCATAGCTACCACCTTTTAAAAAATGGGATAAAATAATTATTGACACGTGTTTTATGGCATCAAATTCCCAAACCAGAAGATAACCTTAGCGACAAGGGGAATTCCCAGTTTTCATAAGAAATATAATCCATTCCTTTCCAAAACAGGTCAATAATGGGCTATGCATTTCTCATCATTTTAGATCAGTGTTTCTCATCCTGGGGGTCGGGACCCCCAGAGGGGTCGCAAGAGGGTTTCAGAGGGGTCGCCAAAGACCATCAGAAAACAAATATTTATGATGGTCTTAGGAAGCCCTTTGGCAGAGAAGATTGAAGATCTCTCCGCTTTTCCTTCTCTTTCTTTTTGGAGACAGACTGCGAATTCTCCCACCTAAAGCTCTACTCTGCTGTGATTGGCAGGCCTCCCAGTTAGGGGAGGGCTATTTCTGAGACTCCAAGCAGGGAGGGGAGAGCAGGCATGCTTGGCGCATGGCAACATGATGCGCATGTGTGGGGTGTGGGAGAGTGTGTGAGGTGGGATGGAGGTTCACACCAGCTAGTCCCTTCAAGGCATGAGGGTTCTGTGTATGAAGTTTGACCCAATTCTATCATTGGTGGGGTGCAAGGAGCTCTTTGATTGTAGATGAACTATAAATCCCAGCAACTACAACTCCCAAATGTCAATATCTATTTTCCCCAAACTCTACCAGTGTTCACATTTGGGTATATTGAGGATTAGTGTCAAGTGTGGCCCAGATCCATCATTGTTGAGTCTATAGTGGTCTCTGGATGTAGGTGAACTACAACTCCCAAACTCAAGGTCAATGCCCACCTAAACACTTCCAGCATTTGCTGTTGGTCATGGGAGTTTTTTGTGCCAAGTTTGGTTCAATTTCATTGTTGGTGAGTTCAGAATGCTCTTTGATTGTGGGTGAACTATAAATTCCAGCAACTACAACTTCCAAAGCACAAAATCAAACCCACCCACCCCCCTCAAAAATACAGTTATGAAGTAGCAATGAAAATAATGGTTAGGGGTCACAACAACATGAGGAAATGTATTAAGGGGTCACAGCATTAGGAAGGTTGAGAAACACTGTTTTAGATAGTGATTTGGTAGACTCGCTCAAATTGATCAAATAATACTACAGGTCTGGCTATTATTATTTTATTTTGGCTGATTTATTGACCAGTCCTCTATGGATTTGTCTGGCAATAACCTATAATTCTGACAAAGGAACATACAAAGTGTAAGATTTTAAACAATTATGTAGGAAAGTCATGGCCTTTCAGCAGGCCCGGATTACCCTTAAGGCCAACCTAGGCCATGGCCTAGGGGCGCAAGCCGAGGGGGGCGCAGATCACAGACCCAAAAAAATGTTGTTGCAGCCCCTGAGGGCGAAACGTCAGGAGAGCGTGCTTCTGGGAGGAAATGGGGCCAGGCGGCCACAAGGAGTACTCCGCGCCCCCCAGGGGGACCCTGCCGCCCGAGAGGACCTTCCTTCCATGCAGGGAGGGAAGGGGGGAGGGAGTCGCCCCTCCGAGAGGCCGTGGCCGGCGGAGGAGAAGGGGAGGGTGGCTGCCCCGTGGGGATCCTCTTCTCCCCCGCCCCCCTCAGGCGCTCCTTCCCAGGCCCCGCCCTCCATTCTGCCCTCCCCTCCCAGAAGCCTCAGCTGCCGTGGCCCAAGGACCGTGGATTCCGAGGGGTGGAGTCTGAGGAAAGCGAGAGGGAGGGAGGGAAGGAGGGGGCGGGCACTCTCCCCCCAGTCTCTCTCTCTCGTTCTGGGGCTCCGGTTACATCCTTCCGATGCGAAGACTGGTCTCCTTTTGGGGCACCTGCCCGTGGCCGCCATGTTTGTGCCAGGCGGAAGTCCAGCAAGAGGGGCGGCCTGCGCTTCCTAGAGAGGCGGCCGAAAGAGGCCTCTCTGGCGACGTGCTTCCCGCTGAGCTTACTTCCAGAGGAGAGGGGAAAGGGAATGCTTTCATGGCACCGGGGGAGGAAGGGAGGGCAAGGTAAGAGGGGTGTGTGCGCGCGTGTGCTTCCCCCTCCATCCCTCGGTCACTCGCTCTTTCCGGGGCCGAGGCCCTTTTCCCCCTTCTCCTGGCGGGTCTCCGGCCTCAGCAGGGCTTTTGCCCCAGCCTTGGCAAGGAAAGGGAGGGTGGGTTGGCCGCTTGCTCTCCCCTGGCATGGTGGTGGTGTGTGTCATCCCATGCTCAGCAGTGTCCCTGGGCCGGGGGGGGGGGAGCACAGGTGGCAACCAAGAGTCTCCTCTTGGGACCAGGCCCAAGCTGGGGGGGAGGGGAGGGGGGCTGGTCTCCAGCGAGGTCTCCCTTCCTCCCAGACAGGCGCCGGCAGAGGAGAGTGCACCCGGGTGCAGGCGCCTGCCCCAGAGGGAGACCTCCTCCATTTGGGCAGGGGAGAGGACTCGGCGGCGGCAGCATCAGCTCAGGCCCGCTGGGGAGGGAGGGAGAAGATAAGGTTTTATTTTTAGTGTGGGTTTGAGAAATGTGGGAGAGGGTGCGGTAGAGGTTGGCTTAAAGGGGGCGTAATTCCAAAGTGTGGCCTAGGGCGCAAAAAGGTGTTAATCCGGACCTGCCTTTCAGAGATCATGACCATTTGGAAAACCAGAATCTCCATAACTTTTGGAGAAAAACGGCATTCACAAGCATTTGAAAATCATAACCTTTCAGTGCTCAAAATATCTACTGTGCCATAAATACCTTGTTTCTAGATCATGCTCTCAAAAGACAAAAATAAAATAGACTTCGTCAAAAGTAACATATTGGGTTTACTCACAACCTTCATGTATTCAGCCTACAGGTACATAACTTGTCAATCCAGTTACAGATAGGTTTTGAAGTAGCTTCTCTGTACAGATAACACAGGGCATCTTTGTTATATTCAGCAGCAACAAGAGTTTGCTCTTAACAACCCAAAGTCTAATGGCGTCTCTGTGTTCTAAAATGGAGTCTGTGCTCAGAGCAGTCCCAGATCTGATCATGTGGTCTGCAGCCCCTCCCACAACTTCTCATGAAAACATAGAGCAAAGGGAAAGCTACATATCAAAACATACGTATGTAATACAGTAAGTAAACAGAATCATATATAAAGCAAATTTCTAGTGGAGGCTTGAAGAAGGTTGCTATTTCCAACAGATTTCTATGAAAAACCGAAGTACAGATAATACTGTGCATAACCCTTGTACGAAGTATTAATTTTCTTACACAGTTGGTCCTCTGTATCCATGGGTTCTGCGACCAATGATTCAACCAACTATGGCTCAAAAATATTTGAGGAGGGGGAAAATCATAAAGCAGATCTAGATTTGACTACACACCAAGCACTACGCTGATGCAGAGCATATCTTATAGAGCCTCTTACATTTTAAAGATCCTGAGGCTCTCTCCAATACAAATTTGAGCTGTTTGCCATTTTCTATAAGGGGAACCATTTTAGTATAACCTTGTATACAATGGGACCTATGCATTTGTGGATTTTGGTATCTACAAGGGGTCTTGGAAACACTATTGATATTGCAATAATTTCCTTTAAATGGTAACCCTAGTTAAAGAGTTTATACTTCCAAGTTCCACAGTTGCTGACTATTGGTCATATTTTCTTAGGCTAGTGAGATTATAAATGTAAAATACCTGGAAATTCAAATAAGGAGGACTGGTCTGTCCAAAAAGAGAGCTATGAGAGATAAATTGCTATCAAAATATAACCCAATAAAAGACTCCTTAAGTTATACCAATAGTGATGTACGGCGCTCCATGTAGCCATGCTGGCCACACGACCTTGGAGGCGTCTATGGACAACTCCGGCTCTTCAGCTTAGAAATGATGCTGAGTACCACCTCCCAGATTTGGACACGACTAGACTCAATGTCAAGGCGGAACCTTTACTTTTACTTTACTGATGTACACTGATATTTCCTCACCACTGGTGGAGAGTTTAAGATCAATTTTGTTGGTACAACTTTCTTTCTGGTAATTTGCTTTCTGAATTGTTTTACACAGGCTGGATCTACACTGCCATATAATCCAGTTTCTGAATCCTGATTATCTGCTTTGCACTGGGTTGTATGAGTCTATGCTGCCATATGATCCAGTTCAAAGCAGATAATCTGTATTCAGAAACTGGATTACATGGCAGTGTAGATCCAGCCTATGTGAAGCAATTCAGAAGATGTGGGGCTGCCCTTGAAGACAGCCCGGAAGTTTCAATTGGTCCAATGGGTGGCAGCCAGATTACTAACTGGAGCGACTTACAGGGAGCGGTCAACCCCCCTGTTTAAGGAGCTCCATTGGCTGCCGTTCATCTTCCGGTCCCAATTCAAGGTGCAGGTTCTTACCCACAAAGCCCTGAACGGGTTGGGACTCGCCTACCTATATGACTGCATCTCTGTTTACGAACCCAAGCGATCTCTCAGATTATCTGGAGAGGCCCTACTCTCGCTCCCACCACCTTTGCAGGCGCGTTTGGTGGGGACAACAGAGAGGGCCTTCTCTGTGATAGCCCCCTGACTCTGGAACGCTCTCCCCAAGGATACTAGACAAGCCCCCACATTGGCGGTTTTTAGGAGGAGCCTGAAAACGTGGCTGTTCCAATGTGCCTTCCCTGAATAAAGCAAGAACGCCCTGCTGTGATCAATTCCTGGCAAAATGTCCTCATAAGCACTTTAATGACCTGTTGGGTTGTCTGCTCCGCATTATCCTGTAAAACCTCCCTGTTACATTCATTCTACCTCTGTTCGCACCCAGTATTATTATTTTTTTAAAAAAAAAATTACATTTGGCCTGCCCAGAATGCTTTTAAACTCTATTTTATTGCTGGTGTGTAAGTATATTGATTGTATTGTTTTATTATTTGCTGTTATGTTGTTATTATGTGTTATTGGGCTTGGCCTCATGTAAGCCGACCTGAGTCCCCTTGAGGAGATGGTGGCGGGTATAAATAAAGTTAATAAATAAATCTATCTATCTATGTATATAATAAAAGTCAGTGTTTGTGGCAGTGCAGAGGGAGGAATATGTGCCAGCGTTTCGATTGGTTGCCACTGTGGGATTATGTGCATAAAGGGCTCTGATTGGCCAGCCTCAGAACTCCAACATTCTACGGCCCCAGACAGAGGGGATTGGTTGCCACTGAAATGGTATTTGCATAAAGGACTCCGATTGGCCAACCACATTCCAACATTCTAAGGTGACTCAGAGGGAAAAGGAAAGGCCTCAGGCAGTCAGCCACTGCGACCCACAGCAATAACGGATCAGGACCAAAATTGGCAAACAGGGGCCCAATGGCCCACTTCACCACCTGGTGTGGTTTAGGGCAAGATGGGCCACGAATGATGGGATTTGCAGTACCTTCACCTCATTCACTTCCCAAACAACACTGTAGCCCCTATAAATCACAGACCAGGCCCAAAATTGACAGCAAGGCTTCCTTAACTTGATTTTCCTGACTAGGCCTCAGGTCATGGGATATTGTTTAGGGCCTGAAGTGACAGTAAGGCTTCCTCAACTTGATTTTCCTGACTCTGCCAACACTCCTACGGTACTTTGGATTACAAATACCCCAGCACCCTCCTGGATTTTAGCTGGGTTCCACGTTGGAAAGATATTCCTGGAACTTAATCCTGGAACTTTGAACTGGCGGTAGTATTGGGAATTGTAGTGTCTTGTGTGGATATATCTTTGTATGTAAATGATTATTATTGTATATTTGGGTACTCACCACTATTACTAAATGTGATATATAGTATCTCTTCTTTGCACCTTTGTGTTCTTATTGTTCTATAGGCCCCCAACAATGACAGAACAAGACCAAACTTGCCACACAGATTCCCCAAGATGCACTCTACATCTTGGTGCAGTTTGAGGAAGGATGGACCATGGATGATGGGACTTGCAGTACCTTCACTCACTTCCTGAAAACAACACGACCCTCATCCAATGACCAATACAGACCAAAATTAGCACACAAAGCCCCCTTGACCCACACACTGACACTCTACACCCTGGTGCTGTTTCAAGGAGGATGGACCACAGATGATGGGACTTGAAGTACCTTCATTCAGCTTCCGAGACCGCTGCAACCCTCATCCAATGAATGATCAAGACCAAACGTGACACACAGAGCCCCCATGACCCACACTATCTTGTACTGCAGTTTGGAGGAGGGTGGACCGTGGATGATGGGACTTGAAGTACCAAAGACCAACCTTGGCACACAATGCCTTTCTCAAATAACCCAGGCACCGCTGGGTCCCCAAGCTAGTAAATAAATAAATAAGACAAATGATCAAAAAGAAGGTAGTCACAAGGAATCAACAGGGGTGAAAGGCCATGAAATCAGTCTTGGGGCTACATTTTGATAGCTTTTTACTTTAACCAGATATGATACCAACATAATTGAGCTTTAACTCTCTGCCTGTGGATTATACCAGTGTTTCCCATCCTTTTTTGAGCCACGGCACACTTTTTACATTGACAAAATCCTGGGGCACACCACCAACCAAAATGACACAAAATGACACTCTAACACAGTAATACATATAGTTAATATGTTTCTAAATGTATTTATACACTCAGTGTGAAACCTGGGCCTGTTTCGATGAACACAACATAGATATCCTGGCAGGAAAGGCAGAAAGACACAAACTTCCCACACAGAACTCCCATAACCAAGAGAAAATACTATAAGAGTTTGGTGGGCATTGACCTTGAGTTTTGGAGTTGTAGTTCGCCTACATCCAGAGAGCACTGTGGACTCAAACAATGTTGGATCAGGACCAAACTTGGCATGAATACTCAATATGCCCAAATGTGAACACAGATGGAGTTTAGGGGATATAGACCTTGACATTTGGGAGTTGTAGTTGCTGGGATTTATAGTTCCCCTACAATCAAAGAGCATTCTGAACCCCACCAATGATAGAACTGGGCCAAACTTCCCACACAGAACCTCCAGGAGGCAAGAGGAGGTCTCTACTTGGGGAAAGGGAAGCGGGCCTTCGTAACGCATGGAGAGGGAGAGACCAAGTAGACAACGGGTGGGGAGGGGGGTGTTTGTAATTTTGTGCCTTTATCGAGGTAGGTTTCTTAGGGTTTTTATACTTTAACACACTAGACTCCCCCCCCCCTTCCTGGAGGTTCCAATTTCCCACGGCCCACCTGATGATCGCTCACAGCACACTAGTGTGCCCCGGCACACTGGTTGGGAAACACTGGATTATACGACAATGTAGATGGGGCCACACCCCTCACAGCATTTCACTAAATCCAACTACGTACTTCCAGCTTAATTTTCTCCACTTTATCTTTGACAGTGCATGCAGCTCCTGGAGTGTTTTTTACGAAGACATGGCAGGTGCCCACACCTGATTATGGTGACACGGGAATAGAGAGTAAAGCCATGCCGAGTAGCTGTGTTCCAAATGTTGTGTATATTGGTTTGGCCCTCTTCCTCCTTTCTGAACATATAGTGGAAATGTTTGTAGGCACAGAGCCTATGTGTACACAACTGTGCATGCAGAGGGTTTCCCAAAATCTCACACAAGCTGAGACTTTGGGAAAGTCCAGCAGGCTTTTTTTTTTTGCATATAACAGTATATACAAAACCTTTTGTTTGTAGAAATGTACAATATTTGTTGACCTCCATGATGGATGGTGCTAAATGTGTCATTGAGATGGGACTAAGTAAGCCCCACTCTGCCATCTGGGCGTTAAGCTATGTTTGGTAATAGGGCTGTGGTTCTGTACATATGATAACATTTTTTAAAATGGATAAGCCATTGTGGGTCACTCTACACCAGTGGTTCCCAAAACTTTTTGGCCTACCGCCCCCTTTCCAGAAAAAAATTTACTCACCGCCCCCTTGAAATTAATGTTTTAAAAAATGTAATAGCAATTAAACAGAAAGATATATGTATGAATGCAGTGGTTCTCAACCTTTCTAATGCCGTGACCCACAAATAAGGTTCCTCATGTTGTGGTGACCCTCAACCATATTTCCGTTGCTACTTCATAAATAATTTTGCTACTCTTATAAATTCTAATGCAAATATTTAATATGCAGGATGAATTTTCATTGTCACAAATTGAACATAATTAAAGCATAGTGATTAATCACAAAACAATATGTCTGGGGGAGTATGGACAACGGATGATGGGATTTGCAGTACCTTCGACCAATTCCGCTCTGACTTCCACAGCCGAGACCCCATGAATGACAGACCTGGACCAAACTTGGCACACAGAACGCCCATGACCAACAGAAAATACTGGAGGGGTTTGGGAGGAATTGACAGTGATTTAGGGGAGATGTAGTTCACCTATATTTGGAGAGCACTCTGAACCCAAACAACCCTGAATCTGGATCAAATTTGGCACAAATACTCAATATGCCCAAATTTGAATACTGGTGGGGTTGGGGGGGGGGGCTTGATTTTGTCATTTGGGAGTTGCAGCTGCTGGGATTTATAGTTGACCTACAATCAAAGAGCATTTTGAACTCCACCAAAAATGGAATTGAGCCAAACTTGGCACACAAACTCCCATGACCAACAGAAAATACTGGAGGGCTTTGGAAGGAATCCACAGTGATTTAGGGGAGATGTAGTCCACCTACATTTGGAGAGCACTCTGAACCCAAACAACCATGGATTTGGATGAAACTTGGCACCAATACTCAATATGCTCAAATTTGAACACTGGTGGAGTTGTGTGGGATTGATTTTGTCACTTGGGAGTTGTAGCTGCTGGGACTTATAGTTCACCTATAATCAAAGAGTATTTTGAACTCCCAACAGCAATGGAATTGAACTAAACTTGAGCAATAGAGAACACTGGACCTTGGAAATTGGGAGCTGCTTGCATTTTCTTTCGTGCCACGGCCATCTCCTAGGAGGAGCCTGCAAACGCCACGGCGATTCAGGGGGCATTTGCAGACACGGAGGCTTTCCTTCTCCGCTGGACCAACTGGCAGGCACACACTCGCAAGCGTGTGACTGTCTCAGCCTGCCAGTTGGAATCCCTGGGCAGGCGTTGTTTGGAAACTGCAGCGCGCACCCCCTTCCTCTCCTCAACTTCACCCACGGCGCAGTCCCATATCGCCCCTTCCTTCCAAGGAACACGTTGGATTGGAAGGGGTGATACAGGACTGTGCTGTGGGCGGAGTTGAGGAGAGGAAGGGGGTGCGCGCTGCGGTTTCCAGGCAGCGCCTGCACAGGGTTTCCAACTGGCAGGCCCACACTAGCGTGCATGCGAGTTGGAATCCCGCCACTGCCCCCTTACAGGGCTCCAGTGCCCCCAAATTCTCCCGAGTCTCCCACCGCCCCCTTGGATGACCTCACCGCCCACTAAGGGGTGGTACCGCCCACTTTGGGAACCACAGCTCTACACAAATCCAAATGACTACCCAAAAAGTGTTTACACATAGTGCTTTTTCTTCTCAAGAATCTTCCTTTTTGTCTTCAGGCTGCAAGTTCCTCTTTACATGAGAACTTTTAGCAGTGACTCTAGATAGAATTTAATGGGGACAAAGGCTTCGGCTTTAGGGAACAGAATGCAAATTCACAAGTGAAAACGGAGCCAAATCAAAGAGAATAGCAGGAAATCCATACATCCAATGACAGTTCTGCTTTTCATAGGAAAAAAAGTATTCTAGTAACTCCTAGTGAACCCAATCCACAAGCTTTCTGATAAAAGGAAGTTCTGTTCCAACACGTTTTGGCCACCATAGCACATTGCAACATCGCAATTGAAGTTCTTTGTACACCAGTCCTTTGTACAGTAATATCACTCACTTCCTTGATAAGCAGCCAGCAATAAAATAATAATAAACTTCTTTCTCTTTATATTGCATAAAACATAATGTCAATATCCAACACCTGTTTATCTTCATGCAAGCTTTCACTAGAATGACAGTGCTTCGTGACAGAACTCAGTGCCTTGGATCCTATACATTAGACCTAGGTGGAATGTTGTATCAATTATAACAGAGTAAGTGAACACAAATTTAAATTTAATTGTCTCAGTTGGACTACCTGAGACTATCTATGTGGTGTTGACTCAGCGTACAGATGGGCTGCTAAGACAGGTCCATTGCCAGGTGTTCTGCTGAAGACCCTTCTGAGAATACACACACCATCAAAAATACTACAAACCATAACCAGATTTGAGGAATAGGTGTTCCATTATGTTAAGCAACATGGAGAGGCTCTGAAATAACATAAAAAGTGAACCTCTGATCTTGGATCCTCCAGAACAGCCAATTCATCCTCTTATTCTCTAGGTATTTAGAGATCTCTAGTGACCAGAAGGTCATGAGTTCTAGGCCTGCCCAGGTCGGGGTGAGCTCTCAACCAATTTGGGTAGCTCGTTGTCAACCTTTGCAACCTGAAAGACAGTTGCATCTGTCAAGTAGGAAATTTAGGTACCACTTTGTGGAGAGGCTAAATTTAACTGATTTCTGGAATGTTAAATTGCCTCTATGTCTGTCTATATATGTTGTATGTCAATGGCATTGAATTTTTTTACTGTTTATGTGCATTGTGATCCGCCCTGAGTCCCCTGCGGAGTGAGAAGGGCGGAATATAAATGACATAAATAAATAAATAAAAATAAATAGGTATGAGATTGTGTTAAGAACTGCCATCATGTGATATAGGTGCATACAGTGCTAGAGCTGCACCCTTGACTCCTACTGAGTTCAACTGAACTCTTTCCTGTGCCATTAGATTCTAAACCAGTGGTTCCCAGCCTTTTGTTTAACCAGGGACCACTTGACCAGAGACCACTTTGAGTAGTGGCCACTTTCCTACATTAGTACCAAAAGGATTACGAATCAGGTTTTGGTCAACTTTAGATTCAGTTTGGTTATTTGGGGTGCTGATTCAGAAAATTGCATTGGATAGACCACATCAGCTCTAGTTTCTGATACAGAACATATGCCATCCAGTAGTCGCCATCTGCTCGCCCACAGAAAACCATCTGTATACCTTAATAAAGCGGAATGTTTGTATGTATGTATGTATGTGTGCGGAGGGCGGAAGGGCGGATATGTGGCAGCTATTTGCATAAAGTCCTTTGATTGGCCAGCCTCGCCACTCCAAAATTCTAAGGCACCAGACAGAGGGCATTGATTGCCACTGATTAGCCAGCATCCCAGAATCCAGGCCTCTACATTCAAACAACAGGATTTCTTCCCACTGAGGGGAAAAAATGCACCATCAACATTCCCTCCCAACTTGGCTCTGTGAAAACAAAATGGATTCCTGTTTTCTCTTCCCCCTCAGCTTTTAGAAAACGGCTGCCTGCCATTCGGCCTTTTAAACTTACAGTACGACTTCATTAACTTGATTTCCCTGACTAGGCCTCAGTTAATGGGACATTGTGTATGGCCTGAATTAACAGTAACCAACCTTGGCACACTGAGCCCCTATGACCCATGATTCATTCTACTGCAGTTTGGAGTATGGAGGACCATGGATGATGGGACTTGAAGTACCATCACAGGTTATGAGATTTGTAGTACTTTCAAACTCTTCATTCCCCACAGACCAAGGCGGCCCTGAACCACAAGACCAAACTTGGCACACAGTACCCCCATGACCCACACTCCATCCTACTGCAGTTTAGAGGAGGGTGGACCATGAAGGATGGGATTTCAAGTACCTCCATTCACTTCCCAAGCCCGCTGCGACCTTCATCCAGTGCATAATCATGACCACACTTGGCACAAAAAGTCCCCATGACCCAATGGACATCCTGATGCAGTTCGGAGGGCAGACCACAGATGATGGGACTTGAAGTACCTCCACTCATTTCACCAGACCATTGCCAACCTCATCCAAACACTGATCAAGACCAAACTTGGCACACAGAGCCCCCATGACTCATTCTACATTCTGGTGCAGTATTGAGGAGGATGGACCACGAATGATGGGACTTGAAGTACCTCCACTCACTTCCCAAGACTGCTGCGACCCTCATTCAATGACTAATCAAGACCAACTTGGCACACAAAGCCCTCATGACCCACTCTACATCCTGGTGCTGTTTGGAGGGGGATGGACCATGGATGACGGGACTTGAAGTACCGTCACTCACCTTCTGAGACTACTGCAACCCTCATCCAATGAATGATCAACACCAAACGTGGCACTAAGAGCCCCCATGACCCACTCTACATCCTGGTGCTGTTGGGAGGGGGATGGACCATGGCCAATGGGACTTGCAGTACCTTCACTAACTTCCTGAGACCACTGCAAGCCACATACACATCTAATTGGAACCAACCTTGGCGCACAATGCCTTCCTCAAATAACCCGGGCACCGTCGGGTCCTCAGCTAGTATTTAATAATCTAGAACTGATGTGGTAGTAGTAATCTTTCACAGATAGTCAGCCTCTCCCCTCCTGACATCCCCTTTGCCTTGGCACTATAAGAGGGTTTCGCAAGACCAGTTGCTCTTGTTATCACGTAGTTTTGAGGCAATGGTGAGGCTGCGGACTACACTTTGTTTTTTGTGGACCATTGGTGGTCTATGCAAAGTTGGAAACAACTGCTCTACATAATGTGCAATTTCTTTCCTACATGGAATGTACAAGTTCATCTGCAGCAAAAAAGTATAACCCGACAACGGCAACCCGACAAAGGGCTTTCTCTATCATTGCCCCAGTTTTGTCGAATCTGCCCCCTGAGACTCGGGCTTTGCGAAATTTGGTAACTTTTCGCAAAGCTTGTAAGACCTTCTTGTTCAGACAAGCCTTCAAGTCTTAATTATATTTTAATATGTATTGTTTTATTGTTTTATTGCTGTGCTGAAATCCTGTAAACTGCCCCGAGCCTCTGGGAGTGGCGGTGTACAAATAGAATAAATAAATAAATAAATAAATAAATAAGTTCGGAAACAGGTAGAAAGAAGCCATTTGAAAAATTGAATGAAACTACTTGGATCCATCAGATTCTTTTTGTTCTTTCACTAGACTTCTATTTCTATCTTCTTGAAGTCACTGAGGTCATGACACCCACTTTTTTTTAAATTTAAGAGTTACTTGCCTCCTTCCAAAAATCCAACGTAAAACATATTCTGTCTGATTCTTTCACATAAAGAACTCTTATATGAATAAAGCAGTGTTTCCCAACCAGTGCGCTGTGGCACACTAGTGTGCTGTGAGCGATCATCAGGTGTGCCGTGAGAAATTGGCACTCTCCCCCCTCCTAGCAGCCCCCTCACAGGTTTCCAAGAAACAAATTGAGCTTATCCGCTTGGAAATGTTTCAGTTCTTTTTACTATTTTACTGGATTTCTCAAGAGTCCTTCCCCCCCACCCCACCCAAAGGAACTGTTTATAACAGCTTCATGACATCCATAGTTAACTGGAAGCAAGTTTAACTCAGGGTGAAATTTCACAAAGGTCTGGAGAACAAGTTCTATGAGGAACGGCTTGAAGAGCTGGGCATACTTAGCCTGAAGAAGAGAAGGCTGAGGGAAGACATGATAGCCATGTATAAATATGTGAGAGGAAGTCATATATATGTTTTGTTCATTGAAACAGCCCCAGGTTTTACACTGAGTGTATAAATACATTTAAAAACATATTAACTATATGTATTACTGTGTTAGAGTGTCATTTTGTGTCATTTTGGTTGGTGGTGTGCCCCAGGATTTTGTCAATGTAAAACGTGCCGCAGCTCAAAAAAGGTTGAAAAACACTGGAATAAAGTATAGGAGGAGATCCAAAAGACAACTTGAATGCCATGAGTACAACTGCCTTAAGAGTTGGTTGGTAGAAACTCATCCTTTCTCGCAACTAAAGTGTGGTGTCACTTTCTACAGTGGGCTTACTCATACCCTGCAGTCCTGTACTTGTGTGGTTTGCAAAAAATTTTAATGTTGAATCATTACGAGAATTAATAATGGCTTGGGAAAGGAACCATATTGGTTGTTGCATTTAGTATAAAGGGATACAGAGCCAAACAATACATACAAGAGAAAGTGGTAGATTCAGCTGAATTCAAACAGCTCTTGCTAGAGTGGTTTAGAAAAATAATTATTTATAATGCAGAAGAAACTATGTGTCACAGGCTGCTAAATTTTCTTTTCGCTCAAATGAGTGTTCATTGTGAGACACATCACTGACAAAGGATAGAGTTGCAGGGGCCTCTTCTTTTGAAAGAAAATAAAACCTAAAAGCGAAACATAGGGGCTTTCCACAGGTCTTCTGCCATATCCTTTCTGGCCAATAACTAGAAGCCTTGTAGGGATCATTCCCTAATAATAATCTCATTCTTTTGAAAGTCAATGTTTGTTTAAAGTGTGCACCTATTGCGTGAAAGCAACCATAACTCCTTTGAATTAGAGGTCATGTCCTCCAATGTACGGCAGGTGTAACTTCCAGATACGCAAAAGAAAGAGTGGTATTAAAAAATAAATAATCATTCTCCAAGTGCAGTACACTAAAAGCTTTGTACTCCTTGTGACTATCCCCACCCCCAAATGGGGTGTTGCTTCAACAATGTTATCTAAGCCAGGAATAAATGTATTCCGGGGCACATGCAGCCTCCAATGCTGTGTTTGTTTGGCCCTAGGCTAGGCCCTGGGCAAACTTTGGCCCTCAGGTGTTTTTGGACTCCAACTCCCACAATTCCTAACAGCCTACCGGCTGTTAGGAATTCAGGAGTTGAGTCCAAAACACCTGGAGGGCCAAAGTTTGCCCAGGCCTGCCCTAGGCTCTTCTGTGCTCCTCTGACTCCCCTTTTCTGACAAAAAAGGAAATTCCTTCCCCTGAAACCTGCAGGAACATCTATTTACCTTTCACAACTTTCACAACTACATTATAAAATGTTTCTCAGAAATAGAAGTCGATTAAGGCTTCCTTCTAGTTTTGTTTTCCTGGCTTTGGGCAAAACCACAAAGCCAGGAGGGTCCCAGGAGCTAAAAAAATGAACTGATTTCAGGAGTGGTTCCCAACTTTTGGTATTCCAGGTGTTTTCGACTTCGACTCTCAAAATTCCTGATCGTAAGGAGATCAGCTTCTCAAAGTGACATCTACAAGAGACGAAAGGCCAAAGGTTGGAGAATCGCTAATCTAGGTCACAGCAGAAATCACTTGTCAGTGAATCTGGTATTGAGCCAGAGGATTAGTAAGCACACAACGATTGCTTATTTTACTTCTCCTTGAATAAACAATAGTGTTTATAAGGGATATTTGAGGGAGGATATAATAACATATCATACTACAAACACTTATGTCCTTGAAGCTAAGTAGAAACTGTTGGGCATGTTTTATTATAGAGCTCTCTCTATTGCAGTGGTTCCCAACCTTTTTATGACCAGGGACCATTTGACGAGGGACCACTTGACCAGGGACTACTCTCCCACATTAGTACCAAAAGAGTTACGAATCAATTTTTGGTCAACTTTAGATTTGGTTTGGTTATTTGGGTTGCTGATTTAGAAAATTGCATTGGATAGACCACATCTGCTCTAGTTTCTGTTACAGAACATATGCCATCCAATAGTCGCCATCCGCTTGCCCACAGAAAACCATATTTAATAAGCCTTGGCACTATAAGAGAGTTCAGTGAGACCAGTCACCCTTGTTGCAGTGGTGTAGTAATGGTGAGGCTGTGAACCATATTTTAGTGGTCCACGGAATGCAGGTTGGGAACCACTGCTTTATTGTGAGCTTCAATGCTAATTTAGAAGTCCAGTTTTACAAAATATACCAGGAAGATCCGAAGTGTTTTCTATTAATCACCTTTTATGCAGCAGCAATAGCTTGTCTTTACTTTTTGCTTAGTGTTAACGATATTACCATTTTATGCTAGTTTCACTGTTTGGGTCGTCCGGACAGTGGGAAGGTCCAGCTTCCTACCCTGGATGGTGAGACACTATGTCCATCACCTTCAGTAAAGAGCCTGGGAGTCATTTTAGACCCTTTGCTGACAATGGAGGCTCGGGTCTCTGCTGTCAGCAAAACTGCCTTTTTCCACCTTCTAAACTCGGTCCCAAATATTGTATTTTAATGCTTTTTATTTATTTATTTATTCCACATTGTTTCCTTTATTGCTGGACAAGAACACACACACACACCTATCTATATCAATATCTATATCTATTTCATTACTTTGCCATTCAAGACAACGTGTACACTATTCTAATATACTGTTCTTTTCCCAACAAGTGAAAAAAGAGAAAGGAAAATAGTAGGTCCAGTATTAAGGCTGTTGTTTTGCTACATGGAAAATAATACAGCATCATTTCACAAAGGTTAACAGAACTGTATCCAGGCCAATCTATGGATATATTGTTATTTTTTAATTAAACACTATTCTTTTAATTACTAAATGAGTAATTTTGGAATGCTTGTTATGTAATATTTGCACTATATTCTGTTCAAATGGTTGACTGTGGCCCTTTCCACACAGCTGTATAAAATCCACATTGAACTGGATTATCTGGCAGTGAGAACTCAGATAATCCAGTTCAAAGCAGATACTGTGTATTTTCTGCCTTGATATTCTGAATTATACGGCTGTATGGAAGGGCCCTAGCAGGGATGTCTGATGAAGGCTAACATTCAGCAAATCACATTCACGTTTCGATTTCGATACCACTTTAACGGCAGTCTCTGAGGATGTGACACAAGCATCTGCTTGTCAGGTTTTAATGGATTCGTTTCAATTGGTTCAGCTCGAGGATGTGGACAAGATCCTTGGAGAGGCGAAGCCCACCACATGCATCCTAGACCCCTGCCCATCCTGGCTGATAAAGGAAGCCAGAGGGGGTTTGGCAGAGTGGGTGAAGGTGGTGGTTAATGCCTCCTTACAGGAGGGCAAAATTCCAGCCAGCTTAAAGCAAGCTGTTATAAAACCACTGTTGAAGAAACCATCCCTGGACCCCACTCAATTAGTGAACTATGATACCGTTGACCACGGTATCCTTCTGGGTCGCCTTGCAGATATGGGACTTGGGGGTACTGCCTTGCAGTGGCTCCAATCCTTCCTGGAAGGTCGTACCCAGAAGGTGTCATTGGGTGACACCTGTTCGGCTCCACAACCGTTGTCGTGTGGAGTCCCTCAGGGTTCAGTACTGTCCCCGATGTTATTTAACATCTACATGAAACCGCTGGGAGAGATCATTCGGAGTTTCGGAGTAAGGTGTTATCTGTACGCAGATGACGTCCAGATCTGTCACTCCTTCCCACCTGTCACCAAGGAGGCTGTCCAGACTTTGAACCGGTGCTTGGCTGCTGTGTCGGACTGGATGAGGGCTAGCAAATTGAAACTTAATCCAGACAAGACAGAGGTCCTCCTGGTCAGTCGAAGGCCGAACAGGGTATAGGGTTACAGCCTGTGTTGGATGGGGTTACACTCCCCTGAAGACAGGTTCGCAGGTTGGGGGTGGTCCTGGGTTGATCGCTGAGCCTGGAACCCCAGGTCTCGGGTGTGGCCGGGAGAGCTTTTGCACAGTTAAGACTCGTGCGCCAGCTGCACCCGTTCCTTGGGAAGGCTGATCTGGCTACGGTCGTCCACGCTCTGGTCACATCCCGAATAGATTACTGCAACGCACTCCACGTGGGGCTGCCTTTGAAGACAGTTCGGAAGCTACAACTAGTCCAACGGGGCGGCAGCCAGATTACTAACGGAGCTACATACATGGAGCATACCACCCCCTGTTGTGTCAGCTCCATTGGCTGCATGTCCAATTCCGAGCTCAATTCAAAGTGCTGGTTTTGACCTTTAAAGCTCTATACGGTTCTGGCCCAGCTTACTTGTCCGAACGCATCGGCCTCTATGTCCCACCTCGTAATTTAAGATCATCCGGGGGCCCTGCTCTCGCTCCCGCCAACCTCTCAAATGCGGTTGGCGGGGACGAGAGGGAGGGCCTTCTCAGTGGTGGCCCCTCGTCTGTGGAACGCACTCCCTATTGATATTCGATCAGCTTCATCCCTCCTAACATTCTGAAAAAGAGGGAAATCCTGGCTTTGGGACCAAGCGTTTGCACCCTAGCATGACACGGCACTTTAGACTGGTCAGTTGGCAAATTGGTGGTTAAGATCTAAGACTTTGGATGGAACATTGTTTTAATGGTGATGAATGTATATGATGTTTTTAATATTAACTGTATTTTAATGTATTGAATTCTAGGTGTATTTTAATGTATTTTAATTTTAACTGTGTTTTACTATGTATTGTGTGGCATCGAATTGTTGCCGTCTGTTAGGCCGCACTGAGTCCCCCCTCGGGGGTTGAGAAGTAGCGGGGTATAAACACTGGAAATAAATAATAATAATAAATAATAATATCTAAATACACTTTCAAATATCAGGCTCAATTTTTAGTCCTAGGCAAACTTACTCAAAACCCCGCATGACTGCTATGGGTGACTCTGGACAAAAAGTTGTAACAACTTAGTGTAGTCTGTACAATTTGGAAGCATGTAGACTAAAATGTGTACTTTCCTCTTCCCAAATACTAGCTGTGAAGAAAGGCATTGTGCAGCTTTTCCAAACTAAAATGGAGAGATGCTAGCTATAGATCATATTAATAGGCTATGTACCTGGAACATCATGAATGCCACTTCTCTCCATTTCTGGGATAGTTCTACAAGCGACTTTAATTCTTTTAAATAATCAAATCTTTGTTTTTAAAAAGGAAGTAAAGGAAGGTTACGTGGAATGTGGGTATTCAACTTGCTAGTATCCACATGTGCATTGCAGGTTGTAAAGCTGAGCTCATGCCCTCTGTAAAGAACAAAGTGGATTTGCCATTTTGTTTCCTACTGAAAGGTTTCCTATGTCCTGAATCCAATTTATTTCCACGTATCTTTGTTTTAATATGTACAGATATATCTCAGTTAACAAAGTAGACGTGTTTCTGGGTGTTACTTCTTTAATGGAAATGGTGGTACTTAGAGGTGAAAATAATATGAAAATAATATGGATAGATTTCAGCACCACAAAAAAAGAAGAGTACCGTAATTCAACATGTTTCACCAGCTTTACTGAAAACTAAGGCCCCTTCCACACAGCTGGATAAAATTCCACATTATCTGTTTCAAACTGGAATATGTGGCAATGTGGACTCAGATAATCCAGTTCAAAGCAGATATTGTGGGATTTCCTGCCTTGATATTCTGGGTTATATGGCTGTGTTGAAGCGCCCTCTCAATACGTAAGCTTCATAGAAATAACATTTTCTGTCTTCCTGAGACCACTTCAAGGCTTCCTCTAAAATGTAGCTAGGGATGAATTTTACTTTTACCAGCCTCCACCTTATTATTATTTTGATAACCTAACACAGTGTTTCCCAACCTTTTTTGAGCCGCGGCACACTTTTTACATTTACAAAATCCTGGGGCATACCACCAACCAAAATGACACAAATGACACTCTAACACAGTAATACATACAGTTAATATGTTTTTAATGTATTTATACACTCAGTGTGAAACCTGGGCCTGTTTCATTGCACACAACATAGATATCCTGGCAGGAATGGCAGAAAGACACAAACTTCCCACACAGAACTCCCATAACCAAGAGAAAATACTATAAGAGTTTGGTGGGCATTGACCTTGAGTTTTGGAGTTGTAGTTCGCCTACATCCAGAGAGCACTGTGGACTCAAACAATGTTGGATCAGGACCAAACTTGGCATGAATACTCAATATGCCCAAATGTGAACACAGATGGAGTTTGGGGAAAATAGATCTTGACATTTGGGAGTTACAGTTTCTGGGATTTATAGTTAACACAAAATCAAAGAGCATCCTGAACTCTTGCAACAATGGAATTGAACCAAACTTGGCATATTGAACTCTCATTACCAACAGAAAGTACTGAAAGGGTTTGCTTGGGAATTGACCTTGAGCTTGGAAGTTGTAGTTCACCTACACCCAGAGAGCACTGTGGACTCAAACAATGTTATGTTATGTTGTTGTTTGTTTTCTATCCAGAATCACAGTGTTGGAAGGAGGCTCGCCACTTTAAGGTCCCTAAAACAGGCATGGGAAAACTTCGGCCCTCTGGGTGCTTTGGACTCCCACCATTCCTAACAGCCTGAGGCCCTTTCCTGCTTAAGTGACTGGGGGGGGGAGGAAAAGGGCTTGAGGCTGCTAGGAATGGTGGGAGTTGGAGTCCAAAACACCTGGAAGGTCCAGGTTTGCCCATGCCAGCTTTCGACAGAGACCTCTTCCTCCCCTTCTCCTTTGTGCCCTTTCTTTCCCCTCCTGCCGAACACTTACTTTTTCTTCTACACTGCCGCTTCTGCTGCCATTTTGATCTGGGGGGGGGGGGGCATCGTGAGTGTGTTCAGGAGGGGAGGGGGGAGAGAGGAAGACATGACCCATGCGGGCGCTGCTGCGCAGACTCGCCCCAGAGCAAAGCGAGGCAAAGCGAGCAGAGCGAGGCTGGGAAGAAGGGAGCCTGAATGGAGAAGAGAAAGTGTTCGGCAAGAGGGGGAAGAAAGGGTATTGAAGGTTCCAATTTCTCACGGCACACCTGATGATCGCTCACGGCACACTAGTGTGCCCCGGCACACTGGTTGGGAAACACTACCCTAATTTGACATTTTTCAACAGCTTTACTGAAAATTAAGGCCCCTTCCACACAGCTGAATAAAATTCCACTTTATTTATTAATTTAGGGTTTTATATCCCATCCTATTTCAACCTCCACAGAGGGACTCAGGGGTCATTATCTGTTTCAAACTGGAACATGTGGTAGTGTGGACTCGGATAATCCAGTTCAAAGCAGATATTGTGGGATTTTCTGCCTTGATTTTCTGGGTTATATGGCTGTCTGGAAGGGCCCTCTCAATACGTAAGCTTCATGGAAGTAACTATTTTTGTATCTTCCTGAGACCACTTCAAGGCTTCCTCCAAAATGTAGCTACTAGGGATGAATTTTACTTTTACCAGCCTCCACCTTTTTATTGTTTTGATAACCTAACACAGTGTTTCTCAACCAGTGTGCCGTGGCACACTAGTGTGCCGTGAGCGATCATCAGGTGTGCCGCGAGAAAAGCTCTCTGCCCCCCTTCCTTCCCCCCTCCTCCTGCCGAACTCCTGCTGCTTGGGGGGGAGGAGGAAGGGCCGGGCGGCCGTTTCCCCAGCCAGCCTCCAATCCGCCATGACTCCCGCCATGACTCTCGCCCCTCGCTCGCTGAAGCCGTGCGGAGGACCCCCGCCCACTGAAGCCCGTCCACTGCTCATGCTCCTCCTCTGTGGAAGAGCTGAAGCCGGGGAGGGGGAATGGCATGGTGCCCCCCCCCCCCGGCTTCAGCACTCACACAGCTTTGCCAGCCTTGAGGGGGCAGTGCCAAGCCAGCAGTGGCAGAGTCAGCACAATGCTGGCTTGGCTTCTGCCCCCTCAAGGCTGGCGGCTGTGGGAGAACTGAAGCCGGGAGGGGGGCGGGGCATGGCACGGCCTGGCTCCTCTCCCTCCCCGGCTTCGGCACTCCCAGCAGCTGCTCCCAGCAGGCCACCATCCCCCAGCCATTGTTTACAGTGTTAGAGTGTCATTTTGTGTCATTTTGGTTGGTGGTGTGCCCCCGGATTTTTTTAATGTTAAAAGTGTGCCACAGCTCAAAAAAGGTTGGGAAACACTGACCTAACATATAGGTCTATATTTTTATATGCTGGGCTGGGGAATACCTGGAGAAGTGATCTGGTCTCCTCTTTTCTTTCGGTTTTGCTGTTCATATATGCTCAGTAAGGGATTCTGAAAGAATATGCTTTTTACAGCCACATCTTCGCTGCCATATAATATAGTTTCTGAATCCAGGTTGTCTGCTTTGAAATTGGCTATATGGCAGTGTAGACTCATATAATTCAGTTCAAAGCCGATAATCAGGATTCAGAAACTGGATTATATGGCAGTGTAGACTCATATAATTCAGTTCAAAGCCGATAATCAGGATTCAAAAACTATATTATATGGCAGTGTAGATGGGTCTTAGGACCACTCTGTTTGAAACTTCCAAGCATCACATCTACTGAGGGCCCTTCCAGACAGTCTCTAATCCCAAGATCTGATCCCAGGTTTTCTGTTTATCCCAGATTATCTGGCAGTGTGGACTCATAAAATCAAGTTTAAATCAGAAAACTTGGGATCAGATCCTGAGATATAGGGCCTGTCTGGAAGGGCCCTGAGAGAACTTACTCAAAATATGTGGAAACCATTGCAATATTTTTTTTCCCATGGATGCACCAGGACTTTAATGCCGAGTATGATTTTTTGCTTCCCACTCGCTCCATTCTGTAGCTTGTCTGATTAAGGTTTTAAAATCTCAAAAACCTTGGGAAATGGTTGCACTTGTCTTGTTGGCCATGGGCCCTTCCCCACAAACATATAACTCAGAATATCAAGGCAGAAAATCCCACAATATTTGCTTTGAACTGGGTTATCTGAGTTCACACTGTCATATATTCCAGTTCTAAGCTGAATTTTATTCAGCTGTGTATGTCTCACCTCGAAACTTACGACCTTCCGGGAAGGCCCTGCTCTCGATCCCACCTTTGTCGCAAATACGTTTGGTGGGGACAAGACTCAGGGCCTTCTCGGTAGTGGCCCTCGCCTGTGGAACTCGCTCCCCAGCGATATAAGGTCAACTTTTTCCCTCCTTTCCTTTAGGAAAAAAGTTAAAGACGTGGCTATGGGACCAGGCATTTGGTTAGATAATTGGATAGCAGGCGGACAATAAAATTATGATAGTGTTACGAAAATGGACTGCAGACTGGCTTTGGCTCGCAGAACTCAAACTATTTGTATAGTAAGTTTAATAGTATTTTAACTGGTTTTAATCTGATTAATGTGTTTTTATTGTGTAATTGTTGTTTTTATTGACTGTATATGTGGGCTGCCAGTTGTGAGCTGCCCCTGAGCCCCCCTCCGGGGGTAGAGAAGGACGGGGTATAAATATTTGAAATAATAAATAAATAAATAAATGGCCCTAATCATTCATTACCCAAGTCTGTTTTCTGACACAGGGAGCACCCAATATAACTAGTACAGAAAAATGTTATGCAATGCTAGGTTTTATGGGAGTTTGGCTTATACACTGCTATAGGGCTGTCTATTTCATGCAAAATAGGAAGATATAGAAGGCTCACTTAAAATGCTCAAGGAGCCAATCTGTTGTAAACAGAATCTTAAGTCTCCTCAAATTTTGCACAGAAGAATCCCTGACTCGCCAGACATTCACTTCCAGGTCTTTAATTCAAAACAACTCTGAAACCGTGAAGGAAATGGTTTTTGTGATGTCAACTTTCCAATGAAGCTTGTAAACCACATCACAAAATTTCTACCCCATAAAGCAAATATCCAGTCAGGAAATGCAGAAAGCTAAAGCAAACTTGGAAAATAAAAAGAGAATACTGTTTCTTTTTAAATCTCATCTCCTAAAACTTTCTATATAACAAACAATAAATTAGGAACAGGATAAACAAGGACTAGACATGCGAGTGTGTGTCTTCAAGTTACCTGTCAACTTATGGTGACCCCATGAATTTTATAAGGATTTCTTAAGCAAGAAATGCACAGAAGTGGTTTTGCCAGTTCCTTCCTCTGAAGTCCTTTCTACACAGACAGATAATACGGGTTATCAAAGCAGAAAATCCACATTGTCTCATTTGAGCTGGATTATTTTAGGGCCCTTCCAGACAGCCATATAACCCTGAATATCAAGGCAGAAAATCCCACAATATCTGCTTTGAACTGGTTTATCTGAGTCCACATTGCCATATATTCCAGTTTAAAGCAGAAAATGTGGGATTTTATTCAACTGTGTGGAAGGGGCCACAGTCTACACTACCTAGGGTTGCCAACTGTCCCGTATTATACAGGACATCCTGGATTTTGGCTCTAAATTTCGTGTCCCGTATTTTCAGCTTTTGTCCCACATTGACAGGGTTTCTTGGGAAGATTTATAACAGGGCTGCCCAGGAAGTCAATCGCGATTGACTGGTCGATCCCGGGCCCGAAGGAGGTCGATCCCAGCTAGATGGGGTGCTTCTCAGAGTGGGCGGAGCCATGCTGCACCAAGCCCCGCCCCCTCCTCTGGCTTCAGCGCTATTACAGCTTCTCCAGGCTTGAGGAGGGTAGTGCCAAGCCAGTAGTGGCTATCTATGCCACCACTGGCTTGGCATTACCCTCCTCTATCCTGGAGAAGCTGTGGTAGAGCTAAAGCCAGAGGGGGGAGGGGGTGTAGCCATCCAGCGCCAAGCCCTGCCCCCTCCTTCAGCGCTACCACAGCTTCTTCAGCCTTGAGGAGGGGAGTGCCAAGCCAGTAGTGGCTATCTATGCCACCACTGGCTTGGTACTCCCCTCTTCAAGGCTGAAGAAGCTGTGGTAGCGCTAAAGCCAGAGGGGGCGGAGCCAGGCCACAGCAAGCCCCGCCCCCTCCCCCTCTGGCTTCAGCGCTACCACAGCTTCTTCAGCCTTGAGGAGGGGAGTGCCAAACCAGTAGTTGCTATCTATGCCACCACTGGCTTGGCACTCTCCTCCTCAAGGCTGAAGAAGCTGTGGTAGTGCTAAAGCCAGAGGGGGGCGGAGCCAGGCTGTGCCAAGCCCCTCCCCCTCCCCACCCTGCTTCTCTCTCGGTAGATCTTTCTGACTTGGTTTTATTATAAGTAGCTCGCATGCTGAAAAAGTGTAGGCACCCCTGATTTCTAGAAAGGAGTGCCTTAAGGCCGAGAGAGCGTGATTTGCTCAAGGTCACCTGGGAGGTTTCCACGGCTGAGTGGTGATTCAAACCCTGTTCTGCTGGAGTTCTTTAACATTCAAACCACTATACCATGCTGGCGCATTGTCTTTCTTTCTTAAATTATATCATTAAGTAGTTAACTGTATCATTAAGTAGTTAACTTCTGACATTTTCAAAATGTATGTGGTTTTCTTTAAAACACTTGGCACATTTTTTTCCATGCACACTTTTAGTGCCTGGAATAGAATACAACATTGTTCTCCACACGAAGTACAAAATTAGAATGAGGAACCTTTTGCCAGGATGTGGTTGAAATGAGCCAGGACTCATAGAGGAAGCAGTGACTTGTAAAGTTGACAGAATATATGTGACTGTAATAGTTAACGCCTTTGACTGTGTGGATCATAATAAATTGTGGCAAGTTCTTGGTGGTATGGGGATACCAAATCACCTTGTCTCTCTCCTGAGGAATCTGTATAAGGACCAAGTAGCAACAGTAAGAACTGACCATGGAACAACAGACTGGTTCAAGACTGGGAAAGGCGTACGGCAGGGTTGTATACTCTCACCCAACCTATTCAACTTTTATGCAGGACACATCATGCGATGTGCGGGGCTTGATTAATGCAAGGCTGGGGTTAAAATTGCTGGAAGAAACATTAACAACCTTAGATATGCGGATGATACCACTTTGATGGCCAAAAGCGAAGAAGAGCTGAGAGGGCTTCTAATCAAGGTGAAAGAAGAAAGTGCAAAAGCTGGGTTGCAGCTAAACATTAAAAAAAAAAACCAAGATTATGGCAACAAGAACTATTGATAACTGGCAAATAGAGGGAGAAAACATAGAGGCAGTGACAGACTTTGTATTTCTAGGTGAAAAGATTACTGCAGCCCAGGGCCGTAACCAGGATTTTGATTCGGGAGGGGCTGAATTTGATTGGGGGGGGGGGGCTGAGTCTGAGTGAGAGAGGGTCTACCCTAGCAAACCTTTTGTATTGTTATCCCAATATCCCCATGCATATGGGATATATTGATCATGGTGATCAGATCATGGTATGAACAAACATAACAGTTTAAATAATGTACCAGCAAGGCCTTCTCGCAGACCATCCTAAGAATTTCGAGGGGGGTGAAGCCCCCCCCAAGCCCCCCCCCCCGCCCCGCTACATGCCTGCTGCAGACACAGACTGCAGCCAGGAAATCAGAAGACGTTTACTTCTTGGAAGGAGAGCAATGACCAATCTCGATAAAATAGTGAAGAGTAGAGACATCACACTGGCAACAAAGATCCGCATAGTAAAAGCAATGTTATTCCCCGTAGTCACCCATAGGGAAGGCTGAGCAAAGGAAGATAGATGCTTTTGAACTGTGGTGTTGGAGGAAAGTTCTGAGGGTGCCTTGGACCGCGAGAAGATCCAACCAGTCCATACTTTAGGAAATAAAGCCCGACTGCTCATTGGAGAGAAGGATATTAGAGGCAAAAATGAAGTACTTTGGCCACATCATGAGAAGACAGGAAAGCTTAGAGAGGACAATTATGCTGTGGGAAATGGAAGGAAAAAGGAAGATGGCCCGACCAAGGGTAAGGTGAATGGATAGCATCCTTGAAGTGACTGGCTTGACCTTGAAGGAGCTGGGGGTAGTGACAGCTGACAGGGAGCTCTGGTGTGGGCTGGTCCATGAGTCGGAAGCGACTGAACGAATGAACAACAAATAGTTAAATCTGATACATTTGTGGAAGGGGTGTACACTCCATCCCCTTTTGTCAAATACATCTCACCAAAAACTCCAATTCAAACTTTGATATGCAAATAAATCTGACAAGCAGCTTCAAGGTGTATCTATATATTATTCTCAACTGGCTCCAAGCTTGATCCGCAGGAAGGACAGGTTTGCTCCTCACCTTCCTTTCCACTTCCACAATTTCTCAAATCTCAATACAAGCAAACCTTGCTCTGTTGTTTACCAAAGTCTGTTGGTTATGGAGAGGTGAGGTTTGTGAAACCTTCCTGATTAAAACCAGGAAGGAAGGAGATCTCTAGACACATAAAATAATTTTATTGCGCTCAATAAAACGTTCTTACATGCATCTGGTGATCCTTCCTGGAGAGTTAGATGTTTTAACTTGAATAGAAGCTGGCTGGTAGAATCTGACAAGCTTGCCAGAAATAGCTTGTTTGCATTTTTTTGCACTATCAAGCTCATTTCAAATTATTAATGACTTGTTCTACTGTGGCTTTTCCTCAGCAAGGTGCAGACAAAAATGACTAGCCAAACTCATTTCCCCCAGAAAGAGTGTTTTGCTAAAGTCACTTGACTTAAGACAGAGGTACTCCTGGTCAGTTGCAAGGCCGGACAGGGCATAGGGTTACAGTCTGTGCTTGACGGGGTTACACACCCCCTGAAGGCGCAGGTTCGCAGTTTGGGAGTGATCCTGGACTCATCGCTGAGCCTGGAGCCCCAGGTCTCGACGGTGGCCGGGAGAGCTTTTGCACAGTTAAAGCTTGTGCGCCAGCTGTGTCCGTACCTTGGGAAGTCTGACTTGGCCACAGTAGTCCATGCTCTGGTTACATCTCGAATAGACTACTGCAACGCTCTCTACGTGGGGTTGCCTCTGAAGACTGTTCGGAAACTGCAATTAGTCCAACGCTCGGCAGCCAGGTTACTAACAGGAGCGAGGTACAGGGAGCATACAACTCCCTTGTTGCGCCAGCTCTACTGGCTGCAAATTAGTTTCCGAGCACAATTCAAAGTGCTGGTTTTAACCTACAAAACCCTATACGGTTCTGGCCCAGTTTACCTGTCTGAACGGATTCTCCCCTATGAACCATCAAGGATATTAAGATCCTCCAGAGAGGCCCTGCTCTCGATCCCGCCATCTTCTCAAGCACGTCTGGTGGGGACAAGAGACAGGGTCTTCTCTGTGGTGGCCCCTTGGCTGTGGCATTGAATTTTGCTGTAAGCCGGTCTGAGTCCCTCTTTGGAGGTGAGAAAGTCGGGGTACAAAAATTTTAAATTAATTAATTAATTAAGCAATCACTTGTTGTTTGAGTATAATGGCCTTCCAAATGCAGTGTCTTGGTGGTGAATGTACAGGTGACTGTAGAGCCCTATTCTTGACCCACATGTTCTTCCACAATGAGAACATCAGTTTCTAGGTGGAAGGCGGTCCTGGTCAGGGTTGGCTTGACACACCTTGACTCTTGGCACACTTCTCTCTTTCGCCCTCCATTCACGCCTCTTCAAATTCCACTGCACTGCTGGTCACAGCTGACCTCCAGTTAGAGCTCTCAAGAGCCAGGGCTTCCCAGTTCTCGGTGTCTATGCCACTGTTTTAAAGGTTAGCTTTAAGCCCATCTTTAAATCTCTTTTGCTGGCCTTATTTTCCATTCTTCAGTTGGAAGTATACCGTAGTAACTGCTTTGGGAGATGGTGATTGGGCATTCGGACAAAGTGGCCATTCCAGCAGATGTGAGGATAGCATGGTATGTGTGATTGAATGGCTGAAGTGCATAACTTTCTGCACGAATAAATGTCACATAAATAGCGTTTAAATCCAAATTTGGTCTTCTCTTGTCTATTTGCACGTCATTGACTGTCCCGTCGCATTTGTCTCCTTGATCCAAAGAACAACTTTTCTCGGTTCATAACACAGAGATAGCATAAGACCATCACTTCAGTGTTAGTGGTCTTTGCTTCTTCCTGCAAGCTGGTATTTGTCCGCCTGCCTTCTCAAGAGATTTGCAGGATTTTTTTTGGAGGCAACGCTGATAGAACCGTTCCAGGAGTTGAGTGTGACATCTGTACAGTCCACGTTTCACAGGCGTATAACAGGGTTGGGAGGACAATATAAAGCTACGGTCAAGAGCTCCTCAGGAGAAGCTCTGCTAAGAACAACATGACTGATAACATCTGGGAAGCTAGCAGGTGTTAAGAAACTGCATAGGGCTGTTCTTGGCTTCTAAGTACTTTGTGCCTCATTCCCTGCTCCTGATCTCAGACTCCCATTTATGAGTCAGTGTCAGCTCCTGGTAGGGTCTACGAACAAACCACGCTCACACAGGATTCTTCCTGTTGTCTTTGAGTCAGGAGTAAATAAACTACCTGTCCCAGGAAGAATCCTGTGTGAGCGTGGTTTCAGGGCCGGCCTTCCCCATTAAGCGACCTACGCGGTCGCGTAGGCAACGTTCCCGGAGAGGGGCGTGGCCACCTGGGAGGGCCGCCGTCCCGCCTCGCCGCCGTGTCGCCG
The DNA here is from genome assembly GCA_030556195.1 of Anolis apletophallus. Taxonomy (NCBI): domain Eukaryota; kingdom Metazoa; phylum Chordata; class Lepidosauria; order Squamata; family Anolidae; genus Anolis; species Anolis apletophallus. The sequence continues at coordinate 42,948,509 of JARBWK010000007.1, read as the reverse complement.
CAGCCAGCCGGGGGCATGGAGGAACGGGGGGGGAGAGGGGACTCACGGGGCGGGCTCCCGGACCCGAGGAGGAGCAGGAGGAGGGGGGCCCCCACGGGACGAGGGCGGCATCTTCCCCATTGCCGCCTCTGCCGAGAGGGGAGGGCCCGGAGCCGCGCTGGCGCATCTTCCTGAGCGCCCAGGCGCGGCGGCCTCTTCCTCCTTCCCTCCCGCCTCTGCCGAGGAGGAAGGGAGGAAGGCCTCCCTTCCTCCTCGGCAGAGGCGCTGTGAGAAGACGCCCGGAAGGAGGGGAGGAAACGCCCGGAGGGAGCCCTGCGGCGGCGCGCGCCCTCTTCCTCCTCCCCCTCCCTTCCTCCGGGGCGTCTCTCCTTCCGGGCGTCCTTGCAGGCGTGCGGCCGGCGAGGCCTTCCTCCTCCCCCCTTCCTCCTCGGCAGAGGCGGCGACAAAGTGAAGTCAGGAAGATGCGCCTCTGCCGAGGAGGGAAGGGAGGAAGGCCTCGCCCCGCGCGCTGAGGACACCCGGAGAAGCGCCCGGAGGGAGGGAGCCCTGCGGAGCGCGGCAGCCTCTTCCTCCTTCCCTCCCTTCCTCCGGCGTCTCTCCTTCCGGGCGTTCTTGCAGCGCGCGGCCGGCGAGGCCTTCCTCCCCTTCCTCCTCAGCAGAGGCGGCGACGAAGTGACGTCAGGAAGATGCGCCTCTGGCTCCGGGCCCTTCCGGGGGCGCTGCTGCTGCTGCTGCCGCTGCGTCTCCGTGGGGGCCGCCCTCGTGGCCTCCCCCCTCCTCCTGTTCCTCCTCGGGTCCGGGAGCCCACCCCGTGAGTCCCCTATTCCCCCCCCCCCCCATTCGTCCGCGCCGGCGTGCCCGGGAGTCAGTGCGCATGCGCGGGCGCAGCCGGGAGCCGCCGGGGGGGGGGCAAAATAATGTTCGCTTACTCCCCCCGGAGAGCTCGGACCGCGCCTGCGTGGTTTCTTCGTAGACCCTACAAGGAGCTGACAGTCAGTTTGTTATATGACTGTGTTTGTTGCTGGCACCCTTGTACCTTGACACTCATGGACCATCTGACTCTTGGCATTGACACACACTCTTACCCCTTCTGATTGCAACATTTATGATTTCCTGGTAACAGAGCACACTTTGCAAAACCTCTACTCACCTAGTTTTACAGCTCCAATCAGCCAGATTTTACACTGATAGGAACTGATTCAGACCAAAAATCAGCTCATGTGAAATGCGGTGCTATAGAAGAGTTCTATGGATAGAGTGGACAAATAAACTTGTCCTAGAGCAAATCTGGCTTGAACTCTCCCTAGAAGACATGGTAACTGAGACTGGTGTACTTTAAGCTTATCATGAGACATCACAACTCACTAAACAATAATGTTTGGAAAGGCGGATAGTAGTAGGAAAAAAGGAAGACCACATGGGCTCAATCAGGAAAGCTGCAGCGCCTTCCACACAGCTGTATACAATTCACTTTAAACTGGATTATATGGCAGTGTGGACTCAGATAATGTGGATTATCTGCCTTAATGTTCTGAGTTATATAGCTGGTGGAAGGTCCCTGAGTCTGCAAGACCTGAACTGGGCTATGGATGATAGGGTGACTTGGAGATCTCTCATTCACAGTGTTGCCATAGTTGAAGTTGGTTGGATGGTAGTTTACAACAACAAAGGTCAAGTGGCTGACCTGTCAGGTTTTAGTATGACTTTAAGAGGAAATATATCCAAGGTGCTGAACTCTATCCCCAAACACCATCTTGGATCACTTCTTTAATGAAAGAAAAAGCTGGGAACCACATCACACTACGCTGTTAAAGCACTGCATTATGTGCAATGGCAACAGTCTGCAAAATCCTGAGAATTGCAATTTGGGAAAGAGCATTTAGAATTCTCAGCCAAAGAAAACTCTCTTGGGACTCACCAAACTACAAATCCCAGAATTTCACGGGATGTTACCATGGCAGCTAAAGTGGAATATAGCGTAATAACACTGTAGTGAGATTAGGATCTAAAACCAGAGCTGATTCACTACCCCACTGGCCTAAGAACCACAAGCTCACATCAATTTGCCTTTACATTAAAATCATCACAGGTACTCTTTCTTCATTTATGAAGATGGAACGTGATTTATAACAACAGCACATCCTACCCAACCACAAAAGTGGTATTGATTGGGGAAAAACAGTGCTCTTCAGGACATCCTTCATTTGTCCTACACAATCTATCTTCTGAAACGTATTTGTCTCCCACATTGGTGACCTTACTAGTAAGGAATATGTTGCGCAGGCCCGGATTATCCATTAGGCCAACATAGGCCGTGGCCTATGGGCGCAAGCGGAGGGGGGCGCCAGATCATGGCCAAAAAAAAATGGCGATGACTCACCGCCAGTCCTCTTCTCCTCCCTCCCTCCTTCTGAGGCCATGCTGAGTGAGTCGTTCCAGAGGCAGCGGCAGCTGCGCGGCACCCTTTCGCAGCGCCCCAGTCACGCAGCGCAGCTTCTGCTGCCTCTGGAATGACTCACTCAGGAAGGCCTAAGAAGGAGGGAGGGAAGAGGAGTGCAGCCCGAGCGACATCACTCCCTCCGAGGGCGGGGCCTGAGCGACGTCACTCCCTCTGGGGGCGGGGCCCAAGTGACATCACTCGGGCCCCGCTCCCGGAGGGAGAGATGTTGATCAGGCTGCACTCCTCCTCCATCCCTCCTTCTGAGGTCACGTCGAGTTGCGCTGCGTTGCGCTGCGTGAATGAGGCGCCGAGCGAAAGGGGCGCCGCGCAGCTGCCGCTGCCTCTGGGACAACTCAGCGTGGCCTCAGAAGTTGGGAGGCAGGAGGAGTGCAGCCCGAGCGACGTCACTCCTTCTGGGGGCGGGGCCCGAGCGACGTAACTCCCTCTGGGGGCGGGGCTACTTGTAAATGTAAAATAGATAGGTTCAGAAAGCTTTTGGAAAGGTTCACAAAGAGCTTCAATCAGTGTTTAGCTTGGTTTATTGCTATGAAAGGGAGGGAGGCAATAATACCAATTGAACTGAGCTTGTTGTTTATTCATTTAGTCACTTCTGACTCTTCGTGACTTCATGGACCAGCCCACGCCAGAGCTCCCTGTCGGCCGTGACCACCGCCAGCTCCTTCAAGGTCAAGCCAGTCACTTCAAGGATACCATCCATCCATCCATCTTGCCCTCTTCCATTTTCCTTCCAACTGAGATATTGACTCAAAATAAAATGCTTTCCCCTTCTCTGAAACAATTCATAAACTCATATGCAAAACATTAAAAAGCTGAACAAGCAAGCAAGAAAAGCCCTTATATGCTACACAGTTAAGTTCCTGGTTGGCACATCTGCTCTTGGGCTTCTCCATTCGCAGACAGAGTTAGCAGAATCTACTAGAGTTGTGCTGTCGGGGTAAACCTTGACCTGTTTCATGTCCCGGCATTTGGTGGCCGCTCTGATCCATTTTTGGGAGCCTCCCGAAATCAGGAGAGCATATATCTGTTTTCTATCAGCCCATTGGAGGAGGGGCTTCCAAGGCCCCCTTCCTATCATTTTAGGGATTTAAGCTGTTTTACTATAGAGGAAAGGTGCTCAGCTGCAGGCAGGCATGCATTTTAAATAGGCTTCTTACTTGTTTCTACTCTAGAGGAGAGTTGCTCGGCTGCGGGAACTGGCGCATGCGCTTTCTGGGCCTGCACACCACACATGGATGTAGTCTCTGGGCCTGCATGCCAGACATGCATGCACTCTCTTTCCAAGGCAAGGAGTGCCACAGGATTGGCTCTCGCTTGCTTTTGTGTTGAGCTGATTTTCGTACTGAGAGGGGCCTTCCCGTTACGTGCTCCGGAAGGCAACGAAAGTAACAAAGGAATAGATGAAACAAAGAGAAACAGTTCTGCACACAACGCTGGAATGAACTGATTTGTTGATACATCTATTAAAAGAGTAATTTTGATTTAGGCATTGCCTATGACCTGGTAATAATTTTCAAGAACCACTTGAAAATTATGTCTTTGTATCTATATATTTTCAGTTTTGGTGGGAATAACTTTTTTCAAAGTCAAGAACCACATTACCGTCTAACCTCGTTCACCTTACTGTCTTTTTGCACTTCTCTATATATTTTCAGTTTTGGTGGGAGAGTCTGAAAACTTTAGGAATGGGTTGGTAAGTCATATTGTTATGAATTATTAGAATCATCAAAGTAATGCTTCTGGGAATCCTAGTGAAAGCAGTTTCAAATTTGCACTTCTCTGAATTGTAACTGCAGCAACACTTTCTCATTAAAACATTACAGGATGCGATTACTGTGAGACAAAATGTAAAAGATTAACATCAACAACCCTGGGTCCCATCCAGAATGTGTGTTAGTATGCTCAATTGCCTCCCTAAATGTGTAGTCCCTTCCACATACTATGAACCGTCCACATTGAGGAGTCACAAATAGATGCAGCACGGAAGGGGAAGTCTCACCGTGTGAATGGAGATAGGCTCACACTTCTAATGTTAGCTGAAGTCACAAAGAAATAGGGGAAACTACTAAACAAATGCATCAATACATTTTTTGTGTACAGTGTTCCCTCACTTATTGCTGGGGTTATGTTCCAGGACATAGGGATACTCTAAACCAGTGTTTCTCAACCAGTGTGCCGTGGCACACTAGTGTGCCGTGAGCGATCATCAGGTGTGCCGCGAGAAAAGCTCTCTGCCCCCCTTCCTTCCCCCCCCTCCTGCCGAACTCCTGCTGCTTGGGAGAGGAGGAGGAAGGGACGGGCAGCCGCAAAGAAAAAGAAGAAGGGACCAAGGCACCGATTCTTCGGCTGTTTCCCCAACCAGCCTCCAATCTGCCATGACTCCCGCCATGACTCCCGCCCCTTGCTTGTTGAAGCTGCACGGAAGAGCCCCGCCTACTAAAGCCCGTCCACCGCTCATGCTCCTCCTCTGTGAGAGAGCTGAAGCCGGGGAGGTGGCAAGACGCAGCCTGGCGCCCCTTCCCGCCCCTCCCCGGCCTTGAGGGGGCAGTGCAGCCTGGCAGAGCCCACAGCTGGCTTGCCGCCAGCCTTGAGGGGCAGTGCCAAGCCAGCGGTGGCAGAGCCAGCACAATGCTGGCTTGGCACTGGCTCCTCAAGGCTGGCGAAGCTGTGGGAGAACTGAAGCCGGGGGGGAGGGGAGAGGGGGGCATGCTTCTCCAGTGTGGCCTGTCTCCTGGCCCTGACTTCAGCACTCCCAGCAGCTGCTCCCCCAGCAGCTCACCATCCCCAGCCGTTCTTTACTGTGTTAGAGTGTCATTTTGTGTCATTTTGGTTGGTGGTGTGCCCCCGGATTTTTTTAATGTTAAAAGTGTGCCGCGGCTCAAAAAAGGTTGGGAAACACTGCTCTAAACCACGATGTAGGGATACTCTATTTATTTTAATATTTATACATTATTTTAGTAGTTATACACTATTTTAAGTCTTTATTTTAAGTCTTAAAATAAAGTGAAAGGAAGGAAGGAAAGGCCCTTCAAGGTTGGAGGGAGGGAGGACTGAGGAGGGAAAGCGACTTGGAGAGCGGCGGCGGCAAAACCCCACAAAATAGCGAAAATAACATGATGTATATTTTTAATTAATATTTTTTGAAATCTGCAAAACAGCAAGTCCGCAATAAGTGAACCGCGAAGTAGCGAGGGAACACTGTATATCAACCAATTAAAATTTATGGCTTTACTAAATGTTCCTTCATTGACATTATATATAATTATAGCTGAGCTAGTCTGAAATAGTGTGGCTGAGAGGCTAGGGTGCAAACTCACTGGATAACTTTGAGCGTATCACACTCTTTCAGCCTCAGTGAAAAGGCATGGAAATATGTAACACTGTATGCAAACTAAAAAAAACCCCCCACATGTGATTATTTCACGATTAAAAAGCAAAGCATTTTGTGAATTATTGTGGAATTAGAGTCTGGATTTGTACAGTAGTATTCTGAGAATCAGACCATAATTGAAACTAGCATGTGTGTGGGTGGAGACAGGATTGATTTGCTTTATACTGCTAGATAACAGGAACAAATTGAGCTTTTTCTTAAAATAACATTTTTCTGGGTGTAAAAAAAGGATTAGGAGGATTGATACTGGACATCTTTTTGCTTGTTATACAGTTGTTGAAACATCAAAACCATACAAATGACAGTAAACATAGGGGTGATACTTTGCATATTTAACATGCAAAGCAAGCATGTTCTCCTATATGCTGGTATTATTATAATATTGGTATTTATTCTGTAACTGAAAGCCCGTGTAGTATAGTGATTTGAGTGTTGTCTAGGGCAGTGTTTCCCAACTGCTGTGATGCGGCACACTAGTGTGTTGTGACGGACCTCCTGCTGTGCCGCGAGAAAAGCTCTCTGCCCCCTTCCTTCCCCCCCTCCTCCTGCCGAACTCCTGCTGCCTGGGGGAGGAGGAGGAAGGGCCGGGAAGCGGCGAAGAAAAAGAAGAAGGGGCCGGGGTGCCGCCTCCTTCGGCCGTTTCCCCAGCCAGTCTCCAATCCACCATGACTCCCGCCCCTCGCTGGCTGAAGCCGCGCGGAGGAGGAGCCCCGCCCACTGAAGCCCGTCTACTGCTCATGCTCCTCCTCCTCCACACGGCTTCAGCTTCAGCTGTGATAGACCTGAAAACGGGGGAGGGGGCAGTGCTGGAGCCGGGGGGGGGGAGGAGCCAGGCTGCACCATGCCCCGCCCCTCCCCCAGCTTCAGCTCTCCCAGCAGCTGCTCCAGCCTTGAGGGGGCAGTGCCAAGCCAGCATTGGCCTGGCTCAGCCACCACTGGCTTGGCATTGCCCCTCAAGGCTGGAGCAGCTGCTGGGAGAGCTGAAGCCGGGGGAGGGGCGGGGCGTGGTGCAGCCTGGCTCCTCCCCCTCCCCGGCTCCAGCACTCCCAGCAGCTGCTGCCAGCAGGCCACCATCCCCCAGCCGTTCTTTACTGTTTTAGTCTGTCATTTTGTGTCATTTTGGTTGGTGGTGTGCTCCCGGATTTTTTTTAATGTTAAAAGTGTGCCGCGGCTCAAAAAAGGTTGGGAAACACTGGTCTAGGGGTGCATATGCACTGTAGAAATAATACAGCTCAACATCACTTTGAGTGCCATGACTTATTGCAATGGAATCATGGGAGCTGCAGCTTCATAAGGCTTTTCGCCTTCTCAGCACAAAACCACAAGTCCAATGATTCCATAGCACATCTATATATATAAAAAGGGACCTGTCGTTGTGAGTACCTTAAAAACAAATAAACGACGGGGCCAAATGACCCCAAATTTGGCAACAAAACTCCTCACTATCCAAGTTGTGACCATCACTGAAAAAAAAACCTCCACAAAAACAACAAAGGAAGGAGAAAACACACATCTCCCCCCCGCACGAGCACACTGCCAGCGAGGTCACTTTACTTCACCTTCCCCTTTGCCTTTGCCAGCAGTGGTTCCCAATATTTTTTGACCAGAGACCACTTTGTTTGTTGTTGTTGTTGTTAGCAGGGACCACAAGGTTCAAGAACAATAAACTGTGTTAATCCAAAATAAACTTAATCAAAACTTTTAACATATCCAGTAAACTTAATAGTAACATGAATCACGAGTACTATTATAATATAAAAAGAACAGTTTTAATAGAAAATTAAATTTGGTTTGCATCAATGTGTTTTTTGAGCTTGCATCTTCTTTACAAGTTGGGTAATCCTGGGGCTACTATTATTGCTCAGAGCTACATACATATCATCACTTACTTTCAATCGATTCCTGGACTTGTTTTTAATTACCAGCAAAGCAGAAAACCCTTGTTCGCATAAATAAGTTGTGGAGAAGAGCATAAGACAGCACAAGTCAATTCCTTGAATTTTAATATGGAAAATTGCTTTTTTTTCCACCAAAACTCCTCAAAAGAGTCAGATTCAAATGGGTCCTTGCAGTTTCTGTCATTTTAAAATTCAATGAGCTTTTCCTTGATTTCTTCTGCAACCTCTCCAATTTCTATCATCATTATTTATTTCGATTTATTCGTCGCCACTCCCGACAGGCTCGGGGCGACTTAAAAATGTTAAAAACACCATAAAATACAGATAAAACAACAAGATTAACTTACATTAAATAAGTCAAACATTAATATGAATACTGAGAACTACTGGAGTTGTCAAATAACTAAACAGAGTCACTGACACAGCCGAGCAAGACAAAAAAATGCATGCGACTGACTGATGCTGGGTGGTGTATTGGCACGTGACGTTGAATGCTTGCCTTCCCCCTGGCCCCCCTGCACTCGCCCAACATCCTACTCGCTGGTGCCACCCACGTAGGAACAGATTCATTAAAATGAATAAAGGTTTAACATTTAAAATTTTTCACGGACCATATTTTAGTTCTTGAGGACCACTGGTGGTCCGTGGACCACTACTTGGGAACCACTGCTCTACAAAAGTACAAGCACCCTATGCCTCTGGGAGACCGGGATTCAAATCCACACTTGGCTGTGCAAACCTTGGGCAAGTCACATACTCTCAGCCTCAGAGGAAGGCAGTGGCATCCCCCCCTCTCAGCAAATGTTAGCAATACAATCATAGCAGGCTCACTTTAGAATCGACATAATTTGGAATCAAATTGAGAGGATACAACAACAAATGTGTTCAGAGGGATTTCTTTTTCAAGTTTTCAGAATAATTCCCATATATTTTGTTACTTTACTTGTCACAGTAACCCAACTGTCCAGTTAGAAGACTGGACAAAATAGTAAAAAAGGAGCAGAAGAGAGTGGCCCAAAGTTACGTAGCACAGTGTTTTTCAACCTTTTTGCGCCGCGGCACATTTTTTACATTTACAAAATCCTGGGGCACACCACCAACCAAAATGACACAAAATGACACTCTAACACAGTAATACATATAGTTAATATGTTTTTAAATGTATTTATACACTCAGTGTGAAACCTGGGCCTGTTTTGATGAACACAGCATAGATATCCTGGCAGGAATGGCAGAAAGACACACACGAAGGTCTTGCTCAACAGCTGGGAGTTATAGTTCACCCGCAATCAAAGAGCATTCTGAACTCCACCAATGATGGAATGGAATCAAACTTACCACACAGAACTACCATAACCAAGAGAAAATACTATAAGAGTTTGGTGGGCATTGACATTGAGTTTTGGAGATGTAGTTCACCTATATCCAGGGAGCACTGTGGAGGGGAGGGAGGAAGACGTGGGGTGATTATGTACAGTAGCGCCCACACAGGTCACGTCTTCCTCCCTCCCCCCTCCAACGGAAGTGGCAGCATGAGCAAAGCGAGGCAAAACAAGCAGAGCGAGGCTGGGAAGAAGGGAGCCTGAGTGGAGGAGAAAAAGTGTTCGGCAGGAGGGGGAAGAAAGGGTATTGGAGGTTCCAATTTCCCACGGCACACCTGATGATCGCTCACGGCACACTAGTGTGCCACGGCACACTGGTTGGGAAACACTGACCTAGCAGTTTCATAGCAAAAACCATTACCAGTCTGGATGGACTAACTTCCTGATATCCAATCACAGCTCTAAACCAGAAAAATATCGTATATTTACGTGTTTCTCCACCTAGCAATCAGCTGACTTTGTGAAGGTTGGGTATCATTGTCTTTATAAGACTACAGGTAGAACAAGTCAGCAAAGACAGTTTCCTTTGGACTGTCTTGGCTGACTTGCCATCATTTTACAAAATATTAGCAAAATATGGAAAATAAACAAATCTAAAAGAAGGTCCTAATAGTAAAAAGAAAAAGAGAAGGATGGAGTGTAAAACGAACCAAACATTGCAGGAAAACAATTACCATAGGAACTGGTTTGCGTTTTTTTTTTAAAAAAAAAAGTTTAAACATAGAATTAGATTTACAGGACAGTTTCCCAAGGGAAGTGGTGAAAGCCACATCACCGGAGACCTTTCCACTTGGAAGAGCAGCTGCAAAGATGGACTGCAATGGAAACCACCATCAGATGAACAAATGGAACAGTTCCAACAGGGATTAGAAAACACATGAGAGAGAAAAAGAGCACAGCTTCTTTCACATGCATTTAATTCTACTGCAAATTACATCCTTTGACCACCTTGCTTTGCAAAATCTTACTGGGGTCACAGACAGTTAGTTGGGCATCTCCTGTTTTTCTTCGAAACTTCAAAACTCATTGGAGCCGGGATACCAAGATGACATTTGATTTGGATAAAGTATATTCTAATAAACCAGTCTCTTTTCCTCTTTGAAATTGTCCTGCTGCTCTTGTAAGAGGTTTTTCAATCTTTTGAGCCGCGGGCACACTTTTACCTTTACAAAGGCCCTGCCCCTCACACCACCAACCAAAATGACACAAAATGACACTCTAACACAGTAATGCATATCGTTAATGTGTTTTGGCACCGCCCGCCTATTTATACACTCACTTAGTGTGAAACCTGGGCCTGGAGAACACAAAATATATAGTTATATAGTATATAATTATAATTATATTGCATTACATTACAACATTATCAATATTATATGTATACTATACATGTATGCTATAATATCAAATACAACATACCGTGCCCTAGGAAAGATGACACCCCGATTGTAAGGCGGCGCCATCGGGGTGTCAGCCTGGGGTCGCTGCTCTTATATAAGCTCCTCCTTTTCGGTGTAAGACGTAGCTAGGCGGGCGGCATGGCGTGGCTTCCCAAGAGGAGCGCGATCACGCCAGGCCCCAGAGGGGCTCTTGGCGCCGCCTTTCTCCCCCTCTTCCTCCTCTTCCTTCCAGCGGCGCCTTCCTCCTCCCTGCCCCGCCTCCTCCCGGTCGCCATTTTTTTAAAAAATCAATTTTTTCACTGAAGGGGAGGAGGGGCTGAGGGCCCAGGTGGGGAAGAAGGCTACGGGCCGGAGTCCCGCCCCAGGGCGACTCAGGCGCCCTGTTTAGCGCGGGCGAGCGGGGCCCTCTCTTTTTCCTCTTTGAAATTGTCCTGCTGCTCTTGTAAGGCAGTGTTTTCCCTTTTTTGAGCCGCGGCACACTTTTTCCTCCCTTACTGAAAACCGGCGAGAGGGCACACCACCTGGGAAAAGACACAAAATGACACTCTAACACAGTAAGAGGAGTTAATGTGTTTTTAAATGTATTTATACACTCACTTTTGAAACCTGGGCCTGCAGCCAGGAACACAAAATATATAGTTATATAGTATATAATTATAATTATATTGCATTACATTACAACATTATCAATATTATATGTATACACAATATACATGTATTACTATAATATCAAATACAACATACTATGTCATTGTCACAGTACAACAATTACATACCGTACCACATTGTATTATAACAATTATATCGCAATATTAGTTGAAGTCCAAAACACCTGAAGGCCCAAGTTTGACCATATCTAGTCTAAACCTTCTTCCAAGTCTGTAATAAAGATGCTGCCTGCCTTAATGTATAGCCAGAGTCTCCATGCCCATCTGTCGAGAGGGCTTGGGTGGTGCCTTCCTGCTTGGCTGAAGGGGGTCAGGCTGGATGGCCTTTGGGGGACCCATCTTTCTCCCACAAGTTCCATTCTCTCCTTTCCCCCATTAGCTGGCTGACTCCCTGCCTGCCTGCCTACCTGCCCCTGCTGCTTCCCTGCCTGCCTTCAGCGCTCGGGCTCCGCTGCTCTCTGATTCACACCTCGCATAGCGCCAACAGGGCTGGGCTGGACTGGACCAGAAGTGCTCTTCGCCGGAGCGGAATGGAAGGGAACGGGCCCAAACAGGTCCATCCTACTGCGCGGCCCTCCTGGAAACAGGGACCCGCGCGCTGAGTAGCAAACTTTATACATAACATCAGATAGATAAGAATCTAATTTCCCACGGCACACCTGATGATCTCTCATGGCACATTCCATGATATGTTTTTAAATGAAGAAAGCTTTTGAGACCAAGAATGGGGGTGTATTTTTCAAAGATTCTTTTTTCCTTTTCAGAAATCTCTGGGTATATTTTAAATTGGATTAATGATTTTATTGGTTGTAATTATTAATTTAAAATAGTAGACTTGTGCACGGATCTGTTTTCCCTTGGTTTCTTTGAATGCCCGTAACGGTAAGGGCCCTAACAGGGACAAAAACCCGCCCTGACACGAAAGCAAGCAGAAGCCAATCCCGGCTCCTCCTGTACTTTTCGGAATGACAGTTTAATCTTTTTTTATTAATCCCAGCAAACAAAAAAACACACCCTCGTATCATGAAAACTACTACCAGTACTACTACCAGTTACCTTTCCTCTAGAGCAGTGTTTCCCAACCAGTGTGCCGGGGCACCCTAGTGTGCCGTGAGCGATCATCAGGTGTGCCGTGGGAAATTGGCACTCTTCCCCCTCCTAGCAGCTCTTTCTCCCTCTTTCAGCACTGGGCGGAGGGAGGAGGGAGGCAGCGAAAGAGGCCACACAGATCTATGAAACGTATAGACTCTATATGTTTCATAGATCTGTGTGGCCTCTTTCGCTGCCTCCTTTCTTCCTCCACAAAAGCAGAGCACTGGGCGGAAGTGATTGAGTCGGCGTTTTCGCGTTGACTTGGATTTCTCGCGAGAACAGCCAAAGCCGGAAGCTCCACATCGGTGAATTGGGCAGTGAGCAAACCTGGGAGCATCGGGAGGCTGAAGCATTCACAGGTTTCCAAGCAACAAATTGAGTCTCTCCGCTTGGAAATGTTTGGTTGGTTTTTTTTAAAACTATTTTACTGGATTTTTCGAGAGTTGCCTCCCCTCCCCTAAGGAACTGTTTATAACAGCTTCATGACATCCATAGTTAACTGGAACCAAGTTTCACTCAGGGTGAAATTTCACAAGGGTCTGGAGAACAAGTCCTATGAGGAGCGGCTTGAAGAGCTGGGCATGTTTAGCCTGGAGAAGAGAAGGCTGAGAGAAGACATGATAGCCATGTATAAGTATGTGAGAGGAAGTCATATATATATGTTGTATTCATCAAAACAGGCCCAGGTTTCACACTGAGTGTATAAATACATTTTAAAACATATTAACTGTATGTATTACTGTGTTAGAGCAGTGTTTTTCAACCAGTGTGCCGGGGCACACTAGTGTGCCGTGAGCGATCATCAGGTGTGCCGTGGGAAATTGGAACCTCCAGGAAAGGGGGAGAGTCTAGTGTGTTGAAGTATAAAAACCCTAAGAAACCTACCTCGATAAAGGCACAAAATTACAAACACCCCCCTCCCTACCCATTGTCTACTTGGTCTCTCCTCTCCATGCATTGGGAAGGCCCGTCTCCCTTTCCCCAAGTAGAGACCTCCTCTTGCCTCCTGGGGGTTCTGTGTGGGAAGTTTGGCCCAGTTCTATTATTGGTGGGGTTCAGAATGCTCTTTGATTGTAGAGGAGCTATAAATCCCAGCAACTACAACTCCCAAATGGCAAGGTCTATTTCCCTTGAACTCCATTTGCGTTCATATTTGAGCATATTGAGCATTCACGCCAAGTTTGGTCCTGATCCAACATTGTTTCAGTCCACAGTGCTCTCTAGATATAGGTGAACTACAACTCCAAAACTCAAGGTCAATGCCCACCAAACTCTTATAGCATTTTCTCTTGGCAATGGGAGTTCTGTGTGGGAAGTTTGTGTCTTTCTGCCATTCCTGCCAGGATATCTATGTTGAGTTCATTGAAACAGGCCCAGGTTTCACACTGAGTGTATAAATACATTTTCAAACCATATTAACTATATGTATTACTGTGTTAGAGTGTCATTTTGGTTGATGGTGTGCCCCAGGATTTTGTAAATGTAAAAAATGTTCCGCGGCTCATGAAAGGTTAAAAAATACTGCTCTAGAGCAGTGTTTCTCAACCTTCCTAATGCCGCGACCCCTTGATACAGTTTTTCATGTTGTGGTGACCCCCAACCATAAAATTATTTTTGTTGCTATTTCACAACTGTAATTTTGGTAATGTTATGAATCATAAATGTAAATATCTGATATTGCAGGATGTATGTTCATTTACTGGACCAAATTTGGCACAAATACCCGATACGCCCAAATTTGAATACTGGTGGGGTTGGGGGGGGATTGATTTTGTCATTTGGGAGTTGGAGTTGCTGGGATTTATAGTTCACCTACAATCAAAGAGCATTCTGAACTCCACCAACAATGGAATTTAACCAATCTTGGCACACAGAACTCCCATGACCAATGGAAAATACTGGAAAGGTTTGGCTGGGCATTGATATTGAGTATGGGAGTTGTAGTTCACCTACATCATGAGAGCACTGCGGACTCAAACAGTGATGGATCTGGACCAAACTTAGCACAAATACTCAATATGCCCAACTGTGAACACTGGCGGAGTTTGGGGGAAATAGACCTTGACATTTGGAAGTTGTAGTTGCTGAGATTTATAGTTCATCTGCAATCAAAGGGCATTCTGAACCACAGCAATGATGGAATTGGGCCAAATTTCACATACAGAATCCCCATGACCAACAGAAAATACTGTGTTTGCTGATGGTTTAGGCCGCGACCCCTCTGACACCTCCTCGCGACCCCCCCCCCAGGGGTCTCGACCCCCAGGTTGAGAAACACTGCTCTAGAGAGTAGAAACAGTTGTAGGGAAGCATTAAACCCAAAGCAGAAAGGACAGAGATTGAAGTACGTCAGGAAAAAAGAGGAGTTTTTTTAAGGAAGCCCAGGGAGTTTAGCTCCAGGAGGTCACCACTCTTCCTTACTTGGAAGTGGGGAAACTCCTTAAAATGCATTAGAAAGAGTGTATGGCATTGTGTAGGCCTGCGGGAGAAAGCACGCGTGCCAGTGCCTGCAGCACCTCTTCTCTAAAGTAGAAACAGCTTTAGGAAGCCCGCCTTGGAAAGAATGTATAGTGTGGTGTGGTGCAGGCATCACTGCCCGTGGCACCTCTCCTTTAGCGTAGAAACATCTTAAATGCCTAAAATGATGGGAAGGTGAGCCTGTTAAGCCCTCCTCACTAATGGACCAGATAGAAAATGAATCCAGCGAAATTAGATCGGCATCCTCCCTCCTCTCTTTCAGAAAGAAACTAAAGACGTGGCTGTGGAACCAGGCGTTTGGACAATGAATACAATGGCACTGAACATTGAAATTGACTTGTGATTGTTGAGATGGAAAAGGCTTTTTGGATTGTATACCTAATGTTGTAATTAATGTTGTTTTAATCTGTGATATGTGTATGTTTTTTATCTTTTTATTATACTGTATTTATTACGGCATCGAATTGTTGCCATGTTAGCTGCTCTGAGTCCCCCTGCAGGGGTGAGGAGAGCGGGGTAAAAATGATGTAAATAAATAAATAATTTTCTGGCATCCCAGAGCAGATATTTGCCTTCCCCCAAAAAACAGATCAGGCTCCCACTGAAATCCAGGACACCGAAACACATCATGGTTTACCTGAAATGCACAAGCCTATTAAATAGCACTCGATTTAATTCTACAGTATTTTAGTCTCGGGGGTTGAGAAGGGCAGGGTAGAAATATTGTAAATAAATGGTCTTTAGGTTTTATATCGTGTTGTATTGTTTTCACCATTGTTCACCACTTTGAGTCTCTTTTTGAGGGGAAAAAGCAGTAAATAATAAAAATTACTATAATAATCTTTTCTTTTTCTAACCTGAGAACTCAAGACAGCTCACAGAATATTTAAAAAAAACAGAACAGATTAAAATCATACAAAAACAGTAGTAAAGCACACACATATAAATTGTTTTAAAAGTAATAAAACAATCTATAGAATGCAAATCATTAGAATGCAAGTAACAACAGAATATAAAGGAAAACAGCCCAAATATTAGAAAATTTCTGGTTTGAGTGTGAGCCTATGACCGGAGATCAGGGTTTGAATCCCTGTTTCCACTCATTGAATTCGGTGGGATCCGAGTGTGGTTAACTCCAGGGGCCATATAACTCAGAATATCAAGGGAATAAATTCCACAATATCTGCTTTGAAGTGGAATATATGGCACTGTGGACTCAGGTAATCCCGTTCAAAGCAGATAGTGTGGGATTTTCTGCCTTGATATTCTGGGATATAGGGCTGTGTGGAAGGGCCCCTGGAGTTAACCACACTCAGATCCCACTGAATTCAATGAGGGGATGATTTAAGTCCCACTGATTTCAAATGGGACAAAGCACAGTGTATGTCCACACCACACGCCTCGGCACATCTACTGAGGATGTGTCTTCACAGTAGCATTCGTGCAGTCTGACATCAATTAACTGCCATGGCTCCATGCTACGGAGTCATGAGAGTTGTAGTTTGGTGAGGTCCCAGTCCTCTTTGGCAGAGAAAACCTTGCAAAGCTACTCCCACAATTCCATATCACAGAGCAGTTACAAATTGCATTAAACTATAGTACTGATGCACCCATGGAAGTGGGATGCGCTCTTATTCATAGCCATAAAGACTTTCCTCTGGGGCTGGATCCAAAACTGCTATATAACACTATGTAACAAAATTTGAAAAACTTTCTGTTCCTGGTTTGAAAGTGTTATTTCCTCTTTGATTGTGCGTTGTTTACTTTGAAAGTAGTTGTTCTACTCCAGAAACCTAGTTTTTGTGGCTGCCACCCACTATGTTGAATTGGTTGAGAATACTCATTGAAATACTAAAGCAAAATGTGCGGCAGGATGTTCCGCAAAAGCAAAGTTTTTGCAGTTTAATAAACTTTTCCCATGTTTTTAATGATAGAACCAATTAGGAAATTGGATTTATAACTCAGGAACAAAAACTGTGTTGCATAGTGTAATTCAGTTCGATTACACATAATCTGGATATGAGAAACTGGATTATATGGCAGTGTAGATGGGGTCTGGATGCGACCGGCTTTGCTGTTACTGCTTGCTCAACTCACCCACTTTATTATTATTATTATTATTAGATACATAACAAGATTAATACACAATCAAGACCACTCTGCTGGCTTCTGTATTTGATCACACGTTGGGCACTTCCCAAATGTCTAGGATTGTGTGATGTATCGGCGAATAATGCGGGCAGATCCCAGTTGGTTGGCCTTTTTGCAGCTGATTGATGGTAATTTTATCAGCGCCAATTGTTTTTAAGTGCAGGCCAAGGTCTTTAGGAACTGCACCCAGTGTGCCAAACACCACTGGGACCACTGGGACCATAATAATAATAATTATACAATTTTCTCCCTGGCCCCATCTACACTGCCATAGAAAATTCAGATTATCTGCTTTGAACTGGATTATCTGGTATATAATCCCGTTCATAGAAGGTTATGTGGATTACGTGATTTAATCTGGATTATATGGCAGTGTAGAAGGTTTCAAGGTGGCTAACAATCCCACACTTCAGTCAAGTTTAAAAAGCATGACACAAAAGTTTTTTAAAAAAGCAATGAAATCATACAGCGTGGTAAAACAAATATAATAAATACTCTTAAAATAGCCTATAACACTCACAGTCCTTAAGTCCCTTTTAATAATAATAATAATAATAATAATAACGATAATAATAAAACTTTATTTATACCCCGCCACCATCTCCCCAAAGAGACTCGGGGCGGCTTACATGAGGCCAAGCCCAACAACACATCAATAAAACAACAAAACAGCACAGTTAATATAACTTATATATAAGCAATAGCACACAAAAATTAAAAACCTTATGGCCGGGCCAGAAATAATATTAATTTTTTTTAAAATAAACACTTATGCCCTTTCTGGGCTCAGTATTCTTTGCAGAAAGGGATTTCAAACTACTGAAAGAGACAGATCCAAAAGCAGACTCTAATTTTCATAGAGCCATGTGCCTGAACCCACTCAAAACAGCCAAAGACATATCTGAACGTGGTAAGAGAACGGGGCTGGCCCAGGTTAGCCCCTCGATGGGAGACCGCCAGGCGCAGTAGGCTATATTCCAGGCCCCTTCCACACAGCTGTATACAATCCACATTGAACTGGATTATATGGCAGTGTGGACTCAGATAACCCAGTTCAAAGCAGATAGTGTGGAATATCTGCCTTTTTTCCCCATGTCAGGAGCAACTCGAGAAACTGCAAGTCGCTTCTGGTGTGAGAGAATTGGCCATCTGCAAGGATGTTGCCCAGGGGACGCCTAGATGTTTCGATGTTTTACCATCCTTGTGGGAGGCTTCTCTCGTGTCCCCGCATGGGGAGCTGGAGCTAACAGAGGGAGCTCATCCGCGCTCTCCCTGGATTCGAACCTGTGACTTGTCGGACTTCAGTCCTGCCGGCACAAGGGTTTAATCCATTGCACCACCGTATCTGCCTTGCACTGGAGCCTCCGGTGTCGCAGTGGGTTCAACAACTGAGCTGTTAAACTTGTTAACCGAAAGGTTGCAGGTTCAAATCCAAGGAGTGGCATGAGCTTCAGTTTTTGCCAACCTAGCAGTTCAAAAACATGCAAATGTGAGTAGATCAATAGGTACCGCTTTGGCGGGAAGGTAAAGGCGCTCCATGCAGTCACATGACCTTGGAGGTGTCTATGGACAATGCCGGCTCTTCAGCTTAGAAACAGAGATGCGCACCAACTTGCAGGGTCGGACACGACTTAATGTCAGGGGAAAACTTTTACCTATCGGCCTTGATATTCCGGCGCTCCATGCAGTCATGCTGGCCACATGACCTTGGAGGTGTCTACGGACAATGCCGGCTCTTCAGCTTAGAAACGGAGATGCGCACCAACTTGCAGGGTCAGACACAACTTAACGTCAGGGCAAAACCTTTACCCTTCTGCCTTGATATTCCGGCGATCCATGCAGTCATGCTGGCCACATGACCTTGGAGGTGTCTACGGACAATGCCAGCTCTTCAGCTTAGAAACGGAGATGCGCACCAACTTGCAGGGTCAGACACAACTTAATGTCAGGGGAAAACTTTTACCTATCGGCCTTGATATTCCGGCGCTCCATGCAGTCATGCTGGCCACATGACCTTGGAGGTGTCTACGGACAATGCCGGCTCTTCAGCTTAGAAACGGAGATGCGCACCAACTTGCAGGGTCAGACACAACTTAATGTCAGGGGAAAACCTTTACCTATCTGCCTTGCTATTCCGACGATCCATGCAGTCATGCTGGCCACATGACCTTGGAGGTGTCTACGGACAATGCCAGCTCTTCAGCTTAGAAACGGAGATGCGCACCAACTCCCAGGGTCAGACACAACTTAATGTCAGGGAAAACTTTTACCTATCGGCCTTGATATTCCGGCGCTCCATGCAGTCATGCTGGCCACATGACCTTACGGACAATGCCGGCTCTTCAGCTTAGAAACGGAGATGCGCACCATCGTGCAGGGTCAGACACAACTTAATGTCAGGGGAAAACCTTTACCTATCTGCCTTGCTATTCCGACGCTCCATGCAGTCATGCTGGCCACATGACCTTGGAGGTGTCTACGGGTAACACAGGCTCTTCAGCTTAGAAACGGAGATGCGCACCAACTCCCAGAGTCGGACAGGACCGGACTTAATGTCAGGGGAAAACCTTTACCTATCTGCCTTGATATTCTGGATTATATGGCTGTGTGGAAGGTGCCATAGAGACTCAATCAATAAATGTATTAATGTATTAACAGAAACAACATCTAACAAGCAGGCCCATATTACTATTATTATTATTATCTTTATTTCTACCATAGAGAAGGGAATTGGCAGCATCTTGGAGAATCCCTTGCCTAAGGAAACCCTGTGAAGTTCCTACAGAGGAAGGCACACACACAGAGTAACAACAAAGTAACAATACTTGCCACCTTACCTGGGCGCCAGTGGTGCACAGAGAGAGCAGGAAGGCGAGGGTCCAGCAAGTGGGGGCCAAGGCCATGGCGGTGGGGGGCCCTTCTACACAGCTGTATAAAATCCACATTGAACTGGATTATATGGCAGTGTGGACTCAGATATCCCAGTCCAAAGCATATATTGTGGATTATCTGCCTTGATATTCTGGGTTATATGGCTGTGCGGAAGGGCCTGGGGCTTCTTTCCTTGGGGAAGTGGGAAGGAAGTCCTCTCTTCCTGGGGCCAAGCAGTCCACCCAAGGCGGCAGCAGCAGTGACTGACTCCCTTCTGGCTTCTCCTCCTGTGGAAGGAAGGAAAGGGCTTGAGAGAGAGAGAGAGAGAGCCTTTCTCCTCCGCCCACTCTGGCTCCCTTGCCCACAGCCAAGCCTTCCCTCCTTCAGCACACAGCACAACTGGCAGAGTGGGAAGAAGGCCTCCTTCTCTCTCCCCTCCCTTCCTTCTTCTATTTCATGGTTTTACATACTCAGCTGTATAAAATCCACACTGAACTGGATTATATGGCAGCGTGGACTCACACAGCCCTATATCCCAGAATATTAAGGCAGAAAATCCCACATTATCTGAGTGTGGACTCCGATAACCCATCTCAAAGCAGATATTGTGGGATTTTCTGCCTCGATATTCCGGGTACTATGGCTATGTGGAAGGGCCCCTATACACCGCTGTATAAAATCCACATTGAACTGGAGTATATGGCAGTGTGGACTCAGATAATCTAGTTCAGTGTTTCCCAACCTTTTTTGAGCCGCGGCACACTTTTAACATTAAAAAAATCCGGGGGCACACTACCAACCAAAATGACACAAAATGACACTGTAACACAGAAAAGAACGGCTGGGGGATGGTGAGCTGCTGGGAGCAGCTGCCAGGAGCGCCGAAGACAGGGGAGGAGCCAGGCCACACCATGCCCCGCCCCCTCCCCGGCTTCAGTTCTCCCACAGCTTCGCCAGCCTTGAGGGGGCAGTGCCAAGCCAGCATTGTGCTGGCTCTGTCACCGCTGGCTTGGCACTGCCCCTTCAAGGCTGGCGAAGCTGTGGGATCGCCGAAGCCAGGGGACGGGGAGGAGCCAGGCCGTGCCATGCCCTGCCCCCTCCCCCGGCTTCAGTTCTCCCACAGCTTCGCCAGCTTTGAGGGGCCAGTGCCAAGCCAGCATTGTGCTGGCTCTGCCACCGCTGGCTTGGCACTGCCCCTCAAGGCTGGCGAAGCTGTGGGAGCGCTGAAGCTGGGGGAGGGGGCAGAGCCAGGCCGTGCCATGCCCTGCCCCCTCCCCCGGCTTCAGTTCTCCCACAGCTTCGCCAGCCGTGAGGGGGCAGTGCCAAGCCACAATGCTGGCTTGGCACTGCCCCCTCAAGGCTGGCGAAGCTGTGGGAGCGCTGAAGCTGGGGGAGGGGCAGAGCCAGGTCGTGCCATGCCCTGCCCCTCCCCGGCTTCAGTTCTCCCACAGCAGCCGCCAGCTTTGAGGGGGCAAGCCAGCATTGTGCTGGCTCTGCCATCACTGGCTTGGCACTGCCCCTCAAGGCTGGCGAAGCTGTGGGAGTGCTGAAGCCGGGGGAGGGACGGGCCATGCGCCCCTCCCCCTGGTTTCAGCTCTCACAGAGGAGGAGCATGAGCGGTGGACGGGCTTCAGTAGGCGGGGCTCCTCCTCCGTGCGGCTTCAACAAGCAAGGGGCGAGAGTCATGGCGGGAGTCATGGCAGATTGGAGGCTGGTTGGGGAAATGGCCGAAGGAGGCGGTGCCCCGGTCTTTTCTTCTTTTTCTTCACCACTGCCCATCCCTTTCTCCTCCTCTCCCAAGCAGCAAGAGTTCGACAGGAGGAGGGGGGAAGGAAGGGGGGCAGAGAGCTTTTCTCGCGGCACACCTGATGATCGCTCACGGCACACTAGTGTGCCACAGCACACTGGTTGAGAAACACTGATCTAGTTCAAAGCTGATATTGTGGACTATTTGTGTCCCCAGTGGCACTGTGGGAGAGACCGCTGAGGTGCTGAACTCTGAGTCCAAAAGGTCGCCGGTTCAAATCCAGGGAGTGGGGTGAGCTCCCACTGTTAGCCCCAGCTTCTGCCAACCTAGCATTTCGGAAACATGCAAATGTGAGTAGATTAATAGGTACCGCTTTGGCAGGAAGGTAACGGCGCTCCATGCAGTCATGCCAGCCACATGACTTTAGAGGCTCTTCGTCTTAGAAATGGAGATGCGCACCAACCCCCAGAGTCGGACATGACTGGACTTAGTATCTGCCTTGATATTCTGGATTATATGCCTGTGTGGAAGGGTCCATAGAGACCCCCAAAGTGAGACACGACTGGACT
Organism: Anolis apletophallus; assembly: GCA_030556195.1. NCBI lineage: Eukaryota > Metazoa > Chordata > Lepidosauria > Squamata > Anolidae > Anolis > Anolis apletophallus. The sequence goes on along the minus strand of JARBWK010000007.1, from coordinate 42,926,404 downwards.
TAGTGTCAGGGAAAATCGTTACCATTACCTATCTGCCTTGATATTCTGGATTATATGGCTGTGTGGAAGGGCCCATAGAGACCCCCAAAGTGAGACACGACTGGACTTGGTGTCAGGGGAAACCTTTACCTTTCCTATAGCTGTGTGGAAGGCCCCTGAGTCCACTTCCACCCAGCTGTGTAAAATCCACATTAAACTGGACTATATGGCAGTGTGGACTCAGATAATCCAGTTCAAAGCAGATATTGTGAATTTTCTGCCATGATATTCTGGGCACCCTTCCACACAGCCCTATATCTCAGAATATCAAGGTAGGAAATCCCACATTATCTGAGTATGGACTCAGATAACTCAGTTCAAAGCTGATATTTTGGGATTTTCTGCCTTGATACTCTGGGTTATAAGGCTGTTTGGAAGGGTCCTGAAGAGAATTAACTGTGAGGGAAGGTATGTTGTCGAGGCCAACAGCTCTCAAGCCGCAGGTCGTTCCGCGAGTGAACAAGTCCCAACTTCAGCACGCACGCCTGTTCCCGGGTGGAAACCCACACGTCCTTTCCCTTAGCCCCGCTGGAGTCTGTCCAAAAGGGTTCTTTCTCTTTCTGACTTTCTCCCCATTTCTCCTGGATTTTTATTTTTTTTTCTCTCTCCTCCCGCTTCCCGGACGCCTTAAGACTGCGAGGAGAGCTGCATCCAAGGGAAAGATGCGGTAGCTCAAGCGGCAGGGCCAAGGCCGTTTGGGACGGGAGTCCCGGGTTCGGGACCCCCAAAGGGAGGAAAGGAACTTATTTTTGCTTTTACATTTTTTGCCTTTATTCTCCTCTTTCTCTCTCTCCTCACTCTTGGGACATCTCTGAGCTCGGAAAGAAAGGTTTTGAGAAAGGAATTGGCCTATGAAGCAGGGGGCCTCATCTGTTTGTGTTGGGCTGACAGCAGGAAAGCAGAAATCATAAATAAGGGTTCATCTTTGTATCTGTGCATCTGTACAATATTGCCTCCATGTCTCCCTTGACCCCTTGTAACCCTTCCCTTCCCCCTTTTGTCCTTGTTGAGAAAAGACTGCCTTGAAAGTGTTTTGTTGCATTTGGCAAGAGGAAATGCGGCTGAGCCCTGTTCCCAAAACCTTTATGGATCACCATTATTCATATTGCATGCGCTTTCTGATGGAAATCTTGTTATGGATAAGCTAAGCTCTTGACTTAAGCCCCACGTTTCATCAGTACTGAGGCAGTTTAACGGTCGGATTTCCAGTCTAACTAAACCCGTCTTTGGAACCTGGACAATAAAAGTTTGCTCTTCACAGCGGGTGACACAGCTGGCCTCGGAAACCAGGTGTGCCCCAAAATAAGTCCTTTTGTCACCAAAAGGGTCTGAGTGAATCACCAGGCCTTCTTCCCCTTCTCCCCCATTCACATACGGATGGGACACATCAACTCAATGATTTCATCACTTCCAGGTGTTGCCCCAGGTCGTTACCTGGCTCGGACTCTTTGTTTACATTCATATGCCAACCTGTCAGTAATCCCCGCCTAAGCCTTCCTTCCTGGAACTCCATATATGGCCACAGACCTCTGATTGGCCGAAGCCGGCAAATGGGAGCGAGCGCTGATAGGCTCCCTGGAACTGACCGGCCTCCATCAGCTGGCCTCAAACGTTCCAACCAATCACCAGCAGAGCCGGCCCAGAAGAAGGCGGGCGGGAAATTCAATTGTTTTGACAGTTCTGTAACCTTTAAAAGCCAATGTTTTGAATGTATATGCATGCGTTCTTTGCAGGAATCAGGGTATTGCGGTTCGCATCCTCTCAGCTGAGCAGAATAAACAATTTCGTGGCATCTACCTTGCAGTATTGGTGAGCATAATTGGATCTACGGGAGGCGGGTAGGCTACGAGGACCTAGTCGCTCCGGGCTCGCCAGGTTAACTGAACCCTCGCGGCCTCTGTCCCGTAGTCGGTCTGCGGGGCTTGTCCGGTTGTTCGACGACCGGCCTGGGGGATTGTCTGGTTGTTCGACAACAGGTACTGGAGGCAACTGGAAGCGCAACTCGAGCATCCCTTCTCCAGGTGGCCCATACACACACACACACACACACACACACACACACTTCTCTATCTATCTATTCTATTCTATGTATATAATAAAAGACAGTGTTTGTGGAGGTGTGGAGGTGCGGAGGAATATGTGGCAGCGTTTCGATTGGTTGCCACTGTGGGATTATTTGCATAACACCTCTGATTGGCCAACCACCAAAATTCCACCACTCCAAGGAGGCAGAGAGGGGATTGGTTGCCACTGAGGGAGAATTTGCATACGGACTCTTGATTGGCCAGCCACCACCAACATTCCGACACTCTTAGGCGGCAGAGAGGGAAGGCGGCAGAGAGGGGATTGGTTGCCACTGAGGGAGATTTTGCATATGAACTCATGATTGGCCAGCCACCAACAACATTACAACACTCTTAGGAGGCAAAGGGGGAAAAGGAAAGGCCCTCAGGCTGTCAGGAATGGCTCCCACTGTGGTTTTGGATCGGCCAGCCTCTACAAACTTGGCACACAGAGCCCCCATGATTCACTCTGCATCCTACTGCAGTTTGGAGAAGGGCGTACCACGGATGATGGGACTTGCAGTACCTTCACTCACTTCCTGAAAACAATGCAACCCTCATCCAATGACCAATGCAGACCACACATGGCACACAGAGCCCCCATGACCCACTCTACATCCTGGTGCAGTTGTGAGGAGGACATACCACAGATGATAGGACTTGCAGTACCTTCACTCACTTCTTGAAAACAATGCGACCCTCATCCAATGACCAATACAGACCAAACTTGGCATCCAGAGCCCCCATGACCATTCTGCATCCTGGTGCTGTTTGGAGTACAATGGACCACAGATGATGGGACTTGAAGTACCTCTACACACTTCCTGAGACTGCTGCAATCCTCATCCAATGACTGATCAGGACCAAACTTGGCACACAGAGCCCCCATGACCCACTCTACATCCTGGTGCTGTTAGCAGGAGGATGGACCACGGATGATGGGACTTGGAGTACCTTTGTTCACTTTCCGAGACTGCTGTGAACCTACTCCAATGACTGATCAAGACCAAACTTGGCACACAGAACCCCCATGACCCACTCTACATCCTGGTCCTGTTTGGAGTAGAACGGACCACGGGTGATGGGACTTGAAGTACCTTCACTCACTTTCTGAGACCACTGCAACCCTCATCCAATGACTGATCAAGACCACACTTGGCACAAAGAGCCCCCATGACCCACTCTACATCCTGCTGCAGTTTGGAGGAGGGTGGGCCATGGATGATGGGACTTCCAGTACCTTCACTCACTTCCTGAAAACAATGCAACCCTCCTCCAATGACCAATAAAGACCAAACTTGGCACAAAGAGCCCCCATGACCCTCTCTACATCCAGTTGAGAGAAGGACAGACCACAGATGATGGGACTTGCAGTACCTTCAGTAAGTTCATGATACCACTGCTTCTCCAAATAATGATGGATCACGGCCAAACTTGGCAGACAGACCCTCCATGACCCACCCTACATCCTGGTGGCATTTGGAGGAGGATGGACCATGCACGATGGGATTTGCAGTACCTTCACTAACTTCCTGAGAGCACTGTGAGCCACATAAATAATGGATAAAGACCAACCTTGGCCCACAATGCCTTTCTCAAATTTCCTGGGCACCGCTGGGTCCCCGAGCTAGTCTATCTATAAAATATTCCTTTTCTCCTTACTTGGGACTCAAAGTGGCGAAAAGCATTTATTTATTTATTTTGTCACGTTTCTATACCGCCCCTCTCAGCCCGAAGGCGACTTGGGACGGTTTACACAGGCAGTCTCTGCCCTCAGTATAACACAGCAACAAGACAAACCCTTCCCCCCCAAAACATAACACATATAATAACAATTTAACAATTAAAAACATACAATTGCAGCCTCAGCGTCATGTTGAAATCAGTTTCCATCGCATCGTCGTCATTCCTTATATCCCATTAAGCCTTATATTTCATCAACAAATGCCTGCTCAAATAGCCAGGTCTTGACTTTCTTGCGAAACCTCAGGAGGGAAGGGGCCAATCTGATGTCTTTAGGGAGGGCGTTCCAAAGCCGAGGAGCCACCACTGAAAAGGCCCTGTCCCTTGTCCCCGCCAGTCGCGCCTGCGAAGAAGGCGGGACCGAGAGCAGGGCCTCTCCAGATGATCTTAAACATCTCGATGGTTCATAGGGAGAGATGCGTTCGGACAGGTAAGTAGGACCCGAACCGTTTAGGGCTTTAAAGGCTAAAGCCAGCACTTTGAATTGTGCCCGGTAGCAAACTGGCAGCCAGTGGAGCTGGCACAACAGAGGAGTTGTGCGCTCTCTGAATGCCACTCCTGTTATCAACCTGGCTGCTGTCCGTTGGACTAGTTGCAGCTTCCAAACAGTCTTCAAAGGCAACCCCACGTAGAGAGCATTGCAGTAATCTATACGGGATGTAACCAGAGCGTGGACCACCGTGGCCAAGTCAGACTTCTCAAGGTACGGGCGCAGAAGTTTTAACTGTGCAAATGCTCCCCTGGTCACTGCCGAAACCTGGGGTTCCAGGCTCAGCGATGAGTCCAGGATCACACCCAAACTGCGAACCTGCATCTTCAGGGGGAGTGTAACCCCGTCTAACACAGGCTGTAACCCTATGCCCTGTTTGGCCTTTCGACTGACCAGGAGTGCCTCTGTCTTGTCTGGATTCAATTTCAATTTGTTCGCCCTCATCCAGTCCGACACAGCGGCCAAGCACTGGTTCAGGACCTGAACAGCCTCCTTAGTAGCAGGTGGGAAGGAGTGACAGAGTTGGACATCATCTGCGTACAGATGACACCACACTCCGAAACTCCGGATGACCTCCCCCAGCGGCTTCATGTAGATGTTAAACAACATGGGAGATAGTATTGAGCCCTGAGGAACCCCACAAGACAATGGTTGTGGGGTTGAACAGGTATCTCCCAATAACACCTTCTGAGATCGGCCCTCCAGAAAGGACCGGAGCCACTGCAAGACAGTACCTCCAAGCCCCATCTCTGCAAGGCGTCCCAGAAGGATACCGTGGTCAACGGTATCAAAGGACGCTGAGAGGTTCAGCAGAACCAATAGGGACACACTCCCCCTGTCAAGCTCCCGGCGTAGATCATCCACTAAGGCGACCAAGGCTGTCTCGGTACCATGTCCCGGCCTAAAACCAGACTGTGCCGGATCCAGATAATCCGTGTCTTCCAAGAATACCTGGAGTTGTGAGGCCACCACACATTCCAGGACTTTGCCCAAGAAGGGAAGATTGGAAACAGGCCGATAGTTGATGAATTGAGTGGGGTCCAGTGATGGTTTCTTCAACAGCGGTTTTATCACAGCTTGTTTTAAGCTCGCTGGAATGTTGCCTTCCCGGAGGGAGGCATTGACCACCACCTTCACCCACTCGGCCAATCCCCCTCTGGCCTCCTTTAGAAGCCAGGATGGGCAGGCGTCTAGGATGCATGTGGTCGCTCTCATTCCTCCAAGTATCTTGTCCACATCCTCGGGTTTCACCAATTGAAATTGATCCATCAAAATTGGACAAGCAGGTGCTCCAGCTACATCCTCAGAGACTGCCGTTAACATGGTGTCCAGGCCAGAACGGATCAAAGCGACTTTATCCGCAAAGAACTTTGCAAATGCTTCACAGTGTGCTGCCGAGTTGTCAGGGCTCCCATCCTGGACGGCGGGATGCAATAGGCCTCTGACAACTCGAAACAGCTCCGCTGGACGGTTCTTTGCGGATGCAATATTGGCTGCCAGAAAGGATTTCTTTGCAGCCTTTATTGCCGCGCCATATGCCCTTAGATAGGCATCAAGGCGTGTTCGATTTGGCCCACTCGGATCTGAACGCCACACGCTCTCTAGGTCCCTCTTCCTTCGCTTCATCGCTGCCAACTCCTCGTTAAACCAAGGAGCTGGTTTAGCTCGGCTACTTGAGAGGGGCCGTTCCGGAGCAATCGTGTCTATTGCCCTAGTCATCTCCCCGTTCCAGAGAGTAACCAGAGCATCGACAGAATCACCTACTGAGGTGGCCGGAAATTCCCTAAGAGCTGTCAGGAATCCATCAGGATCCATAAGCCTCCTAGAGTGGACCATCTTAATGGGTCCTCCACCCCTGCAGAGGTTGGAGGTGCGGAAAGTCTAAACCTGATCAGATGATGGTCGATCCATGGCAACGGAGCGATGGTCAGCTCCTCCTCACTGCCATCGTTCTCCCATCCCTGACAGAAAACCAAGTCTAAGGTGTGGCCAGCACAGTGGGTAGGGCCAGATACCTGTTGGGACAGCCCCATGGTCGCCATGGTAGACATGAAGTCCTGAGCTGCTCCTGAAAGGGTGGACTCTGCATGAATGTTGAAGTCCCCCAGCACTAAGAGCCGTTGGGACTCCAACGCCAGGCTCGAGATCACCCCCCGATAGCTCAGGTAGGGAGACTGTAGTGCAGCGGGGTGGACGGTACACTAACAGAATCCCTATTCTGTCCCGGTCACCTACCCTCAGGTGGACACATTCGAAATTGGTTGACTGAGGAATGGGGCATCTGGTCAGGGAGATGGAATCCTTATAGACCACCGCAATCCTGCCTCCCCCCCCGGATCTCGGCTGGTGCTGCACGGAGAACCCTGGTGGACAAAGCTGGGTCAGATTTACACCTCCAGCCTCATCCAGCCAGGTCTCCGTTATGCACGCCAGATCTGCGCGTTCATCCAGAATTAAGTCCTGGATGATAGCTGTTTTACCGTTGACAGCAAAAACAACACACAGTAAAAGTAGACAGCACCATCATAAATATAGTCATATCTAATTTAAAAATTATAAAAACTGACATCAACATAATTAGCGACTTACAAAGCACACAATTTAACATTCAATCGATTAAAATCCTCATCTGGTATCAGTTCATTTTTAGGCCGTAGTCAGGTCTATTGCCGGAGGTCCATTCCAGTTGTAACATTGCACACGATAGATCTGGCATTTTCAGTACTATTGTTCTCCTTTAAGGAGGTCTATTTCCACAGGAAAGTTTTGGCTTTATTCCTAAAAGATAGCAGGGAAGGAGCCATTCTAATTTCTTTAGGAAGGGAGTTCCAGAGCTGCGGGGCAACCACTGGAAAGGCCTTCTCTTTCATTCCCACCAATTGTACTTGGGACGATGGTGGGACTGAGAGTAGGGCCTCTCCTGATGATCTCAGGGCCGCATAGGTTCATAGGAGGAGATACAATCTAATAAGTAGGCTGGGTGTGAACTGTTCAGGGCTTTATAAATTAAAGCCAGCATCTTGAATTGCGCCCGGAAACAGACTGGTAGGCAGTGCAGTTGTTTTGACCATTGGGGGGGGGGGGAGTTGTTCCCTGTACCCGGCTCTGATCTTTGAATAATGAGTTGGAGTTTCCGAACACTATTCTGGGGGAGTCCCACATAGAGCATGTTACAGTAGTCTAATCTGGATGTAACCAAGGCAAGTACCACCATGGCCAGGTTAGGCTATATATATATATATATATATATATATATATATATATAGAGAGAGAGAGAGAGAGAGAGAGAGAGAGATTTGGATAGCACAGAGAAGGGCTAATACACAGAAACACACACACACACATACACATATAGGGAGGGGAGAGAGAGGTGAATCTATCTATCTATTAGGCCTGGTTAATAAAAAATATGGTTCAAAACTCATTCGGGATGTAGGGGGTGCTGGCACTTCGAATCTGATGACTTCCGGAATTTCCCCAAAAAATTGCGGAAATTTTACGAATTTTTCGGAAATTTTGGAATGGCTTCGTTAATGGTAGACAGACACGCATGCGAGGTAAGAAAGAAACAGCACTGGCAGTGGGAAAGAAACAGCACTGGTTAAACACTCAGTTTGGACGCGGATGTGCTTCCCTCCGCGCCTTGCCCCAGGTCTAACGCAGAGGGAAACACATCTGCATCCGCGTCAGAACTGGGGCGCGAGCCAGGTCTAACGAGAAGGGAAGCACACCCGCATCCAAACGATTCCTTTCCGAAAATGGCGACGGTGGCTTCAAAATGGCAAATTCACTTCCGGGTTGCTTACATCGCCTCGAAACCGCTTCAAAACTTAATTTAATTTGAATTAATTCCGATTTTATGAGCATTCCGACGAACCTGCCCAGGCCTACTATCTTTTTTTTTTTTTAAATATATTTTTATTGAGATTTCAGAAACAATACAGTAAAACATGGGGTAAGGGAGAAAGCCTTCAGGGAAGAAGCTTCGGGGAAGAGGGGAGGGGGGAAAGGGGGTGGGACAGAGGGGAGGATGGGAGGGGTAGAAAAAAAAGTGTTGAAAATAAAGAAGGAAGGATTAGTGGTGTTAGAAAGGAGGGGGGGTGAGTTGAGGAAGGGATTCTTCCATCGTCTTCCGATCCATTTCACGGGGGGTTTCTTGAATCTTGATATATCATTCCTTAATAATAATAAGTCCCACCGTCTTGTCTTGTCTTTTTTTTTTTCCCCCTTCGTGTTATCTTTTAACCTGGAAGGTTCTTTAAGTATTCCAATACAGGTTGCCAGTCAATTGGGTTCTCCTGGGTACCGTCCTTCAGTCTTGATTTTAGATAGTCAATGTCCATGAACTCTCTTATTTTCAAAATCCAATCTGTTACCGCTAGTGGGTCTTTTGATTTCCAATTCTTTGCTATCACCAGCCTGGCTGCTGCTGTCAAATAAAAAAATAACTTGTCTTTTTTCCTATCCAATAGCTGGCCTGTAAGGTTTAATAAATAAAATTCAGGTTTCAGTTCAAAGTCAGTATCCAAAATTTTCTTTATATGTTGATGGGTAGCTTTCCAAAATTTATTAACTTCCCTACATTTCCACCAGCAATGTATAAATGAGCCAATTTGGCCTTTGCATTTCCAGCAATTGTTATTCAGACCTTTATAGACCCTGGCAAGTTTGCTGGGAGTAAGGTACCATCGGAAATATAACTTGTACCAGTTCTCCGTGATTACCGTGGATCCTGCGTATTTAGTTTTCTTTTTCCAGTTCTCTTCCCATTCATTAAACATGATTGGGTGGCCCAGATCTTGTGCCCATTTTGTCATGTTATCCTTTACCTGTTCGGTTTCTGTATCCCATTCCAGCAATTTTCTGTATATTATCCTTATTAGTTTCTTGTCTGATTGCATTATTTTGTCCCATACAGTGGCCTGAGTATTGAAGTCCTTTTTAGAGTCACTATTGAAATAGTCCTTTATTTGTGCGTAGTGGAACCATGACAGGTCCCTGTCACTTTTTCTGAGTTCTTCTAGGGGTTTTAATGACCAGCTCGAGCCTTTCCTCTCTAGTAGCTCTTTATAGGTGTACCATTTAGTACTAGAGGTTTCTTTTTTGTGTTGCGCTTCAACCGGGGAGATCCATATTGGTGTTTTTTGATAAAATTTGTGTTTATATTTCTCCCATACCTTTAGTAGGGTCGCCCAGGCCTACTATCTGTCTGTCTGTCTTTGGATAGCATAGGGAAGGGTTAACACCCTTTTGGTGTTTGTTTTGCTTTCTGAGCTCCTCTTCAGAAGATTTCACTTCACTTTCCGTTCCTGTGATAGTTGAATTTTGAAAAGTTTGGCTTATTGTGGGAATAAGGATTGGTGCTAAAGCTTCAGTGGAGACGCCTTTCCCCGTGATAACTCTTCCAGGAGTAGATATCCAGTAGTCAAGTCATAGTGATTTGGTATCTGGGTCGGATATCTAGTTTTATCTACCTGATTTATAACAGTTCTTGCCAAAATGAGAGTAAGAACAAAAATATGTAATAGACACGCCTGCAAAACTTGCTAGTTTTTCTGGAAATAAAGCACCTGCAGAATTAACGTAGTTTGACACCACTTTAACTGCTCGCTCAATGCTATGGAATCCTGGGAGTTATATTTACCAGATCTATGGCCTTTTCTGCCAAAGAATATTGGGCTCTACCAAACTGCAACTCTCAGGATTATGCAGCATTGAGCCATGACAGTTAAAGTGATGGCAAACTGCATTCCTTCTACACTGTAGATCAGTGTTTCCCAACCAGTGTGCCGGGGCACACTAGTGTGCCGTGAGCGATCATCAGGTGTGCCGTGGGAAATTGGAACCTCCAGGAGGGGAGGGGAGGGGGGAGAATCTAGTGTGTTGAAGTATAAAAACCCTAAGAAACCTACCTCAATAAAGGCACAAAATTACAAACACCCCCCCTCCCCACCCGTTGTCTACTTGGTCTCTCCCTCTCCATGTATTGGGAAGGCCCGCCTCCCTTTCCCCAATTAGAGACCTCCTCTTGCTTCCCCCCCCCCCCGGGCCTAATGCCGGATGGTTCAGTCCAGCGCCGGCCCCTCCCTGCTCCCCGGTGCATGTGAAACCGCTCTCGGCCTCTCTCCAGCCACTGCTGCCTTCCTTCCTGCCTCCTTCGCCAGCCCCGAGATGCCCACCCGGGCCGCCCCGATGACCCCCGAGGAGCTGCGCAGGTGGTGAGTGAGGCTCCTGCTCCCCACGACCCCAATTCAAGCCTGGTGAGGAGGGAGGGGGCAACCTAAGTGAGAGGGAGACTGCTGGTCTTTCGAGGCCCCCCCTCCAGAAACTGTAACTCCCAAATGTCAAGGTCTATTTTCCCCAAACTCCATCTGTGTTCACATTTGGGCATATTGAGTAGTCATGCCAAGTTTGGTCCTGATCCAACATTGTTTCAGTCCAGAGTGCTCTCTGGATATAGGTGAACTACAACTCCAAAACTCCGAGGCCAATGCCCACCAAACTCTTATAGTATTTTCTCTTGGTTATGGGAGTTCTGTGTGGGAAGTTTGTCTCTTTCTGCCATTCCTGCCAGGATATCTATGTTGTGTTCATCGAAACAGGTCCAGGTTTCACACTGAGTGTATAAATACATTTAAAAACATATTAACTATATATATTACTGTGTTAGAGTGTCATTTTGGTTGGTGGTGTACCCCAGGATTTTGTAAATGTAAAAAATGTGCCACGGCTCAAAAAAGGTTGAAAAACACTGCTGTAGATGCACCCTCACATTCTGGGGGGGGGGGGGGGGGTTCGATCTGAACAGCTATGCCTACAAAGGTATTGAACAAAACAGGTAGTGTATGCCACCCTGGAAACTGAATGATATTTAAAATAAATAGAGGCAATGCAAAGTTAGACCATGCACATATTTACTAGAAGACAACAACAGTGGTGTGGGTTCAGAGAGGACGTGTGTATTGCATAAACCGTTGGGGATTTCCAGTATTCGCTTTTACACACCCAATCATGTAAAGTTGTTTTTTCCCCCTCTAATACATTTAGTGGCAATAATCATATCAAATGTAGCATCTTATCATATATCTACCGTAACTAAATTGCAACTTTCCCCCCATCTATCAAAAGTAGTTACTTTGCAAATATATCTGAATGCTACAAACACACCCTTGTGTACTCTTAACAATTATCCTTGGCCCTTCCACACTGTCCTATATCCCAGGAACAGATCCCAGATTATCTGTTTATTCCAGTGAAGACTCATATAATCCAGTTTGAAGCAGATAGTCTGGGATCAGATCCTGGGATATAGGGCAGTGCAGAAGTCGCCCTTGAGTGTTGTTGTTGTTTATTCGTTCAGTCACTTCTGACTCTTCGTGACCTCATGGACCAGCCCATGCCAGAGCTCCCTGTCGGCTGTGGCCATCCCCATTTCCTTCAAGGTCAAACCAGTCACTTCAAGGATACCATCCATCCATCTTGCCCTTGGTCGGCCCCTCTTCCTTTTTCCTTCCAATTTCCCCAGCATCATTATCTTCTCCAAGCTTTCTTGTCTTCTCATGATGTGGCCAAAATACTTCATCTTTGCCTCTAATATCCTTCCCTCCAGTGAAGAGTCGGGCTTTATTTCCTGAAGTATGGACTGGTTGGATCTGGCACTCTCAGAACTTTCCTCCAAAACCACAGTTCAAAAGCATCTATCTGTTACGCCTCAGGACCTGGCAGGCCCCCTGGATCACACACACACACAGGCTGATGAAGAATCAATAAGTTTATTTAGAATAGAAAGAGAGAAAAATCCAAGAAAATAGCTTCAAAAATAGTCCATGGAATCAAATATCAAAAATGCAATAGTAGAATTGTTCAAAAGTTCAAAGCATAGAAGGCTTAAGTCCACTGAAGGCAAAATCCATAAGCAAGGCACAGTTCCCAAAGGCAGGCCGCTCCTCCAGCCAAATAAAGTTTCTTGAAAGGCAGCACCAACCGCAGCAAACAAGGCTTGGATCCAAACCGATCCACCGGTTCCCTGGAGACTTGGCAGAAAGATGTGAACAAAACCAAACGTGGCTTCAGATCTGGCTAAGAATCCAAAAGCCACGGCTAATATAGAAGCTAGTCTCGGGGTACCCATCTCACCCCCTTTCTCAAGCTCCATGATTTTCTGGAATTTCTGATATTAGACCTTCCATCGAACACCTGTTCATTAACGGGGCCAGCTGCACCATTATCAGGATGCCCGATAATTTCCAACACTGCCTCGAGGCCGTTACTGGATGGCTGCGAGCCAGTAGGTTGAGGGTGAATCCGGCGAAGACGGAGATCTTGTGGCCGGGTCGCCCGGGCGGGGTAGGTGCCCAGCTTCCGACCCTGGACGGTGCGGCGTTATGCTCATCGTCTTCCGTGAAAAGCCTGGGGGTCCATCTGGACTCCCAGCTGACCATGGAGGCCCAGGTCTCCGCGGTCAGCAAGGCTGCCTTTTTTCACCTCCGTCAGGCAAGGAGGCTGGCCCCCTATCTCTCCCGGAACGACCTGGCCACGGTGATCCAAGCCACGGTCATCTCAAGGCTAGATTACTGCAACGCGCTCTACGTAGGCCTTCCTCTGTCAGCAATCCGAAAGCTCAAGCTGGTGCAGAACACTGCCGCCCGGCTCCTGTCTGGCACTCCAGCAGGTTGCCACATAACACCTGTTTTGCAGGATCTGCACTGGCTGCCAATTGAGCACCGGATTGCCTTCAAAGTGTTGGTTCTTACCTTTAAGGCCTTTCACGGCCTGGGGCCAGCGTATCTGAGGGACCGTCTCACCCCATACTGCCCTCTGAGATCACTACGGTCCGAGGATGCCAACTTTTTGGAGATACCATCGGCAAAGCTGGCACGACTGACATCCACCCGCCGGAGGGCGTTCTATGTTATAGCTCCCACGCTGTGGAACGCCCTCCCGGCCGAAACCAGGGCCTTGAGGGATCTGTTCCCGTTCAGACGGGCCTGCAAAACTCATTTGTTCAAGCAGGCTTTTGGTGTGTAGGCCCGTGTATTTTAATTGTGTTACTGTTTTATTATGTCATTGTTTTAATTTGCTAGTGCTGTTTTAACTGCTTTTATTCTGTATTTTATTGTGCCTTTGGCTCTTGTGAGCCGCCGCGAGCCCCCGGGAGTCGGCGGCATAGAAGCCTGAATAAATAAATAAATAAAGGGTGAGACTCAGCCAGCTCCCTTTCTCCCATCGGTTCATTTGGGAAGGGAGTTGGTATCCGCTCCTGGGAACCTAACCCTCCGGGTCGTTCATAATCACAACTGGAATCCTCCTCCATACTTTCCTCTGTGAACTCACTCTCTGTTTGATATCTCTCCAGCCAGTCATCATCCCATTGCAAGCTCTCGTTAGATGATTCATACCCATCCGGCCAGCTTTCCTCGCTGAGCCCCGGGTCATCTAGTCCAGCCCCACCTTGCCCTGGATCAACTGGCATTGGTCTGGGTACCCCTGGGACCCCTGGGGGCTGACCCATGCCACTAGGCTGGAATACCACACTATCTTCCTTCGCTCAGCCTTCCCTATGGTCCAGCTCTCACATCCATAGGTTGCTACAGGGAATACCATTGCTTTAACTATGCGGATCTTTGTTGCCAGAGTGATGCCTCTACTCTACACTATTTTATCGGGATTGGTCATTGCTCTCCTCCCAAGAAGTAAACATCTTTTGATTTCCTGGCTGCAGTCTGCATCTGCAGTAATCTTTGTGCCTATAAATGAGGGTTATCCAGAAAGTAAGATTACAAGATTTTTTAAAAAATACAAAGAATGAACATATTTTTAAAAAAACTTACATGGATAGTAGCATAGGTATTGCATTATTTTTCCACATAATCACCATTCAGTTCAATACATTTTGTCATCCACGGGACGCATTTTTGATGCCGGTGTCATAGAAGTTTCATAGAACTTTTTCAGCCATTTTGTCACTTTGATTTTCACCTCATTTTTTCCAACCAGGTGTTCCTTCAATTTAGCGAACAGATAATAGTCACTGGTTAGGAGATTGGGGCTGGGAGAGGGATGGCTTAAAACATCCCAACCAAATGAGGTCAACAACTCTTGTGTTGGATGAGCGATGTGCAGATGTGCATTGTCATGAAGGAGACAGACTCCCACGAGGTTTGCTTTGGATGGTTCTGCAAAGTTTCTTCACGGTCTCACAATATATTCCATACCTATTTTGTCACATGCTGTCTTGAGATTATGTCCTCTCTGTAAACTGAAATGATTTTGTGATGAATTGCAGTTGTGTTCATGCCCTTAGCCTTTAGGTAAGGACACCATCTATATAAATAAAAATGTTATTTTGTTTGTGGGATTAACATAACTCAAAAACCACCAGACAAATTGACACCAAATTTGGACACAATACACCTACCAGGCCAACGAGTGACACTCATAGAAACACTGAAAAACACAGCTGAAGAAACTTTAAAAGTCAAAAAATAAAAATACATTACAGCGCATGTGCAAAACTACATATATACACACATACACAAATATATACACACGTACACACATATATGCACACACAAAACACATAACACAGACCGGGCCACCTGTGTCTAAATCCCTGGTTCCCAATGTGGGGCACATGCTCTACAAAGAGGTAATTTGATTGGGGGGGGGGGGATGCGGATTACTCAAATCGATTGTGCCTCAAATATTACTACTCCCCATGTGATAGCTGTTCTATTTAATTACTTAATCTTTTCAAGCGCAAAGTGTTTTCATTCGCATTGGGAGGGGGGCATCAGGATTTCAGAGATCCATTAGTGGGGCATGGCCAAAAATGGATTGGGAACCACCAGTCTACAGGAAAGGGCAAAGTTTGAACCTATAATAATAATAATAATAATAATAATCTTTATTTATATTCCGCTCTTCTCACCCCACAGGGGACTCAGAGCGGATTACATTACACATAAAACAGACAGTCCCTGCCGGTTGGCATACAATTACAATACAACAAGTACAATTTAGAAGGATTTTTCTTCTTCTGGCTGCGTCACAGGGTGCGGTTGCTCCATCATGTCATTACGTCACAAGGGGGTGCTGTTGCTTCATCCTCATGACGGAGAACCTCTGTTTCTGCATTCCACCTTCCGACAGCCGAACTTTCCTTTTATTCAGGCATTGTAAAGTCCTTTTTGTAAAAATCCTTCCCCGCTTAGCGGTCCCTAGTTTATTTATTAACAGCTGGGCTGTTTTCGAACTGTTAAGTGGACAGTGGACAGGGCTCACAGCTGGGTGTCCAGACCAGCCCGGGAATCGATCTTGCAATCTTCTGATTGCAAGCACAGCAGTTGTTACTGCTGTGCTATCTCTCCGGCCCTATCTTCTTCAATTATTTGAGTCTACATTTGAGGTTTGAACTCAATTTATAGGATCGGAAGTAAGCTGAGGGCAAAGAGACACATTTTGAACTTAGATGAAAATGTTTTGGAGGATTACTCAGAACCAACCCTGTTGAATCTGGACTGTTGGTGTGCTGACGCTCTGCTCAGACACCCAAATGATTAGGCTTGAGCTGAACTAACTTGGATCAAGTGTATCTTGACTTGGAAACTGCACAACCTGGAACACATCTCACTACGCTAAAACAGTGGATGTGGCTCTTAATGGTGTCTTCACCCTACAACACTGGAGAAATTACACTGATTAGCTGGTATTGCACCACCTGACATTCACTGGGAAGTAGCAACCAGTAGTGAAAGGACCAAGGCATTGACATATCCAGCCCATCCTCTGTTCGGATATCAGCCAATGTGCCAACGACTTAAATCAAGAAATATTTTTCTAAGATCTGCAGATACTCGCTGGAACACCTCAGCAAGAGAGAGTCCAAAAGTGGCAGGCTAAAACCCAGAATATCAATCCATGGCTGATACCAAATGAGATACTCCCTCCTGGGCACACAGAAGACTGGGTGACTTGGAAGGCACTAAACAGACTGTGCTCTGGCACCACGAGATGCAGAGCTCAAAAGTAGTTCAATAGTATATGTTTTATATCAATACTAGCTGAACCCGGCACGCGTTGCTGTGCCCTATGTAGGTGATGCGAGAAAGTCTGGGTATGTAAGTTGTGGAAATGATGTGAGCATGTGTGTTGTGTGTATATATGTGTGTGTGTATGTGTGTTGATAGTTGTATGTGTGTGTTGATATTTGGGGGGTTTATGTGTTTGTGTTTTGGTATGTGTGTGCATGTATTTGTGCCCTATTTAGGAGATGTGTGGAAGTGTGGGTATGTAAGGGTTGGATATGATTTGTCAATGTGTTTTGTGTGTGTATATATATGTATGTGCGTTTGTATGTGTGTGTGTATGTATGTGTGTGTGATTGTGTGTGTTTGTGTATGTATGTGTGTGGATGTGTGTGTGTCTATGTATATATATGTGTGTTTTTGTATGTATGTGTATGTGTGTGTATGTAGTTGTGTGTGTATGTGTATGGATGTGTGTGTGTATGTATGTGTGTATGTATGTATGTGTTTGTGTGTCTGTATGTATGTGTATGTATGTGTGTGGATGTGTGTGTGTCTATGTATATATATGTGTGTTTTTGTATGTATGTGTATGTATGTAGTTGTGTGTGTATGTGTATGGATGTGTGTGTGTGTATGTATGTGTGTATGTATGTGTTTGTGTGTCTGTATGTATGTGTATGTATGTGTGTGTTTCTGTATGTGTGTATGTACCCTTTCCCCCCCTCTATCTGTCTGTTTCTCCCCTTTGTCTCTCTCCCCTCCCCCTCTCTCTCTGTTTCTCTTTCCCACCTCTCTCTCCCTCTCCTCTCTCTCGCTGCCTGATTCCCCCCTTCTCTGCCCCCCTCTTTCTGTCTGTGTCACTCCCCCTCTCTCTCCCCTCCACCGGCTCTGTCTGTGTCACACCCTCTCTCTCTTCCCCCCCCCCTCTCTCAGGCCTCCCCTCTGTCTCTCTCATTACCTCCCGCTGTGTTCCCCGCGGTTGCGGCGGGCGCGCCTGAAGCAAGGTAAGCCCGGGCGCTTACCTTCTGTCAGGCGCGGCCACCGCAACCGTGGGGACACGCCGGAGGGCGGAAGGGAGGCCCGGAGCTGCCACGCCCCCGCCACTCTTCCTTACCGGGAAGAGGGGTGCGGCAGCCCCCGGGGAGGAGGGTGGGCGGGGCTGGGGGAGCGGAGGGGTGTCCCGCCTCTTGCCACGCCCCCGCCACTCTTCCGGGAGGAGGTGGGAGGGGCTGGGGGAAGAGCCCGCCACTCTTCCTTACCGGGAAGGGGCCGCATGGGAGGAGGTGGGAGGGGCGGGGGCCGCGGGAGGAGGGGAGGGGCTGGGGAGGGGTGTCCCCGCCTCTTGCCGGGAACGCCCCCGCCACTCTTCCTTACCGGGAAGAGCGGCGGGGCCGCGGGAGGAGGTGGGAGGGGCTGGGGGAGCGGAGGGGTGTCCCTCTTGCTTGCCCGCCCCTTCCCACTCGGTGGGGCCGGGAAGAGGGGCTGGGGGGCGGGGGCGCGGGAGCCACTCTTCCTTACCGGGAAGAGGTGGGGGGGGCTGGGGGTGCGGAGGGGTGTGTCCCGCCTCTTGCCACGCCCCCGCCACTCTTCCTTACCGGGAAGAGCGGCGGGGGCCGCGGAAGGAGGTGGGAGGGGCTGGGGGAGCGGAGGGTGTGTCCCCCGCCACTCTTGCCGGGAAGACGCCCCCGCCACTCTTCCTTACCGGGAAGAGCGGCGGGGGCGCGGGAGGAGGTGGGAGGGGCTGGGGGGTGCGGAGGGGTGTCCCCGCCTCTTGCCACGCCCCCCCCGCCACCCTTCCTTACCGGGAAGAGGGGCTGGGGGGCGGGGGCCGCGGGAGGAGGTGGGAGGGGCTGGGGGTGGGGGGTGTCCCCGCCTCTTGCCACGCCCCCGCCACTCTTCCTTACGGGGAGAGCGGGGGGCCGGGAGGAGGTGGGAGGGGCTGGGGGGTGCGGAGGGGTGTCCCCGCCTCTTGCCACGCCCCGCCACTCTTCCTTGGGGCCGGGAAGGCGGCGGGGGCGCGGGGCGGGAGGAGGTGGGAGGGGCTGGGGGAGCGGAGGGGTGTCCCCGCCTCTTGCCACGCCCCCCCCGCCACTCTTCCTTACCGGGAAGAGCGGGGGGGCGCGGGAGGAGGTGGGGGGGGCGGGGGGGGAGCGGAGGGGGGGTGTCCCCGCCTCTTGCCAGGGGTGCCCCGCCACTCTTCCTTACCGGGAAGAGCGGCGGGGGCGGAGGAGGTGGGGGGGGAGGTGGGAGGGGCTGGGAAGGGGGGCGGGAGGAGGTGGAGGGGTGTCCCGCCTCTTGCCACGCCCCCGCCACTCTTCCTTACCGGGAAGAGCGGCGGGGGCCGCGGGAGGAGGTGGGGGGGCTGGGGGTGCGGAGGGGTGTCCCCGCCTCTTGCCACGCGCCCCGCCACTCTTCCTTACCGGGAGGTGGGAGGCGGCGGGGGGCGCGGGAGGAGGTGGGAGGGGCGGGGGGGGGGCGCGGAGGGGTGTCCCCGCCTCTTGCCACGCCCCCCCGCCACTCTTCCTTACCGGGAAGAGCGGCGGGGGGCCGCGGGAGGAGGTGGGAGGGGCTGGGGGGGAGCGGAGGGGTGTCCCCGCCTCTTGCCACGCCCCCCGCCACTCTTCCTTACGGGAAGAGCGGCGGGGGGCGCGGGAGGAGGTGGGAGGGGCTGGGGGGAGCGGAGTGGTGTCCCCGCCTCTTGCCATGCCCCCCCGCCACTCTTCCTTACCGGGGGAAGGGGCAGCGGAGGGGGGGCTCGCGGGAGGAGGTGGGAGGGGGCTGGGCTGGGGGAGCGGAGGGGTGTCCCGCCTCTTGCCACGCCCCCGCCACTCTTCCTTACCGGGAAGAGTGGCGGGGGGGGCGCGGGAGGAGGTGGGAGGGGCTGGGGGGGAGCGGAGGGGTGTCCCCGCCTCTTGCCCCGCCACTCTCTTCCTTACCGGGAAGAGCGGCGGGGGGCCGCGGAGGAGGTGGGAGGGGCTGGGGGTGCGGAGGGGTGTCCCGCCTCTTGCCCGCCCCCGCCACTCTTCCTTACCGGGAAGAGCGGCGGGGCGCGGGAGGAGGTGGGACCCCGCCTCTTGCCACGCCCCCCGCCACTCTTCCTTACCGGGAAGAGCGGCGGGGGGCCGCGGGAGGAGGTGGGAGGGGCTGGGGGGAGCGGAGGGGTGTCCCCGCCTCTTGCCACGCCCCCCCGCCACTCTTCCTTACCGGGAAGAGCGGCGGGGGGCCGCGGGAGGAGGTGGGAGGGGCTGGGGGGTGCGGAGGGGTGTCCCCGCCTCTTGCCACGCCCCCCCCGCCACTCTTCCTGACCGGGAAGAGCGGGGGGGGCGCGGGAGGAGGTGGGAGGGGCTGGGGGGAGCGGAGGGGTGTCCCTGCCTCCTTCCACCACCCCCCACCGCCGCTCTTCCTGATCAAAGGAGGAGGCGCTCTGGCTTCCATGTGCGAACGTTCTGAACGTTCGCACAGGCAGCGGAGAGGCCGGGGTGGGAGTGCCGTTGGCAACTTTTTGGGGATCGTTTTTGGGGTGTTGGGAGGTACGTAGGGTATGTTTTTTTGGCGTTGTCTGTAGCCAGTGTAATGGTCCAGTCGGTTGTAAAGTTTGGTGTTTCTGCGAGCCATAGTTTCGTTGTCTATATACGACTTTGCACGACCGTGTCTCCTTTATATATATAGATTCAAATATCACGATGTTTAAAGTGAAATGGAGATATTTTCATCAACAAAGGATTCACCAAACGGTAGAGTTTCAATAAAAATTATATATACGCTGCAATATCTTTGCTTAATCACAATATTTGTAATCCATATAAAGGAAAATTTGTAGATGTTACAGGTCAACGGTCAAGGGCCAAGCCGTTTCGCCTATGGCTTCCTCGGGACCTGGCAGCTGTGAATCATTGAAAATAAAGGAAAATGCGTAGTATAAGGGCCAGTGTAAGCAGGTGAAACTTAAATGAGTTATTCATTAATTGATAGTCGATCGTTTAACCCTAAGGGCGATTCAGTATGTAAATTGACTATCCAGAAACATTCATGTTGAAGTAGTTGTTGTTTAATGTCTCTGTGTGGGAGGGAGTTAATCCTCTCTAAGACTATCACCTTAAAGTCAACAAAATGGTGAAATTGTTTGAAGTGTGAGTAAAGCAGAGATGTTTCATTCTTTTTTTAGCCTTTCCCCCGTGTTTTACGTATTTCTTGTCTGAGAAGAACTACCCACTTTTTTTGTACCGCGAGATGCAGAGCCAACCTTAAGAAATGGGGCTACAAGGTGGAATCCACGACATGCGAGCGCGGAGAAGAGCAAACCAGAGAGCACCTACTACAATGCAACCTGAGCCCTGCTACATGCACAATGGAGGACCTTCTTATAGCAACAGCAGAGGCACTCCAAGTGGCCAGGACATTTAATAGAATGCCAAGTTTGCAAACATGTAGTAGTCTAAGTGCTGGACTAACTGAAATCTCTGCTCATCTGAGGAAACCCACAGGATGACTTTGGGCAAGTGAGATAGTCACCATACATTAGACTTGAAGGTGCATAGCAACAAACAAGTCTGAGCAGCAATGACCTCTCTGCCAGCTAGGTTCTTGTTCTGGCAAGCCAGTTTTGGGCAGAAGGGAACATATCATCGGAAGGGTATGATATGCAGGAATTGCTTTTCCGGGAAGAAATAATAGCTCAGTAGAAGAGCATATGTACAAGGTCCCAGGTTCAGTCTTTGCAGCTCCTCTTGAATAATAGAGTTAGATATCCGGGTGAGCCTTCTGCCAAGAAGCACAAGAACTGCCGCACTCAAGTCTGCTCTCATGCCACTTTGACTAGCAGTAGCAGGACAAAGAGTCTGATATTGGGAGTTGCCTTGTTCCCTAGCTGAATTGGCCAAGATTTATTTATTTATTTATTTATTTTACAGTATTTATATTCCGCCCTTCTCACCCCGCAGGGGACTCAGGGCGAATTACAATGCACATATGCATGGCAATCATTCAATGCCATTAGACAGACAACATATATAGACAGACACAGAGGCAATTTAACATTTCAGCTTTTCCAGCTTCATGAGGGTATGCTCAATTCCGGCCACAGGGGGAGCTTCCGCTTCATTGTCCACTTGTGACACCGAGTTCTTGATGGAGTGCTTCCTCATTCTTACGCATGCTGCTGGAAGGTTTTATGGTGTCGTAAATTAGTTAAAGCAGTACCTAAATTTTCTACTTGACAGACGCAACTGTCTTTCAGGCCGCATAGGTCAACAGCAAGCTAGACTACTAATGGTCAGGAGCTCACTCCGACTTCACTTGTATGCTGCTTTTCTCACCTTGGGGTGGGGGGACGACAGATGGACGGACTCAAAGTGAATTCCAACACATTCATGGCAGAATTAAATGCCTCACATATATATGAAGCCTAACATAAAACAACAATAACATATAACTATCGATTAGATCAGAAAAACGTAACAACATTTAAACATTAAAACGTGGAGTTAAAAGCATATTAATATAAACATTAAAATCACATAATCCCAAAAAAAAATATCATGGTCCAAGGCCATTCAAAATATCAAGTATCAATTGCACATCACCCCTGATCATTCCTTGTATTGTTTACTGCTCAAAGGCTTGGTCCTATAGTCAAAGTTTACTTTTTTCTCTCAGGAGCGAGGGAGCTGATCTAATTTTGTTGGGGAGGAAGTTCCATAGTCTAGGAGCCACCACTGAGAAGACCCTGTCTCTCATCTCCACCAGTTGCACCTGCGGGGGTGGAGGGGTGGGTCCGAGAGCACGGCCTCCTCGGATGATCTTAACCTCCAAGATGGTTCATAGAAGAGATACGTTTGGACAGGTAAGCTGGGCTGGAACCGTTTAGGGCTTTATAGGCTAAACAATATACAGGGGGCAGCACTGTCTGATACAAGCAAAAAACTACTAAGGCAGTATATAATCAAAATAGCTTTAAATATCTCTCAAAAAACTCACAGTGTGAGAAAAGCAGTGAAACATATACATGAAACATGAAAATTCATTGATATCATAATCATTCAGTTATACATACAGCAAAATGCAGATAAACAATGAAGTATACAGTTCAACAAGCCACAACAAGCATAAGTAAATACAATACCATGTGGTCATAGAAGGGCTGTAAGAACGCTGACGAGGTGTGTCTCTTATAAATAAACACTACTATAGTGAGAGACAAAACCTCTCTGTAGGAGGAATGTGCCCTGGGGCAGTTAAGCCCCAAAAGGGACCCGTAAATCGGGTGGCGAAAGCGGATAATGTCAAACGGGGTCTGGCCAGGCCGGAGAGCGTCTTCCTGGTTGGAGACGTCAGCCCCGCCTTCGCTGTGTTCGCAAGGGATGGCGGGAGTGGTAGTCCACACTATGGCAACAGACGCCCAGGCTCGAGAATAGCGAGCGGCGCGGAGAGAAGAACTCAGACCCCACCACCAAGTGTCACTGGGGACGAGAGGTGTGGGGACGAAGCCTGACGGCGAAGAGCTCTGTATACAGCCGGCGGCGAGCCGTTTCGTCCTTTAAAGCAATAGGACTTCCTCAGAGGCAGCGGTTTATCCAAACGTGACGTCCTCACCAGTGCTAAATCATCAGGAGTCTCTTCAAATGTGTGGAGGACGGGCCATCCCTTCCAGTGGAAATTTGCTTTAAAGGACGAAACGGCTCGCCGCCGGCTGTATACAGAGCTCTTCTTCTTTGTTTATCTGCATTTTGCTGTATGTATAACTGAATGATTATGATATCAATGAATTTTCATGTTTCATGTATATGTTTCACTGCTTTTCTCACACTGTGAGTTTTTTGAGAGATATTTAAAGCTATTTTGATTATATACTGCCTTAGTAGTTTTTTGCTTTATAGGCTAAAGCCAGTACTTTGAATTGTGCTTGTAAGCAGACTGGCAGCCAGTGGAGCTAATGTAACAGTGGGGTTGTATGCTCCCTGTAACTCACTCCAGTGAGCAGTCTGGCTGCTGCCCATTGGACCAAGTGGAGCTTCTGAACAGTCTTCAAAGGCAACCCCACGCAGAGCGTGTTGCAGTAGTCTATTCCGGATGTAACCAGGGTGTGGACTATCATGGCCAAAATACCTTTTGTAGTGATCAGTTCAGATCTCTGTCAGGAATATTTCCCATCCTCTTACAGGATGAGGGTGAAGCAGAAAAGAGATTGAAGTGACTCTAACCACATTGGCTCTCGGCCTTCCCTGGGCTGGCGTCCACATCCTTGACATGTTCCCCTGGAGGGAAAGACGCCCATGGCAGAAAAAAAAGAGATCCTTATTCTCTCCTTTTGGGTTGGAAAGGCACCCTCTGTCCTCCAGAATGGGTATCCATTCAATAATGGCAAACACTTGGGCAATGCTAGTCAGGCTCATTATATTGGGAAAAGCAACATACAGGCAGGTCTTGTTGAGCTGTTTCGCCTTTTAACTTTAAAGTAGTGGAGAGAGATGTTGTAGTCCAACAACATCCATATGTTGTCGATCACAGATCTACATTTGTGGAATTAGTTTCCAAAAGATAGGTAAAGGTTTCCCCCTGATCCTACCTCTGTTCACGTTCAGTGTTTACTTATTTAAAAATTTTAATATATTACATCTGGCCCAGCCATTATGGTTTTAAACTTTGTATGCTACTGTCTTATATGTGAGTTTATTGATTGATCTTATTTGCTGTTGTGTTGTTTTTATTGATATGTCTTTGGGCTTGGCCTCATGTAAGCCGCCCCTGAGTTCCTTTGGGAAGATGGTGGCGGGAGTATAAAGTATTATTATTATTAGCCTCTCCATTGGCGCCCCCTTGTTGTGGGGGAGAGGCTTGCGTACCCTAATGAAGTTGTGAGCTATGCTGGCGGTGGCATAATAGCCACCGGTAGGGCCTCCCATGCCAGACAGGTCACAACCGAAGGGTCTGACAAAGAGCGTCAAAGGGCAGGATGGGCTCTCTAGCCTTTTGGCAACCATCCTAGGAGAAGGAAAACTCTGATTTCAAACCCGGGCAGATGGTGCTCTTTTAACCAGGGGCGGTCCTACAAGATAGGCCAAGTAGGCGGCCGCCTAGGGCGCCATCTGGGAAGGGGGCGCCCTCCTGGCCCTGCCGATGTTCCTCAGAGATTTACATTGACATTGGGATCCTAATTTTGGACTTATGGGAGACTCCTATGAATTATGAGTCGGGTGATAGGTAATATATTCTGATTTTGATGCATTTACATTGCATTTCTTGTTGATTATTATACAGTTCTGCTTAACATTGTCATACAATATAATACAAATACAATATAACAATAATGATATATTTTATATTACATGTAATATTACAACCAATATTGCAGTATAGTGGTATTGTACAAAATAGTAATATATAATATTTTATTTTACTTTATTTTGGGTTAGTTGAGTTTTATAGGAGTAATGAAAATATTTAGTAGAGGATAATTTTATTGAAATAAATAATGTTATTATTTTATAATAATAATGTAATAGAATGTTACATTATATTATAATGTCAATATATTATAATTATATTGTAATGTAGTATAATATAATTATGATATAATATAGTATGAGTATGGTATAATATATTGTATATACATTGATACAATATAATACTACTAATGGTATTATGATATTATAATTGTATATTTGTTTTACATAGGGGGCGGCAAAATAGTTTTTTTGGGGGGGGGCACCAAAATAATGTTCGCCTACCATTTAAAATTACCTTAGACCGCCCCTGCATTTAACCCTGTAAGGTCAACCATCTAGAGAAGGAAACCTACGACCTGAGGACCTCGCTGCCACCGTCCCAGCTTGCTAGGCCCCGGTGGACCAACCTTTGGTTTAAAGGGTGAGGCAGTTCTGTGCACGCTGCACATAAAAATCCATTGCACAGCCTCGAAGGACACATCCAACCTCCGAAGCATCAGCGCGCTTGTAGAAAGCGTGGGATGAGTCCTTCCTGAATCTTTGATCGTGAAGAAAAGCCAAGATTATTATTATTATTATTATTATTAGTCGTGTCCAATTCTGGGGGTTGGTGCTCAACTCCATTTCTAAACCAAAGAGCTGGTGTTGTCCGTAGTCACCTCCAAGGTTATGTGGCCAGCATGACTGCATGGCGCCATTATCTTCCCACCAGAGGGGTACCTACGGATCTACTCACATTTGCATGTTTTCGAACTGCTAGGTTTGCAGAAGCTTGGGCTGACAGCGGGACCTCACACCGCTCCTCTGATTTGAACCTGGACTTTTTAGTCAACAAGTTCTGCAGCTCAGCAGTTTAACCCACTGCGCCACCGGTATCCAAAATATAGTCAGTCAGTCATGTTTATTGAGTAACCGTCAGGTCATTTCAAATAAAAGCTCCAACAGCAGTAGTGGTAAACAAGATAAAAGATAAAATCAGTACCTACTGTACAAGGCAAATACAGTGTAACACATTAAAAGCTAAACTTGTAGTAATTGTCTTACGTCAACACACAGGAAGGGGAACTATTAGCATAGGATACTTAAGAGGACCGGTGATCAGTTGATGTGGCGCTTATTACCGCTGTACCGCGGGCTGTTCCATGCCGCCTACTGGAGCTCATCCCCCGCACAGTTGACTCCAATAGACTCCATATACCGCTGTCTCTTTTTGTATGCTCTAAATAGGTAAGCAGCTACCTTATACACTGTTTGAAAGTTTGAGTCCGAGAGGAGGAAGTTAATTTTAAAGGTAGAGGGCCAAAATGTCCTTTTAGATAGTAAATAGCTAAGGTATTTCTCCCTCTCCTCTGCATATAAGGGACAGATCAACAGAATGTGGGCTAGATCCTCGACTTCTGGTAGGCCGCAGACACAGACTCTGTCCCTATAGGGTGTGGCAGCATATCTGCCGGCCCTCACCATAGACTCGAATTGCTCGAACCTAGCTCTAGTTAGGGCAATCCTAAGGTGAGGTAGGAGCGGGCTAGCCAGATACGGGGCAGTATCAAAGTGGTTGGGTTGTTGGGCTAACCAGTGCATGGATTTAACCCTAGCCAAATGGGCTAGGTCATCTTGGGCACATATGTCGAGTACCCTCTGCTTCACCCGGTTCATCATTGAAGTCATTTGTATCCAAAATATACCAAATCAAAAATGAAAAATATTATGTAAAGATCAAAACTATCAGGATTTGGAAAATTGCATTTCATAGCAATAAAATGTTTAGATGGCTTGGATTCCTTTTGGAAATGAGCTCCACATTTATAACACGTAATCTTCTACATCAAGGCTGTCCAACTGACGGCCCGTGGGCCGTATACGGCCCCCCAGCCCCTTCCCTACAGCCCCCTACCCTTTTAAAAAAGAAATCGGCTGTTTAAAATAAAAAAATATTTTTATTTATTTTTTTATTTTAATTATTATTATTATTTATATATTTTTTCGCGGCGGGGAGGGGCGGGGTGGGGCAGGGAGGAGGAGCATGCTCCCTCCTCCTCCTCCTCCCTCCCTCCCCCCCGCCAATTGGCACGCTCCGTCTTTGTGAGGCGGAGATGGCGCAGCCGCGGCGGAGATGGGCAGGAAGAGAGGCACCGATCCCCGGGCTCTGCGCCTCCCTTCTTGCTTCTCTCCGTGATCACGGAGAAAAGCAGGAAGAGAGGCGCCGGCCTCCGGGGAGAAGTGCCCGGGGATCGGGGCCTCGCCGCTCCCGCCCTGCCCCGCGACCGCCCCCGCCGCGGCCCCCCAGGTCATCAGTGACCTGAATTCCGGCCCTTGGGCTGGTAGATGTTGGACAGCCCTGTTCTACATCAACCAAAATACTTCATGAACTGATCTTGACTCAGGATCTGTTCTGCCTGGGCTGTTACCAGAAGAAGAGTGTAACTGGAAGAATGTTAAATCTCTTCTTCCTCTTTTCGCTTCTACCAGCAATTCTGCAATTGTAAGCATGTTCTTTACTCATCTCTGATTCAGACTTAAAGTGTGGCTTTAATTTAAAACATAACCCCGTGGAGAGCTAAATGCCTTCCTATTTGTGTAGGATATTGAAGGGTTTTTAACATTCTTGTGGATCAAGACACACATAAGGAAGGGATGCTGCTGAATGGTAACTAATTCCTGTTCCTCAAATCTCACTTTAGCTGCTTCACATATTACTCACGTTAATAATTCCACATGGTTATAAATAAAGGTTGTTGTTGTTATTATTATTATTATTATTAAAGTCATGCAACGTAACAAGTCATATAGGATTCTGGAAACTGTTTTCAAACTTTGGGGAGAAAGTGTTCTTTTACCAGTCAACTAACACAGTTACAGTGATAGGTAATTAGATTGATTGATATATAATTAGATAGATAGATCAGTGTTTTTCAACCTTTTTTGAGCCACGGCACATTTTTTACATTTACAAAATCCTGGGGCCCACCACCAACCAAAATGACACAAAATGACACTCTAACACAGTAATACATATAGTTAATATGTTTTTCAATGTATTTATACACTCAGTGTAAAACCTGGACCTGTTTCGATGAACACAACATAGATATCCTGGCAGGAATGGCAGAAAGACACAAACTTCCCACACAGAACTCCCATAACCAAGAGAAAATACTATAAAAGTTTGGTGGGTATTGACCTTGAGTTTTGGAGTTGTAGTTCACCTATATCCAGAGAGCACTGTGGACTGAAACAATATTGGATCAGGACCAAACTTGGCATGAATACTCAATATGCCCAAATGTGAACACAGATGGAGTTTGGGAAAAATAGACCTTGACATTTGGGAGTTACAATTTCTGGGATTTATAGCTAACACACAATCAAAGAGCATCCTGAACTCTTGCAACAATGGAATTGAACCAAACTTGGCATATTGAACTCTCATTACCAACAGAAAGTACTAAAAGGGTCTGCTTGGGAATTTACCTTGAGTTTCCCACGGCACACCTGATGATCGCTCACGGCACATTAGTGTGCCACAGCACACTGGTTGAGAAACACTGGGATAGATAGTTAGATGACAGATAGATAGCTATTTCACTCATCCATAATCAATATATGGGAAGAGAAGTCTTAATTGAACCCAAAAACTTCACCGTCTGGTTTTAACATTCTAAAATACCGAGGGGCAGAAGTGTCTTCTCATCTGCAATAATTTCAGATCTAAGATTTCAAAAACGTTACTATCATAAAATGTAGTATAAACTAGGGTTTGCATTCTTTGTCATAGCTTACATCCTTAATCTTAATTTTGCCTGCGACATGCATTGCTGAATGTGATAGCATTGCTGTTTTAATCTCCTGGAGAAACTGATTTAGCTTTTCAAATTTTTTTAGTATGTACATGATGTGGCTCCTGCAAGGAAATTAATTCTCCTCTTCTCTGTCATTGTATGTGCTGCTTAATCCAGTTACTGGCGAAACAAGAGCAGCTGCTAAGCTTCAGAATGTTGGCAAGTTACGTGAAATGTGGAGTGCTTTTCTAGAGACGCAAGAAATATTCTTGCAATCCACTGTTGAATATTTGCTTTCAGAAAATGGCTTAGGTCTGTGTACCATATGACAGATAATATACCACTCAGAATAATCAGATGGTGACTGGCTACTAAATAAAATTCCTAAATATTAAACATTAACTAGCACTCAGACTTTGCTCAACAGCCTTGTAGTGTCAAATTATGTTTCAATGACTTGACTGTTTTATTTCTATTAGAAAAAGAGGTAGCATTGGCATCTACAAATAAAACTCTGTTCTGCCTAAATCAGGGGCAGGAACCCTTGGGCCTTCTAGTAACTGAGGAACTACCAGTGCCATGACAAATGTGGGTCTGTCCATGTTGCTGGGCACAGACCATATGTTTTGTACAGAGGGTGGTAATGGTCATCTGAGAATGGAGATCATGAACAAATCACTAGCTGATCAAGTTTAGACTGACTGGGACTCAGAACCGCTGCAGGGGTGGGGGACCCATTAAGATAGGGGGTTATGAGTTTTAAAGGCTATTTTAATGTTCTTGCTGTATTTGAATTCTGATTTTACCACACTGTTATTATTTGATTGTTTTTTTAACTTTTGTATTGCTCTTTTAAACTGTTTAGTGTGGATAGATGTTAGCCGCCTTGAGTCCCCATGGGGAGAAAGGCAGTGTAATGATCTGTGGTCTGTTGATGGTTCGACTAACTGGACAGGGTGGACCTTCTTTTAGAATCCCACCGCTGCCACCACTTTGCGAAGACGCAGCTTACAGCATGCGTGCACTTGCGAGCCACTTTTTCCTCACACTGTCCATGGAGAACTGTGTCAGGGCAGGGACGCAAACTCCCACTGCCACCATTCACTATACTTGGCTACCCACCGGGAAGAATTGGTTTTAGAAGCTTGTGTGTGAAGGAATCACGAGAGGAAATATCTTTGATTCAAGAACTGTAAAGTTTTTCAAACAGTGTTCTAAGCGTGGAGGTTGTAACCTCCTGTCACGATGCACGGACTTGACGGGCCCCTTAATCACACACACAGAGACGGACTGAAAGCTAACTACTTTATTGTATATAAAAACAGTTCAAAGGTATTATGTCCATAAGAATAGCAAGGTAATCCAAAAGGCTTGAAGCAAGTGATGTCCAAAACAGCTTGGCAAGGCAATCCAAAGGCTTAAGCAGGGCTCCGCGCAGCAATGCGGATTCAGGAACAAGGCAAGGTAAATGCAAGACAAGACTTGGTGGCCACTAGCCAACTTAGCTTCGTGGACCCACTTCGCTACACATCTGCTCAGAAGAGACGTGGCCGAAGCACTGGGGATTGGTTCCCACGGATGCTATACTTAATCTTTCGGCCGAGGTCCCCGACGCTCTAGGCCTTGTCGTCTCCAATCTTTGCTGACGGACCTCGGCCTGTCTAGGCTGCGGTGCCATCCCCTTCTCCTGGACTCGATGCTACTTCTCCTATCAAAGGTTCGACCTTGTCTCTCAGCAGCTGGGTCCCTATCTCCATGAGAGCTCTCCTCCCTAGAATCTTCCCAGCCGCTTTCTTCCATGTTTTCACTTAAAAACTCCTGCGATCCTCTCCCACCCGGGTGTTCATAACTTCCACTATCACTAGATTCCGTTTGCACCTGGTTATCATCTATGTCTTCATAGGGGTCAGGCCAACCTTCATCCCAAGCCAAACTTTCGGTGGGAGAAGGGGCCCCCGTGAGGGGAAACGCACCTTCAGGTAACCCTTCCAAATCCTCTTCAGAATCTATCTCTGCTGGTGCAGGCCCTAATGCTAATGGAACTCCCGGTGCTGTTCCCTGGCCCCCAGGCACAAACGAGAACTGCTGTGCTACACCTCCACGCTTAGAACACTGTTCAAAGCTTAGGTGGTTACAATATCTTCTCAGAGGCACGTATCTTAAGGTTACAATACACTAACTATGGAGATACAACTTAACACTATATAGCTGTACTCCTAGAACCAATAACTCAGCAGTCTTTACTCTAACTGCTGGTCCTTTAAAACTCAACTACTCTCCTAGCAGTTCAGACACAGCTTTTCTTCTACTCTTTCACAGAGTAGAGTTGGAGTCCCGTTTAAAACCGCTAACAGCAATCTAAAACGGACTCTCAAATTCTCCACACCCTCTCTCCTTCGACGTTCCTACCAACTAAGTTTGAATTTGAAGCTTTTAAGGCCAGTTGCAGGCTTCGCCTCCTGTTTCCATGGTGACGGAAACCCCTTGGAGGTTTGGCACGCTAATATCTCTGTTAACACTTTAGGGTTTGTTAAGTTTTTATCCCTTCAACATACATACATATATACAAACATTAACCATATTCAAAACCTGTAATAAAGAAATATAACTTCACCACAGGCGGGCTATAAATGATGATGTCTCCCCATTGGTCAGGGTGGCCCCAACTGATGGGAAAGAGCTCAGCATCTTTTGAGACTGATTTTTTGTTTTGTTTATTGTATATATCCACCTTCTTCCTCTGATGCGAAGCAACCAGATACAAAGCAAGACATGGTCCATTCATTGATAATAGAGATGAAGAAGGATGTTTGCTAGTTGAGCTATTCATGAAGTCCACTGGATGAACTTGGGTCAGTCATTTGTTCACTGCCACAACAATCTTATCTGGCAGTGAAGATAAAATGGAGATAATTTAATATATCTTTAAGTTAGAAAGTGTTGGATCTTAATATAATAAAATACATGTGGGTTTAAGAAAAGTCATCTATTACAATTCTGCTTTCAGGTGATAAGGGTAAAATATGATAAAGGATTAAAGTGTATTATACATACACTAGTTTGTGGCCTTGTATCTATCAAATATCGACATTTCTACATTTTGTCTTGTCCTTTGTTTTATCATACTCTGCTGTAGAAATAGGGGTCAGTGCTCTGTATATGTCAAAAACTTCTCATAAAAAACAGAAGGTTGGGAAGCAGATTGAAGGCTGAACTGGAGAGAAGAAGGTGCATGTCTGGAATGAGGAAATCTTTTTAATACTGGAATATTTCCAGGCCATTTTAGGAAGTTGGAAATAGCTAAGAGAGAGAAAACAAGCACTCAAGTGAGATACTTTGGATGCTTTGGTCATTCATTTCTGAGGCCTGCTAAACGATGTGGCCCATTGACTTCATAACGATATATCGTACTTCTAATGTGTTGGATATTTACAATTTACAATCTATTTACTATCTTCTTCGGCATGATACTCCAAAGGGCTTTGGCAGATCAAGAAGAAGACAGCATATATATACACGATTGTACTGATGGTAGCTTGTTCAACTTAAGCCGTCTGAGGGCTTGCACTAAGACTCTAAACCAGGGGTGCCCAGACTTTTTCATCATGCGAGCTACTATATGAACAATCAAGTTGAAAAGATCACCTGTTGTGGATGTGAGTGCGCGCACACACTCCTACTGTAGCCTTTCGTCCACGCAAGGCTTTTTTCTTGCCTGCCCACCAACTCGCCACCACGCGCACCCGGGAAGGGGATCCTCCTTGCCTGCGCGCGCGCTCTCTCTTAATGTCTTCATTGCCTTCCTCCTTCCTGCTGCGTTCTTTCGGAAGTCCCCATCCCGTCCTGCTTCTTGCGTGCACAGCAGACCCCTCCCGCGCAGCAGGAGGGTATTGATACCCCCCCCCCCCCAGATATGGCTTCGGCGACGGCTTGGAAGGGCTGGGAAGAGGGGCTGCCTGGCTGCTGCCTGGGCCGGGAAACTCAACCGAGAGAGGGACCCACGTGAGGCTGGAGCCTCCCCACGGCAGCCTCCCCCCCCTCCTCCCTCAAGGCTTCCTTACCTGGGCAGGAGAAGGAAGAGTGGAAGAGATGCTTCCCCAAAGTGACAGATGCAGCCGGGGGGGGGGGGTGCCCTTCCTTCCTTTCGAGGGTGTCACTCAGAAAGGACGCCCAAGTGGACGGCTGGCAGGAAGGAGGACCCCTCCCACTGGTGGCAGTCCATGCCCACGGGGAGAGGGGGGGTGGCTCTTCCTAGCCGGCTCTGAAGAGCCACCCCCCCTCTCTCCCTCTCTCTCTCTCTCTCTCTCTCTCTCTCTCCTGTGGGCCCTCGCCACCTTTCTCCTTCGAGGGCGAGGAGGCGAGGCGGAGAAAAGCGGCGAGGGCACAAGCAGCAGCAGCAAGTAGAGTCTCCATCCCCGCAGCCCCCTCCTCCTCGGGTTCAGCCCCGGGAACACGGCAGAGCCCTCCCTCCTCGCTCCCAACCAAGGAAAGAAAGCAGCCCCTCACAGCTCGCTCGCCCAGGTCTCAGCTTAGAATGGGAGTCCCGAGGGCAGCAGCAGGGTTTGCGACGGGGCTTGCTTGGCTTTGCCCCACTTTGCCCAGCCTCCTTCGCCTCTCTCTCTCTCTCCTTCTCTCCTTCTAGCGCCCGCCTGCCTGCCTGCCAAAAGGATCCGAAAAAGTTCTCCGGATTTCTTTCTTCTCTCCTTGGCTCTCTCTCTCTCACACACACACATTCCCTCCATCCCTCCCACAGCCTCGCATCCTATCCGTGCGCGTGCCTTCGCCTTGCTCCCGCCCCCCCCCCCAGCAGCAACCAATGGGCGGTCATGTCACCACACCGTGCGTGGCAAGACGAGCGCCAGGGCCCGCCCACTAAAGCCTCATTTTGGCAAAAGAAGCCCCACGAAGGCGGCAGCGGGAGCACACGTGCGTGCGCATGGCAGGAACGCACCATCCGGCGGGGGAGGCCCAAAGATCACCTGGAAGAGGGCCGAAGATCACCTAGGTGCTCCCGATCACCATAATGAGCACCCCTGCTCTAAACTATCTAGTCCGTGAGCTGCTTTTTGCTGATGATGCTGCCCTTGTCGACCATTCAGAAGCAGCCCTGCAGCTCCTAACATCCTGCTTTGCAACAGCTGCAGAGCTGTTCGGGCTGGAGGTCAGCCTGAAAAAAATGGAAGTTCTCTACCAGCCCACACTACAGGAAGAACGCCATCATCCCCACGTCAGTTTAGGCAAATCTGTGCTTAAGTCCGTTCAGCAGTTCACCTACTTGGGAAGCATCATCTCTTCAGATGCCAAGACTGATAAAGAGATAGATCACAGATTAGCAAAGGCATATAGTGCATTCGAAAGACTTCACAAAAGTCTGGAGCAACAAGCACCTTAGGCAAAGCACCAAAATCAGTGTGTACAGAGCTATTGTACTGTCTATTCTCCTATATGGGTCTGAAACATGGGTCACCTATGGGCAACACCTACGACTCCTCGAACGCTTTCATCAGCGCTATCTTCAAACAATCCTAAATATATACTGGACTATGTGACGAATGTTGCTGTCCTTGAGCAAGCAGGGATCATCAGCAGGGCATGTCTCTAGGATGGAGGACCACCACCTCCAAAAGATACTACTCTGCGCTGAACTCGCCACAGGTCAGTGCAAGAGAGGCACCCCAAAAAAGAGATATAACAACATCTCAGGCTCGGCTAGATTGATCACCAACAATGGTCCACCTTTGCCCTCCCATTGAGAGGCATGGAGACACACTATTCACAATGCTGCAGCCTCTTTCAAGAAGTCACACTGAACAAGTCTCGAAGAGAAATGACAACGCAGAAAGAACCGCAACCTGGAAACAACATCACCCAAGGAGACTTTCTGCTGTGCTTTCTGCAACCGGACTTGCCTATCTCAGATTGGCCTTCTTAGTCATCAACGCGCTTGTAGAAAGTGTGGGATGAGTCCTTCCTGAATCTTCGTTCGCGAAGAAAAGCCAAGAATGTGTTGGATTCCTTATTTTGATGAGTTCTGAGGTTTTTGAAAATAGCACTTTATATATGAGCTACTTCGCTACTAAAGTGGAGCTGGGCAGAATCTTAACACTACAAGGCACACGGATTTAAAATGCAAACAGGGCTCTCCTAGAGTACAAGTTTCTTTCTGCAAAAACCCTCACTATTTTTGGCCAACTTCCAAGATGGAGACCGTTTGCAGATAATGTGCCTAATAGACGGTTCACCAAGAGGCCATATTCAATGAAGGAACATATTTGTTTTAGCCTATGAAACAATAGTATAAACATGCTAACTTCTTTTTACAGAACTAATCAGATGCTGAGGTTGTGTACAACGTAACGTTTGCACAATATATGCAAAGCAACTTTGAATGTCTGGTTAAAATGTTAGGAGAGGTATGAAATCTGGACAGTTTAAGATATTCTCAAATGAGTTAGATACATCTCAAAATGTTACAGCCAGTTACAGTCAAGTCTTGGCTGCTCTGACAACCTATTCTAGGGAAAGATGGGGAAGGCCATACTGTTGATATTGTTGGAGAACATGGGAGAGGACCTTTTTCTGCAGTGGCACTCCAGGTGGAATTCAATCCCTTTGCAGGCCTGACTGACAGCAATGTTAAGAGTTGTTTTTGCACCAAAATCTCGCATTTTATTGAAGACTTCAGGCTAAACTAATTTGAGCCAGGCTTCACGTTTTATAGTTATACTAGCTGACCTGGCCACGCTTCGCTGTGGCTTTTGTGTGTGTGGTGTGGTGCCTGCTCTGTCCTCCTCTTCCTTCTCCTCCGATAGGGGACCTTCGGCATCGCGGGGCCGAAAGGGGACCTTCGCCACCGGGAAGGCGGCGCCGTGGGCACCCCCTCCGCTGCCTCCTCTGCCGCCTCCCAGCTGTTTCTGGACCCGGGGCGCGCGGTCTCTTTCCCTCTCTCTCTATGTCTTGATCTGCATGTGTCTCGCAGTCTCGCGAGACACACACAGGAAGAGAGACCGCATGAACCCGTCTGAGGCGGGAGGGATGGTGCCCTTTTCCCGGGCAGCTCTCTATCCTCCTCGCCCCACCCTCCTCCCTTGAATGTAGGAAGGAGGGCATTGAAAGGAGGAGAAAGAGATGCCCGGGAAAAGGGCAGAATCCCTCTTGCCTGTGCCGGGTTCGCGTGGTCTGTCTTCCTGTTTTTCTCTAGGTCTGTGTGTATCTCGGGAGAGTGCGAGACACATGCAGATCAAGAGAGAGAGGGGGAGAGAGACCGCACGGCCCGGGACAGGAAACAGCTGGGAGGCTGTGGCGGAGGCTGAGGAGGTAGCAGAGGAGGTGCCGCCGTCGAGGTGGTGAAGGTCTCCTTTGCCCCCCCTTCCGGGAGCGGCATGGAGGTGGTGAAGTAGGTCGAGGAGGCACCGGAAGAGGTGGGCACGGCGCCGGCGCTGCCGTAGCGATGATCCCCGTTTGTTACCGCGGCGGCATGGAGAAGGAGGACGATGTGGTGCGCGTGGGCTGCGGGGAGGTGCTGGGTTTGGGGTGGGGGTGGGATGTGGAGTGCGCTGCCAGCATTGGGAAGCAGTGCTTTTCCCCTCCCCTCCCCTTCCCTCGCGTTGGAAGGGGACCATTGTAAGTCTCCATGCGCTGCTATTTCCAATGGGCGGTTTTGGGGGGCCATGTTTTGGGGGGTAGCCTGGTATGTAGGCCATTTTTTTGTGCCCTAGAC
This sequence comes from Anolis apletophallus, assembly GCA_030556195.1. Taxonomy (NCBI): domain Eukaryota; kingdom Metazoa; phylum Chordata; class Lepidosauria; order Squamata; family Anolidae; genus Anolis; species Anolis apletophallus. The sequence goes on along the minus strand of JARBWK010000007.1, from coordinate 42,890,097 downwards.
ATACCCCGTGGTATGCTTGAATGTGTTTGGGGTGTTTGGTGGTTATGGGGGTTATAGTTTTGCTGTCTATATGCCAAGTTGCACGACCATTCGATTTTTATATATATAGATTAGATTGTTTTAAATGTTTTTAAGTTTAAAACTATTTAATATACGAGGGATACCTGGAAAGTAAGGATACGATTTTTTAAAAAATACAAAGAATGAATATATTTTAATAAAACTTACATGGATTGTAGCATAGGTCAGGGCTGTCCAAGTTCTACCAGCCCAGGGGCCTGAATTCCGGTCACTGATGACCTGGAGAGCCGTAGGGTCTGCCCCCGCCCCCGGCTCCGCCCCCAGCTCCGCCCCCAGCTTACTACTCATAAGAGGCATGCATACAGTCAAATATAATCTTTTAGTGAGATAAAATGCAGGGTGGGCATTCAAAAGGGGCATCCATACAGTCAAATATAATCTTTTACTGAGATAAAATGCAGGGTGGGCATTCAAAAGGGGCATCCATACAGTCAAATATAATCTTTTACTGAGATAAAATGCAGGGTGGGCATTCAAAAGGGGCATCCATACAGTCAAATATAATATTGTACTGAGATAAAATGCAGGGTGGGCATTCAAAAGGGGCATCCATACAGTCAAATATAATCTTTTACTAACATTAAATGCAGGGTGGGCATTCACAAGGGGCATCCATACAGTCAAATATAATATTGTACTGAGATAAAATGCAGGGTGGGCATTCAAAAGGGGCATCCATACAGTCAAATATAATCTTTTACTAACATTAAATGCAGGGTGGGCATTCAAAAGGGGCATCCATACAGTCAAATATAATATTGTACTGAGATAAAATGCAGGGTGGGCATTCAAAAGGGGCATCCATACAGTCAAATATAATCTTTTACTAACATTAAATGCAGGGTGGGCATTCAAAAGGGGCATCCATACAGTCAAATATAATCTTTTACTGAGATAAAATGCAGGGTGGGCATTCAAAAGGGGCATCCATACAGTCAAATATAATCTTTTACTAACATTAAATGCAGGGTGGGCATTGAAATACACAATTATATAATAATAACATAAAGGTTAGCATATCTTCCCAAACGCACGGGATCCAGGAGCAGCCGGACCACGAGCAGAGGCGACGACCGACCAAGGCAGCAGCCGGGAAGGTACAAATCACGTCTGCGTGGGCCGCAGGGATTAAGTAGCCGAGATTTCGGCAACAGGAGTATTGCGAGACTACGGAAGCCACACGGGATTTCGCTCTCAACGCAGGCGAGATTTCGCGTTGAGAGCGAAATCCCGTGTGGCTTCCTTAGTCTCGCAATACTTGCTCCGAAACCCGGAAGTGGGTAATTTTTAAAAATATACAGCCCCCGGGCCGCCAGTTGGACAGCCCTGGCATAGGTATTACATTATTTTTCCACATAATTGCCATTCAGTTCAATACATTTTGTCATCTGTGTGACAGGTTTTTTGATGCCTCCTACCGCCTTTTTCTGCCAGTTCGTCACTTCGATTTTCACCTCGTCGTTGCCAGAAAAGGGTTTTTCACCTAGGTGTTCCTTCAATTTAATGAATAGATGATAGTCACTGGGTGCGGGATCGGGGCTGTGAGAGGGTTGGCTTAAAACATCCCAACCAAATGAAGTCAACAACTCTTGTGTTGCATGAGTGGTGTGCGGACACACATTGCCATGGAGACAGACAGAAGGGAAATGGAGTGAGGACACTCATCTCAATCCTTCACGCCAGTGGATGTACTCCATCCACTAGGCCATGGCTTATGGGCGTAGGCGTAGGGGGGCGGCAAATGAAGCACCAATTTTTTTTAATTTTTTAAATAAAAATCGCCCCCTCACAGCGCTCTCCCCCCGCCCCCTCCCGAGAGTCATATCTCGGGAGAGGGTGGGGGGAGAGCACTGTGAGGGGGCAGGGGAGGGGGGAATGGTGCCCTCCCCTCGCCATCGCCCGCCTGGCCCGCCCCCTTGTAAAGGAAGGAGGGTGCGCCGCGCGAGGGGAAGCCCCGCCCTTGCGCCGCTGACGCGCATGCCCGCCAGCGGCCTCAGGGCAGGGCTTCCCTTTTTCCTCCTTCTCCTCCTCCCGGAGAACGGTCGCAGGAAGGAGGAGGAAGGGAAGTGGCGCCCCGAGGCCGCCGGCCGGCATGCGCGTCAGTTGCGCAAGGGTGGTGCTTCCCTTCTTCCTCCTCCTCCTCCCCGCGACTGTTCTCCGGTCGTGGGAGGAGGACGGAAGCCCCGTCCTCGCACCGCTGATGCACATGCGCAGCACGCCCTAGGGGCGGAGCTTCCCCAGCCTGGGGGTGGGGCTTCTTTTGGCCTAGGGCGCCAAAAGAAGCTAATCCGGGCCTGGATGTACTACTCACAACTGGCATTGCTCGTTCGCTTCCTCTGGCTTCTCGCTATACGGCAGTGATACCAATTTCCCCCTGCCTTGTAACCTTACTTTCTGGATAACCCTCGTATTTTCAGTCTTTTGAAAATATTTATTGTTTCAAGTTCATTTCTTTATACGTCACCCTGAAATCTTCAGATAAAGGTCAGTGTAATGATTTTAATAAATACATTAGAGAGCAGATTATCCTGACACTTATTGGCATACAATGATCTGCACATGGTTGTCACTGTAGAACAACTGAAGCACTGGTGGGATATACAAGGGCGGGTCAAGAAGTTCGTGACTTTTTGAATAAAAGTCATTTTATTTTTCAACGTAGTCTCCTTTGAGCTCTATGCACTTTGTCCAATGTTTCTCCAATTTTTTCATCCCTTCCAAAAAATAAGATTTGTCGAGGTCATCAAAATAAGTATTTGTTTGTGAGATGATTTCATTGTTGGAGTCAAATCTCTTTCCGCTGAGCCATTTCTTCAGGTTTGGAAACAAGAAATAGACACTCGGGGCTAAATCCGGAGATTAGGGTGGATGAGGGAGAAATTCGTATCCGAATTCATGGATTGTTACCATGGCAACTGCACTTGTGCACCCTTGCATTGTCCTGGTGTAAAAGAACTTTTTTTTTGGCCAAATGTGGTTGGTTTTCCCCCCTCAAATCCTCATTAAATTGACCCAATAAGTTGGCATATTTGCCATTGATTGTTTTACCCTTTGGAAGGTAGTCAATGTGGATTATACCGCGTGCAACCCAAAAAATGGTCAACATGACTTTATTGGCTGACAAACTCACCTTGGCCTTCTTTGATTTACCCCGAGAAACCCACTGTTTTGACTGCCGTTTGGTCTCTGGTGTGTTGTGGTAGAGCCACATTTCATCCACAGTTACGAAACGGTGCAAAACCCCGTCCATATTGCGGTTGAACAACGCCAAACACTCTTGTGAAATTATCACACAATTGCGTTTATGGTCGATTGTGAGCAAACGTGGCACCCATCTTGCGGAATCTCATACCCAGGTGATCATTTAAAATTGAAACCACTGAGCCATGTGAGATGCCTATGGCTTCCACAATCTCTCGCACTTTCAATCTCCGATCGGCCAACACCATATCGTGATTTTTTTCAATTGTTTCGGGTGTAGAGACCTCAACTGGGCGTCCAGAATCTTCGGCATCTTCCATGCTTGTATGGCCACAACGGAATTCACTAAACCATATTTTTAACCATTGAAATTGATGGTGCAGAGTCCCCATAGTATTTATCAAGCTTAGCCTTGTTTTGAGTGGTTTTTTCCCCGCAAAAAATGCTTAATGAGCAAACAAAATTCACTTTTTTCCACTTTCTCCTCAAATCACGTGGTAGTCTGCTATCAATGGCTGTCAAACATAAACTAAATGACGTAGCTTGTTCAAATTTTGACAGGAGTCAACTGACAAGATGCCTCTTGACAGGAGCAGTGTTGCCCTTTCAGTTAAGAGGCGGGAAATTCAAAAAGTCAAGACATATTGACCCGCCCTCGTAAGGGGATTTGTTCAGTACTCATTACCCCAAACATGCTCCAAGTACATGCTGCTCAAGTTTTCATAAATTAACATTTGTCAGGAATTTCAGTGAAGTGGACTGTAAGAAGAGCATCAGTTGTTGAAATCACTCTAAGCAACATCACTGATTAGGCACAAGTCCTTAAAAAACATACAAAGCAAGTATGCAAAACATGCTCAAGAAAGGACAAGAGAGTTATCCACTGCCAATTCTTCAGGAATGCTGCCAGCATTTCATGATCTGATAGATCCTTGTCCGCTAGGATCGCACTTGTAACACAATTAGCACAACTCATAGCAGTTTGAAATAGGGAAGGAGCTGACTGGTTCATCGCCCCAGGCCCGGATTACCCATAAGGCCACCCTAGGCCATGGCCTAGGGCGGCAGCCATGGCAGGACAGCAGATCTGGACCCCCGAAAATTGATTTTTTTAAAAAAAAGATCTTTGGGCGCTTGCTTCTGCGCCTGCGCAGTGAAGGAAGGAGGGGCGGGGCCAGCGCGAGCGAGGAGGCGGGGAAGCCATCTCAGACGCCCTAGGGGCGGGACTTCCTCCATCTCCTTCTTCCTCGCGCCGGCTCCGCCCCTCCGTCCTTCACTGAAGGATGGAGCGGCGCCCGCCCACGCGAGCGAAGAGCCGGGGGAAGTTCTGCCGCCCCTAGGACGTCTGACGTGGCTTCCAGCGCTGCCTTCTCGCGCGGCTGCCACTCCTTCCTTCAGTGAAGGAAGGAGTGGCGCCGGCCCGCGCAAGGAGGCGGCGGGGGGAAGCCACGTCAGATGCCCTAGGGGCGGGACTTCCCCCAGCTCCTTCTTCCTCATGCCGGCCCCGCCCCGCAAGCGGCCCCGCCCCACTCAAGTCCCCCCCCAGGGGTGGCACTTACAGAGTGTGGCCTAGGGCGCCACAAAACGTTAATCCGGACCTGAATCGCCCTGGTCAAAATGTGAACGTATACAAACTGAGCCCTTTTTTACATTGAAGATATGGGAATGTGAGTAAATTATTAATATACCACAGGCAAACTGATTTTCTCTTCCCCAATTTAGTATTGCTCTCACAATCTCATTTTTCTTTTCAGTGGAGTTTCAAAGTACGTGACATGGACTGACAAGGTTTTTAGGAATAATGCTAGAATGCAATTGCTTGGCCACCATGGATGCACTGATAACTTTTACTGAGAGTGATCAACGAATCTTTCCTTTTGCATGAAATAGTAGTAAGTTCATAACTGTGTAACAAAACGAAACCATGAAAATGAACAAAATCTGGCTACCAATATTTAAAAAACTTTAAAATTATAAAGAACAACATTCAAACACAGGGGAACTCCAGGCAAGAAATGATCAGGGACAGCCAATCAACTCTCGACAAAGGATTTCCCCAGGCATTAGCAAGCCACATCTAAAAATTGTCAGGCCATCAAATGCTAATCAAGGTGGCCAATTGAAACATTCACACCTAGCTCCAACAGACAAGAGTTCTTTCTCCCACCCTGGACATTATTCCACAGATATATAAACCCAATTTTCCTAGTTTCCAACAGACCTCACAAAAACTGAGGACCTGCCATAGCTGCAGGCGAAACGGCAGGAGAGAATGCTTCTAGAACATGGCCATACAAAACTCACTGTGTAATACAATTTTAAAAAGATTCTGTTCCTGGCTTGAAAGTGTTATTTCCTGTTTAATTGTGCAGTACTTACTTTGAAAGTAGTTGTAATACTGTAAAAACTTCCTTTGTGTTTTCTATCTATTACCTGAAACCCAAAACTTGGTAATTTTCCTTAATGAAAATATGCAATGTTTTACCTTTGAAACCAAGTTTTTTTTGCAGTTTAATAAACTTCCCCATATTTTTATGATAGAACCAATTCGGAAATGACATTATAACCCGGGAACAAAAATCATTTTGCATAGTGCAATACACTTTTTTTAGCAACCCTAGGATCCTAAATATGCACCTTGGGTCACTCCTCCCTGCCCTGCATCCTTCCCCAAGGAACTGGCATTTAAATGGAATGTTTGTTTCTATATACTTCATTAAAAAAGAAACATGAACATATGTGAAGAAGTTGCAATAACGTGGAATGGAATTTTAATATTTTATTATGGGGAATTGTTTTGAGTGTAGACTCAGGTAGCCATGAAACTCTGCATGGCCTTGGAGCAATCTGGATCTTGCTTTTAGAAAAAAAAATATTGCAAGGCTAAAACAGAAATTATGCTGAATGATTTGAAATTGTAGATATGAGTATTAATTTTATGGAGAAATATGTGTTTTTAAGAAGTGGGAAGGGAAAACGTTAGCAAGAGTGGATAGAATAAGGGTATTGAAAATGTTCGTAATACCAAAAGTATTATATCTATTCCAAACATTGCCAAATGCAGTAGAGAGGAAGACATTAAAGATATGGGATAGAAGAATAAAAACATGGGCAGTTGGAGGGAAAAGACCCAGAATAAGGGACAAATGGTTAAATGCCAAAGAGGAAGAGGGAGGCTGGGGATCCCAAGTTTAGAAGTTTACCATGATGCATTTCAAATACAAAGATTGTTGGAAATACAATACACGGGGAAAAATGGGTAAATATGGAAAAGATAATAAATAATATTAAAGGAAAAGAAATAATATTTACGGATTGGAAGAGGAGAGAGGAAACAGAATTTAAGGAACCCTTTAAAGGAACAGCAAAAGTGTGGAAAAAAAGAAAGAAGAAGTTAAACCCAGGCAACGAAAGCAAGGTGGCAACTATATAGCAAATGAATTATAATAATGATGTAAGCTTAGGTAGAACACTGAGATTAATAGAAAGTAGAGGGAAAAGGTTGGTGGAGGATCTGTACACAGAGGATGGAAACCCTGTAGAACAAAAAAGAAATTCAGAACTGATTGGGTCAGGGAACTGGATCCAAAGCTGGGCCATAAGACAGGAAATTTTCAGACGAAGGGAAAAAAATAAGAGAACGGGATAGTCCATTTGAGAAGGTGATTAGGAAATGTTTGAGAGGGGAGAAGAAAGTGGCAGGAGATCTGTACGAACAAATCATAACAGTAAAAGAAGAAATAATAGAGGAAATTTTCCAGACATGGAGATTGGACATGGAAATTGAGAGGGAAGGCATCCAGAGGGAAATAAGTAATATAACAAGAGAAAAGTATAATGCATTAAGGGAAACCAGAAGGAAAATGTTACAAAAATGGTACAGAACTCCTGCACAACTTTCACGCTTTGTACCAAGGATGAAAGATAAGTGTTGGCACAGCTGTGAACAAAGAGGGGTGTTCAATCATATGATATGGGAATGTGATAGAGTGCAAGATTACTGGGAAATGATTGAAGGAGAAATCAATAGAATGTTAGATTTACATATTGTAATAGTTAATAGAAATGTATTACATGCACGGATAATAGGAGTGAAGAGTATGCAAAAAGAAAAATTGATTGATAAATTAATAGCGTGTGCACAGATAGTTTTAGTGAGGGGTTGGAAGGATAAAACAAAATGGACATTGACCAACTGGTATAACTATATAATTAATATGTTAAATGTGGAAATAACAAATTGTAAATGGAATAATATAGATAAAACTGAAAAGATAATAATAACAAAGAGGATGTGGGAACCAGTTAGAAATTATTTAGAAAATGTGTTAAGAGGTGGAGTAGAAAAATTAAGACTGAGACTGATATTTCAAATGTAACCTCTGTAGTTTGATGTATAAACTGTATGTACAAGGAGGGGAGGGTGGGAGAGGGGAAAAAACCAATAAAAATTTTTTTTAAAAAAAGAAAAGAGAAATATGTGTTTTTTCAACATTCTGATTTAAGAAGTTGTGTGGAATAAAAGCCTGTGTAGTGCAGCACTTTGAGTGTTAGGATGATGTTTCTGGAGACCAGGGTTCAATTCCCCACTTGGTCATGGAAATCCTCTAGGTCACTGTTTCCCAACCGCTGTGACGCGGCACACTAGTGTGTCGTAACGGACCTCCTGCTGTGCTGCGAGAAAAGCTCTCTGCCCCCCTTCCTCCCCCCCCCCCGCAGAACTACACGGGGGAGGACGAGGAAAGGCTGGGCGGTGGCGAAGAAAAAGAAGGGGCCAGGGCACCGCCTCCTTTGACCATTTCCCCAGCCAGCCTCCAATCCGCCATGACTCCCGCCATGACTCTCACCCCTCGCTCGCTGAAGCTGCGCGGAGCCCCACCCACTGAAGCCCATCCACCACTCATGCTCCTCGTCTGTGGGAGAGCTGAAGCTGGGGGCGGGGCATGGCACGGCCTGGCTCCGCCCCTCCCCCCAGCTTTGGCACTCCCAGCAGCTGCTCCAGCCTTGAGGGGACAGTGCCAAGCTAGCATTGTGCTGGCTCTGCCACCGCTGGCTTGGCACTGCCCGCTCAAGGCTGGAGCAGCTTCTGGAAGAACTGAAGCTGGGGAGGGGGCGGGGCATGGCGCGGCATGGCTCAGCCCCCTCCCTGGCTTTGGCACTTTCAGCAACTGCGCACACAAAAGGGAGGGGTAGGCTAACAAGCAGCAAAAACACAAAAGTGGAACCACTATGGGATGACGCAGGTGGAAGCTCACAGGTGGTCGCAATGAGTCAAAATGATATTTATCAATGCAGAATATAAACCACAATATATCAACAGTAGTATACAGTGAAGGACACACGCAATAATAGCCAGTATACACAATATTACAGCGGACCTCGGCCGACGGATTAAGTATAGGGTCCGTGGGAACGCATCCTCAGTTCTCCGGCCACGTCTTTCCTGAATAGGCGTGAAGCGGAGTGGGACCACAAGCCAGCAGTGGTCATCAAGCCTTGCCTTGCATTTGCCTTGTTTCTTGAGCCGCAGTGGTTTGCGGAGCCTTGCCCTGTTTCCTGATTCGCATTGATTTGCGGAGCCTTGCCCTGTTTCCTGATCCGCATTGGATTGCGGAGCCTTGCCACGCTTCCAGCTTATTTGCTACGCTACTTTGGACTACTTGCTTGTTACCTTTTGGACACTTGCATATTATTGGACTATTTACTCTTTGGAAATATGGGTTGCTTACCTGTAACCATAGTTCCTTGAGTGGTCACCTGTGCATTAGTACATTTGATATCTCTTGCGCTTGCGCAATAACTACGGAACCTTAAAGAGATCAATTTGACAGAAGACCCGCCCACCTCACTCCCCTATATATAGCCAGTGGGAGGGGCTTCATTCAGTTCTCTCTCATAGCGTAAGAAAAAACACCAGAGAAAACCGAATGCATGACGACGAGGGGAGGATGGGCGGGCATGTACTAATGCACAGGTGACCACTCAAGGAACTATGGTTACAGGTAAGCAACCCATATTTACCTTTTCGTGGTCACTGTGCATTAGTACATTTGATAGATTAGCGAGCTTCAACTGACCCCGGTAGGTGGGAGTCATGCCATCATAGAAGAAAGGACCGCTCTGCCAAATTCAGCATCTCTGCGGGAAGTCACGTCCAACTTGTAGTGCGTGACGAAGGTTAGCGGTGAAGACCACGCAGCCGCACGGCAGACTGCCTCCAGGGAAACGCCCCTCAAGAAGGCCACCGATGTAGACATGGATCTTGTTGAGTGACCCTTTAGTTGTTGCGGTGGAGACTTGCCGGCCATCTTGTAGGCCAGGCGAATTGCCGCGACGATCCAGGCTGATAGCCGCTGGGATGACACCGGAAGGCCACTGGCGTCCTTCCTGTATTTCACGAAGAGTCGCGTAGACTTTGAGAGAAACGGTTCTATCCACATAAAAGGCAAGGGCCCTGCGGGCATCCAGGAGGTGTAGGGCCCTCTCAGCTACCGTCGTAGGGTTCTGGAAAAATGCCGGAAGTACCAATTCCTGCGACGTGTGGAAACGTGAGACGACCTTCGGGAGGAAGGCCACATCTGTGCGCAGGACCACCCTGTCTTTATAGAAAGTCATGTAAGGGGGATCCACGCGCAAGGCGCAGAGCTCACTTGCTCGTCTCGCTGAGGTAATAGCAACAAGGAAAGCTGTCTTTCAAGTAAGGTAAGGTAAGTCCACCGTGGCAAGGGGTTCAAAGGGTGGCTTAGATAATGTAGACAAAACAAGGTCGAGGCTCCAAGCCGGGACAACAGGAGCAACTGGGGGCCTAGAGTATAACATCCCTCTAAGGAACAACTTGACCATAGGGTCAACAAAGCATGAAGGGAGGCCAGCCTTCCTTCTGAACCAGGATAACGCTGCTAAATAGCATTTAAGGGAGGACTGGGAGAGGCCAGCCTCTGAGAGGGAAACCAGAAAATCTAAGATAAAGGCTGTGGAGGCCCTCAAGGGGTCTATTCCCTTAGAAGAGGCAAACTTAGTAAATCTGTCCCATTTGTAGACATAGGATCTTTTGTAGAGGCCTTATGGGCAGCCTCTATGACGGCCACTACAGGGGCCGACAGGTCAGCTAGAGGTGTCAGTCTGAAGGCAGGATCCGCCAGGCCGTAAGTTTCAGAGTATGCACCTCTGGGTAGAGGACCCGATCCTGTTGCGATGACAGGAGGTCCCCCTGCTGGGGAGGGGGACGAATGTTCCCTGGACATTTCCAGTAGTAGGGGAAACCATTGTTGTCTCGGCCACCAGGGTGCGATGAGGATGCACCTGGCCTTCTGCTGCTTGAGTCTGGACACCACCCGCAATAAAAGGGGAAAAGGAGGAAACGCATACAGGAGGCCTGAACCCCACTGATGGAGGAAGGCGGCCCCCTAGACACCCCTTGGAGAGGTCTCTGCGACTCCGGGCACAGAATAGCTGGCACTTCGCGTTTTCCTGTGAGGCGAAGAGATCCACCTGGGGCACTCCCCAGACCCGGAATAACCTGTTCGTTTCCTCCCAGTTCAGAGACCACTCGTGGTGGGACAGCGGTGATCTGCTGAGGGAATCCGCTAGGACGTTCTCCTCGCCCGGGAGATAGAGGGCCACGAGATGAGTGTCCCTGGTCAGGCACCACTCCCATATCTCGATGGACAGATTCAGGAGTGTGGTGGAGTGCGTGCCCCCCTGCTTGTTTATATAGTACATGGTCGTGGTGTTGTCCGTTACTAGTTGAACAACTTTCCCCACGACCACCCTCTCGAAGGAGAGTAGCGCCTTTTTCACAGCTAGGAGTTCCAGCACATTTATGTGGAGGGCTCTTTCTTCTGGAGACCACCGGCCGTTGGCCACCATGTCGGTTGTGTGAGCTCCCCACCCCATCAGGGAGGAGTCGGTGGTGATGACTATGGATGGGGCTGGTGGATGGAAAGGGAGCCCAGCGCACACATTTGCTTCCTCCTGCCACCATGACAGGGAGTCCTTGATCTGGTGGGGAATGGACAGGAGGGTACGAGGATGGTCCGACAAAGGTCGGAACACAGACAGGAACCAGGATTGCAAAGGGCGGATGTGGAGTCTGGCATATGGGGTCACAGAGGTGGTAGCGGCCATATGGCCCAATATGACCTGAACCTGTCTGGCCCGGATGGAAGGACTGCGGACGGCATCCTGAATGAGGGACCGTAGAGTCATGAAGCGGTCGTTGGGTAGGAAGGCCTTCTCCTGCCGTGAGTCCAGCACCGCCCCAATAAACTGGATTCGCTGGGTCGGGGTAAGCTGCGACTTCTCCAAGTTGACAATTAGCCCTAGGGACTGGAGAAGGGATAATGTGGTCATGATAGTATCCTGTAAATGCTCCCTGGACCGTCCCACCAACAGCCAGTCGTCCAGGTACGCGTAAACAGTGACCCTCTTGGTCCGAAGGTAGGCCACGACTACCGCCATACACTTCGTGAACACCCGGGGGGCAGTGGAGAGCCCGAAGGGGAGGACATTATACCAGTAGGCCCTACTCCCCACTAGGAAGGCCAGAAACCTACGGTGGGCTGGCAGGATCGATAGGTGGAAATAGGCATCTCTCAAATCAATGGTGGCTAGCCACACATCCTTGCTGAGTAATGGGAGTATGGAGGATAACGTGACCATGCGAAATCTTGTTGGCAAAATAAATTTATTGACTCCTCTCAAGTCTAAAATAGGGCGGAAACCGCCACCCTTCTTGTCTACAACAAAATAACGAGAAAATAAACAAGCACTGTAGTGGTCAGTAGGAACAAATGAAATGGCCCCTTTACTCAAAAGGGATGACACCTCCTCCAAAAGGATGGGGGAAACAGGGGTAGGGCGCACATGGCCCACAGGAGGTAAGGACTGAAACTCAATAGCATAGCCATGCTGGATGATCCTCAGGACCCAGGAGTCAGTTGTGATCTTAGACCAACAGTGAACAAATAACTTAAGTCTATCCCGAACATAGGGAAAATAACCATAGTCTGGGAAGGCCCAACTGGGGCTTCAACCGCGTTCACCTCTGAAGGGACGGGAGGAGGCAGAGTCGCGTCCCCCACATCCGCAACATCAAAGTCGCCGCTTAGAGGCACCTCCTTGAGGCTTGTTGCCACCCTGGAATGGCTGTTGCCTATTCTTTGCCGCATAATTCTGTTTGCGGTATGGCTGGTAGCGTCCCGAGGACCAAGGGCGGGATCTGGGACCACCCCAGAGTTATACCCAAATGTCTTACGGTTGTACTGCGAAGGTTGATTGCGAGGCTTCTGCTGGTAGGGTTGATACGGGAAGCCATACGAGTGGGCCGCACGAACGGATTGGTGCTTCTCCTTCAGTTGGGTGTCCGTGTCAGGGTTGAAGACGCCCTCGTGATGCATGGGCATGTCCTCTGCGAGGTTCTTTCCCTCTTCTGACAAGGTGGAGGATCGTAGCCACGCAAACCTCCTGATGGAGGTGGAAGTCGCGAAGAGCTTCCCAGCCCCTTCGGCCATGTGCTTGGCCATATCTTTCTGCATCTTGGTGCAGAGCAAAGCCTCCGTATAGAAGGACCTGGAGAAACGTTGGTCTTCGGCAGGCAACAACTCCAGGAAGGGGAGAATCTTAGTCCAGAGGTATGACTGGTACCCGCTGAGGTACGTCGCATAATGCGCCATGCGCGTGAAGAGGCCAGCGGACAAATGGACCTTCTTGCCCATTGCATCTATGCGCTTGCCGTCCTTATCGATGGGCGTAAGTGCAGCCCCTTTAGGTCGTTTGGTTCTGGCCACATCCACGACCACAGTGTTAGGCTTCTGGGGCCTGGCGATCCACTCCGCGGAGGAGAGGTCCACCTTGTAGAAGCTGTCCAGTCTCCTGGGCACCGCAGGTGCCGCATATGGAGGGATATCAGGGACATCTGTAAGCTTGAGGATATAAGGTAGGGCAGGAACCGCGGAGGAAGACGAAGGGGCCTGCTCCTCAGAGGTCCACATGTGGTCTTTTACCACCTCCGGGGCCTTAACTGCAGGCAATTCCAAGGACTTAGAAAGCCTCGCCATGAGGGCGAGAAACTTCGCAAAGTCAGTTGGGGCAGGCTGGTCATGCTCCAAATCCTTATCCCTCAGGTCAATGACCCTCTCCTCATCTGAAGGGCAGGGGGTATCAGCATCGTCTTCCTCCTCACTGGCTTGCCTGTAAGGCATCATAGGCTGAGCAGCAGGCATAGTCATTTGAGCAGCCACAGGCATGCTATTAGGTGGGGCGCCAGCTGATGCAGCCAAGTTGTATTGGAAAGGCTGGCCCATAGGGGGAGCCCAAGGCATCCCCATGTGGAAAGGGAATACAGGAGGAGCCATCTGGGAGGCTGGAGGAGGGAAGTAAATATACTGGCCCTGAGGTGAAATCTGCCAGTAACCTGCCTGTGTCGGGGCAGGGAAGGCCATAGGAGGCGGGGCCGGTAACGAAGGGCCCGCCGATGTGGAAGCAGCATCAGGAGGGAGGCAGCGCTGCCGGCCTCGATCCCTTCTAGGAGAGGCCGCCCTGGAGCCTGCAGTGCTCGAGGCAGGGGAAGGCGAGCGATCCCGTTGGCCGCCGCGGCCTCGCGGCTTGAGTGTCGGGACGGAGGACGGGCCCGAGCTCGAGCTGGGGCGCGTCTTGCAGCAGCTGCAAAGGAGGAGCCGGTCCCGCAACAGGAAGATCTGCAGCGCCCAGGAGAGCCAATGCCTCCTCCAGCGCTGCTGAAGGCATCAAGGTAGGCATTAATGGTGGAGGCTCATCTTCCAGTGGGGTTCCCGGTCTGGGAAGGCTCTGCGCATGCTCCGGTAGCGCGTCAGCGGGAGCCGCCATCTCCATAGCCCTTGCCTGCACCGCTGGTGGAGGAGCGTGGGCTGAGGCAGGGGAAGCTTTTCCCGCCAAAGAGGCTGCGTTTCCAGCAGCACCAAGAAGAGGAGCGCCATCTTGGGGCTCAATGTTCTTCGTCTTCTTGGTCCTTTTCTTGGGCGCTGCCGCCATCTTTGTGGGGCCGTCTTCTTCTTTAGTTCAACAGACGGGGCTTTTCCAGATGGGGAGGCTTCCTTAGCGGGAGGGGCCCCGGGGTCACTTGCTCTCTTCTTGGAGCCGTGATTTCAGGAAATTGAAAGGGAGGAGGGGAGACCAACACGGAACGTTCGTAGAGGGCAGCTTTCATCCTCACCGCGCGGTTCTTTCTCGTCTGGGAGGTGAATGCTCTGCAGATGGAACAGCCCTCAGGGCGGTGGGCCTCCCCAGGCAAGCCAGGCAAAGAGAATGGCTGTCAGTGTCAGGGAAAATGTTAGGGCAAGCCCCACATTTCTTAAAAGCCGTAGTAGCCATACTGCACTCACGCCTGGCTGTAGAATAGTCGTAGACAGGTCGAATGGTCAGGAGAATAGAAGTCAGAATAGTCAGGTCCGGTCCTAGGTCAGTCAAGTATTTATTCAGTAGTCAAGTAGCTCGCTGGAGCAAAGGTTCCTCTGTATTGCTTTGACAGCGGAGAGAGAGAACTGAATGAAGCCCCTCCCACTGGCTATATATAGGGGAGTGAGGTGGGCGGGTCTTCTGTCAAATTGATCTCTTTAAGGTTCCGTAGTTATTGCGCAAGCGCAAGAGATATCAAATGTACTAATGCACAGTGACCACGAAAAGGTAACTGTTTTTATACTCAATAAAGTAGTTAGCCTTCAGTACGTCTCTGTGTGTGTGATTAAGGGGCCCGCTACGACCGTGATCGTGACAGCTGGCCGGAGAACTCCAAGAACCCCTTATCACACCACGGGACGCCGCTCGGGACGCCGCAAGAAGCGCTCCACGCTCGTGGTTGCCATGGCTAACTTGACTGATGCCCAAGTGTAAGAGTTGCAACGAGAATTGGGTGAGCTGCGGACCCGGGCCGGACGGCACCCGGGGGTGAGCCCACCTGGCCGCTTTAGTGGTAATCCGGCCCTGGTGGACGTTTTTGTTTGCCAAGTGGAACTTTATTTGGAGCAACGCCCCAACGAGTTCGCCAACGATCGAGCCTAGGTGGTTTTTGTTTACAACCTGATGGAAGGGACAGCGGCAACGTGGGCCACCGCGTTGATCCGGGCGCAGTCCCCCCCTACAAACACGCTGCGGGCTTTCCTAGACGCGATCAGGGCGACATGGGGGCTCCGTCAATGAAGAACTCGCCGAGAGGGATTTGGCTCGGCTGACGAGCAAGGATCTATCCCTGTCCCAGTACATCTCCCGTTTTGAGTCCTGGCTTCCCAGACACAGTGGGGTCTGCCCGGCGTTGCGGTATCACTACATTGCGGGGCTGCCTACGGAACTGCAACAGGAGATGTTAAAACATCCCGGCCCGCGGATCTGGAGGCCGCCATCACCTTGAGCCTTCGTATGGAAGCAGGACTGCAGACCAGGAGGCGGTGGGACAAGGGCGTGATGGAGAAACCGGTGGCACGGAAGGAAGGGGCTGGGCAGTTTCAACCCCGGCAATTGCCAGTGCCGGCCGGCCCGGATGACCCGGAGCCCATGCAGTTGGGAACAGTTCGGCCCAAAGTGGACCAGGCGGAGAAGGCACGGCGTCAGCGCCTCAACTTATGCTGGTACTGCGGGGGGGCTGGACATTTTTCAAAGGAGTGCCCCCAGAAACCGCGTGGAAAGACTCCTCGGGCCTCTGCCGCCCTCGGAGGGGCCCCAGAGGCCGAAGAGGCCCTTCAGGCGGCGGGGGAAGGGACCGGCCGGGTGTAAGAGGGTTCGCTCACTCGGCCGACGTCGCTAACCTCCCCCCTTAACCCAAGACTGGACAATTGTTCCTTGTAATGGTCAGCTTGTGGTCGCCCGAGAAGGGACCGATGATGGTCCATGCCATGATTGACTCGGGAGCGACCAACAACTTCATCGATGCAGACTATGCCAAGTCTGCCGGATTAAAATTTCTTGATCTCCAAGAGCCCAAGGGCGTCCAAACCATTGATGGGAGAGTCCTGAAAACGGGGGCTGTAACTCAGTATACAGCTCCTACCAGGATGTGGTCTAGTTCCCATAAAGAGGACATTTCTTTTCTTGTGACCAAGCTCCCCGATTTCCCCATTGTCCTGGGCATTGTGTGGCTCGCGCTCCATGACCCCCAGATCTCCTGGGCTAAGAGACAGCTAATTTTTCTTCGGACCATTGCCAGGGCCACTGCATGACGGCTCGGGCGTGCCTGGCCCAAGAAGTGGAGAGTGTGGCCACCCTGCCCAAGAAGTATGCCGGATTCTGGGATGTTTTCAGTGAGAAGGAGGCGGAACGCTTGCCTCCGCACCGGCCCTATGACTGTGCCATTGAATTGCAGCCGGGAGCCCCAATCCCGCGGGGGAGACTCTACCCTCTCTCGGAACCAGAGCAACAGGCTCTCCGAGATTTCCTGGATGAGAAGCTGCGGAAGGGGTTCATGCGGCCCGCCCAATCCCCGGCCGGGGCTCCGTTTCTTTTCGTCAAGAAGAAATCGGGGAGTTGCGGCTTTGCAATGACTACAGGGAACTCAACAAGATCACGATCCGGAATCGCTATCCCCTGCCCTTGATCCCCGAGCTCTTGGAGCGGATGCGGGAGCTAAGGTGTTCACTAAACTGGACCTGAGGGGGCTTACAACCTTGTCGGATTCGCCAGGGTGATGAATGGAAGACGGCCTTCCAGACCAAGTGGGGCAGTTTCGAATACCTGGTGATGGGATTCGGTTTGTGCAACGCCCCAGCATGTTTTCAACATTTCATGAATGACATTTTCCGAGACCTGCTGGACCGCTATTTGGCAGTCTACTTAGACGACCTGCTGATTTTTTCTCCGGATCAGGCGACCCACGATCGCCATGTCAAGGAAGTGCTCCAGAGACTGAGGGCTCACGGGCTCTATGCTAAGCTGGAGAAATGTGCTTTTGACTTGCGTGAGGTGGACTTTCTGGGCTACCGTATCTCACCTACGGGCATTGCCATGGATGACACCAAGGTCCAGGCCGTGGTCGACTGGGCAGCCCCTGCTAGCAAAAAAGACATTCAAAGATTCCTGGGCTTTGCCAACTACTACAGAAAGTTCATTCCTGACTTTGCCAAGTGGGCTGATCCTATCACCCAGTGTTTGCGGGAAAGGTGCCGTTCCGGTGGACTCCGGAGGCGGACGTGGGGTTCCGCAAGTTGAAGCAGCTGTTCACCACTCAGCCGCTTTTGCAGCACCCCAACCCCGCACCCCTGTCATCGTGCAGGCAGATGCTTCGGATGTGGCTGGGGGAGCGATCCTGCTACAGGCTCAGGGGACGGACTTGTTGCCCTGTGCCTACTATTCCCGGCAGCTGACGGCTCCGGAAAAGAACTATACCATTTGGGAGAAGGAACTTTTGGCCATCAAGGTGGCTTTCGAGGTCTGGAGACACCTGCTTGAAGGGGCCAAGTTCCCGGTGGAGGTCCACACCGACCACCGGAACTTGGAGCATCTGAAGTCCCAGCGCAAATTGAACCAGAGGCAACAGAGATGGTCCCTGTTCTTTGAGCGATTCAATTTTTCGCATTCACTATGTGACCCCCAAGCAGACCAAGCAAGCTGATGCGTTGTCCCGAAAGCCGGAGTACGTTCGTGAGGGCGACGGGCCGTCCGAGGCTCGATTGCTTAAAGCGGAGAACTTTGCGGCTGCTCGGGCGCTTCCTGTCAACCCTCCAGTGGCTCCGCCAGCCCCTGGGGACAAGAGACCATTGAGTGTCCGTGTTCAGGCTCGCCAGCGGACCGATCTGTGGGTGCAGGAGCTGCTGACCAAGGGGCCCCAAGCCCCTTTCCAGGTAAAGAACGGGGTGCTCTACCACCGGGACTCTGTCTATGTTTCTCCTGGGCCCGAGCGGGAGGACATTCTCAAGCTTTGCCACGATAGCCGGGCCGCAGGCCATTTTGGGCTTTTCAAGACTCTGCAACTGGTCCTACGGGACTTTTGGTGGCTTAAAGTGCGGAGGGATGTGGAGGACTATGTGGGATCCTGCCCTGTGTGCCACCAGGCTAAGAACCAGGGGGGCAAGCCGGCTGGTTTGCTCCAGCCGCTTCCGACCCCCTCTGCTCCTTGGAAGATGATTTCGGCCGATTTCATCACCGATCTCCCCAAGTCCAAGGGTTTCACCTCGATACTGGTCGTGGTGGACTGTTTCACCAAGATGGGACACTTCATCCCCTGTGTGGGGGTGCCTACTGCCAAAGAGACTGCCGATATGTTTGTGCAACATGTGTTTCGGCTGCATGGACTTCCACAGAGCCTGGTGACTGACCGGGGCACCCAATTCACTTCCCAGTTCTGGAAGGCCGTCCAGAAGTTGCTTGGGATTGATGTGCGGATGTCCACGGCTCATCACCCGCAGACCGATGGCCAGACCGAAAGGGTTAATGCCACCTTGGAGCAGTACCTGCGCTGCTATGTCAACTATCAGCAGAACAATTGGGCATCCTTGTTGTCCCTGGCAGAGTTTGCTTACAACAATGCGACGCAGGAATCCATCAAAGAGACTCCTTTCTTTGCTAACTATGGACACCACCCTCGGTTCTACCCGCCGGTGGACCCGTCCGGAGACGTTCCGAGGCTAAGGATTGGCTTCGTGAGCTCACTGCACTTCAAGACTTGCTACGCACTCAATTGGACCAGGCGAAAGCCGACTACAAGCGGATGGCTGATCGGCGGCGCCAGGAGGGTCCTGACATCCTTGTGGGGGATAAAGTTTGGCTGTCCACCAAGAATTTGCCCCACGCAGCGCCCCAGCCGCAAGCTGGACGCGAGATTTTTGGGTCCCTACAAAGTTTTGGGGAAGGTGGGGCCTGTTTCCTTCAAACTACAACTCCCAGCGGACATGAAGCTCCACCCGGTGTTTCATCGTTCGTTGCTCCGCGGGCGAAGGGGTGCGGCCTGACGTGACGCAGCCGCCTACTCCCCCTGTGATGCGCGATGGCGAGGAGGAGTTGGAGGTCCAGGACATCTTGGATGCTCGCATCCGCTACCGGAAGTTGGAGTATTTGCTTGACTGGAAGGGGTTGGGACCGGAAGAACGTTCATGGACCCGGGCTCGGGATGTCCATGCTCCGGATCTCGTGGCTCGTTTTCACCGCAAGTACCCTGACAAACCCAAACCTCGAGGGCGGCCTCGGAGGGGCCCTGAGGGGGGGGATAGTGTAGCACAGCAGTTCTTGTTCGTGCCTGGAGGGCAAGGAATAGGTCCTGGGGTTCCATTAGCATTAGGGCCTGCAGCAGCAGAGGTGGATTCGGAGGATGAGCTAGATGACTGGGGTGAAGCACAGGGCCCTTCGGATGGGCCGCAGTCTCCCACAGAGAGCTTGGCATGGGATGAAATGTTGTTTGGGCCCAGCTTAGATTCCGATCACCAGGTGGAGATGGGAAGCAGCGAAGGGAGTTATGAACACCCGGGGGAGGAATTCCCAGGAGCCCGAGAATGTAAACATGGACGAACCCGAGTGGGAAAGTGCCAGGGAGGAAAGTTCTCAGGAAGATAGCGACACAGCTGCCGAGAGGCAAGGTCGCTCCTTTGATAGGAGACGAGACATCGAGTCTAGCAGGAGGGCTTGGTCGAGGGTCCTAGACCGACCGAGGTCCGTGAGCAGAGATTGGAGACGAAGGAGCCTAGAGCAGTGTTTCTCAACCTGGGGGTCGGGACCCCCCAGGGGGGTCACAAGAGGGTTTCAGAGGGGTCACCAAAGGCCATCAGAAAACATATATTTCTGATGGTCTTAGGAAGCCCTTTGGCAGAAAAGGTTGAAGATCTTGCCGCTTGTCCTTCTCTCTCTTTTTGGAAACAGACTGCGAATTCTCCCACCTAAAGCTCTTCTTTGCTGTGATTGGCAGGCCTCCCAGCCAAAGGGAGGGCTGTTTCTGAGACTCCAAGCAGGGAGGGGAGAGCAGGCGTGCTTGGCGCATGGCAGCATAATGCACATGTGTGGGTGAGGGAGAGTGTGAGAGGTGGGATAGAGGCTCACACCACCTAGTCCCTTCAAGGCATGAGGGTTCTGTATAGGAAGTTTGACCCAATTCTATCATTGGTGGGGTGCAAGGGGCTCTTTGATTGTAGGTGAACTATAAATTCCAGCAACTACAACTCCAAAATATCAAGATCTATTTCCCCAAACTCCACCAGTGTTCACATTTGGGTATATTGAGGATTCCTGTCAAGTGTGGTCCAGATCCATCCTTGTTGAGTCTATAGTGCACTCTGGATGTAGGTGAACTACAACTCCCAAACTCAAGGTCAATGCCCACCAAACCCTTCCAGTATTTCCTGTCGGTCATGGGAATTTTGAGTGCCAATTTTGTTTCAATTCCATTGTTGGTGAGTTCAGAATGCTCTTTGAATGTAGGTGAACTATACATCCCAGCAACTACAACTTCCAAATGACAAAATCAAATCCCCCCCCCCCCCACACACACACACACAGTTATGAAGTAGCAATGAAAATAATGTTATGGTTAGGGGTCACCACAACATGAGGAACTGTATTAATGGGTCGCAGCATTAGGAAGGTTGAGAACCACTGGCCTAGAGCGTCGCGGACCTCGGCCGACGGATTAAGTATAGGGTCCGTGGGAACGCATCCTCAGTTCTCCGGCCACGTCTTTCCTGAATAGGCGTGAAGCGGAGTGGGACCACAAGCCAGCAGTGGTCATCAAGCCTTGCCTTGCATTTGCCTTGTTTCTTGAGCCGCAGTGGTTTGCGGAGCCTTGCCCTGTTTCCTGATTCGCATTGATTTGCGGAGCCTTGCCCTGTTTCCTGATCCGCATTGGATTGCGGAGCCTTGCCACGCTTCCAGCTTATTTGCTACGCTACTTTGGACTACTTGCTTGTTACCTTTTGGACACTTGCATATTATTGGACTATTTACTCTTTGGAACTGTTTTTATACTCAATAAAGTAGTTAGCCTTCAGTACGTCTCTGTGTGTGTGATTAAGGGGCCCGCTACGACCGTGATCGTGACAGCTCTAGGTAACCTTTAGCAAATCAGATACTGTCAAGTCCAGAAAATCCTGTGATAGGTTCACCTAAGGGCTGCCTTAAATCAGAAAGGACTTAAAGGCACACAACAACAACAATTGCATTTACCATATCACAGTTTGAACTGCCATCCAGAGCTAATCAAATTATTGCTTTTAATCATTGTAACAGCATGCATCCAGGGTTAAATACCACATACTCTTTGTCCTGTACAGCTGACAGCCTGGTTTAAATGAGATATTGGTCACACAGCCATTCCACATGTCCAGGATCCCAGTGACTCCATGCACTGACCAATATGTACACATGTGAAGTGTAGTTGGGGTAGAGACTGCTCTAGCATTGAGACATCGCACACTTAAATGAGCTTGGAAGATAGAAGAAAATAAAGTACCTGGATGAAGCACATATGTGGACAAGGGCTCTTTTAAAAGCATAGCAGCATCACATTTAATTTACTCCAAAGTAGGAATTTCCACTACAATGAGTGTGGCTTTCCTTCAAGTACATGTTCCCCCCTCCCAGTCCCATTTAGTGAAATGTGCTGTGTAGCAGAAGCTGATCAAAAATACCAGGGCCTGCAAAAGATGCATCTCAAATAACTGGTTTATCCATCACTTTTAGAAGAATATGGTCCACAATAAGACTTGTAGTGTAAGCATTTCTGTAATACATTATATTCTCCATCTTCTCTGTAATTCAAATATACAATAACTTACAAAAAGCA
Organism: Anolis apletophallus; assembly: GCA_030556195.1. NCBI lineage: Eukaryota > Metazoa > Chordata > Lepidosauria > Squamata > Anolidae > Anolis > Anolis apletophallus. The sequence continues at coordinate 42,868,088 of JARBWK010000007.1, read as the reverse complement.
ATCCAAGAATCAGATTAGTGCTGGTGGCTCTTGCCTTTCATTTTAGAAACATTAAAAAATTCTGCATTACCGTCTTATAACTTAAATACATAAGTATTCTGCACTTTATTTCATTGACTGTGACTTCAAATTTACATTATTTTAGGTACCATCATAACAGCTCCATTTATAATACAGATATCGGCCGAGAATCCATTGGGAAATAAAAAAATTCACTATATATATATTTATATAAAAAATTAGGCTGAAAAGACAAGAACACAGGACAGGGACTTGATACAGACTTAATTTAGTTTTATAATCAACCACATTTAACCCAATGTTAACAGATACATAGCAATATTTGAGAGCAGTGCAAATATCTTTGTAGGTTAGAGTAAAATCATACTACAAGAACATAAGATGGGGGAAAAGGCAAGTACTTCAAGTACAAGGAACAAGTCTCAATGAGGTCTTTCAGTGTTTACAAGGGCTTCCTATTCCAATTTATTTCTTCCTCTGGAATACGTTAGCCAGCATGGCTCCTGAGGTGGTCAACTGGCCCATTTTGTTCAAAAACTTGGTCTTGGTGTCTTCACTCACAAGGCTTGCTGCAATTGACATAGAACTGGGGAGGAAGGAAAAGGAAGTTAATATATGGCATCGCTCAGGAAAATTTATTTTATTTGGTAACAAAAGCTTTTTGCCTTGGAAGTCTGCTTCCAGTGACACCAGCACTATTTATTTATTTATTTATTTATTTATTTATTTCCACCATTTCTACCCCACATCTTCTCAACCCCCGAAGGGGGACTCAGAGCGGCCTCACAATGGCAACAATTCAATGCCCAAAACACAGTAAACATATAATAGAAACCTCAACAGTCAAAAATTTAAAATACATTAAATACAGTTAACATTAAAATACATTAAAATATAATTAGCATTAAACTATATCAAATACATTCACATAGGTTAAAAACAGTATTCCGTCCATAACAGAAGCCTTCTCTGTAGACCAGTGGTTCCCAACCTTTTTTCGACCAGGGACAACTTGACTAGGAATTACTTTATTGAGGGATCACTCTCCAACAATAGTACCAAAAGGGTTACGGAATCAGTTTTGGTCAACTTTAGATTCGGTTTTGTTATTTCGGGTGTGATTCAGAAAACTCAATTGGATAGACTAAATCAGCTCTAGTTTCTGATACAGAACATATTGCACCGGGAAGTGGCGCAGCTGGCTAAGTGTCAGCTGCATAAGATCTCTCTGACCAGTAGGTCATGAGTTCAAGGCCTGCCCGGGTCAGGGTAGGTGCCTGACCTTAAGTGTAGCCTGCTGCCGACCTTTGCAGCCCGAAAGACAGTTCATTTGTCAAGTAGGAGATAAAGGTACCACCTTAAGTGGGGAGACAAATTTTGGCTGATTTATGAGCCCATTAAGAACTCGCTGAAAAGGAATGCGGAAGAACAACAAGGGAAGCTGGAAAACGCTGAGAGAGAAGATGAGTGCGTGAGCTCCCCCTGGTGGCCAGAAGGTTGTCACAAGTTTACCAGAAAGATCGCTTCTGTGTTCGTCTTGTCCGTCTATGTTCGTCAATATATGTATATATGTTAAAAACTGCAGGGATTGTCTGCAATGTATATGTACTGTAATCCACTCTGAGTCCCCTTCGGGGTGAGAAGAGCGGAATATAAATGAAGTAAATAAATATGCCATCCAGAAGTCACCATTTGCTTGCCCACAGAAAACCATATTTAATAATCTAGAGCTGATGTGCTAGTAGTAATCTTTTGTGGATAGTCAACCTCTCCCCTCCCAAAATCCCCATTGCCTTGGCACTACAAGAGAGTTTTGCGAGACAAGTCGCTCTCATTGCTGCGTGGTTTCGAGGCAATAGTAGTAATGTAGTAATGGTGAGGCCACGGACCATATTTTTGTTCTTGCTGACCATTGGTGGTCCAGAGACCACAGGTTGGAAACCACTGCTGTAGAAAAAGGATTTGACTTTAAGTAAGGCAGATTTATGTGTTACATAAAGAAATTCTAAGAGATTGCCACAAACTGTAAGATCTTTTTAAATAATCTATATATATAAAATTGCTCAGTCCGTTTAATGTCGTATATAGACAAAGAAACTATGGCTCCCACAACCACCAAACTTGACAACCGACTGGACCATTACACTAGGTACAGACAACGCCAAAAACACCGGACCTACATACCTCCCAACACCCCAAAAAACGATCCCCAAAAAATTGCCAACGGAACTCCCACCCCAGCCTCTCCGCTGCCAGCGAGAACTTTTAGAACGTTGAGGGCCGAGGGAGGGGGCCAGGCCGGGAGAAGGAGCAGCCTCCCTTGCTCCTCCTTAGCCCCTCCTCCTCAGCGGCTCCTCCTCTCCCCCCCCCCCGCCGCTCCTATCGCGAACGGCGGGGACAAAGACGGAAGGAGCGGCTGAGGAGGAGCAAATGACCCCCCCTCCTCCTCAGCCACTCCTCCTTCCCGCCACCACAGCTGCCGCTAGGATGGGGGGGGCTCCTTCAAGCAGTCTACACGCAAAACAATCGCCCCATACACGCACGCCACCCGCACACCAAAACAAACATTCACACATTCCTCCCACACATCCTTTCCCCCAAAACAATCACCCCTCTCCTCCTTCAAGCAGTCTACACGCAAAACAATCGCCCCAAACACGCACGCCACAAACATTCATCACAAACTTGCCATACCTTCCACAGCATAAGCACGTGCTACTGGAGAGGAGCCCCAGCTGTGGATGCAGCCATAGCCACCTTCTTTTCTCCCTCTCTCTCTCCGGCAGCGACAGGAGGGGCTCTGCCGGCGCTTTGCTTCATTACAAAGCCAGGCAGCGCTTTTTCCTCCCTGGTGTGTGTATGTGTGTGTGTGTGTGTGAGAGAGAGAGAGAGAGAGAGAGGGAGGGAGGAGAGAGAGAGACAGCCCCACAGCGCCGGGCCTTGGGAAAGGAGAGCTCCGAGGAGGCAGCAGCACGAAAAGGGCAGAAGAGGAGGAGGAGGAGAGAGACACAGCGAGAGAAGGCAAAAACAGAGGGAGGGAGGCCACACTCTCTGCACACATACTAAGTCTCTTCATCCCACACACACACTCCCAGAGCACAAGGGAAGGAGGCAGGTGCCAGGGTGGGGGTCATAGGGGTTGCAATCCAACTCACATTACTTACAAAAGAGCCCAACCTCATGGGCCAGAAAGACACCATCAAAGCCCTCACAACAGATGGCTAACCAATTGGGAGCCCTAAAGCCCATCCACTCCAACCCTCTCCTTCCCTCCCTCCTTCTTTCCCTTCCTCCATTTCTCTACTTCCCTTCTCCTTCCTTTACTTCTTTCCCTCCTTCCTGTCCTTTTCTCCATCACTCCTCCCTCCCTTTCCTTCCTTCCTCCCTTTCTTTCCTCCCCCCCTCACCAATTGTATGAGAATAATAATAATGAAGATGATGTATAATAATAAAATAGTAACTCCCATCTTCCTACCTGCCATAAAAAGGGGGCAGGACTAGATGACCTTTGGGAGTCCCTTTAAAATTAGTCCAATAAAAATAATAATAATGTATAATAATAATGTATAATAATAATGTATAATTATAAAATAGTAACTCTATATTCCTGCCTGGCATAAACTGAGAATAATAATAATAAAAATTATAATAGTAAATAGTAACTCCAATCTTTGTGACTCGCATAAAAAGGAGGGCTGGACTAGATGAGCTTTGGGAGTCCCTTTCAACTGACTCCAAAAATATTAATAATCAATACTAATAAAATAGTAACTCAATATTTCTGCCTCTCATAAAGGAGGGGGCTGGACTAGAAGACCTTTGGGAGTCCCTTCCAACTGAGTCTAATACCATTACTTTCTCAGGACTTCACTTTGGAAACCACCACAGTCAGCCACAGCAAAGCGTGGCCGGGTACAGCTAGTGGCATCTAAAATCCTGTCTAAATGAGATGTTCATGTGAGACCTTATCGACTCCATGTTTTAAAGATTAACCAACCCGGCATCCTTTACTTATAGGCTGAGATCACTTTCACTGGTTGCATACTGTGAAATTATACCAGTTACACAGGAGTTATGCTGGGTTGTGTGCAGTTAGGGATTGCTTGACTGCGTGTACAAACTCTTAAGATAGCTGAACTCCTTGTCCAATGGTTGAGCCAACATAACTCCGTTTGTACAACAATTGGAATATTGGCCTTATGCAAAAATTATTTTTTAATTTTTTATATTTATTGTTTGTGATTGTATATGTTCTCAAAATGAATACAAAAGTCAAGATTTGATACCCTTTTAACATAGCATGAATACTGTCAGAATTATGCAATTGAGCCCTAAAGGATGCCGGGTTGGTTATGCTTGTTCTCATACCCAGGTGAAAAAAGTAAAACGATGTGTCAGAAAGTAAAAAAAAATAAAAAAATAAAAAAGTGGATTGAAGTGTAAATAATAAATATATTTCATTTTTTCCCCTATTTCAGACAGTATCTCTAGGAACTTTGGCATTTCCAGTGGGACTTAATGAATGCACATCTTTGTTTTATATAAATAAATAAATAAATAAATAAATACTTTTATTTGTATACCGCTCTATCTCCCTGAGTAGGGTCAGGGCAGTTTCCAACATAGGTAAAGCATTTCACTTACCAGCATAATTGGGACCTGGACTATTTATCCCCAAGCCCTACTGCATAGCTAAAGAGGGCTGGGCCAATAGGGAAACATAGGGCCAAGGATGTGGGTAAAGTGCAGAACAGGACCCTAAGTAATGACCAGGGTATTGCCTGAGGCTGATCGTTTCCAAGGCCTGCTGATAGCTATAATAGGGTTGGGCTAGTACAATGAGGTAGGAGAGGGCCAGAGAAGTGGGTAGGGTGCAGAGCGGGGACCTAATAGATGGTTGGGTAATCAATCAATCATGTTTTGCCAGTGATTCAAGAGCTAACATGGTCTAGTGGTTTGCCCTTCAACATGCCCTGATTTTTCTGGGAGACAAGAATTCCAATCCCTGTTCAGCTATGGAAATCCACTCTCTTGGCCTCAGAGAAAGGTCATGGTGAGCCCAGAAGAAAAAAAGCTGATCTGATGCAGAAATTACCAAAATGCTGAGAACTTCCTAATGATTCTACTGCAATGGCCAACGAAAAGGATCTGAAACGAGGCGGGGGCACATAGTTAAACTTATTACTGTTGACTGGATGAGGTTACCATTCTAGAAGCTTCTGAGGATCTCTGTGGAGGCACAGACTGACCCATGTGTCACAGGGACCACGAAGAAGCCACTCAACCTTGACTGAATATCTAATTAAACCTTAACTTTGTCATGAATTATTTGTATTGTTCACATAAGGAAGGCAGATGCTAACACTATTATGGGTCTCATCACACTAGAGAAAAAATCCACTTAAAATCCAGTTTCTGGCTCCTGAAGAATTCTGGGGTTTGTAGTTTAGGTAGGAGCCTTTATTCAACATCTTACCCTTGTGGTTCTTGGACGCTCCTATTTTCCACTTTCTGTTCACATTCTTTTATCATGGAGCTCAAAATAACCTGAAACACAGGAGAGGACAAGTTGAAGTTCAAAGATTAAAAGGTTTAAATATATTTATTGTTTGTGATTGTATATGTTCTCAAAATGAATACAAAAGTCAAGATTTGATACCCTTTTAACATAGCATGAATACTGTCAGAATTATGCTGAACTGCACCCAAACATATTGAAACAAACTATTATTTCCTTACACACTAAGTCAAAAGTCAGATGGCTATGTGTATCCCTGCGGAAATATTTGCTGCAATAAGAATTGTACTCATGCAACCTCCAAGGAAGGTTGCTGTAACAAAGAGGGTAATTTTATTCTATTTTACTGTTAACTGTAATATAGCATTTTGAAAACAAACATATGCAGAATCAAGTAAACATATTATCAGACGGCCAGCCCGCCTCTGCTTAAAAACTCCAAATAAGTTATTTTTTAATACACACCCTTCTCACCATTCAGTGGCACTTTCTGTTTTCCAAGATAATGTGAGTATGACATGTTTGGCTATTGCCATGGAGCTGAAAAATATTATTTCTTTAATGTTAAAAATTGTTTTCTTTTCTCTGGTCATGGCATGTCTATTGTGCCCTCATTGGTTTGCTGTAAAGTCATTTTTGCATGTCCTTCTGCTAATACGTCATGTGTGTTTGCCATCCAGTTAGTTAGGTCATGATCAGCACAGGCAACCACGGATTAAAAAATGACTGGGTTTTCTGAAGTGTGAAATATATGGTATGCTTCACTCTGTCCTTAATGGGGCAATTACTGAGTAAATGGGAGCAAAGATGAGAGATAATACTGAAAGTTTTTGAAATTTCCTAGAGAGTAGTGGTTTCCAACCTTTCTTCGAACAGGGACCACTTGACCAGTTGCTCTCGTTGCCACATGGTTTCAAGGCAATGATGTAGTAATGGTGAGGCTGCCAACCATATTCTTGTGGAGCACAGGTTGGGAACCATTGCTCTAGAGCAGGGGTGCCCATACTTTTTCAGCATGCGAGCTACTCATAATAAAACCAAGTCAGAAAGATCTACCTACCTCCTCAAGGCTGAAGAGGGGAGGGGGCGGGGCTTGGCGCAGCTTGGCGCGGCTTGGCTCCGCCCCCCTCTGGCTTCGGCACTCCCAGCAGCTGCTCCAGCCTTGAGGAGAGCAAGGCCAAGCCAGCCGTGTGCTAGCTATGCCACCACTGGCTTGGCACTGCCATCCTCAAGCCTGGAGAAGCTGCTGGTAGAGCGGAAGCCAGAGGGGGTGTGTGTGGAGCCAGGCCATGCCAAGCCCCACCCCTCCCCACCCCTCTGGCTTTGGAGCTCCCACCAGCTTCTCCAGGCTTGAGGATGGCAGTGCCAAGCCAGTGGTGGCATAGCTAGCACAAGGCTGGCCAAGCCGCGCCAAGCCCCGTCCCCTCTGAGAAGCTCCCCATCCGGCTGCAATAGACCTCCTTCGGTCCTGCGATCAACTGGTCGTTCGCGATCGACATCCTGTGCAGCCCTGCTCTAGAGCAACAACTATGTTTTACCCTGTCTCATTATCCCATATACATACAGTGATTTTCTCCTCCTATCAGTACCTGTCTGTGCATGGGCCAAACAGTCTGAAAAATGAAGCATGGAGTACGATCTTGAAAGTCCAGAGTAGAAGCCTCATTTCTTTTGCCACCCACTTGCAAAAGGACAGCTTCAAATTACTCACCTCATGTTCTGGTGAGAGAGTTTCCATGTCATTTCGTAAACACCTGAGTCCAGGTAAAAAGTGGTTGACCATTAAATCCTCAGAAATAACTAGAAGACACGCAGTTAAGGTCTAACAAGGTAATAATAATGACTGGCCCTCACTTTTATTTCCAGTCAAAATTAGAAAATAACATGCTAAATTCATGCTATCCTGTAAATACAGAGCCGTCCCTTTGAAGACTTATCCCCATTATTACCACTATAGTTACTTATTGGGAAAAATTCATACAAAACCTGATGTAGATACTGACAAATGCAGTACATTTGCAATATCAAAACAATTTCAGCAAGGCCTGACTATGAGCAAGACAAACAGCAATAGAAATATGTTCCTAACATAAAACCTGAAATGAAGCACAAAAATATAACGCGAGTTCTTGTTACTAAATTACTTGAAATTGATGCTTAAATTTAATCATCAATGCGCTTGTAAAAAGCGTGGGATGAGTCCTTCCTAATAATTTTTGTTCACGAAGTAATGCCAGAGAGAGATTTGTAAGATGTTATTTTTCATACATCTAGTGAAAAATGCATTAAAACCTTGTAATACATGAGAAAAGTGCAAAAATCCCCCTTTGCATAATTCAAAATAGTACACCACTATCAGCCACTCTTCATATTGTTCCCTCTGCATTAGTTCTTCAGACCTTGAACACTATTCCTTTTCCCAGCAATGTCTGATACCTAGGCCATTACTTGTGTGGTTTTTTTTTCATATGTGGAATGCAGCTCAGCCTTCTTCTAATTGTAGTTCCTCTTTCTTTCTCATGAGCCCCTGTGATCTTTTGCAGGGAAGGAGAAAATAGAATTTGTTTGGTACTCCTCTCACAGACTACCATCAAGAAAAGTTTATTTCACTCAATCACTTTCTTGAACTACAATTTGAGTGTATTCAAACATGTTCTCTAAATAATAGCATTTCTATTGCATTTTTTATATTTTGAAAACATAGTATTCAAGTCTACGTATGGGAATTTAAAAATCTGGATTTACGATGCTATTATTTGAAACAACACAAGTCTAAAAAGCTTTGGCTACATTATGTTGCCAGCCAAAATGTGTGTTTCCAATATCCAGGCAGTGTGTGAAGTAGGGCCCTTTTGGATATTACATTAATTCACAAACCAGAGAAAGGGGGAGATTTTTTTTGTTTTGAAACTCGTTGTAGGAGGTAAAGATTAAACCTTGCTGAGTTGGGCCTCTATTTTCCTGCTGTCGCAAAGCCTGCATGTTTGGGCAGCAGTCCCATTGTCGCAAAGCCTCAGTGTAGCATCAGGATAAACCTGATCAGTGAAAATGGCAAAAACCAGACTCTCCCCTAATTTTATGGTGACCAGGTTAATATGGGTTCTGCTTTTCAACAATTGGTTTTAATATCAATAGTAAAACATGACAGCTACAATGCAATGACTTCTCTTTTTGTAAATGTTCTTGCCAGAAAGAGAGGTTGATAAGAATCAAGAATGTTAATTCTAGGAAGGCTAAAGGAGTAAAAATCAACTTCTCATTCTCAGTAAGGCTAAAAGATCAATTCATAACCACTGGAATGTCCCCAAGCCAAATTTCTTAAAGGTGGGAGTGGCGGCTCAAATCCTGCACTACTGCTTGATGAACAGTTTGCCCCAAAGCTGCTTGACTCAGTCTACATTTCTTTACTTCTTAATGACTAATCGCTTTACATACATCCCATCCAAAGTCAATATTTCTCTACATCAGTGATTCCCAACCTTTTTTTGACCAGGGACCACTTGACCAGCGACCACACTCTAACATTTGTACCAAAACGTTTACAAATCAGTTTTTGGTCAACTTGAGATTTGGTTTGCATATTTGGGGTGCAGATTCAGAAAACTGCATTGGATAGACCACGTCAGCTCTAGTTTCTGATACAGAACATATGGCATCTAGTAGACACCATCTGCTTACCCACAGAAAACCATATTTAATAATCTAGAGTTGATGTGGTAGTAGTAATCTTTCGTGGGTAGTCAGCCTCTCCCCTCCCGACATCCCCATTGCCTCGGCACTATAAGAGGATTTCACGAGACCAGTTGCTCTTGTTGCCACGTGGTTTCGTGGCAACAGTGTAGTAATGGTGAGGCTGAGGACCATACTTCCATTCTTGCAGTCCACCGGTGGTCCACAGACCACAGGTTAGGCATCACTGTTCTACATGCTTTTCGACACTGAGCTAACTATTCTTGCTGTGCTCTCAATGTATGAGTGTAATTGTAACACAACTAAATGCAGTTTTCCAACTGTTTTGAAATAGTTGATTTTAAGAGTTTAAATCCCAATGTCCTTGGAAACAAACAAACAATAAGGGACACCATTTTACTATGTCATATATAACACTATGCAACACGTTTTTTGTCCACGGGTTATTAATGTCATTTCCTAATTGGTTCTATTCCCTAACTCAGTGTTTCCCAACCAGTGTGCCGTGGCACACTAGTGTGCCGTGGCGGAGCTCCTGCTGTGCCGCGAGAAAGGCTCTCTGCCCCCCCTTCCTTCCCCCCTCCTCCTGCCAAACTCCTGCTGCTTTGAGGAGGAGGAGGAAGGGCCGGGCGGCTGCGAAGAAAAAGAAGAAAGGCCCGGGGCACTGCCTCCTTCGGCTGTTTCCCCAGCCAGCCTCCAATCCGCTATGACTCACGCCACGACTCTCGCCCCTCGCTCGCTGAAGACGTGTAGCGGAGCCCCGCCCACTGAAGCCCGTCCACCGCTCATGATCCTCTGTGGGAGAGCTGAAGCTGGGGAGGGGGCGGGGCCTGGCACGACCTGGCTCCACCCCTCCCCAGCCGGCACTCCCAGCAGCTACTCCAGCCTTGAGGGGGGCAGTGCCAAGCCAGCATTGTGCTGGCTCTGCCACCGCTTGCTTGGCACTGCCCCCCTCAACGCTGGAGCAGCTGCTGGGAGAGCTGAAGCTGGGGGGAGGGGGGGCATGGCGCAGCCTGGCTCCGCCCCCACTCCCGACTTTGGCACTCCCAGCAGCTGCTCCTGCCTTGAGGGGGCAGTGCCAAGCCAGTATTGTGCTGGCTCTGCCACCGCCTGCTTGGCACTGCCCCCTCAAGGCTGGAGCAGCTGCTGGGAGAGCTGAAGCCGGGGGGGAGGGGGGGCATGGCGCAGCCTGGCTCCTCCTCCGGATTCGGCACTCCCATCAGCTGCTCCCAGCAGGCCACCATCCCCCAGCCGTTCTTTACTGTGTTAGAGTGTCATTTTGTGTCATTTTGGTTGGTGGTGTGCCCCCAGATTTTTTTAATGTTAAAAGTGTGCCGCGGCTCAAAAAAGGTTGGGAAACACTGCCCTAACTGGTTCTATCATTAAAACATGGAAAAAGTTTATTAAATGGCAAACACTTTGTGTTTGTAGGACATCCTGTAGCACATTTTATTATAGTTTTTCAATGAATATCTCACAGCGTCTCAACCAATTCAACATTTCTATGCCATCCAGAAAAATGAAGTTTCAGGACTATACCAACTATTTTCCAAAGTAGTACTGCACAATTAAACAGTAAATAACACTTTCTAACCAGGAACAGGTCCCCGTCCCCCCCCCCCCCCCACACATTTTGTTATATAATGTAATGGGACCCTGAGAATCCATGGATTCTGGTATCCACAATGGGTCCTGGAACCAAAGTCCAGCAGATACCAAGGGCCTACTGTAAAAGTTTATAATTCCTAAAGAGTGGAACTAATAAAGGGTTAAGACCAAACACTCATAAGAGATTTCTCTTGTGGGATTTGAATTTGGAGCTGAATGTATGACCAGGACTTGCTTTAGACCCCAGAGTCATCTGAGTTCTGATGGATCATTACTGAAGTAAGATATAGCATTTTAAACTACTTGTTGACATATTAAAAAATAAAGTTCAGAAATAATCAAGGATACAACAACAGGAGAGTGCACTGTAGGCCTCAAAAAGATGAGTGGCAATGTCCAGTCTTTTTGAATCCATAGACTGTTGGTTATTTACCAAGGCAAGTTTATGCAAATGTGGAATGACAACTGGAAAAAAAGATATGTGAAGTGAAAATTATAATCAATGCTTTCAGATCAAGGTTTGAAAAAATAAACAATAATAATTAGGATAAACAAAAATCATGAAAGATTTTATGTTAACTTACATTCATCTCTAAATCTTGGCTCAGCATTTGGTCCAACTCTACCAAAGGTTTTAATGATTTCTGTATGCAGAGAGTGTTGATCTTGATACTGGGGATCTTCCAGAAAAGAGGCCAACTGCATTTTAACTCTTTCCAACAGCTGAAGAGAAAATGTAATAGGTATACAATACAAAAAAAAATAATCAGGGGAAACTAATTTAAATTATACAGCACAGCTATACATATAATGTGAATCCCAAGTAATTCTCAGAAATTTGCCAGAAATTATGGCAAAATCTATTCCAAGCAGTTATTTAAAGGGACATGGGGGAATAAAGCCCTTCTCCTGTAAACTGTGCTTTGGACAGATTATGAATCAGTTGCCTGCACAGGCAGTTCCCAAATTACAGACATTCAACTTATATATGACTTATAGAATGGGGGTGAGACAACAAGAAGTGAGAGAAATCTATGCTTAGGAAGGGAAATTCACTCCTAAAAGAGTTATCATGGAAAAAAGGGAGTCTCCACTGAAACTTTATAAACAATTCTTGTTTCTACAACAAGACAACATTTTCAAAATCCAGTTGTCTCAGGGACAGAAAGTGAGGTGAAGTCTTCTGAACAGGGGCACAGATAGCAAAACAAATGTTACAGGGGTGTTAACCCTTCCCTATGCTATCTAAACTACAAAAAAGGCTGGAGTTACAATTAAAAATGTCTGTTCTGACTTAAATACAACTTCAACTTAAGAACAAACCTAATGAACCTATTTCGGCTGTAACCTGGGGACTGCTTGTATTCAGTATTTGCCTATATTTGTGGGCAAGCAGAACATGTGCAATGGTGGTCTTATCACAATCATTACTTCCATATAGACAAGCACTGTCATACATGGCTGTGTATGACCCTTGAAATAATTAACAAAAATCATTAATATGTTGCAAACTCTTCCTCTAACTCTTTCCCTCAAAACAACTACTCCACGGAGGTAAAGGATGGGATATAAAAGTTCTAAATAGATAGATAAGATAGATAATAGTCACGGGTCCAGTTCCCGTTTCATCTTATTATTTCGTGTTTTTGTACTGTTTGTTTTATTTGGATGGCACGAAGTGGTTCACCCTCTCTGGTATGGAAATATCAGTGAAATGAAAGGGAAATGGAAATGGTAACCATTTGGTTGCCTGTTTTTTGGTACTCGGCTGCAGGCCATGGCACTTTGGGCCTGCAGGCCACACACACACTTTCCTGGGAAAGAGAGTACGTGTGTGGCCTGAAGTGGCTGGCAGGGCCTGCCCTGCAGCCGAGTGGTGAGTAAGAGGTGCTTGGTGCAAGCCCTGGTAGCAACTCTGGGCCCCGGCAAGCTGCCAGCAAACGCAGGAAAAGCTGATTTGGAAAGGCGCCAGTTTTCATGAGAGATGCTTGAAAACGAAAACGGGGCCTTACGAATGAAACAAACATGATTCTATACAAATGCACAAGACTATTAGATAATATGCAGATATCCTACCTCCCTCTGGGTAACTGTTTCCATGATAGTACCAAAGGCAGGAATTGTGGCTATTCTCACAGAGCTAATGAGAAAAACAAAAAGCAACAACAACAAATAAAACACCTTTAGCCTTTTAAAACAGGTTTCAATTAAAAATAATGCAATTTCAACATTAAAATATATATTAATTTCTAGCAATGACAAGAGAGAGGCCAGGTAATATGCTCAAAATAATATTTAAAAAGGAGAGAGAGAAAGAAAGAGAAAGAGGATGAACTCAAGTTTGCTAATAGAAACTCACAATTCAGGATCACTGGACAAGGTAACAAGGGCCGGAGCAACCCGCTTGTCAACTAAGGCTTCACTCATGCCTCGAAGGGTCAGCTGTAAACCAGTCAACATGCAATAAAAATGGGTTTAAACTGAAAGGATAATTTTGTTAGCTGTGACTGAGGCTGGGCAAGCAGAGTCACTGGCCTTTCTGAATTTAGTTACCCATACAGAGTATTAGCACCGTTAAAGGACTCTATTCATGCTTCAGCATTTACGAGCAATAACATGTTAGTGAGAGTAGCATCCCTCTTCAGCATGGAAGAAACAAGCATCAGTGTGCCGCCTTTGGGACAGGTCTGGTCTCTGAAATTATTATTGATACTTAATTCAGAGAAAAGAGCAACAAAAAAGTTGCAGAATTCCAAATATGACTGGTTTCACCAGTCAACAGAACATGTACCTGTTGTTTATTACGGATTTGTGGCACTGTTCTTTTAAAAGCTATTCTTATCAGAATATTTAAACACTCACACACTTCTGGTTTTATTTCTTGGCAAGTTGTAAGAGGGATGCTAGCTTTATAAGACAGTCAGGAAACTTACATTTCAGGGTCACTGGAGAGAGTAATGAGAGCAGGAACCACTCTCTGAGCTACCAGAGTTTCATGGACCCCCTTCACCAACAGCTGAGTGGGCAGAGCAGAGGGGGCCACAGGTGATGTACGGAAAGAGTGAGCACAGTATCATGGGAAGAACAGCACAACCAAGAGGAAGAGAAACACAAAAAGCAAACCAAAATTAGAAGCCATTATCACTACGCTAAAGTGCCCCTTTAATATAAACAGGCAGAAGGCACAATGAAAGCGCACGTGACCCAAGCCGGCAGCACACACTAAACACACTATGGAGCTGTTAAAAAAACAAGATAAAACAAAAAAAACCTGATGACATCCTGGGCATTAGTACTACAATTTTAAAAAAAACCCTACATAGATTTCATTTTTAAAAGTGTCTGTTTCTGGCCTTGTTATTCTACTTCTAGCAGGGATATTCAAATTTGCTAAAATAAAAAAAATGGCTGTGTGGTTCTTGGCCAAAACCAAACCTTATTTATGAGGACTACACTAAAACGCCTCTCAGGAAGAACAAACAATTCAGCAGGTTGGAAATTTCAAAACTTTCCCCATCCCTTTCTTTCCCTTCAACTTCCAGCATGACAAAAAGCTCAGGACAACTTCTGTGAGGTTTATTTAAACGTTTTAAATAAAATTATTACCCAACTCTTTCTTTGTTTAGTTATTGTCAAATGCAGGAGGAAAGGGGAAGGAGAATATTTGTAAATAATCGATTTCATGCGGTCAATAAATATACCAACTGACAAGTAGTTCATATGCTATGCAACCATATACTGCACTCTGAGCCTGGCACTGAGTTACAGTGGAATTAAAAGGCACAAATTATTAACATACGATGACATTATCTATCTATCTATTAGGGGTCGTTGATCCAAACATTTTTTGTTTCTAAACTCGGAGGGGGGGGGGGGAGGAACCGCCTCCGTTTAGAAAGTGATACTCTTGTGCAATTTTCCGGCTCTGTTTCGAAATCAAGCCGTAATTAATAACGAAATTCGTTACTATTTCATTAGTGGCGCCATGCATGCGCAGTGCGCAGGGGATACCCGCATTCATGCCCCCTCGCCAGCTCAGAATCAACCTGCGATATCTCTAATGCAGGTTGATTCTCAGCTGGCGAGGAGGGATGGAGTGCATGCCCTCCACGCCCCCTCGCCACCTGAGAACCAACGCAGGTTAAAGATAACCCACGTTGGTTCTCAGCTGGCAGGGGAGATTGGAGGGCATCACCTCCACCCTCCTCGCCACCTGAGAACTAATGCGGGTTATCACCTCCACTCTCCCCCACCAGTTGAGAGCCAACACAGGTTAAAGATAACCCATGTTGGTTGTCAGCTGGCAGGGGAGAGTGGAGGGCATCGCCTCCACTCTCCCCTGCCACCTGAGAACCAACGCGGGTTATCTTTAACCCATGCTGGTTGTCAGCTGGCAGGGGAGAGTGGAGGGCATCGTCTCCACCCCCCCTCGCTACCTGAGATCTAACACGGATTATCTTTAACCCACGTTGGTTGTCAGCTGACAGGGGAGAGTGGAGGGCATAGCCTCCACTCTCCCCAGCCAGCTGAGAACCAACGCGGGTTAAAGATAAGAAAGGGCAGAAATAAAAATGACATAATAACGCGCCCTTTACAGAAATGGCGGACCCAGTTTCGATTTGGAAACGTCACTTCCGGGTTGCTGGCCGTGGGTCGAATTAGGGTCTAAATTGATTTTAATACGAAATAATAACGGTTTTCTAAAGATAGCGACCAGAAATATCCACCCCTTCTATCTATCTATCTATCTATCTATCTATCTATCTATCTATCTTTTGAACCACCTCTGTTGAAAGTCAGTTCTTGTAAGACGATCACTCATTACAGTAGAAACTGATGTGAGCATTTCAAACTTGACTTTGTAACTTTGACTTGTAATTGATTTTAAATTCACTTCTATAAAAAAAAATTAAAACACATGAGCAATAGATTTCTGTCTACATGTTGGATTCCTGTTCACATGCGGGAACTATTGCAAGGTGTCTTTACTGTCCATATAAAGATACTGGAATTGTTCTAAGGTTATGTGACAAATATTCTCCTTCGTGGGGTATCAAAGAAGCAAAGATGTATTAACTTTTAAGGTTTAGGGTTCTTGAAAACCTATAATGACTTTAAATTTCTTAGCAAATATGTCACTGAAGAAAAAGCTCCAGATACGTATAACAGAGAAGACTTAACACCATCAGAAAACCAAGAAGCTTATTCTCATTCTAAAGTGTAATCTGACTGAAGGAAGGTCGCATTGAAAGAAACCCCAAATATTTCTTTGCTTTTCTTTGTTCAAACCAAGAGCAGTTATCTGTACTTTTGTATGGTGCATTTCTTTTGTTTTTTGTTCCAATTTTTTTAAAGGAAATGTTTTATATCTCATCTGACACCTCGTGATGTGACATGTAATTTTAATGTTTTAATGTTTTATTGTAAGGCTGCATGGTTGGCAGATGCTGCCTCTTTATATGTTGTTACCCGCCCCGAGCCTGCAGGGAGGAGCGGAATACAAGACCAAACAATAAATAAATAAATAATGCATTTTCAAGACTTCTAACAAATAAATGTATAATTTATCCAAGATACATGATTATGAGCAGGCTTTCTTGTTTAAGAATACTAAAAGTGCCAAACTAGATCACTCTGTCAAATACCGTATATACTCAAAGATAAGCCAAGTTTTTCAGCCCTTTTTATGAGCTGAAAAAGCCTCCCTCGGCTCATAAGGGAGTCAAGGCTGGGCAGAGGGAGCCTGGAGGCCATTGATTGCAATATATTATATGTTTCTCTCTCCTCTTCACCTCCCTTGGCAGTGTGTTTTCTTTTCCAGTCAAAAGGGAGGGAAGAAGGGAAAGGAGATATATTTCATGTTCTCCTTGCTTTTATGGCTCTGTTTCAAATCCACCCAATTTCCTGGCTTTTATTAACTTTATACATGCATTTTTGTTCCCTTGGAAGTTTTCCCCTCATATGTTTGCACATCTTTGCAAATCCTATATACATACAGATATCTAGAGATTTCAATGGACCTGTATATCTGAATCTATATGTATACATTATTTTATATGAATTCCCCCCACCACACATGTTTGCAAGTCTCTGCAAATCCTAGATACAGATATTGATAAATAGAGGTACCTATATATCTGTATGTGTGTGTATGTGTGTGTGTATATATATATAGTATGTGTGTGTATAAATAATTTTATATATGAATTTTCATCTCACATGTTTGCAAATCCGATATAGATATAAATATCTATATCTATCTATCTATCTATCTATCTATCTATCTATCTATCTATCTATATATGAATATAGATATATGGGGCTTGCAAATATTGCAGGAGGGAAATGCACACACACACACACACACACACATATATAGAGGATTTGCAAACGTTTCAGGGGGAAATGCATATGTGAAATTACTATATATAATTATAGATCTATATCTAGCTCTGCATTGTTTGTTTGAATGTTTGCTTATTACTATGTTGGAAGCTGGCCTGAGTCCCTACGGGGAGACAGGGCTGGATGGAAATAAAGTTCTATTATTATTATTACTTTGTTGAAACCACATTGTTTTTGTTGACCCTACTTTTCTACTTACAGAGCTAGTTTACTGTTTTTCTTTGAAATACAGTAAAATTTCAAAAACATTTAACCTACTGATGCCTCAATTAACATAATTTTATTGGTATCTATTTTTATTTTGAAATTAAACAGTAGCAGCTGCATTTTCCATCCCTGATTTATTCTCGAGTCAATAAGTTTTCTGTGGTAAAATTAGGTATCTTGGCTTATTTTCGGGTCGCCTTATACTCGAGTATATACTGTATTCTTTTGGGAAAATCCAAGCAACTAGTAGTCAATGGGTTGTTCATCTCAGGACCTGTCGAACTTCTGCCCACTCATGGTTTCAACTAAGGGACTACTCCACAGATCCATGTTCATATTCCTAATGCACAAAATTTGTGTACAAACCAGGATCAACACAGAATATTAAAGATACTTTGCATAGTGCTATATAGCTGACAGGCACATAAAGGCTTAAAAGGGGACAGGCAGATTAAAAATACAGCATGATAGTATATAGTGGCCCCAGATTGCACCCTGTATTTGCATTTCCTCAATATCATAATAATTCTTTCTGGATATACACAAATTAGACACTGGAAGATGCTTTTAAACTGTCACTATTCAACTATTTTTAAATAAAAAGCTTACATTTATGGTTAAGAAAGGTATATGGTATAAGAAAGAGCAATTGTACTACATGGTTTGAGAATAAATTAAAAACTGAACTAGGAAAACAGTCTGTAGGACACAGGCTAATTTGATAATAATTTTCTTTCACTTGCATTTCACCATAAAACAAAGCTGAACCCAAAAAACAAACTTGCTCATGGAGCAGCTACAGCTACAATGACAACTTGAAGAAGAAAGAAGACTATTGTCTTTTGTGTCACCACTAAGATATCTAAGACAGAGGGCACACCATAACTAAAATACACTCTTTTATGTGCTATATTGATCAGGTCTTTGAGGGTAATGAGAAGCCACCCATAATATATGCAAGTAGAATCTATTTTTTACTGTAAATTTTTCCCCTGACAAGATTATTTTCTGATTCTTCATGACACCTTCACTGATCTGAAAGCTACCAGACTAATGTAGTGTTGTTGTCAACCTGTCAATGTAGAGGTGCAAAGTTATAGTCCACCTTCCCATTAGTTTGGTCAAGGTAGCAAACGTAATGAAAACTGTGTGAAGAAATCACATTAAATCAATCCAAAAATGTTTTTTTCATCAGCAGAAAATTGAAGGCTGGTCTCTCTATGTTTCTGTTAACTTATGTATTGTTGAGGCAAAAATGGTAAATAGAGAGTAGCTGTGAATGCTTTCTTTTGAAACAATTAATGTTATGTGTGCCAGCAACAATAGTAGAAGAACCAAGATAACA
Source organism: Anolis apletophallus (assembly GCA_030556195.1). Classification (NCBI taxonomy): domain Eukaryota; kingdom Metazoa; phylum Chordata; class Lepidosauria; order Squamata; family Anolidae; genus Anolis; species Anolis apletophallus. The sequence goes on along the minus strand of JARBWK010000007.1, from coordinate 42,849,294 downwards.
TTTTGTAATATTTTAAATGTTAATTTTATACTGTATATTAATTGCTTGATGCTTTTTTAGTTGTTTTTAATTGTTATTGTGTTGTGGCATTGAATTGTTGCCAACTGTAAACTGCCCTGTGTCGCCCTTGGGCTGAGAAGGGTGGTATAAAAATGTAAATTAAAAAAAACATGCTGGATTGATGGGTTTCTCCCCTATTTAATTTTCAAATCGATTTTGTTTTTAAATAATAATATAGGTCATTTTGGATTTAATTATTGAGCACAATTTTGCCATTGTCAGTTGACAATGTGCCGTTTATAAGATAGCAACAACAGATAACTGGTTTGAACACTGAATTCAGCACCGAAATGATTTCTTATAGCCAATGGAAGATGTTAGGCATGCAGTGCACCAACCTAATAGTCAAGTTAGAAACAGAAGGAAGTATAACTTTGTCAGTTACCATGAAAATGTCTTGCAAATGGATAAGAGAGTGCTGAAAAACTACAGAACTACAGAATGTTATTGAAGTTTTTCATGGCTGCAATCACTGGGTTGCTGTGAGTTTTCTGGGCTGTATGGCCATGTTCCAGAAGCATTGTCTCCTGATGTTTCATCCACATCTATGGCAACCATCCTCAGAGGTTGTGAGGTTCTCAGCCCAGAAAACCCACAGCAACCGGAACTACAGAATGTTACTATCCCACTCCCTCATCACAGTACATGTCTGAATATTATTTTTACTTCTCTGGATATATGAGAAAATATAAGGCCCAGGTCATTAAATAATTCTCTTCTAACATGGCATCTGGCTGATCCATGCAAAGGAGAATACAGGCTGGAGTCCTTTATTCTAGTAGTGCTGTTAAACCATGTTATAAACCATCTTTAAACAGTATCTAGTTTTATAATTGTATTATAATACAATTGAACAAAAAAACAAAACTGCCCTTCAAATAGGATCTAAACTTTGTGGCATGAGCACATACCTCAAACATTCTAGCAGCTGTACACCGAACAAGTGCTGAAGTATGAACGACTCCATACCATAATACAGTTAGCAGCAATTCATGGTACGCTGGGTTTGCACTGGAAATTTTAAAAAAATTAAAAAGAGGGAAAAAATCAAGGTTGAACAATAAATAGTCATTTGCCCATTTATTTATTTATTATTTTATTTATTTACTTCATTTCTATTCTGCCCTTCTCACCCCGCAGGGGACTCAGGGCAGATTACAATGTACACATTACATTTAGAGACACAAACACATGAAGACAGACAGAGACAATTTAACATTTGGCCACCAGGGGGAGCTGTCACACTCCTTCATTCCTCAGCGTGTTTTCTGGAGATCTTTTTTATGGCCTCGTAAATCAGTTAAATTTGCCTCCCCACTAAGTGGTACCTTAATTTCCTACTTGACAGGTGCAACTGTCTTTCGGGTTGCAAAGGTCGACAACAGGCTACACAATAGGTCGAGAGCCCACCTCGACCCGGGCAGGCCTCGAGCTCATGACCTTCTGGTCAGTAGAGGTCTTATGCAGCTGACACTCAGCCAGCTGTGCCACATTTGACTCCTTTTACTGTGAATTCTGGCTCTACAAATAGTTATTCAAATGTTACCTTGTCTCTGGAGCTTTTTGTTAATCTTAGTCATTAGTCTAAACCAAAGTGTTTAGTTTGCATTTTGTTTGCATTTTAGCACTTTCCTTTCCTTTCTGCAGGCTGCCCCGCAAAAAAGTTGCTGCAGTTTAATCAACTTTTACCATGTTTTTATGATAGAACCAATTAGGAAATGACATTTATAATCCAGGAACAGAATTCATGTTACATAGTGTTATCCTACGTGAAAATTATTTATTTATCTATCTATTTATTATTTACCGCAGGGGACTCAGAGCGGCCTTACAACAGGCAACAATTTGATGCCATACACATATATACACATAAAATAAACAAATACATTAAAATCCAAGCAATTAAAACATCAATAATTAAAACATCAATTAAAATCACATTAGTGCCAACAAGAACAGACCTATTAAATCAATAGAAATATGGAAATAAATCCTACTGAATCACTGTGTCTATTTAGTTGAGACTAAGAACTGGATTTTGATTATTAAGATGCTAAATTCTTAAATCAATACTCTGCATGAGAAACATACACCTCTCTATCCCAGTTACAATGATATAGCATACTTTACCCCAGTTCCACAAAGGATGCTTTCAGGCTATCAAGGGGAGCATGGGACAATGAAAGCATAGTCATTACATCTTCTAAAAATCCTACCAACAGCTTGCGGTCTTCTTCCTGGGAGGAAGTTTTTAAAAATTAAGGGTTAGTTTCATAACTTATGTCAAAGGGTAGCTGAAGACCCAGCCCCATGCTCTTCAGAATTAGGTACAGTATCTGTTTGGAATATGTATACATCTACTGTTCAGCTCTTTCAGCCCTAAGCCCCAATGAGCTATACTAAATCACCATTTAGGGGTCAGCAATCAGTCTAACATTGAGCTCAGCAGCCAAATTAATGTCCCATAAAGTCAACTGACCAAGCACCTCTGAGTATTCCTTGCCTAAGAAAATGCTATGAAATTCATGGAATCACCATAGGCTGACAGGTGACTTGAAGTCACATATACAGGTATATACACACAGTCATGATATTTTAAATTCAATTTATTTAATCATTATACACAAATAATATTGCAGACTATGAATTGAGGATATGAATGAAGTAAAGCATACAGCTCCATGCTTGCATCATCTCTACCATAAGCCTGATGGCTGCAAATGCATAATTTTCACTGCAATTGTTATGCAAGATTTCATTGTCAAATGCAGTCTAAGTGAAACAGCAACTTTACTGTTTTCACTTTTCCTTATAAACTAAAATAGTCAAGTACGTTAAAAAAGGGGGAGGCTTACCTGGATATAACATGTAAGTACACCTGTTGCATAGATAGGAACTGTAGCTTTTGTTAGCACTCCATTTCCTGCTGTAGCATCTGAAATGAAAACATAAACAATTGGACAATAAAAAGCTGTTCTTAACATGCTTGTTCAAGAAGTAATTTTACATTGGCCAAATCTAATAATATTGTGATGAAAAATAAGGCTACCTTCTTCTTTGTTCTATTTCTATTATTAATAAAAATGTAGATACTATATTTTTGTTGATACAAAATAAACAAGTCTGGGGTGTACACAAACACACCTTCTTCTGATTTAATCAGCTATTCCATGAAACATCATAAAATGCACAGGCACCTGCGGTTTCTTTTTTTTAAAGGTAAGTCTAATACTAAGATTAACAAATGAACATTTAAAGCATATTTAAGCTGTGCCCATATTCCCATCTACAGAAGTTTTGTGTGTGTGTGTGTCAGGAGAGACTCGAGAAACTGTAAGTTGCTTCTGGTGTGAGAAAATTGACCATCTGCAAGGACGTCGCACAGGGGGTACCCGGATGTGTTACCATCCTGTGGGAGGCTTCTCTCATGTCCCTGCATGAGAAGATGGAACTCACCCCGCTCCCTGGATTCGAACCGCTGACCTTTAGGTCAGCAGTCCTACCCGCACAAGGGTTTAACCCAGTGTTTCCCAACCTTTTTTGAGCCGCGGCACACTTTTAACATTAAAACAATCCGGGGGGCACACCACCAACCAAAATGACACAAAATGACACTCTAACACAGTAAAGAACAGCTGGGGGATGGTGGCCTGCTGGTAGCAGCTGCTGGAAGTACCGGGAGGGGAGGAGCCAGGCCATGCCCCACCCCCTCCCCCTGGCTTCAGCTCCCCCACAACTTCTCCAGCCTAGAGGAGGCAGTGCCAAGCCAGCGGTGGCAGAGTTAGCACAATGCTGGCTTGGCACTGTCCCCTCAATGCTGGAGAAGTTGTGGGAGAACTGAAGCTGGGGGGAGGGGGGCCGAACCACGGACACTGTTGTTTTTGAAATGTGATGTCTACACAAGTTTGCTACCTCAATGTTGTGTGGGTATGCTGTTGTTCATGTTGAACTGCTCGCCCTCTTGGGCTTAGGGGTGCTTCGCTCCATAAACACTGGGATGGTATGTCCTGTTCTTTATTGTTGCTTTTTCCGCAATAAATCAGGTTTTGGTCCTTCAAAAATGGTCGGTTTGTTCTTCCCGCCACCGGGACCTTAACTTGCCAGTCTCCATATGTGTGCATTCACAGAGACCACGAAGAAAAATGGTAGGTTACATACCTGTGACCAACTTTCTTCGAGTGGTACTCTGCGAATCCACACAAACCCGCCCAGCCTACTCTCTTACAAACCTCCTTCTTTCTCGCTGCCTTGCAGTGTAGGAACTGCGGAGTGAGTGCAAGGGGCACCTTTTATGCCCTGCCGGGGACTGGGTGGGGTTACCGCCAAAACTTGAAAAGTTTAAACTGGGGAAGTTTTCCGTTGGGGCAGGCGCAGTCACGCCACATGTGTGCATTCACAGAGACCACAAAGAAAAAAAACAAAAAAACCAAAAAAAAACCCCTCACCTATATTCTCTTCAGAAAGCCTCAAAATTTCCTGGAATTGCGGTTTTACCTAAAAATAAAATATCAACTGAAGACATTATTTTGTACATCCCATGTAATAGGAAGGTGTCAATAAAACATTTTGCATTATATAAAAATAGTGTTTTAAAACTTCTTCAGTGCATGTGCACATCACAGTTTACAAGAAATACTGGAAAAGTTGAAATTGAGAATGGAAAAGAGCATAGAAGCTGGCTTCTAAATGTAGTGTTTTCTTGTCACCGTAAGTCATAGTTTTGAGGAAAAGGTGGGGTATGAATGAGGTTAAGCCAGTATGTTCTTGGTACCACTGACGCTTGGTTCTAGGACTTTGTGTGCAGGGTATGGCTCTGTATTAGTATAGTGCTTGGCACACATCAAAATCAAGTTTTGCTTTTAGGTCCCCCCCCCCCCTTACTATTTTTGAACTGTAGTTGATTGAAATCATGGATGCAGAAGCTATGGACAGAAAGGGCTGACTGTAATATTATGTAATTTAAAGATTAGAAAATCAATCAAATAGAACTAGATTGGCCTAAGCATTCTCTATATTAAGAAATGGGTGGCCATTTAAAAATAACCTATAATCTCCTCTAATGTGAATTGAAAGACTCAGAAGTGATCAATTCTTATTAAAACCTGAAAAAAGATTTGTTCAAATGAAATCTTTAATTGCTTAGTGTATATGGAATGCAATTACTTTCTTTGTGGTATTTGATATCCTTTTTGTAAAAATTCTATCACTGTCCTGTGTTGAATTGTATGGAAATTGCAACACAACTTCTATCCAATTATTTTTAAAAGTCCTATAGGTTTCTAGTCTCTATTTCAGAACTCCCAATTTCAGGACATGGGGGAAAAATCAGTACCTAATAAAAAGCTAACAGTTAGTTACATGTGAGATTATTGGACTTTAAGAACTTTAAAAATTTGTAGTTGGCCACTGGTTATTTCTAGAAGGTTCCGAAGTTATTGCGCAAGCGCAGGATTAACATCACACGTACGCATTCACAGTGACCACGAAAAGGCAAATCGCTATTGCCTCTATTCTTATCTATAGGAATAAACCATTCATTATGTGTCCTACTAAACTATGAAGGACAGCACTAGTCAGAACTGAGCTTCAATTAATGTGTATTAGAGTTGGAGCCCCCTAAAATAAGGAAAATAGCAACATAAAGATAAATCACTTTAAAAAACATGCAACTATGATAAATTTCAGTTAAGTTGCTCTATGCCATTCTGATCCTAGCCTTCCAATGCCTGGAGAGGTAGAGCTACAAAAATATTTGACTATCCTATTTAGATACATAAATAATTTTACCTTTGTATTTGTGAAAATTTTTCCAAATGTTCTGCAAAGTCTCCAGAAAAACCTTGAGAATTCATGTACGCAGGCTGTTGAAGCTACATTGATTTTGCTAACTATTTCTATGAGCTGTGGCAATCTGAAAAAAATCAAATTTTGAATTAAAGGTAAGTCACTCTTCATTTAGTCATTTGCCTGAATACTCTAATACTTTATTTTGCATAACAGGATATATATACAGTGATACCTTGACTTATGGGTTTAATTTGTTCTGTGACCGGGCTCTTAACTCAAATTACTCTTATGTCAAATCAAGTTTTTAAATTGAAATGCATTAAAATGCTATTAATCTGTTCCACGCTCCAAAAACCACACCAATATTGTTATGTGTTTTGAAATAAGAAAAAATGTACTTTATAAACAACAAATAATGTATAAAAAAGAATGATACATAACAAAAGAGAATGTAAAGAAATATACTAAATTTATTAAGTGTAGAGCATGTATTTTCCTTCAAGATTTCACTTAATCTTCTTCTTCACTGACATTTGCCCTTTTCACCACATTTTCCTTCACTTGCAGGGTGTTTTCATAAAAACCCGTCCATGGAGGTTTGTTTCGTCCTCCCTTGCAAAATGTTTCTAAAATGAGTGAGGCAATGATAAATTAGACTGACAGATATCTGTATAACCTGCCTATTTTAATCAGGATAGAAGTTTACTAATCTTAGATTTCTGGCCCTTTAGCTTTCTTACAATCTCCCCAAACCCTGGGATTGCATAAATAACAGAAAGGACAAGAACTATGAGCTTTCCTGGCTGCTCCTTTAAATCCCTGCTTAAGATGGCGGGAGACGTACTCTCACGGCAGCTCATAACTCAAATCTCGGCTTGTGTGTCAAAGCAAAAAGTCGACCGAGTGATGGCTCATATCTCAAAAAACTCCTCAGTTGGTTCTCTGTCTCCACAGTGACCTCCTCTATTTTCTTCCCTAGTTCAGAAGGTACAGCCTGTATTGTAAATAGCTACTCTGTGTGTGTGTGTGTGTGGGGGGGGGGGTAATCAAAAGTTAGCCCCTTTCCTTTAAGACTATATATTACGTGTTATATTTTTCTTTGCTGCCACCAATTTTCTATTGAGGTTTCTTTTGCTGCCACCATTTATTAATCCATAAGCCACCTCTTTGCTAGGAAGTTCAAGAAGACACGCAAACTCTTTAAGTGAAATAAAAACAAGAATATGTTTATTTTGTTCTTGAACAGTAAAGATGCTAGTGGTTTCAATAAACTGTCAAATTTGATGCTTACAAAGAATGGTTTTATGAGGTTTTTTAAACTATGTTCCTCACACAGGAATACAAACAAGTTGTTAGTTTTTCAGAAGCATCCTCCCAGAAATCCTAACAGCTGGTAAACTGGCTTGGATTTCTGGGAGTTGAAGTCCAAAACACCTGGAGGGCTGGTAATTGCCCTCTCCTGTTCTAGAACATGGCCATACAGCCCGAAAAACCTACAACTACCCAGTGATTCTGGCCATGAAAGCCTTCAACAATACATACAAACAGGTTCTTTAAACCTTTGGAATCCTCTTTACCTGAGGTTTTAACTCTAGTACTCTAAACTATAGAGGTTCACTATAGTTCTTAACTCTTCCTCCTTGAAGGTTTTTAACTATTTTCCTCAAAGAGGTATCTTTCTAACAACAGTTCCCAAAACACTTCCTTCCTTCCTTTCACTTCAAGTCTCCAAAACTAACTCACACTTCAAACTCTGACCAAAGTCTGGCTGCCTAGTACTTACTTTCCCTCTGGCTCCGCCCATCTCCAGTGGCTAAGTAACTCACTCCCACTTCACCAGCCAATCAGACTGCACTTCCAGCTATGAGGCTGCCTGATTGCTCCTCCTCCCTGCTCTCCTTAGCTTTTCCAAGCCAGGCCTGTTACTGTCTGTACACCAGTGTTTCCCAACCTTTTTTGAGCTGCGGCACACTTTTAATATTAAAAAAATCCGGGGGCACACCACCAACCAAAATGACACAAAATTACACTATAACACAGTAATACATATAGTTAATTGACCATGAGTTTTGGAGTTGTAGTTCACCTACATCCAGATAGCACTGTGTACTCAAACAATGATGGATCTGGACTAAACTTGGCAAGCGGGCCCCTCAGGCAGTAGAGCAGGCCGAGGGCCACCACCAAGCCCAGGCTCCGGTCCAGGGTCCCGCCGCCAGCCTCAGCCGCTCCCATTGCCACGGGTAGTGGCTCACAGGTGAAAGGGGCGGCGGGGGAGAGGGAGAAGGCCGCAATTCACTGTCCCCGGCACCGCTCTCTGCCATGACTCCGGCCCCTCGCTCGCTGAGGCCGCGCAGAGGAGGAGCATGACCGGTGGATGGGCTTCAGCCCCGCCCACTGAAGCCCGTCCATCGCTCATGCTCCTCCTCTGCACTGCCTCAGCGAGCAAGGGGCCGGAGTCATGGCGGAGAGCGAGGACGGGGGCCGCTCTCCGTCATGACTCCCGCCATGACTCAATCAGACACAAGCAAGCTTCTGCCGCTGGGAAGGGGCAGGGCCCTAGCGACGTCACCCTTCCCTCCTCCCTCCCTTGATTGGAGGCTGGCTGGGGAAACAGCCGAAGGAGGCGGCGCCCCGGCTTCTTCTTTTTCTTTGCCAACGCCCGGCCCTTCCCCCTCCCCCAAGCAGCAGGAGTTCGGCAGAAGGGGGAGAAAGGGGGGAGAGACTTTTTCGCGGCACACCAGATGATCTGTCACGGAACAGTAGTGTGTTGCGGAACAGCAGTTGGGAAACACTGCTATACACCAACTTTGTAAGGTAGGCTAATCCATTATTCCTTTGCCCCTTTAAGAATCCTCCCCAGGAGCAGAGCCTTACCAAACCCAAATGCTTCCCCTGGAATCATCCATTTTGGAGTTGGGAGGTGTAGAGAAAGGCTGGAGAGAAGCACAATTAGCAAGCTGAGAACTGGATTTTTATTATTAAAAGACAGGTGAACAAAGAACAACAAGAAGTAACACAAAGCAAAGTTAGATAGACAGAAGCAATATTTCTATTTTTCTTTCAAAGACTCTAATAGTCCTGCGAGGAGAGAGGATTTGAACTTTGTAGTTTACTAAATTTTTGTTTAGTGTTCATTTGTGCATTTCCTAATCTGTTCTCAGAGAGATCAAGGCACCTTCCACATAAACAGCTCATGGGGGCAAAACAGGTTCACTTGTAAGTCAAGGTTTCACTGTATTTAATAGACCTAAACAAGTCCTGGATTTGCTAATAGTTTTCACTTAACGATGACTATTATATTATCAAGAGTTTTGGGAGCTTGCTAAACAGCATTCATTGTACGTTATTGCACTTAGCATTCGTAAAAAGCAAAAGAAGATACTTTTGATATACCACATTACAGATTTTTCCAACGAAGAAATTAAAGTGATTATAGGAAGACATTTTCTTTGGGTAGAGATTCAAAGGAATCAATTTAGCAAGTGGAACAACCAAAGAAGACAACTCACAGTTGATTGACGACCCATAGCAAGGTATCCCAGCCTGTGGTGCCCTCATGCTCCAACTGGTAATCATACAGATGCAACAAGACAGCCAGCTGCTCACGGCTTCCAATGATGGTGGCCACATCTTGAAGAGGTGATACAGGCCTTGGAAATCTCGTCACTAGCAGCACACAGCAACAACCATGATCAAAACCAATAACCCTCATCTTGGTCTAATCCAATACAGTTTAAAAAGAGAAACTATTAATGTAAGTTCCTGTAAGAACTTTCATCTAAAAAGTAACCAGAAAAGCTAAAAGAGAGATTACTCGCAGTCTGTTTACTGGAAGGCTGAAGATTTGTAGAGTTACTCTCAAAAATTGCAACAAGACTACAATGGTTTAAGTACTACTGCTGTTTATAAACCTAAATTCCTACCTAGGTAATGATTTTACAATGCACAAATGCTTTCATATTTTACCTTTAAAATGAAATTACCATGACATGATGTACAGGAATTTGCAAAAGAAGAAGAAGAGTGTTTTGGAGCAAAGAGCCAGTACACAGTTTTGAGGTAGCTTCCCCTAAAATCATCAAATACTCACCTCAAGTGTACATCCTGATAGGCTTCTAACTTTCTAAAGCCTTCTGGGCTACTATAAATATTGCATGCTACCTTTTGTGTATTACAAAAATGAATGGAAGACTCTGGAATTCCTTGCCCTGAGAGATTAGGAAAGCCCCCACTCTGGAGACCTTAAAAAAACGCCTGAAAACTTGGCTCTTCTGCTGTGCTTTCAGAGAGTAGTTATTTAATTTCTATCATTGCTCTCCTCAATGCCCCCGTTCTCGGAGTCCATCCCCCCTCCCCCATAAAGGATGTTTTCCCTGTAATGGATGCTATTTCGAATATTCCACCCTGAGTTTTAACATTTTACATATGTGCTTGCAGCCTGCCCTGTCTTTGTGATTTTACATATCTAGTTGCATATTGTTTTTATTTATATGTATGTATCTTTTTATTGTGTTCATTGCTGGTGTTTTGATTTTATTTTATTGTAATTTGTTGTTTGGGCTTGGCCTCGTGTGAGCCGCCCCGAGTCCCCATTGGGGTGATGGGGCGGGGTATAAATAAAGTTTATTATTATTATTCATTGTAAGACCTGAACTTATGTCTTAGTATGTAGAGACACATATTACAACTACTTGCTGTCAGATGAAGGGGACTGATTTATGTACATAGCTTTTGTAGAAGACAGTAAAGAGAGAATAGAAAACATTGAGGCAGAAAATATGGGCAGTGAACACGTGTCTCAACTGATACAACTCAATTAATAGTTAATACAACTAAGATTTAGAATGGTGGTAATGCTGGGAATAAATTTTTAAAAGTATGCTTACACTAGTAGTCTCCATACTACACAGAAAGTAAGACAGGTGAATTGTCTTCAACTGCACACTCTCTCTATTTAATTTTGAAAAACATATTTGAATAATATTTACACTTTTTAATAAAGCTTCGTAGACAAGAAAGAAGTAGATACCTTCAATCGGTGGGACTTCGCCCTGGAGCTTTGCTTTGTTTGTGAATGGTGCATCTTGCAGCACCAGTGCAAAAAGTGAAGGAATCAAGGACTGCAGGGCAGAAAGATACATATGCAGTTTGTGTTCATCTAGTCCATGTTCACCTTCCTGAAAGACCAATATATAGTCAAGACAAAATCTTGATCCTTCTTTATCAACATATTTGTCTATTCAATATATATCTATCTCTTTAGCAGTGGTTCCCAGCCTTTTTTTGACCAGGGACCACTTGACCAGGGACCACTCTCCAACACTAGTTTGTAACCAAAAGGGTTACAAACCAGTTTCTGGTCAACTCTAGATTCGGTTTGGTTATTTGGGGTGCCCATTCAGAAAATTGCATTGGATAGACCACATCAGCTCTAGTTTCTGATACAGAACATATGCTAACCAGTAGTCGCCATCTGCTCACCCACAGAAGGCCAATAAATATAAACCAATAAATATGAATCACAAGGATTCTGAGGCAGCCTCCCATTCAGACACTATCAAGCAAGGTTGCTGCAAGGCTTGTGTCCACTGGTACTTCCATTAATTTTATAGTATCCCCCTCCCCCCTATAAAGTTTATAGGTTATCAAAGTTTCTTATTTACTACAGAAGGAAACACTATCTGTGTCAGGCCCGGTAGGCCTGTAAATAATGGCACACTCACTCAAGTAGTTGACAAGAGGAATTGAGCTTTATTCAGCCTGACGCCAGGCAGAGCAACGCTCAATTCCTCTTGTCAACTACTTGAGTGAGTGTGCCATTATTTACAGGCCTACCGGGCCTGACATAAAGAGGAATCTCAAAAACAATGGGTTTATCCCAGTCTCAGTGCTGGTGAGAACCCAACCCGACTATGGAGAAGGTCTGTGCTCCCAGGCGGAGAGGCACGACCTCCCTCTCGGAGGAGAGGGGTTTTGGCCCCGAAGAAGCAAGCAGCGACAGAAGCCTGCGAAGCCAAAGGCCCCCACCGGGGAGAATGGAGTCGGCGTTCCCCACGCCCTCAGGATGGAAACCCTGGGGGTCTGGGTGGAACCAGAGGTGTCCAGTGTTCGTGCCGGAGCTGGAGGACGCAAGAAAGGCACCTCCAGGCGGTCTCAGCAGAGACGGGGCTTGAAGCGAAAAGGGATGAGGAGGCCCGGCTTCAAGCCTGCAGCGAAGGAGGGGTGTGAAGAAACACCTAGCGTGTCAGAGACGGCACTGGAAATGTTTGGCCCTGAGCGGCAGAGCCGACAGATGTGTTGTGCAACCCTGATGGAGCGAAGGCAGAAGGCCTTTTCCCCAGTCCGGTGCCTTCGAAGTTTGGTCCTAGTGTCGAGGCAGAGGAGGAAAGCAAATGGGCCTTGAGTGGGAATTTGCTGCCTGATTCCTGGCCGGCGTTGGAGGTTAAAACTCGGGGACTGTGGTCTGGCAGGCGTCCTGGAGGGAAAGCCAGCAGCTGTTGTCATGGAAGCACAAGCAGAGCTGAGGAGAGATAAGCCTGGAATGTCGGCAGGCCTAGAAGGCAAAGGAGAGTTGGAATCCCTGGAGGGAAACCGCTGCCGTACCTGGAGAACTGGGAGTGAAAGTGCCCAGGAAGGGGCTTGAAGGAAAAAGCCTCGGGAACCTGCTGGTTTAAAAAGCCAAGCCGTGGAAGGGAAAGAAGGCAGCCAACTGTTGCTTCCTCTTGGTTCTGCCATTCTGTGTGTTTGTGTTGCCATGCTGCATACCTGGCTCCCCAGAAGTGTGGAGATTGGGGACTGACGCGTGCCAGGGAGAAGGGGCTGCGCAGACGGAGGCGATGGCAGAAAAGGTGCTGCCGAGTGAAGCGTCGTAGAAGAGGCTTCCCAGCCGGGGAGAGCTATGGAAGAGAGAGGGGAGAGCCTTTCCTTCCTGCGGGAGTGCCTGGAAGGAAGGCAAGAGAGCGTGGCCAGATCCTTGCCAGAGGGGCCTGAGCGAAAGGAGCCTGTCCCAGAAGTGGAGTTGCAGAGCTTGCGGGTTGCTGAGAGATCCTGGCTGCCCAATGTCTGGCCGGTCTTTGCGGAGGAGGAGGCTTTTGTGGAGTTCTGTTGCGGGGAGAATGCGGAAGGTGTCCAGCGTGGCTTTGGGAAAAGCACAGAGAATTCCCAATCGCCCGCCAGTGAGTCCTTGCAGTTGAAGAGGTTCGGCTGCCTGAGGCTCTTCCGTTCTTACAGAAAAGAAGCCCTCCAACCAGTTGGAGGATGGAAAGGGAGTCCAGCTGCGTGATGGGAGTGCGTGGTTCCTGCGTTTGGAGGTTGCTATCCAAGCTGCTGCTCCGGGAGAGGGCCTGCAGTGTCTACAGGTGACTGCAGCCAGGTTCTTTCTGGAGATGTGTGGGGCCAAGCAGTTAATGGAGGGAAGAGTTGCAGAGCCGAGGAAATTCAGTGATGGGCAGCCCTTCTTGGGTGCAGTCGCCATTTTGCTCGGAGTTGTCTTTGAGTGGGGCAGAGGTGCACAACAGGGGTGTCTTTCCGGGGCCCCAGGAGAGCAACCGAGTGATCGAGGCCCAATCTTGAACTGGGAGAAGTTTCAGATCCCAGAGACTGAACTTTGCTTCAATTTGGATCCAGGGATCGGTGGAACTCTGGCAAACGGCAAAGACTAAAATGTTTGAGCCGAACGTTGGTCTACTGTCCCCAGGGAAAGAGACAATATATGCAGCCCTTTGGAGCCTCCCTTGGGGACTAGCACACAGATGTTAATGATTGTAAATGTTGGGAGGGGTTGTTGATGTGGTGCTTTATTGTGCTTCGACCCCTAAAAGGAGGAAGGTTATTAATACGGTCACCCTCTAGGAAAGGCAGAGGCAGGCAGATTTCATTGAGGGTAGGTGTTACGTGAAGAGGTTGCCTTATATATGTTCTGGATGGGTGGAAAGGCAAATGACTAAGGAACGAAATAACGGTGTTGCAGGATATTCTGTAAATGCGTAAATGGAACTGAAAATGCCAGATTAATGTGTGCAATGCTTACTGCTAGGAATGTGTTAGATACTGTGACAATCTGGCTGTTATTTAAATTATAAGAACTTGAAACAAAAGATGAGCTTAGAAATATGCCATGTATGTACATCCTTTCCTGTCCGACAAGTTCCTATATTATGAGAGATAAAAACCTTCCCACAGTTCTAAAATGCCAGTGGCCTGTACATCCAGGATAAATTAGTATGATTCCATATTTTCTATACAAGTAACAAAAAAAACAATGTTCATTTGACAGCAACAAAATGATCATAGTCTTAATTTAATTTAGAAGCTTTCAGAATTCTTTTTTTAAAGTTGTACAGTATTTTAGGTTTCCATCAGTATGAAGTAACATTGTAGTTAGGGCACAGAAGTGACTGTATGGCAACATAACTTCTTAAGATAAATACTATATATACTCTAGTATAAGCCGACCTGAATATAAGCCGAAACACCTAATTTTACCACATAAAACTGAGTAAACGTATTGACTCAGGTATAAGCCGAGAGTGGGAAATGCAGCGGCTACTGGTAAATTACAAAATAAAAATAGATACCAATAAATTACATTAATTGAGGCATCAGTAGGTTAAATGTTGTTTAAAAATATTGGTATAAAATTGTAATTTAAGACTGTCCAACTCTGATTAAACCATTATTCTAACCTTTTTCAACATAAATGTGTTTACGTATCCTTCCAATAATAATAAAAAGAGTAAAATAATGTAATAATAATAACCCAGTAAAATAATAAACTAACTTTGACTCGAGTATAAGCTGAGAGGGGCTTTTTCAAAAAGGGCTGAAAAACCTGGTTTATAATCAGAGTATATACGGTATATATTATGAGCAGTGGCATATGCAATTGTTTACATTATTGTAATGGTTGTTATTGTCAATTTACAATTAATATAGCAACATTAGTGTACATGGCACTACACAGAAGATTAACCACTGCGAACTTGAGAATTATCTGCCCTCAGGATTACACTCTAATTTATATATGACACAGAAAGAAAAATGAATGGCAGTTGCCCTGCCCGAGAACTCCGATATGCAGGCCCAAGATATATCGTATAATATGAAAAGCAGGTCCAAGATAATTGCTCTGCATGTTAACAATTCTCATAAATGTTACAAAATAATCAATACAATAATCTCATTTACAAGCAAAGTGTCCTTGTTTACCCCAGATTCACCAACACCTGTATACTTTGAGAAACTCACCCTGAGTAGTTTTTCAATTTTATTAAGCAATGTAGGTATAAGATGCAATTGCAAATTTCCCAGTTCTGTAGTCCAGGCAGCATAGGCAGGTAAAAACACCTGGTGAGTTGCACCAACAACTCGTTCCGAAGGATCACCCAAAGCTGAAAGTAGTAGCTCAAAGCCCTGGTGATACAGAAAGGGACTGTTTAAGAGTGAAATATTTACTTAGGTTAAGTATTCTAGGTCCTCCAGCCCACTATAAGAAAATTTCATGAAAGAGTATCTGCCATAAAATCTGGCGCTCGGAAAAGCGAAAGGGTGAAGAAACTACATTAAAAGAAGCGGCTTCATATTTTGCTATAATGTTTTTTGCGATAAAGGACAATATGATCTGCAAAGCTGTTTTTGAATGGAGGAAAAGAAGGAATAGGAAAAAAACCCTGATGTTTAGAAACTCAAAATAATTTTCAAGTAATGTGAGTTATTACTTCTTCTATGGTAGGAATTGAACTCCTTGCAATGACATGAAGGAATAAGAATCACTAGGAATATCTTGGTTTGGATTTTCTCTTGCTTTACAGAAAACAAACTTTTAAATGGTTAATATACAGCCATTCTTTAAACTTCAGGATATCAGCAAGACAAGTAATTTAAGGAAACATGACCCAAGTTGGCTGAACTATAAAAACTAGACAATTTGTTACACATTTGGATGTGCATCCATGATATTTATTAAAATAGAAGACAATTATAATAGAAAAAAACAGTCTCTGTTCATTATCTATTAGTTAAGACACCTAACTTACATCAGAGAATATTTGCTTCCCCAACCCTCCTTCTTACAGCTTTTATTGAAAAGTTGACAAGCTATACTTAGTTCATTCAAAGTCACATGACCTAACATTGATCACATGTATGATCACATACAATACCTGTTGATACTTGTCTGGATCATCGATATAGCCCATGATGATACCAAGGCTTTTGATCACAGCTTCTCGTACCAAATCTGCCTTGTCTTCCATAAGCATCTGTTGTAGCATGGAAAGTACCAATGAACTACGAATCTCTTTCTGAAAAAGAAAGAGAAAATTATTATTTGACATTTTAAAATTATTCAGAACTGGAAGCGCAAGTCATTAATGATGCACACATTGATAAGGACCTTAAAGCAATTAATTTGTAAGACAGGAGTTCCAGATGACCAAAAGTTATACATCAGCTTATTAATGAACAATGATAAACTGCTCTAGGCCCAGAGAGTTTATATATATATATATATATATATATATATATATATATATATATATATATATATAGTATATATATGTGTGTGTGTGTGTGTGTGGGTGTTGTGAATGAGCCTCTAGTTGCTACAGGTAGTAACATGGAGGGAGGTGTGGAGACAGTAACATCAAGCAATAGCTCAGTTTGGGGCGCGGCTCTGAATGACCAGGCTCCTACAGCTGGATAAAGAGGGTGGCTAGTGACTCGAGCATTAATGAAGACAACGAACAAAGGAGGAAAATCCAGCATTTACTTAGGGAGCCTTCTGAGTCTGGCTCTTTTGAGGGTTTCACAGGGAATGCAGAATTGCAGTCAGAGGAAAGTGATACCAATCTGGATACGGCCTTGGTGCAGGTGAGGGATGTATGTAATGCAGACTCGGGGACCAGCACGTTTCTGGGGTTCCAGACTGACCGGGACTGGCCGTCTTCGCATTCTGAGGCTGAGGGGGTCCCTTTAAGCCAAGAAGAGCTTTGGCTGGCTTGGAGATCTGGGCCTGATGCTACAGCTGCAGGGAATAGGAATGCTGAGGCTTTGGAGCTGGGTGGGGTCTCCGAGGACTCTGATTGAAAGTCCTATAAGAATTATGAGTATTTGGCTTGATCCCTGCGGTGGACAAGGAGTTGTGTGTTCTAGCTCATGCATCCTGGTTCCTGGTATTCTTGTTCCTGATTTCCAAGACTACTCCTACTGCCGTGTGCCTCTTGATCCTCGTGTGACTACTCTCCTGTTCGACCCGGTGACGTCTCCTCCTTATCCTGATTGATTATCTCCTACCTGACTGACCTCGGACCGGTGACTGACTTCGCTTCTTGAACATTCCTCTACTGGAGACGACAGACGGACGTCTGCTATTTGCTTTGAAGTTCTTTTATCTCCAGTATTTTTTGGTTTGGGGGTCTTGGGTTTAGTGTGGGTTTTTCTCCAGCCGACGAAAGGCTATTTTTTGTTAGCCCAACTCCCATGTCTTGTTAAATAAACATTTGTTATCCTTTTCTACTCCTGGACTTTATTGCTGCCATAGCTGGGTCACAACAGTGTGTGTGTAATTGAAGTTCCAACACTCAATTGATTTAGATTTTGGATATTCTGAAAGGTTTTTGTTTGGATGTTTTCTTTCTTTCTTTCCTT
Source organism: Anolis apletophallus (assembly GCA_030556195.1). Taxonomy (NCBI): domain Eukaryota; kingdom Metazoa; phylum Chordata; class Lepidosauria; order Squamata; family Anolidae; genus Anolis; species Anolis apletophallus. The sequence continues at coordinate 42,831,798 of JARBWK010000007.1, read as the reverse complement.
TTTTTAAAATTAAAAAAGCACTTCTATTCTCGCTCCAAAAATGGTTTCACCATAATTGATTTTCAAAAAAATATTGGTGTTCGCTTATCATTTTTGAGAAGCGTTGATGTGATACATACAGGTAAATGTTGCACGATTTCCTCCCTTTTTAGTTGTTTACAGAGTTTCATTTCTGTAAGAAGATACAGGTTTGTTTTTTTTAAAGTGTATGTGAAGTTTGTTTCCAAATGGTACTAAATGTTAGGGGAAACTACCCTAAAATGTAGCAGAGTCTCCAAAAACAAACAGGATACAAAAGCTGCACATCAGCTTTTGATAAGTTTTGATCTGTGCATAATATTCTACTCCTAGCTAACAATATGCTGCCACCTGTAACTTATTTCCCATTTGGGGGGATTTGGTACCTTTTGGAAACAAGTGTCACAAATATGTGACTGGAAAACAGGGAGAAATTCTAGATATTGGATTTGTTATTTACAGAATTCTTTAAACATGGTTGTCATGTTGTCTTCTATTTCAATATTAACAAGAAAGATCACTGAATTAATTGGCTAGGATTTTTAAAAATCTATTTGTGTAGTAGTTCAAAGTGTTTTAAGACTTTTTGTTCTAGAACAATGGTCTCCAATGGCACATCATAAAAATAATCAAGAACATCTACTGGTATAAAGATGTTTCTGTGGAGCTAATTCATTCTTTGGATCCTGACCATTTACAAAAATCTTCTGAAAGTGTCATAAATAGAAAGTAATGACTGCAAACAATGTACACTTACAGGTAAATAAGGTGCTAATGCTCCACAGGACTCTGCTACTAACAGTCGTCTCTCTGGATATTTGTGATTGATCTATGGGAAAGAATTTTTTTAAATTAGCAGTTACTTCTTTTAATTTTTTGTTAATTCTTTCATGCATTTATTTGTATTTCCCAATTGAACAATAGTAAATCCTATACTAAGAAAAACACACCAAAAAGTTACAATTTTGCCACAGCCTTCCAGTTACATTAAGAAAACAAGGGTTTTCAATCAAGAGCTGTGTCAAAGACCCACCATTGAACATTAGGGAACACACAATGATGTTAAATATTTTCAGAGTATTCTTGTAAACTTATAATTATTAGTGCTGGCCACTATTTGACTTAATGAGTCCTAGCAGATTTAATATATCCCTAACCATCATAACAAAGAACTATTAAGTAATATATTGGAAACAGTATCTGTTGTTGATTGTACTGTTGATACACTTGTAACACATTAGTTTGAAGTCAATATCAGCACAAAAAAACCCCTCCCAACCCCTCCCCCCCTTCCCAACAAGCCTAGATACTATTACCTGCTCCCAACATTGCGGTAAGAGTTCTGCTTCTACACGTGTTGGTCCAACATGTCGAGCAAATGCTACACACCCAGTAAGAATCATCTGCCTAAAAACAAAATTGAGAACAAAACAAAGAATGTAATTTATTAGAAGGTGGCATGCTTATGCAACCAACACCTGATTAGGAATCGATCGAACAGACAGAAAACACCGTTCTGTAAATAGCATCAGATAGATACTGCTAAAGTTTACTGCCAACCCAAATGTAAAACATGATAATTTAGGTGTGATAATTTCTTTTATAAAGGATATTTCTTCATACTGAAATGCAGATCTCTATTGCATTACGTACATGGCATTAGATTTTGTTTAAAACTTTTAGGCCGACACTGTACACTGACTTCCTTACTCTTTTTAAAACTATATTATTATGTTGTTGATAGCTATAAGCACTACAGCACAGCTTTACAAATATTTCATGTTGTTGATGACACACATTTTAAACAAGGATCATTTTGTGACACAGGATTCCATTTTACTGGCAAACTGGAGCTTAAACCAACCTCTTATAAGACATATGGACACACACATAAATTGTAGTAACAAAATGTAGAGGACAGAGTCATGTCACTACTGCTGTAATTTTAAAAAGCCAGTATATGGAACATGTTTTAATGTTTATATTGGAAAGTGCTTGTTGTACTTTTAAAGGTTGTATATTTTATGTCATGGCCTATGGCTAATACAATAAACAAGTCATTCATTATATCTAGAGGTTTCTCATTATGCTTTACATAACTGGCGCTGACACACGTACTAATGTGTCACAACACATACTTTGGAAAGCTCTGCAATAGAGAAAGGCACAAACTTTGTTTTATATTGCTAACTTCTTCAGCTTTGTCAGAAAATTCCTGCATATTAAAACTGTTAAATATATGAATGATTTTATTGATTAGCCAGTTGGCCTTATCAAAACAGACAGTGCAAACACAACATTCAACAAACATCTAGTCCTCTTAAAGTACAAATATACAAGTATTTGTCAGCTTGAAACCAATGTTAAATATAACATTTTAGGATTAAGATCTTTCAATTAGACATCACTGTAAAAATGAGGAGGAATGGAATATTAATAGCTGAATTTTTAACTGAAATCCTTCGAGCAATTGAAAAGCCTCCCTTGATATCACAGTACCCTCAGAAAAGGCTTGGAATGTGGGCGAGAAAATTAGAGATGGGGAAGCACAAGTAAATGTACACTAGCTTTCAAAACAGAAAGACTGGAAAAATGAAACAATGGCAGTATACTCAAGCGCGGTAAGGAGAGCATCCTCCGTAATTCAGAAGGATGTCTACCACTATTGTTGCTGCCAATTAGCAACAGTCACATGCTCTCTCCACAATGGTTTTATCTCCACCATGGTCATGTATAGTTTTAATCTAAAACAGAAAATATGATGCAATTGTAGTGTAACCATGGATGCTCTCTTTTTAGCACCACTCCTACAATATATGGATATATTGACATCTAGACTGGACTATTGCAATGCCCTATACACTGGCCTTCCTATGTCTGTGACTCGGAAGATCCGTATTGTTCAGAACGCGGCAGCTAGGCTACTGGCACAAATGCCATATAACGCCAACTCTTCAACAGTTACATTGGTTGCCAAAGGAATATTGGATCCTCTATAAGACACTGGTCGTGACTTTTAAACCCCTGTATGGCCAGGGACCAATATATCTCAGAGACCGTCTCACCCACTATGGCCATCAGTGGTCGCTTAGACTCTCCCAACATAACCTCGTTTTCATCCCAGGCCCCAGAGAAGCACGTCTTACTAGCACAAGGCTTAGGGCTTTTTCTATCTCTGCCCCGTCATTGCGGAACTCATTGACTCCGTATATAAGAGCTATGCGCGACTTGCGCTCCTTCACCCAGGCTCTCAAGACCTGGCTGTTCAGTAGAGCATTTGATGTGTAATTTTAACTTTTATATTCATGATCCTGTATGTTTTATCTTGCTTTTATTGCTTCTGTGTAAATCGCCTAGAGCATCCCGATGGAGGGCGATTAATAAGAAATAAAATGATGATGAAGATGATAAAGAGAATGAACAAAAAAATGGGAATGATTACTGGTGATTTACAGAGCTATGTTGTTCTTACTGGAGTAGACATAGACAAAAAGAAAACAACTGGAAAATGAATACCTCTATGAATTGAAAAGAGAAGGAGAAAAATATAATCTACATCATTTAATAATAATAATAATTTATTTATAATAATTTATTTATAACCCACCCTCTCTCCCCAAAGGAATTCAGGGCGGTTTACAAAATAATAAAAATGACAAACATTCAATGCCCAAAAACAGATAACACATAAACAATAGTCAAACAAGGAAAACATGGAATAAAAAACCCCTCAGTATAACATATAAACAACCAAAACAAGCGTTAAAACTAAATAAACATATTAAGTGCAAGGAGCCAAACTAATTAAAACATAATACATTAAAATCATAATATAATATATATTATATAATACCTTTGCTCATCATCTGGTCTTTTGATTAAGTTGAATAGTATATGTAAGAGCTGATCTCTTTCTTTGGGTTCAGGATGGAGGCAAGCTGTACACAATATGAGTGGTATCAATTCCTAAAACGTGTGAGTAGGATAAAAAGGTGAAAAGCTATCAAACAATGGTCAGTATATTGAGAAACATTTAAAACTGTAAAGAAAAATAAAATAGTAAAATCTAGTTAATCCACTATTTGTGAACACAATTTGCGTCTTGATTTTTATTATGAAATGCTGCATCTGTTTGTAGCAAAAACAAGGTCATGTTGTAATTTTTTCATTATTTACAATTTTCTTTGCTGAAATTGAAGAAAAGAAATTGGTTTAAGTTTCAACACAGACAAAGTGAAAGCAAATTAAGTGTGGCGTATCTTAAAGAAATGTTTATTACTTTCATAGTCCAGTTATTTCAGAGAGTTTACAAGGACCAAAACCCGCATTATGATCAAAGATGAATTCCTTAATGATTGGGACAGTCACAATTCTTGACTAATACCCACAGAATATGTATACTATTTATTAAAAAAAAATAAAGAAATGTTGGTGTGTGCTTTGAAGTACTCAATGACAATTGTCACAAATATTTTCTTAATACTACGGTATTATTCCTGCCGGAGAAATCTGGACTTATTTACAACTTGATTAAATCAAAATCCTGGATTTTATCTGATTCCTCCTTCATACTATATTCTCTCACAAAAGCAGCAGAAAATTCCAAAGAAATGAATACAGTTCAAGTATGTGTACATTTCAGTAGTTCCTGATCTTTTTCCTACAATACACCAATAGTCAAAATATGGGAAAGGCTTAAGTGTCAAAAGTTCTATTTCACTTAACTGTGCTTTTAGTTAAAAATAGCATGAAAGATTAGCAAAAAATACTTTCAACAGCTGAAGCAATTTTTTAAGTTCAAATTTTAAGCAAGATGGTACAAATTCCCAAAGGCAACTAGTTTTAAATAATATGGTCAAGCCCCTTTCCTTGAACTTCAAGATCACTATATAAATTGTACAATCACACTTGGAAAGTATTATTTTTATACAAGATGATTGGAGACAAGATGCCTCATAGTAAAGAATTGCTCGAATGCCAGCAATTTTTACATTTCAGATTTCATCAGATTACAAGAAATGCAAGCAAGGAAATTTTGAAAAAGCTGACACACACAAAAATACAAAAAGCACATTTACTGAAAACACATGGAGTATACAAAACTTTTTTTTTAAAAAAATACTAAATTAATAACAGTTCAGTCTCCATTTCAGAATGGAGACAGGAATTCAAATGTGATTTCAGATTTCAATTGTATTTCTTTCTTTATATTAGAACTTTGTTGTAGCAGTTATTTGGAACTCTGTCAGTTTTTTAGTGCTGGCAAAATAATGTAATCTTGGTTCATGATTTCAGACTGACACAGTGAAGTTTGAAGATGCCACAACTACTGTATTTCTTCCATTGTTAGATGGACTCTAATTTCAGTACCACCACAATAAAAATACATAAGCCTATGACAACGCTATGAAAAACATATCATCATAAGTTGACGGGTGACTTAAATGTACACACACACTTTGTCATGTTATCTTTTCACCATGAATTTTGAAAGCCATCTATCTAGATGTAGGACATGACAAAACATTTACTATGAATGAAAAAGTCCAAATTTCCATTGGATGAAACTGAAATGCTATGGAACATTTTCTTCAATTGTAGGTTCTGGGTCTTCCCAGCTTCATTACTAGCTCGACCTCAGTTGCTCTATCTCAACTGTATTAATCTAAATAACACATAAACAATGTAAAACCAGAGGAGTTGGGTATTTTTTAATGAAGTTATCCCAGATAATGCACTGCCTTGAAAATGTTACTTTCCCTTTCCCAAGACTGTGTAGGTTCTGAAAGGAACAACCCTAGATACATCCAACTTGTAGTTAAGAACGGGGCGAGACAACAGCAAGTGAGAGGAAATCTACCCCTAGGAAGGAAAATTGACCCTGCAAGTGTTGTCATGGGAAAAACAGTGCTTCCACTGAAGCTTTTCCTCCAACACTGTTCCAATTAACATACAAATTCAACTTAAGAACAAACCTACAGAACCTTGACTGTAACCTCGGAACTGCTTGTAAATATTTTACAAATAAACTGTTGAATATACTTGATAGAAGAGGAAATTCTCTAGGATTGATAGCATAAGCAGTACATGTCTTTTGTACTAAAAATCCTGAAAACAGCTTGAAGTTTCATTAATTCCAATACAGACTGTGAGAGATGAGTGAAATATTAGAGTGATTATAATATGAATGAACAAGATGTTTTAAGTGTGTTTTATCTAGCTACGAGAAAGCTGATAGGATAGTTGGTAGGATAGTTGTATGAAGTTGTACTCTATGTAACTTCAAGGGGCGTTAGTGCAATGTCTGTTTATGTTTTGATTTAAATATAATTAAACCAAACCAACTGCTACTTCATGTTAGAATTTGAACATCTATTTAAATAAGGAAACAGTAATTTAAATGTATCTCTTGTTAACTGTTTTAAGAAGCAATTTTATACACCTCTCATCAGAACTATCTCCTGCAGATTTCAAGGAGGCATATATAAGTTCGATAAGGAAGACAAGAGAAACTTATGATATGCATCTATCAAAAGCTTAAAGAGAAGAACTTTATAATTTAAACTCAGAATTAAAACAAGTGAAAAAATGTTTGAACATCTAAAAAAGAGCACTTCATAAAACATGTTTTATAATATTTATTTATACTATAATATTGCATTTTAGAAGAGAAGTAACCCAGACACCAGATTTAAATAGACTTAGTAGGGAGTAATTTCTACTATGTACAGCACTGATTCTCAAAGTAGGCGGTATCACTCCCTGGTGGGCGGTGAGGTGATCCAAGGAGGTGGTGGGAGGCTCAGGGGAATTTTGGGGGTGCTGAACCCCTTTAAGGGGGTGGTGAATGATTGACCATTTAGGAGGGGACGTACGGCCCCTTTCTTTGGCCCGGCCCTCTTCTTTGGCCCAGCCCCCTGCTTTGGTCTGGCCCCCTCACGCAGTGCAGTGCGAAGGCTGTAGGGCAAAGATGTCAAGATCCAAATGTCAAGACCTATTTTCCCTAAACTCCACCAGTGTTCAAATTTAGGCATAATGAACAGTCGTGCCAAGTTTGGTCCAGATCCATAGTTGTTTGGGTTAGCAAGTTCTTTCTGGATTTAGGTGAACTACATCTCCCTAAATCACTGCCAATTCCTCCCAAACCCCTCCAGTATTTCCTGTTGGTCATGTGGGTTCTCTGTGCCAAGTTTGGTCCAGTTCTGTAATTTGTGGGGGTCTCAGTGGTGTGTGGAAATCAGAACTGAATCGATTGAAGGTACTGCAAATCCCATCATCCGTTGTCCATACTCCCACAAACATATTGTTTTTGTGATTAATCACTACTACAAATTATGTTCAATTTGTAACAATGAAAATATATCCTGTATATTAGATATTTGCATTAGAATTTGTAAGAGTAGCAAAATTATTTATGAAGTAGCAATGAAAATATGGTTGGGGGTCACCACAACATGAGGAACCTTATTTAGGGCTCACGGCATTAGAAAGGTTGAGAACCACAGCATTAATATATATATCTTTCTGTTGAATTGCTATTAAATTTAAAAAAATAATTTCTAGGGGGGCGGTGAGTAATTTTTTTTTCTGGAAAGGGGGCGGTAGGCAAAAAAGTTTGGGAACCACTGATATACAGTAAACATGAGTAATACTATCTTGCGATTGTTATGAATAAATATTGAATGTACTTGTGTTGGTTAAAGGTGGAGCAGTCCACTTTCTTCTTTTCAGAAAAGGTGACAAACTGCCTCTTCTGGAAATCTTAATGAGATACAATTAAAATTACAAGTTTGTATGGCAGCTTTCTGGAAATCTCAGTCAGTTTACATTCACATTCACTACTAGTGTGTTTTATTCCCCAAACCTTTAGAGCAGTGGTTTTCAACCTGTAGGCCCTCAGGTGTTTGGCCTACAATTCCCAGAAATCCAAGCCAGTTAGCTGTTAGGATTTCTAGGAGTTGAAAGCCAAAAACATCTGAGAACCCACAGGTTGAGAACCACTGCTTTAGAGTCTGTATGGATCTCGACAGTCTACTTTGACTGAGCTAATAAGAGCAAAGAAAGGGATAATTGGTTCTGCTGTTTTACTTGACGCAAGATTTCCATGGGTATTTGATGACCTAAAAACTAAAGCAGATTTCAACAATATGATTTGTATTAGGGAAAGATGTCAGATCAAAGATGCTTTTAAGATGTAATAAGGTGATGGTATCTGAAAATGAGGGACACAGGGAAGGTGAAAGGTTGTTGGAGATAATTGGAATAGAAGTGTGCTGTTGCTGTTCTTGTGTGCCTTCAGGTTGTTTCGACTTAATGTGACCCTGTGAATGACAAACCTTCAACAAATCTTGTTATTAACCGATCTTGCTCATATTTTACAGACATGAGGGCAATCACTTCCTTGATTGTTAATTCACTGAAATGTGATTATCATTTTTCCTAGTTATCTTAGAAATAACAAAGCTTGATCCCACTTTAACTGCAATGGCTCAATACTATGAAATCCTCAGGCCTATAGTTTTACAAGGTCTTTATCCTTCTCTGTCAAATTATGTTGGTGTCTCACCAAACTAGAATTCTCAGATTTCATAACATTTATTTATTTATTGTGTCAGAAGCAAATCGGGAATATGTATAAAATGCATAAAAACCACAAATGAAGTTAAAAACTTGGCATTATACTAAATTTCCTTTGACCAGAAGCTGGCCACTTCGAGTGACTCTGATGCTGCTGTAAGAAAGTCCTCCACTGTGCATGTGGCAGGGCTCAGACTACATTGTAGTAAGTGGTAAGCACCGGGAATGTGGTGCAGCTGGCTAAGTGTCAGCTGCATAAGATCTCTCTGACCAGTAGGTCATGAGTTTGAGGCCTGCCCGGGTCAAGGTGGGTGCTCGACCTTTAAGCATAGCCTGCTATCGACCTTTGCAGCCCGAAAGACAGTTGCATCTGTCAAGTAGGAGATTAAGGTACCACATTAAGTGGGGAGGCAAATTTTGACTGAATTATGAGGCCATTAAAGAACTCCAGGAACGCTGAGGAATGCGGAAGGAACAACAAGGGACGCTGGGAACGCTGAGAGATGAGGAGTGTGTCAGCTCCCCCTGGTGGCCAGAGTTTGCCTCTGTTCGTCTATATGTGTGTATGTGGAAACGGTAGGGATTGTCTGCTAAGTATGTGTACCTGTACTCCGCTCTGAGTCCCCTTCAGGGTGAGAAGAGCAGAATATAAATAAATAAAGTAAGTAAGTAGGTAAGTAAAAGTTTGCTCTTCTCCACACTCACATGTCTTGGACTCCACTTTGAAGTCCCTTTTCTAAAGATTAGCTCTGCATCTCATGATGCCAGGGTGAACAGGGTGCAGTCTGTTCAGCACCTTCCAAGCTGCCCAGTGTTCTATGTGCCCAGGAGGGAGTTTATCATCTGGTATCAGCCACTGATTGAGGTTCTGGGTGTAACAAAAGATGAAACTTCACCCCGTTCACTTTTATTAAAACGTGGCAGGGCAGGCTATCCTTTAATCCCACCGCTGCCACCAAATGTGAACAAGTCTGGACACACACCGACCACTTCTTGACTTTTAAAAACTGTGTGGCAGGACAGCCACCAAATGTGAAGATGTTCCAAACCTAGCACTGGATTCACTGTGGACGACTGACCACTGCCACCATCTATCACGGTTTTCCTTTCCTTATTATTAACTTGCTGCCACCATTTGTTAATGCTTGACCACTAGATGTGAGGGTCTTTGTGAATAAACGACTTCCAAAGATGTAGTGTTGAAAGTGTTTAACAGTTTATTGTACACAAATGGGTTCAAAGCTTAGGTGGTTTCAAAAGAGGCTCCGAAGAGGTACAAACATGGAACTTTAAACAATATAACACTGGGGTTTTAACTTCCCCTGATACAGTTACACACAAGTAACTAGAACATAAGAACATAAGAAGAGCCATGCTGAATCTGGCCTCAGCCCATCTAGTCCAGCATTCTGTGTCACACAGTGGCCCACTAGTTGTACACAGGGATCTCTAGCAGAAAGGAGGGCAAGACCCTCACCTGCTCCCGACCCCCCACGACCAGTACCCGGGGAAATCCTGCCTGCCTCTATCAACACAGAGGTGGCACTTGGATGTCCATTTCAGTAGCTACTGATTCCCTTGGTATCCATGAATCTGTCTACTTAATACTGGGTTACTCTAAACCCTAGGACTAAACTTGTCCTACACTTGGGTTTCTCTAAACCCACACACAGAACTGAACTGCACACTGCAGCTCCTACCGTGTTTCCCCGAAAGTAAGACAGCGTCTTACTTTCTTTTGACCCCCAAAATCCCACTACTACTTACTTACGGGGTATGGCTTACATTAGCCGACGGTACTCCGAAAGTAAGACTTAAAGACTTACCTCGGGCGGCATGGCGTGGCTTCCTGGCTGGCGAAGAGGCTCCCAGAGGGGCTCAAAAGGGGCCCGGAATCCTCCTCCTCTTCGTCCTCTTCCTCCCAGCGGCGCCTTCCATCCTCCTCCTCTTCCTCCCAGCAGCGCCATCTCCCTCTCGCCGGTTCCGCCCCCTCCCTTATGTGAAGGGAGGAGGGGCGGAGCCGCCGCCGGCAGGGAAGAGCGCCGCGGAGTCCTGCACGGCACGGCGGCTCAGGCGTCTTTCCCCCGCCGCCCGGCTTGCCCGCGCCCAAACGGGAGCCGGGCGGCGGAGAAAGCGCCTGAGCGCCCTGGGGCGGGACTCGCCGGCGCCTTCTCCCTCTCGCCGCTGGCGGAACCGGCGAAAGGGAGAAGGGAAGACAGACAGGCGCAGAGAGGGCAGCCCTGTTGCCTGTCTGTCTTCCCTTCTCGAAGACCCGGCTGCCAAGGAAACCGCGAGATCCCCTTGCAGCCGGGTCCTCGGAGAAGGGAAGACAGACAGGCAACAGGGCTGCCCTCTCTGCGCCTGTCTGTTTTCCTTCTCCAAAGACCCGGCTGCAAGGGGATCTCGCGGTTTCCTTGGCAGCCGGGTCTTCGGAGAAGGGAAGACAGACAGGCAACAGGGCTGCCCTCTCTGCGCCTGTCTGTTTTCCCTTCTCCAAAGAGCCGGCTGCAAGGGGATCTCGCGGTTTCCTTGGCAGCCGGGTCTTCGGAGAAGGGAAGACAGACAGGCAACAGGGCTGCCCTCTCTGCGCCTGTCTGTTTTCCCTTCTCCAAAGAGCCGGCTGCAAGGGGATCTCGCGGTTTCCTTGGCAGCAGCCTCTTTGGAGAGGGAAAACAGACAGGCGCAGAGAGGGGCAGCCCTGTTGCCTGTCTGTCTTCCCTTCTCCGAAGACCGGCTGCCAAGGAAACCGCGAGATCCCCTTGCAGCCGGGTCTTCGGAGAAGGGAAGACAGGCAGGCAACAGGGCTGCCCTCTCTGCGCCTGTCTGTTTTCCCTTCTCCAAAGAGCCGGCTGCAAGGGGATCTCGCGGTTTCCTTGGCAGCAGCCTCTTTGGAGAAGGGAAAACAGACAGGCGCAGAGGGCAGCCCTGTTGCCTGTCTGTCTTCCCTTCTCTGAAGACCCGGCTGCCAAGGAAACCGCGAGATCCCCTTGCAGCCAGGTCTTCGGAGAAGGGAAGACAGGCAGGCAACAGGGCTGCCCTCTCTGCGCCTGTCTGTTTTCCCTTCTCCAAAGAGCCGGCTGCAAGGGGATCTCGCGGTTTCCTTGGCAGCAGCCTCTTTGGAGAAGGGAAACAGACAGGCGCAGAGAGGGCAGCCCTGTTGCCTGTCTGTCTTCCCTTCTCCGAAGAGGCTGCTGCCAAGGAAACCGCGAGATCCCCTTGCAGCCGGCTCTTTGGAGAAGGAAGACAGGCAGGCGCAAGGGAGCCCTCTTGCGCCGGCCTGTCTTCCCTTCTCCGAAGAGGCTGCTGCAAGGGGATCTCGCGGTTTCCTTTGCAGCAGCCTCTTCGGAGAAGGGAAGACAGACAGGCAACAGGGCTGCCCTCTCTGCGCCTGTCTGTCTTCCCTTCTCCCTTTCGCCGGTTCCGCCAGCGGCGAGAGGGAGAAGGCGCCGCGAAGTCCCGCCCCAGGGCGGCTCAGGCGCTTTTCTCCGCCGCCCGGCTCCCGCTTGGAGCGCGGGCAAGCCGGGCGGCGGGGGAAAGACGCCTGAGCCGCCGTGCCGGCAGGACTCCGCCGGCGCTTTCTCCCCTCGTCGTCGGGCGGCTCCGCCCCTCCTCCCTTCACATAAGGGAGGGGGGCGGAACCGGCGAGAGGGAGATGGCGCTGCTGGGAGGAAGAGGAGGAGGATGGAAGGCGCCGCTGGGAGGAAGAGGACGAAGAGGAGGAGGATTCCGGGCCCCTTTTGAGCCCCTCTGGGAGCCTCTTCGCCCAGCCAGGAAGCCACGCCATGCCTGCCGCCCGAGGTACGTCTTACTTTCGGGGTACGGCTTATATAAGCCGACCCCTCTGACACCCCCGATACGTCTTACAATCGGGGGTGTCATACTTTCGGAGAAACACGGTACAGACAGCTTGCTGCTTCAGCAACTGCCAATTCCCAACTAACTCTGGTCACAGCTGCTGGCCAACTGACATTCTCCAACTGTCAGATTCAAACTGAACATTCTAAAGCCAGAGTGGCCTCTGTTGTCATGGCAACAGCCTCTGCTCAAAGCTTGCTGCTGTGAACATTCCACTGCCTACTCTCTGCAGCTTTTAAAGAATGTCCCTTCCAAATACTGTACATAAACAAACATGTGATTAACATATAAATAACCACCTCATCACACTGGGTTTAGCCTGCCACCCTTGGACTCTTGCTTCTTGAGGTGTTCCTGCAAGTATCTCTGTAGATTGTAGTAAGCTATTTCTTGATTTAAGGCATTGGCTTGACGGCTGATATATGAACAGAGGATGGGCCGGAGATGTCAATGTCTTGGTCCTTTCATTACAGGCTGTTACTTCCCAATGGATGTCAGGTGCAATACCGTCTAAACAGTATAATTTCTCCAGTGGTGCAGGGCATAGACACCCTGTGATAATGCGGCATGTCTTATTAAGAGCCACATCCACTGTTTTAACATGTGGAGATGTATTCTACACTGCACATGTGTATTCACCAGCAGAGTAGCAAAGCGCAAGGGCAGATGTCATCACTGTGTCTGGTTGTGATCCCCAGGTTGTGCCAGTCAGCTTTCATATATTATTTCTAGCACCCACTTTTTACTTGATATTCAAGCAGTGCTTCTTATAAATCAGAGCATGGTCCAGAGTAACTCCCAGGTATTTTGGTGTGCTGCAATGCTCCAGTGGGATTCCTTCCCAGGTAATCCTCAGAGCTCGAGATGCTTGTCTGTTCTTAAGTTGGAAAGCACATGTCTGTGTTTTAGAGGGACTAGTAATCATTTGGTTTTTCCTGTAATAGGCAGTAAGAGCCCCTAAAGTTTCGAAAGCTTCTGTTCATCCATTTCAAAGCTCCATGCTTGAGTGGTAATGGCACAATCATCAGCAGAGATGAAACTCTCTGTATCTTCTGGCAGTGGCAGATCATTTGTGTAAATGTTAAACATTGATGGAGCAAGTACGCTTCTTTTTTTTTTTTTTAGTGATTTTTATTGGTTTTACATGTTTTAAAATACAGTTGGACAGAAACAGTGCAGGGGGAGAAAGGTAGAAAAGGAAAGGACATTTAGCGGCGGGTAAGTAAGGACAGGGTATGGGGGTGAGGAAAGAGAGGGAAATAGATAAAGAGGGGTTTAGTGAAGTTGAGTAGAAAAGAAAACATTAAAGTTCCAAGATGTCCTTCCAGTCCGAATGCGAGAATTAAAGTATCCCTCTTGCATTTCCTTGCCGCCTCATTTATCTGTCTATCGGATTTCTGACTGTATTTTTGTGCCTTATTTCTTACAAGAGTCCATATATTGTTTAAAGGGCAACCAGTTAATTCTGTTTTTCTTGCTCTGGTCGTTGATCCTCTTATCCAACTCGTCCATCACCATCAGCTCCTGCAGTTTGGAGAGCCATTCCTCTACCCGGGGTACTTCTTCTTTTTTCCAGCTTTTTGCCAGAACTAGCCTTGCCGCTGCCGCTATAAAAAATAATAATTTGTCTGTCTCGATCGATTTTTTCATCCGTCAAATTAAGGAGGAAGTACGCTGGGTTGAAATCAAAATTTTTCTTAATAATCCTTTGAGTATGTGAGTGTATTTGTTTCCAGAACTTGTGAATTTTGGGACAGGCCCACCAACAGTGAAAGAAGGTCCCAATTTGGGCCCTGCACTTCCAACATTTGTTGTCCGTGTGTTTATAGAACTTTGCCAGTTTTGGGGGCGTTAAGAACCACCGGAAGTACATTTTATACCAGTTCTCCGCTAAGCTAGTTGAGCCTAGGTATTTTATAGTTTTCTTCCAGGTGGACTCCCAATCTTGAAGTAATATTGAATGACCCAAGTCTTGGGCCCATTCTACCATAACATGTTTGACTACTTCCGTTTCTACTTCCCACTCTAACAGTTTGTTATATAGAGTCCTAATTCTTTTCTTTTCGTACTTTTGAAGTAACTCCCAAAAAGTTCCTTCGTCAGCAAAGCCTTTCTTTAAATCCTGCTTATAGTATTCATTTATTTGGGCGTAGTGAAACCACGATATTTCTATGCCCGAGTCCCTTAGTCTTTCCAGTGATTTTAGTTCCCACAGTCCGCTCCTCTTTTCCAGAAGATTTTTATAAGTAAGCCACTCGCCCAACGGGTTTTCTTTCCTATGTTGTGCCTCTGATGGAGAGACCCACAATGGGGTCCTTTCAGTATATTCTCTCCTTATACCTGTTCCATGTCTTAATCAAGGCGGCTCTGATATAATGATTCATGAAGTTTTTCTCTATCTTTTCCTTCCCGTACCATGTATATGCATGCCAGCCTCTTCGTAGGTTGAAACCCTCTAGAAGTAGCATTCTTGTTTTTTAAGTGTAGTCCATTCCTTCTAACCCAACTAAGAGCGGCTGCGTCGTGGTATAATTGTAGGTTCGGGAGGGCTAGTCCTCCTCGTTCTCTTCTATCCGTGAGGATTCTGTGGTTTATTCTAGCCCTTTTCCCTTCCCAAATGAATCTTAAAATGTCTCTTCTCCACATTTGGAAGATGTGACCTGTCCTTATAATTGGTAATGCCTGAAAGAGGAAGATCATCCTAGGTAGGACGTCTAGTTTTATCACTGCTATTCTCCCCAGAAGATTTAATTTTAGAAATTTCCATTTTTCCAAACTCATCTTTATGGATTTCCACATTGGGTCATAGTTGTTTCTAAGGAGCTGGTTGTTGTGGGCCGTCAACTGGATGCCCAAATATCTTGTTTTTGTTACCACCTCAATTGTGGTCTTCCCTTAAGTTTGTCCACTCTGTCTCCTTTACGTTTTTTTGTGAGCAACTTGGTTTTGGTATAGTTGATTTTTAGACCTGCCACCTTGCCATATTGTTCCAGTTTTTCTAGCCACTTCTGAATTGACGCCACCGGGTCTTCAATAATGCAGACTAGATCATCTGCGAAGGCCTGCAATTTATATTCTTCCCCTTGAGTCTTTAGACCCTTTAGGTCCCCGTCAGCTCTTATGTCCTGTAACAATATTTCCAACATAAAAATAAAAAGGAGCAAGTACGCTTCTGAGGCAGGCTGTTCTTTTTTTGTTTTTGCCATCTGCTTCTCAACAAAAAAGCTCCTGTTTTGTAGCAGATTTCAGATGAAGCAGGTGAGGTGGTAATTATACATTTTTTTCAGGAGGAGGCAATGATTTACAGTATCTATGAAGATGGCTCCTGTAATCTGCTGTCTTTCAAAACCATTTTTATGTCCTGAGTGATGTGCAGCTTTTCCGATTCTTGAAACCAGTTTGCTGTGGGATCATAAATGGGTCTATTTGTTCCATAATTCTGTGCAGGATATGTCTCTCCAGAACTTTATAAAGATGGTACAATACAGAGATTGGTCTATAGGTTTTTGGATCATTATGGTCTTTGCCTGGTTTCAAGATGGCTATGACTCTTGCTTTTCTACAGATTTTAGGGATCTGACAGGATCTATAGCATTGAGTCATGGCAATTAAACTGATATCAAACTACATTAACTCTACAGTTAGATGCAGCCTACCTTGTATTATTACAAACATGAAAGAGAAATGGAACAAACATTCAATCAGAGATTATTTTAAATCGTATTTTCTGCTGGAATGTTTGGCATTTTGGAGTACATGAATACAAATTCTATTGTGACTCAATATCCAAAGACTGCTATACAGTTGTATTAAATAAAATTGCTAAGGATTTAGAGCAGGGGTGCCCACACTTTTTCAGCATGCGAGCTACTTATAATAAAACCAAGTCAGAAAGATCTACCTACCTCCTCAAGGCTGGAGAGGGGCTTTGCATGGCCTGGCTCCGCACCCTCTGGCTTCGGCACTCCCAGAAGCTGCTCCAGCCTTGAGGAGAGCAGGGCCAAGCCAGCCTTGTGCTAGCTATGCCACCACTGGCTTGGCCCTGCCATCCTCAAGCCTGGAGAAGCTGCTGGTAGAGCGGAAACTAGAGGGGGCGGAGCCAGGCTGCACCAAGCCCTGCCCCCTCCCTTCTGGCTTTGGAGCTCCCAGCAGCTTCTCCAGGCTTGAGGATGGCAGTGCCATGCCAGTGGTGGCATAGCTAGCACAAGGCTGGCTTGGCCCTGCTCTCTTCAAGGCTGGAGCAGCTGCTGGGAGCTCCAAAGCCAGGGGGGAGGGGCGGGGCTTGGCGCGGCCTGGCTCCGCTCCCTCTGAGGAGCACCCCATCCGGCTGTAATCGACCTCCTTCGGTCCTGCGATCGACTTCCTGTGCAACCCTGATTTAGAGTGTTAATTCAGATGATAGTGAAAACTATTTTTTAATCAATTAATATATAATTGACATGCAAGAGAGCAAATAACACCTGTAGGTTTTAAAACTCAAATTACAACAAATCACAAATTATGTGGTCTGTTGGAAAGTAATAAATCCAAATGTACTTGGTAAACAACATTGCTAAACCTGCAGAATTTTTAAAAAATCATAGTTTTTGGCTAAGATTTATCACTATGATTTGCTGATTGTGAATTATTGTTCAAATTTTGATAAGCCGCTTGTGATTTATGTGACAATCAAGCTCTTTCTGGAAACCTATTTAGTGTGGCTTTTTGGTATCTTTAAGTAGAGATTAAATAATGCGTTTTAATCTTGAGCTTCAAAAATATGTAGTCAAAATATTTATACTGATGAATTCCTCAGGAAAATTCTACTGTGATAGTTAAACAAAAGGGCACGGATTCATTCAAAAATCAGCACAAACAAGCTAATAAAAGTTGCATGTTTTAGCTCTGAGATTTGAATAGCTAGTTTAGAAATATCAACTGGTATCTGTGGGCTTTTGGAAACAAATTCCAATTATTCCTCAAACTGCTTTGAAATTCCTTCACTTTCAAAAGCTGTTGTGCCATAAGGAAGCTGCAGTTCAAAATATACAGGGTCGGGCATAAAGATCTCCCACATTTTGAAAAGGTATAACAATTGACTGAACTATCTAGAAAAAGTGTACATATTTCTGAAAAGTATATAAAAATCAGTTTTGTTTTAATGTGCTTTCAAAATCATTTCAGACAAATGGCGGCCGTCATTGGCAATACGTTGTTGAAGACGCTCCTGGAATTTCTCCATCACTCTCTGGTTCACCTCACATAATATTATCACACAATATACTTGAACAACAAAGCCCCAATGTTCTCTGATCCAACTAATGATGGGTACTGAAAATGGCAGAGCCTCACCTACCGAATTAGACCTACCCCATTTCTCTACCCCCACTACAGCTCACACAGTGCCCCTTTGAAATATGGGAGATCTGTATGCCTCACCCTGTATATTCAATCATATTTGGATGTTTTAAATGATCAAATTTTAATGTTGGCAAAGATTCCTGAAAATAGATTAAATTTTTCCCCGTCCATCTGAAATTATTGGGGTAATTGGATTACACCAATAACATACAATTAGGTATTGGCTATTTGCAGGGTTGTTTTATGTAATCCAGATTGGTTGATAAGGGGCAGATACGAGGCTAATGCTTTTACCTTGCAGAAAGCTGGAAATTGTATCGGAATTAGGTGTGTGTCCACGTCCATATTCTTTCATGCATACTATGGGAGTGGAGCGTTCTCTGCATCGCTGCATCAGTGCTTCTAAACTTCCTTCTATCAATGGGAGTGGAGAAAGAATGAGAAACCTTCTTGAGCAGATGTGTCCTAATGTCTGTTCCATGTATAGTTAATGAAAGAGAGAGAGGAGGGAAGACAGAAATAGAAGGGCAAGGGTATTTCTTGAATGGGGAAGGTATGTAGAAAAACTCAAATGCTTATATAGACTTCCTCTATGGACGACACACTTAAAGGCTTAAGACAGGGGTGCTCACACTTTTTCAGCATGCGAGCTACTCGTAAAGCAACCAAGTCCAAAAGATCTACCTGCCCCTGCCGGCGCGCGCTCCCACGCGCTCCTGTTGCCGCGGCTCCCTTGCGCTCCCGTCGCCGCGCACTCCCACCACTGCACATGCTCCTGCTGCTGTTTTCCGCCCGTGCAGCACTTCTTCTGCCTGCGGGGCATTGCAGGAAGGAGAAAGCACGAGGCGGGGCATCCTGCCTGTCTCGCCGGTAACGGAGGCTGCACAGCTCCTTCTGGATGAGAGAGAGGCTCCCTGAGTCCCTCTTCGGGGGTTGAGAATGGTGGCGCCCTGCTCCCTCCAGAGGCCCCGCCTCATGCTTCCTTCTTCCTGCAATGCCCCGCAGGCAAAAGAAGCACTGCGAGAGCGGAAGCCAGCAGCAGGAGCGTGCGTGCGCGCAGGGTGTGCGCGTGCATGGCAGGAGCGCCCCATCCGGCTGGTGAGGCCCAAAGATCACCTGGAAGAGGGCCGAAGATCTACTAGTAGCTCCCGAGCTACCTAATGAGCACCCCTGGCTTAAAAGAATGATAATTTTTCTAATAAAAAGTAGGATATAGGTGACTTAAGTGTGCTTACCTGCAGTTGTTCCTACTGACTTGAGTCTCAGTGAAAATGTTTAAGTGAAAGGAAGTCTTCTAGGAAGGATACTGATCAAATCCTTATGAATTTTAATTTTACAACTTGGATTTGATGTTTATCTATAAATTCAGAGTGACCTCCACTTCTATCATGTATATGTCGCATTCAGTGCGATATCCACCTGCTTCACATGGACAGATTTATGCCAGATGGGGCAAGCATACTCACCAGTTGAGTAAGACAAGGCCAGGACTGATGTAGGTATTAAGGCCGAACAGGGTATAGGGTTACAGCCTGTGCTTGATGGGGTTACACTCTCCCTGAAGGCACAGGTTCGCAGTCTGGGAGTGATCCTGGACTCATCGCTGAGCCTGGAATCCCAGGTCTTGGCGGTGGCCAGGGGAGTTTTTGCACAGCTCAGACTTGTGTGCCAGCTGCGCCCGTATCTTGGGAAGTCAGACTTGGCAACAGTGGTCCACGCTCTAGTTATATCCCATATAGACTACTGCAACACTCTCTATGTAGGGTTGCCTATGAAGACTGCCCGGAAGCTGCAATTAGTCCAGAGCACAGCAGCCAGACCACTAACGGGAGTGGGGTACAGGGAGCGCACAACTCCCCTGTTGCGCCAGCTCCACTGGCTGCCAATTAGCTTCCGAGCACAATTCATAGTGCTGGTGTTGACCTACAAAACCCTATACGGTTCCGGCCCAGTTTACATGTCCGAACGTATTCTCCCCTATCAACCGTCAAGAGTGCTAAGATCGTCTGGAGAGGCCATGCTCTCGGTACCACCACCTGCGCAGGCGCATCTGGTGGGAACAAGGGACGGAGCCTTTTCTGTGGTGGCCCCCCGGCTGTGGAATTCCCTCCCAAATGAAATTAGATCTGCCCCCTCCCTCCTGACTTTTAGGAAACGGGTGAAAACGTGGCTGTGCAATGAGGCCTTCGCAGAATGAAGGAGGAGATCGCGTTTACTAAAGTCGCTAACCACTTGATACGGACCGAATATATTGGTTAAGTTGGACTTGATTTTACTTTGGCAAAAGGCTTTTTAAATGTATTTATTGTATTGTATTTTATTGTAAATTTTATTGTAAATTTATGATGCTTTTAGATTTTAAATGTTAGCATTGAATACTTGCTGTTTGCCGGTCTGAGTCCCTCTTCGGACTCAAAGTTTTAAATAAATAAATAATTTTGGGTCATGTGCTATTAGTAAGTTTCTGCAGGATGTTATTATGTGAAGCTACTTTGTGCTTGGTGTTTGTCTGGAAGAAATCTGCCCACGTGAAGCAGGTGAATATAGCACTGAATGAGGCATGTAGAATAATCACAGGATGTCTTAAACCTACACCTGTTGATAGACTCTATAAACTAGCTGGCATTGCCCCCTCAATGTGTGACATGAAGTTGCTGCCAATTGTGATAGAAATAAGACTGAACACTGTGAAACACACCCATTGTATGGCTACTAGCCTTCTCCCAGTAGACTTAAATCAAGGAAAAGTTTCATACGAACCACTACTCCTCTAAATGTTCCTCCAGCAACAGCAAGAATGTCCCCGTGGGCAGCAAAATCAGGCAATTCCAACTGGATGGCTCCCCACAAGGGTCTTCCTTCAGGGGCAAACCAGGAATGGGCAACTGGGAAGTCCCTGAACAGACTCAGAAGCGGAGTGGGCAGATCGAAAGATAACCTGGCAAAATGGCACTACCTAGAAGAATCCTCCACCTTGTGCGATTGCAGAGCAGAACAAACAACTCAGCATCTGTATGCTTGTCCACAATGCCCTGCCTCACGCACAGAAGAACTGTTTAAAGCTACACATAATGCAGCCGCTATTGCCTGTTTCTGGTCTAAAACTATTTAGCTGCTTGTGATCTCTTTATCACTTTAAACTTATTTATTTATGCAACGCTTTTTAACACGAAATAAATAAAATCATGTATATGTACATTTATTATTTCAACACATCAGTAAATCTAACTTTTATGAAGTGAGTTTATGTGAACTTAATTTAGATCCAAAAGGGGAGGGATGACAACACTAAATCACTACCAATGACAAAGAAACTATAGATTGTATTGAACCATCAAGGAAAGAGGCTTATGTTTTAGTTTTTTGAAAGTTGTACCTGCCTTTATTGGGAAAGAATACCATCATTACCAAAATAATAAAACTTTTGTTAAGCTTCACATTGAGTACCTTGCCTACTACCCTCCACAGCCTTTCCCCAAGTAAGCCGCCCCGAGTCCCTTCGAGGAGATGGTGGTGGGATAAAAAAAAAGTTACATTATCATCATCATTGACTAAACTTTTATTACTCACCGCTACCCACAAAACACTACATAAAATTCCTTACCAATACAAAATAATTGTAAAATCCAAATATCTTTATATGGTAAGTGTGAACTAACAATGAGGAGTAAATGTATTTTTTCCCCTAGTGTATTGCTCATAGGCAAACAACAAAACAGGATTTCTATCATGGTTAACATAAGATTTCAATTAACTAGATAGAGCAACTTGGTAAAGTGCTATATAGAATAATTTAGGTAATTCTATATTACACTTGTGTCAACATCTGAACATTTGTACAACTACTTTCGTACATCTGAATGGGAAGATCTCCTCCTATGTTGTACAGCAAGTCGCTTTTGAAGCCGAGAAGCGAGAAATGGTTATTTGAAGAAAACAGCTCAATTACATTGGGATTTCAGACTTCAGCCTATAGATTAAAGGTAAATACAAACGATATTCTATTGCAAAGCTGGGCAACATATTGCTCTTGGTTGGAATTCAAGCAAGCACATGCAGGGGAAGAAAGTATGGACACAAGGAGGGTGGGAAGAGAAAAATAGGTGCAGTCTTGTAGTTCCCCAACCCCACCCCCAAGTCAGAAGTCCAGACTGGTAACAAGAGTAAGGTCCCTTTTCCACAAACTTCTGGACAACAAAGAATGGAGAAAAGGAATGAGAGGCCTTTTCTTTCTTGCAGTACCACTGGCCCTTCCTCCATCGCAGCATGGCACGAAGACCCCAATAGATTACCCAGAGGTATGAAATCCTCTCTGGGGAAAATGGTTCTCTAACCCGGATTTATGGGAAATGTCAAGATGCAGCTTCTAAGTTTTTGGTGATTCACTTAGCAATGAAGGTTATGGTATTAGCCCTGCAGTCCGAGAGGGCTAAGGCTTTACTCTACAATGTAGTAAGTGAAAAAACTAAATTATTCAACTACCTATTTTATAACAGTATGTGAAAAATTTGACATTCAAGGTGAATAGAATCAAGTATGACTCTGGATTTGCAAACTCTTCACTCTAAGATAGCTGTCAAAGACATATTTCAATAACATATTATTAAAGAGTCTATTTTTAGTCAAATTTTTTGCTTTAATAGTTAAGCTAGTAGATGAAATTGCCGCTTAAAGGGCCAAAGTTATAACTTCTGTTTTTTGAATAACCAATTGCCAGGATATATCAATATCTAGTCTCTTGTCAGCTTAAAAAAGTACTTTACCACAAAGGGTGGGACAAAACACTTTTTTAGGTATTAAGATTTCAAATGATCTGTTTATCATTTCAGTAAAATGGTAAACAGATTTCTGCACATGTGATTAACAGTATCTATGTCACCAATATAAAATAGTATTTCACTTCTCATAAAATCAATTATATCAAAACAGATGTTGTTCTTTCATTCATAATCTGTTGTATTTAGAAGCAGCCACATCCCTACAAATACTACATTCTTTCAAGTCAATGGTACATCATTAAAAAACTGGAAGAAATTAACTGTTCCAGTATGAACACATCCTAGATTCACTGACAAATAACACGTTGTTTCTTTAGTCATTTCAGGAATGTAATGATTCTCGGGAAAGTAGAATTTTTAAATCACTTTATCTACAGAAATAAAATGTGTGCATGTGTATGTACATATATGTGTGCAACTAAGTGTGTCTTCATATCCATTAGCATTATGGGATAAATCTACAAGACTGAAACTATGCTAAACAGAGACAGCTGTAAGTACACACTTTGTGCTTCTGCATGACTAGAATCCAATGCAAACCACTTGTATTTCTTTTCTTCTAATTTCAGCATTCTGTAAGTACATAATTTTGCCATAAACTTTTGAAGAAAATATTTAAAATTGATCACAGAGGCTGAGCATGCAAGTTCAAGGCTCTTATATATACATACGGAATTTCAAATACATTTACTATCGTGAACTCTCTCTCTCTCTCTCTCTCTCTGAGTTATGATTATCTACTTCTTTAGCTTTTACAAGGGTAAAATAAGCAGGATATACTGTATGACTGCAGAAATATTATACAATGCCCAAGTGTAATTAGGAGCTGCATAGAGAATTTAAACCAGCATCCTGCCAAGGTGAATGGGAACAGCCAGAAACGGACAACTGATTCTGAAACATACTACATATTAACTTCGTTCTACCTTAATGAGAAGCTTCTGTTTACACATTTAGTTATGCTATGTATATAATTAAAATTATATGCTATGTTAAGCTAGATTTCAGCATGTATGAACTTAGTAAGTTTTCTTATTAGAGATGTTCTTCCACCCAAAAAACTTGCACTAATCCAGGAAATCTGAGCCAGTTGGACTATCCAATTCTGGTGGAAAGGGGCAGAGTGTCCTCCTCCTGCTTGCACTCTCTTCTTATATGTGCAATCATGAACTACAAGAGATATTGACAATTTGGGTGAGGAAGCCCTACCTAGTGATAAAACAGCATACCAACTGTCTGTGTTATCAGGTTTTAAATATACACAACAAATGACCTCAAGAACACCTGTTGACAAGCAAGGTAAGTATTTTAAATGCATATATAATTACCACAGAAATCTAACAGGTAAATCCAGCCCAGTTTAATATTTAAAGATCTACAAAGACACACAGAAGCAGTACAAGTAGATTGCGCTAACACAAATAAGCGAACGTAAGGACCAAACAGATGGGACTCACAATGACAGCCCTGCAGAATGCCATCAAGGGTCTTAAGCAAAAGGATAATAAATAGCAGGGTACCATGCTGTTTTGCTAAACTCACCTGACAGAGGTGCACAACCATTCTCTAGGAGCAGAGATGCATGCACAAAAGTAAGAAGATGATTGCAAGTAACAGACTTTAACATAATAAAACACTATGAACTTCTAAATGAATGGAAAATGTTGTATGATATTGAGAAGAAACTGTTCTGGATTGCTTACCTCTCGCTTTGCAAGCAGGACATTAGGAACAATGTGTGGCAAGCAACGCCCAAGCATGAGCATGACACTCTTTTCACTATCAGCAATCCGGGACACCTAGAAGCATTATCAAGAATATAAATATGTATATGCATAATAATCATCATCATCTTTATTTATTTTCCGCTCTATCTCCCCGGGGAGAGTCAGAGTGGATTACAGAATGCATATATGGAAAACATTCGATGCCGTTATACAATTAACAAAGATAAACAATACATAGACAGAGACAAGGCTTCCTCCTTTTTTCATTTCCGACATCTGGAGGCTGTTGTTGTTCCATTTTTCCACGCTGGGGAGGCGGCTGTTGTCCATGGACGCCTTCCTAATCAAATTGCCAGCATGTCTTCAGGGGCGCCTTTTACCTCCCTGCCAAAGCAGTACCTATTTATCTACTCACATTGTTGTTTTTAACTGTTAGGTAAGCAGAAACTACGGCTGATGGTGGGAGCTCACCCCAACATGAAGAATGGATTTCAAAGGGTTAGCTGCCACACAAAAATATATGGATATATACTATCAACAAATAAATATATATATTTTTTGAAAACAAGAAAGACTATTTTTGTGTGGCAGCTAACCCTTTGAAATCCATTCTTCATGCTGCTTTGAGGACACCCTTCCTCTTTCCTTACGGGAGCTCACCCCAACCCATGGCTTGAATTGACAACCTTTTGGTTGGCAAGACTTTCTGTAGCTGGCGGTTTAACTCACTGCGCTGTGGCGCACATGCTACAACCTCTAGGATGAAATAGTTTGATCTTGAAATCGGCATGTGACTTTAACTCTTAAATCCCCATATTGAGATCTTCAGATATAGGGAGGGTCATGTTTTAATAAACAAATCAATAAAATATTAAATTTAATGGAAGAAAGCTAATGGTATCTCAATGCAATTGGCTTTAGAACCTTGTTATGTTTTGTATGATTTGATATGGTCAAAATTGACTAATACATAAAGAAGTAATAATAGACTTTAGGAGAAGGAAAGGTTGGCAAAATATTTATAGCTTCCAAACTTCATCTTCTCCTGCATATTCTTGTGCATGTAACTGGGTGTGAGATGAGAAATGTATTTACCACTTAAAATCTTCTCAAGCTATTAAACTGTGATTCCATAATCACCTGACCAAAAGTATTTGAAAATGTTTAAAACCTCAGAATTGAGATGGCCTCCTCAATCTGATTGTTAGAGTGAATCAGAAAGTGGTATTTTATGAAAAGTACGTAGCTGTATACCTCTGATCCCAAACGACTCTCTGCTGACATCTGACAGAAAGACAGCAAAGCTTGATGGAATGCAGGCGATAACTTCCTGAGATGATAAAAGATGGGAAGAGGAGAGAATTAAACAGAAATTGAAAAGCTTCACAATGGAAGAAAAATTGTCCCCCCATGTTTCCAAACTACAAGTGAGGCTTCTTTTAAATTTAAAATCAAAAAGGGAGGATGCAGCTCTCGGACCTCCCATGGAGGGTGTAGCTGCCCACTGACATACTCATTACATTCCAAGTTAGACAAAAACATTCACAAAACACTCTAGAGCAGTGGTTCTCAACCTGTGGGTCCCCAGGTGTTTTGGCTTACAACTCCCAGAAATTCCAGCCAGTTTACCAGCTGTTAGGATTTCTGGGAGTTAAAGGCCAAAACATCTGGGGACCCACAGGTTGAGAACCACTGCTCCAGAGCCTCTAACTCAGAGACAACAAACTCGCAGCTCTCCAGATTTTGGGGCCATCAACTCCTAGAAGCCATAGCTGGCTTGGGCAATAGCCAAGAATTTTGGGATCTGAAATCCAAAACACCAGGGACACAAGTTTGATAATTCTGCTCATGGAGGAACCGTGGAATTCCTGCTTTATGAGACCTTAGTACAACATTTCTCATCTCAAGAAACTTCCGGTGGCTACACGCGGAAATACTCTCAAAGTTTATGACATGATCCTCACATTCCTGATCTGAGCAATAGAGTCTCTGCAAGTACTGTCATACTCTCTCTTTTTTTCAACTTGTATTTTTTCAAAATCATTCAAATTATTATTCCTATTGGTTTCCCATGCTTTCCCCTCCCAAAGACAGCTAAGTACATGCACCCATGGATTAGTGGATTCAATTATATTATCCATTTTCTATGTGGAGCTACAGGAGGGCTTAAAACATAGAGAAACTGCCTGCATTGTCATTAAAGGGCAGTTGGAAGGCAGTTTTTATTTTGCATGGAGAAGGTTAGGGTGGGGATTGCAGCCCTCCAAAGGTTCCTAGATGATCAATGTGGCCCTCTAAACTTCCACATTTGCCCACTTTCAAATGATGATATAATTATTTTAAAATGTTGAGTCTACTTTTTGTCCATCAATTTGTGATACTGAATCTCTCTCTGTATGTAGAGAAGTGGTTCTGGCGTAATAAAATGAGACCATAGCCCAAACCAATGTAATATTATATGGCAAAGTTGCAAGAAGAGAGAAAACAGCTACACATCAGGGAATCTTTCCTTTAAAAACAAGATCTAAACATATTTTTGGCTAACACGGCACTTCTCAACCTGGGGGTTGGGAACCCTTGGGGGGTTGTGAGGGAGTGTCAGAAGAATCACCAAAGACTATCAGAAAACACAAGAATCTAGCACTCATAATTCCTCGTGAAACAATGGAAAAAAATTAATCATCAGATCAAATATTCTTAGACATGGATGATTTTTTCTATGACTAAAACTTGTCTTTTCAATACAGGTAAAAGGGGATTCTTTATGGAGGGAAGTGAGTTATTGGAAAACACTTGTGTAACCTGAATGTCAAGTGTGACATTCAATAAAGATTTATTTTGGGGAAAAGGGGGGGGGGGGGGGAGAAAACAAGTATTTTCTGTTGGTCATGGAGGTTCTGTGTGCCAAGTTTGGCCCAATTCTATCATTGGTGGGGTTCAGAATGCTCTTTGATTATAGGTGAACTATAAATACCAGCAACTACAACTCCCAAATGTCAAGGTCTGTTTTACCCAAACTCCACCAGTGTTCACATTTGGGCATATTGAGTATTTGTGCCAAATTTGGTCCATATCCATCATTGTTTGAGTCCACAGTGCTTTCTGGATGTAGATGAACTACAACTCCAGAACTCAAGGTCAATGCCCACCAAACCCTTCTGGTATTTTCTGTTGGTCATGGGAGTTCTGTATGCCAAGTTTGGTTCAATTCCATTGTTGGTTGAGTTCAGAATACCCTTTGATTGTAAGTGAACTATAAATCCCAGCAACTACAAATCCTAAATGACAAAAACAATCCCCCCCAATCCCACCAGTATTCAAATTTGGGCGTATCAGGTATTTGTGCCAAATTTGGTCCAGTGAATGAAAATACATCCTGAATATCAGATATTTACATTACAATTCATAACAGTAGCAAAATTACAGTTATGAAGTAGCAATGAAAATAATTTTATGGTTGAGGTCACCACAACACAAGGAACTATATTACAGGGTCATGGCATTTGGAAGGTTGATAACCACTTGGATAACATAATATGCTTTGATCAAAGCAACATTCTTGAACTGTGGCACAAAACTGTGGCACTCACATCTACTATGAGGATTGAAGTCCTCATGCATCTATCATTCTATCATTTCCTTGCTTGGAGAATCACAACTTTTTTTCAATGAAATAGGATCTATCAACTATCAGAGCCAGACCGTCCTTAAATGTGATGTGTGCAACAAAGTTGGCACAAACAATGCAGAAATATTAGGGTCTAAGACTAGCAGTAGTATTCGTTCACATGCAGTACCTAAGCATAAAAATTTGATAAGTGTAGGAGGATGGAAGGTCATACAGCATTTCTCCCCCATCTGAAATGAGAAAGAATCTTACCAATGGTTCTAGAAGTTAAAATCCTCTACTCACTTGTTAAAACCACTAGAGAATACATAGGTAGTAAAATGTTATGAACTTTAATGTTTGTATTCCTACCCTATAATGTAATCAATGTTGCATCACTAACCTATTGGGTTTATCGAAGTGTACAGCAGCTTTATTTGAAGGGGAACAAGATGAAAGCGTCTCTTTACAAGGGAGAGATATTCGAGCATCTTCTTTAAAAGTTCTTGTTTCGGATTCTGAGAAATTCCTTTTCTCTTCAGTTTCAGTATGTTTATCATCGTTAGATGAACTCTTGATATCTAAATACTTCCCATTATCTGGGACTGTGAGAGGCACTTGAGCGACAGAAGACTGGACCGAGTCGTACATCACTGGAATAGGAGTTTTTTCACTTCTTAAGTAATCTATTTCACTAAATGAGAGAAGGGGGGGAAATATCAGTTTGGAATTAAAGAAAGGATTAGTAAATAATAAACCATTTTAGTAGCCTATGATGTATATTAACAGTAGGTTTTAAATATGTTATTTCAGTCCATGTACCTTTCCTGTTTCACAACATTAAAATTCTATGGAAAGTAGAATTCAAGCACATTGCTGTGTTAGCCTATTTTGTCACAACTTGTTCTGGTTCCATATCAGTTTCATACTACATTCCTAGAACATCCACCACTTATCGTGGCTATAAGAACATCTATTTCCTCTACTTTGTCCTCCAATGAACATGGTTAAAACTGAACTTGTAAACTCATAAATACATCCACAAGTTATGCATTTTTAAAACTACTCAAACATATGCATGCAAACACACTGCATCAAAAGTCCATGAGAGCTTATGATGCAAACTTCTTCCTCTCAGTCTCAGAGGTGCTATATTTCTACAAACTTAACACAACGTCCGAGTAA
This sequence comes from Anolis apletophallus, assembly GCA_030556195.1. NCBI lineage: Eukaryota > Metazoa > Chordata > Lepidosauria > Squamata > Anolidae > Anolis > Anolis apletophallus. Next base: position 42,802,711 of record JARBWK010000007.1, on the reverse strand, counting down.
AAATTACCTACTAGAATAAAATGAACTCAGGAGTCTGTTTAAAGGCAGGCAAGGAGAACGGCTGATAATAAGAGAATACTGTGTATTAGGCTGACCCTCAAATGTACTTCTTTTGTCTGTAAAAGGATGACTTAGAGCAAGTTTATAGGGACTGAGCCTCTAAGGCAAGCATGGACAAGCTTTCTAATCTGGGGGCTGCATGGCAGGCCAGAGAGGGCCGGGTGGGAGGGGGTTCTCCTCAAGTCCCCTCTCTGCCCTTTCCTCCCCTTCCTCCTCTCTTTTGGAGGCAGAAAGTAAAGACGGGAAACGTTTGGTTCCCAAAAGGGTTGGCCTTGGTCAGGATGAGATGGCGGATGGGAGAGAAAAAGTGTATCCATTAGACCCCGTATTGGCTGCTCCTGACATATAATCCTAGAATCCTAGAGCTGCAAGAAACTTCCATGGGCCATCCAGTCCAACCCACTGCCATGCAGGAAGACACAATCAAAGCACTGTGGAAAAGTCTCCAGAGAAGAAGACTCCACCACACTCCGAGGAAGCCTATGCCACTCTCCAACAGCTCTTACTCTCAGGAAGGTCTTCTTAATATTTTCAGTCAATTTTTTCCTGCCATTTGAAACTATTACTTCCTTGTGCCCTGGTCTTTAGAGCAGAAGAATGTCAGTTTCCCCCCTCATTTTCAATGGGACACCCTTTTAAATATGCTTCTCATGTTCCCACTCTACCTTCTCTTCTCCCAGCTAAACATCCCCCAGGAGGAAAGGAGGAAGGAAAAATAGAAGGGAGGGAAGGGATGGATGGAAGGAGGGGCAGAAGGGAATGGAGGGAGGGAAGGGAGAAGGAAGGAAAGACAAAGGGGAAGGAAGAAGAGAGAGGAAAGGGGGAGGAAAGAAGGAAGGTAGGGAGGATGAAAGGGTGGAAGGGATGGGGGATGGAGAAAGAAGGAGGTGAGGGAGGGAGGAAGGAAGGAAAGAGAGAAGGACGAATGGATAGAATGGTGAAAGAAAGCAGGGCCTGAGAAAAGAGCCCAAGGGGGTGCATCCTGCCCCCCAGGCCTGGTCATGCCCATACCTGCTCTAAGGCCAAACCTGCACCTATTACACTATGTAACACAATTTTTGTTCCTGGCTTATAAATGTTATTTCCTAATTGTTACTATCATAGAAAACACGGAAAAGGTTTCTTAAACTGCAAAAACTTTGTTTTGTGGGACATTCTACAGTACACTTTGCTATAGTTTTTCAATGAATATTTTAGATTGTAAACTAATTCACCACAGTTTGTGGCAGTCACAAAAATGAAGTTTCTGGGATATAAGAACTACTTTCAAAGTAAGTATGGCACAATTAAACAGGAATAACACTTTCAAGCCAGGAAAAGATTTTTTCCCCAAATTTTGTTACTTAGTGTTATTGTAGCAAGAAACAATTCAGCTCTATTGGCTTTATACAGCAGGTTCTACTACTCCAAGAGAACCCTGACTAGAAAAATTTGAGCCAATTGTGTTTTTCAGTCTTTAATGACAGTCCAATGTAGAGTAGTAATTCAATTCTGAAATTACTAGGGACCGAAAAGCTAGACCAGTTTTTCAAGGGTAAGTCATTACTGCTTAAACAGATAACACTGACTGCCCCAAGGAGTGCCTACCAACTGTAATTTTAGAAGAACCTAGTTTTGACAGTTCTTCCAATATCATCTTTCTTTCTTGACTGGGTGGCTGTCCATTTGGAAACTTTCCCTCCCTGCAACAGAGTACATCCACCCAGTGCTCTGCAAGAAGTATCCAGAATACCAAAATCCAAAATACTGTGAAAGAAAAACCTGTCCACATGAGTGGTTAAGATAGTGTCATCTGCTTTCTGTTGGTTCAATGTACACAACATCATTTCATGCACAATAATATTGTATGAAATTACATGCCTTTCTCTATAAGGTGTATAGAAAACTTAAAAATGAATGTTTCCTTCAGATTTGGGTCACATCTCCAAGCTATCTTCTTATCATATACATGTAAAAACAAGTATTCTAAGTATTTAAATCCAAAACACTTCTGGTCTCAAGAATTTTGGATAAGGGATAATCAAACTGCATTACAATCTACCCATATCTAGTAATACATCCATCAGTTCAAACAGTTCATTTCAAGACAGACAAATTTCAACCTCTGAAAAAAGTTGAGAAATCACAATGTTGCAATCCATACCTTTCAAGTCTCCGTATCTGTTCCAGGAGAGACCATTTCTCAGTGCTTAATGCATTGATTTGATCTTCTAATTTCTGAACCATTACGCATTGCTAAATGAAAGGAATAAAAAAGGGAAACTCAATATGTCATACTGTTTAATATAGCACATGTTAAAGTTGCAAAGGTGAATAGCACTTGCCTACCTCTATTGATTCTGTTGTTCCAAATACAGGAATGTTCTCTAGGATAGGGGTGCTTGCCTCCAGTTCATCCTCCTCTGTGCCAACTGCTACATCCACAACGTCCTTTGCTGTTACTTGGTGGTTACCAAAGTCACGGTACAGTTGTAGCAAATCTGGTGGCTTTGGGATGTTCAGTCCTACATCATCCCACAGCTCAAAGTCCTTCGGAAGAGCAAAAGCAAAACAGTCATTGTGCTTTACCGCTCAACCGGGCAAGCATCATACAACTTGTAAAGTTGAGATGGGAAGTAAAAAGGTTGAGTCGAGCAGATGCCACAATTTGGAGTATACAGGATTATCAATACAATGCATTTCGCTTGGAAATCATGGAAAAATTGAGGGGAAGAGGAAAGGGACAATTAGAAGTGGGCAACCAAGAAGATGACATGACTAGGAAGAGGTATTCACAAGAAAGGAAACAAAATCAGATTTCCTTTCCTCCCTCTTCTTTTTAAAGATTTCCCTCTCCATTTAGCAATTTCAGGGAAGAGCTGTCATTCTCCTTTCATAATATCCAGAACGCTCCCACACACGACAAAAAAACAGAAACACTGAGGCTCAATGCCAGCAGTCAGTCTAATACCAGGAAACGTAAGCACTTCATAACTCAGCAATGAAAAACAACAACAACCCCCCACCCACCCCCCACAAAAAAAACCCAAAGTACCCGAGCCCTACAAATATCACACTCCAAGTTGGCTGGAGAGCTGCAGAAGAACTGGTGAAACACAGCAACATTTTTTCTTCACCTATGTTTTTTTTTTCCTCCTATGAACGAAACAATAACTCTACATTGGACTGTTGAGAAAAATGCAGCCCACTAAGGCTGATGGGAGTTGCCATCCAACAACTGCAAAAGTTGCTGGCACTTGTTCAGTCCTGTCCCTAACATGCTGAAGAAAATAGCTGTCATTCTTCTATAGAAATAATACTAAAATATGACTGCGTGCTAGAAAATACAGGTTTTTTAAAATAAAAAAGTATGGTGAATAACATATTACTGCTACTTACCTGATCATCATTTTCATCTGAAAAAGTTATTGAAGTAAGCTTGTAACCATTCTTTAATAAAAATTCATTGACTAAGAAGTTTAGGGCTCTTTTTTCAAGAGGTTTAATTGGTTCCTAAGAAGGAAATAAACATAAGAGATTTAAGTGCTTGCCTTATTAGAACTGCTATTTCTATTATGATTAACAAGTATTTCAGGACACACATCTAGGCATCACAAAGTAATTTGAGCCGTGGCATCCAGAAAACCACTAGCCTAAAGCATGTCAGAGTTTAGATGCAAAACTGATATACTGGAACAACAAATACAGCGTCTTCAATTACCCACCTGAATTTCAGGACTTGATTTGTAATTTCTCCGTTCCTGCAAAGGAACTTCATTTTCTGCAAATACCAATACATGAAAAGGTATTATTCTCTATTTTGAAACACATTACCTATTATTTCATTTTAAAAAAAAATCAAAATACAAAAACTAAGGAAAAGGTTTATGTACACCACCTGCAGCCTGAGTCAGGTTGGCTCGGAGGGCCTGAATGGTCTCTTTTGCTTTCCGTAGTTCAAACTCCAGGACTGGACAAGGATTTGGATTAAACATACACAGGCATCCAACCAAGAATAGGGAAACAAAAATGAAATATAAAAAAGCAAGGATGGATATGAAAATAAAATACAATTTGTATTAAAGACAAAGCATGCAATCTTTATGGAACTCATGAACGCATGCAGCAGAGTTAGACTGAAGCAAACTGGTGAACATTTTCCATCATTAAACTCTAATCTTAATTAATAATTAAAGCTGTCTGACAAGGAATGATATAGGGTTTAAAGAGAATGTTGTACCACTTTTAATTTGTTCAGAACATTAGAACAACTCCCACTACAAAGCAGTAATGCATACTAAGACTTTAAAGTTAACAAAAGTAGATGTAAGGATGTATGTGTTTGTGTCTTGTTTTGTGGGATCAGGGGGATGTGATTAAGCTACTAGTTACCTAAATTGTATAGAATTGCCAGCCATTACATTTATTAATGAACACCATGCATATTATATGGCAGCTGCTATCATGTAACATGCTTTTGTGTGAAGCAGCTTGTTATGTGGATTTTTAAAATGTCAATGCAAACTTTAGAAATCACAGCGAAATGATCCAATTCACCCATGCTAGCACCAATACTGATAGCAGATCTAGGGTAAGTAACTATGATGGGTATTGGGAAACACTCATCAAGTTGCCCAAGTTTGTGAGAGCTGCAAATTTTTGCTTTCAAATAAAATTAAAAATATGACAATTAGCTACAAACAAGCACACTCATTTTTAAAATATAGGAAATTATAGTAATTTTAAAATCATTTAAAATTATCCTCATGAATAAATGAAACATTTTGCTCATATTTATTACATGTATATTTAAATACATTATCCATGTATACATAAAGATTTTTGTATTTATATATTAGTGAACTACTAAAATGATGCAGAATACTGATATTGAACTGACAAGTACATACATAATGATATTGAATGTGATACTGACTATTCCGTTAAATTGAATTCAAGGTTTGCAATTTAGTGCTAAACAATATGAAATAAAACTTTAATACTATGTGAAATAAATTAAGACAATTTAGTTACATGGGAGATATCCTTTTCATGGAATAACTGAAAATCTTTATATTGGCAAAATAATTAATTATAGAGTACTGTGTAGAAAAATTCTTTAGCTAGAATATTTTCATGGATCATTTAATATTTCTAAAATGTATACCAATAATCATATATTTAGGATGGATTTCTGCATTATATGAGCCATGAGCATGTATGGAAAAACAATTCACTCAGTTTGCATTTTACTTCTCCAAAAACAGAAGGGGAAGTTAGAGTACATCACATCTACTACATGGAAGTAAATTGTTTGATGCACAGAATTTTACTGCAGAAATACAAAAGCACAACTGAGGAGTTGATGAGGAGGTGTGGAAAAAAATCTGTAGAAGTCAGCAATGCTGATCTGCAAATATTTCTGTGCAATGAAGTCTAAAAACATTACGATATTTTAACTCTTTCTGTAAAAGCAGCCAGCATTAACGTAATTAATTAATGTTGTCTTTAAAACTATTCAGCTTTAGAAGAATTCAACAAGTAATTAATTTAACTATGATTTAGAGGCCTCCTCCTTTAAAATACATAAAAACAATTGCAGATCAGAAATGCCCTGCAACAAGATGATATAATGTCTAAAAAAATAGCAAAAACACAAATTGTATAGCAGCTCAGGAATTCCAGTAAGAAAACTGAATTTCAACAGCAAGACATTCCACAAAGGGCACAGAAAGCCAGAAAACCCATATTACATAAACCCATGTCAGACGGCAATGTATTTCCATTTCCTAATTATGACACTAAACAAAACAGTATAATGATACTTGAATTCCTCATTAATACAGTTTACTCTGCTGCATGGTTTCTATTTAGACAGTTCAGTTTAAGATTAGTTCAACAGCATATCACTTAATTCAGCACGATAGTTTCAAGATACATCTGATAAAGACAACTCTTATCCAAATTTGCTAGGTTGGATATAGCCAGTCCTTCACATGGGCACTTTATCTAAAGTAAGTCTCTGCCCGACTGTAATATCCATTTCCTTGTAGCACCATCACACAACATAACTATTTTAGAGAATTTCCCTTTCCATTGGAGGGTGCTGCAAGTATTGCAGTGGGAGGCAGATTTCAATTTGTGTTTCTTTTAAAAAGCCATGAAATCATATTGGTAGAGCACTACAAAGCGCAAAGGTGGCTGTTGTTCTATAATTTATTGCAGAAACCAGCCTTTAAAATAACGTATCTTCCTTAACATGAAAGGCATAATCCATGCTCACAGTACTTCAGAGCAGCCATTCTTAAACAACCAATATATAAAGGATCATAACAACCAACATTTGAAGGTCATGAGCTTACTCAACCTGACATGATGCAAGACCCTAGTGTGGATTCCTTAGAATCCAGTTCTCACAGTTACCTATACCAATAGGCCATCACTTTGAGAGAACCCACTGGCTGAAATTGAACTATTTGATACTCCTCTTAGGTTGCTCAATTCTTTCTCAATCCTGTAGTCTTTATTGTGTGGAGAGGAAAAACCCTACAAGGCAAATGCTGGTTTTTGTTGCAAAAGTATGCAGAAATTAGAGTATAATGAAAGATCAGTTTTGCTACTAATCTCAGTCTAGAAAAATATGCAGAACTGAAAGAAGATGTAGAACAGCACATAGCTGTTCTCACTTCCTCTTGTTCCTGTATGCCCTTTTCCCAAGATGAGATCACTCAATTTCCAATTCTAAACAAGGAGGAAGATAGTGAGCAATTTGAGTATGTGTGTGTTCATAAAGGATTATGGTCAATGAAAGAGGTCTTATGAGTTTTGACCCATGTTGGAAATGCCTGGTTTATTATGAAATGAACACCCAGGAAAGAACCACAATGAGCTTCATGCTTCTAACACTCCACCCTATCCTCTACCAGGAAGCGATTCAGAAGATTTAGCTTCAGTTTTTAATTAACAACATATTTCCATGTCATCCAGCTTGGAAACCACAATTCATTTCAATTAAGAGTAGTTTAAGTGTGATTAAAGAAAACTGCCCTGTCTGGAAGTTAGGACCAGTATAAGCTCAGATGTTATTAACATCAAGGGGAACACAGACAGGCCTACTGCAAATAAAGAACTATGTACACTGTGTAAAAAGGGGATCCTGAAAATATTTCAGCTGATGGCAAGATGACTCAAATGGAAGAGTATATGGATAATGAAGAGGTAACACAGGAAAAAGGCAGATATAAAAGAAGTAGGGGATTTCACAGATGGTATTGAAGGAGGAACTGTGGGTTGTTTGAGAACAGGTCCAACTCGCTATTAGGCAACAGTGGGTCAGATGATGGATATGGTAAGCTGACAATACTTTCCTTATTGTATAATTATTTTGAGTCCCCATGGGGAGATACGGCAGTATTATTATTATTATTATTAAAATAAATCCTTAGTTGAAGAGATAACTAAGACCTTTAAAACATTTTAAACATGCTAAAACCTCCACAATCAATCTTATTTGTTTTCAAATGACTTCCAATTTTCTACCTAATAGCACAAACCAGTATTGCTTCTGCCACTATTTTTGCAGCTAACAGTTACACAGTTATGAAACAGGTCATAAATATTTTATTCTGCAGCATGCCAATATTCAGAATCTGATATTGAAGGTATTTGTCTTGTTGTAATACTACTACTGAGCTCTCCAATATTCAAAAATGCTTTGAAAAAAGACAGCTATAGCAAGGAAATGGATATCTGAAGTATCTCTCCTATGATAGTTTAACTCAGTGGTTCTCAACTTGTGGGTCCCCAGATGTTTTGGCCTTCATCTCTCAGAAATCGTAACAGCTGGTAAAATGGCTGGGATTTCTGGGAGAAGTCGGCCAAAACACCTAGGGACCCACATGCTGAGAACCACTGCTTTAAGAAGATTCTAACCTGGTTTATTCCAGACATTTTGGATGGCTGTGAGACTTCAGCAGCGTGATTACTGACCAATAATGATCCGGGGGATGGGGGTGGTTATAGTTCAAAATAGGTTGGGCAATCCTGCTCCAAGGAAAGAGTTGAATAAGTGATAGGAGACCAACAGCTGCTACATGCCCACAGACAAGTACTGAGCTGCTATCTTTTAGACCAGTGCTTTTTAAACTATTTGTTGTGGGGAACTGACAGTCCCCCTCACTCCCCATATTTCAGAGTTCAGTACCATATTTGCTCCCATTAACTGTTTATTTCTTTTCTTGAAACTTGCTACAGACTGGCAGGTGAAAACTTGCAGAATGGCATAAATCCATGGACTGCCTTTGTGTAGGACATTTGCAGATCAAGATTATACAGCAACAAAAAGTTCTATATAGAAAAATATGCATAGTCGTTAAAAACTTTCCTCCTTCAAACTGCTGTTCTAAAAGCAAAACAGGCTACCCTAAAAATGCTACAGTTGCTGAATTAAGAAAAAGCTTATCATATTACTCCCCCCCCCCCCAAGAACTAATAGAAGAAGACCAGTTAGTCCGACCCAAAGTGGACCCACTGAAATCACTTTCATTGTGAATAAAAACGTCCATTCAGTTCAACAAGGCAGGAAAACATTAGAGTTGGTAGGACATTCAGATTTTTAAAAAATCACCCATTTTGGTTATTCTGGCATTTATACTCATTCAATATTCTGAAACTTGGTTTATTAGCTATCGTCCTATTTGTTCAAGTCTTTTTAAACCAATATAGAAGTCAGTCAGCATAAGCGGGAACAGTCATTTCCTTGACAACTATAAGTAGTGATAGGCTTCAAGTGGGGTGTCCTAGGTAGGACTTCTACTGTTAGTGCTTTGCGACAATATCTCAAGGATAGAAATATCATAGTGCTGCTTTCTTTTTGTTTTAATGCAAAGAAAATAAGATGTAGTTTTATCAGTTCAATTTTCTATTCACAAAAATCATACTGTTTGAATTGTATTAAGCTAAAATTATAATAAATTGTAAAAAATGTGAGATTTATCTAATACTGGTACCAAATAAAAAGTTACTCACCAGCCACCCGTTCATCTGTCTCTCTATTTCCATCATCTGAATATCTGGCAAAATCCAAGGAATCAAGGGTGCTAATGCTTCCAGCTCGATCTGAAAAAAAAATTTTTTTTTAAAGGGAAGGTAATTATTTTAAGGGAAGGCAAACAATTAAAAGGTTGCAAGTTCATGAAAGATACATATATTTTGACATCTGCTTATAATTCTCACTAGACAGATCACATTCTGAGCAAATATGCTGTACAAGGCAGAGTATTAGAAACTTGACCAGTTTTAATAGAACTATTAAGAATATGCTGCTTACTTCGATGCCACATATGCTTATTTTATATCGAAAAAATATCTTATATAACTATTCCCTTCTATTTCCCACAAAGTTTTTTTTAACATAACATGAAAAAATTGTGACAGGAATTAAAGAAAATCAATTTGGACACTAGAAATGAGCTGTCTCAGCACAAAAGCTATTTCACAAAAATAGGGTAATGCAATTTTTTTTAAAAAAACTATCCCAATGTATAAGTAAGAGGAAGACAAAAAGTGGAAACAGAGGAGCTGGAGAAAAAACAAAAAAATGTCTCAAACTACAGTATGTTCCCATTTAGATCAGTGTGCTTTGTTTAGAAATAAAAATACTTAAAGAAGTGCCACCTAATATAAGAATTACTTACAAATTCAATGGTTAAAAAACTTGACAAGTGTAAAATTGCATCATAGCTCTAAATTCGATTAAGTGGCAAAATGCAGAATGGTTAATTCCTGCTCTTTGTGGACTGCAAGGAAACTAATTTTGTACGAATCTATAATCATTAGAACAGTGTTTCCCTACCTTTTTTGAGCCGCGGCTCACTTTTAACATTAAAAAAATTTGGGGGCACACCACCAACCAAAATGACACAAAATGACACTCTTAACACAGTAAAGAATGGCTGGGGGATGGTGGCCTGCTGGGAGCAGCTGCTAGGAGTGCCAAAGCCAGGAGAGGGGGCGGAGCTAGGCTGTGCCATGCCCCACCCCCTCCCCCTGGCTTCAGCTCTCCCACAGCTTCTCCAGCCTTGAAGGGGCAGTGCCAGGCCAGCAGTGGCAGAGACAGCACAATGCTGGCCTGGCACTATCTCTTCAAGGCTGGAGCAGCTGCTGGGAGTGCCGAAGCCGGGGAAGGGGGCGGAGCCAGGCAGCACCATGCCCCGCCCCCTCCGCGCGGCTCCAGCGAGTGAGGGGCGTGAGTCATGGTGGATTGGAGGCTGGCTGGGGAAACGGCCGAAGGAGGCGGCGCCCCGGCCCCTTCTTCTTTTCTTTGCCACCGCCCGGCCCTTCCTCCTCCTTCCCCAAGCAGCAGGAGGAGGGGGGAAGGAAGGGGGGCAGAGAGCTTTTCTCGCGGCACAGCAGGAGGTCCGTCACGGCACACTACTGTGCCGCGTCACAGCAGTTGGGAAACACTGCATTAGAAGACACTGACCTGAATTACAAGGTTATCACTATAACCTACTTAATTCCAAAACTAAGTTAGCAGTTTGTTATTTTATTCTCTCTAGCCTATTCCTTCAACAATGTATACATCATGATTCATACTCTGTGGTTGACACATTGTCTTTCATAGCGGTATTCTGAACAGATTCTGCTAGCCGTGCATACTGTTCAAGCATTCATTACTTTTGTCAACAGGTGGAACAAGTTATGTTGGAAATGTATCATGAAAATGTCCACAATATTCCACACCCTTCTTTTCACTGGCTTGCCGGTTGCTATTGTGTATGTCCAAGCTAACAAGTTCAATTCTAAGAAATAATGTGCTAGGCAATTAAAACAATTAATGAAAAGCCTTGATCTATGCAACAGCCTAAATCCAACAAGAGGAGAACCACTGAATCAATTGTTGAGTGGTGAGTCAACACATAGATTTATTATGAGTTATTTCAAGTCATTTCTGACTCAGGTCTTATATAAAATCCAGACTGTCTGTTTTGAATTGGATTATATGGCAGTGTAGACTCCTATACCAGTAATCCAGTTCAAAGCAGATGTGGATTATCTGCTTTGATAATCTGGATTATATGGCAGTGTAGACACAGACTCAATGGGTTTGCCATTGCATTCCTCAGACTGTGGAAGTATGCTTTGCCCAACTGATTTCTATGGCTGAGTGGGAATTCAGACTCTGGTCAACCAGAGACCTCCTAGTCAACTACTCTATCATACTGATTCTGGGCACATATATCACATTTATTCAAGGAGTTTAGTTGGAAGTAACCAACAAGTTTTAAACTGCTGACTTTTAACGATGTCATCTATTCAAGAGTTTTCAGAGATGCCAGGAAAACCTGTAGATTAGTTTTCTTTAACCTGGTGCACCCTAAAATATTTCATTTCCAGTTTCTATTACTCCCTGGCACAAATCTGAGATGTTTCCAAAACAGCAGTTCAAAAAAATATTCCAAAGCTACCATATATTTCTCCATGGAAACTTTTACACAGCATTTATGTATCTATGCATAACTGTTTAGGCTAATATAAAAAGTTCTAATTTTCTTTTTAATGAGACTATCACTGAGATGTCCTAGTACTCAGAAGAACAGAATAACAAATGGAACACACTGCTAAGTTAGTTTCTACTGCATTTCTTAACATCATGCTTTTCAATCAAACAATTTGAAGGTAGATGTTTAGAAAGACAGCCTTTTTCATAGTGTATCTCCATTCAAGTGTTGCTATAGTACAGATGGAAGTATTCAGTACGTAAAGTCTTCCAATCAATGAACGGAAACATTTCTGGTGAGAAACACAACATAACTGCCAATAATTGGGTCTAAAGTGCTTTAAAAGTATTTGTAACAAGAGACTATAAAGAGCTTAAAAATAACACATCTTTAAAGAGATAGATTCGTTCAGAGTTGTCAAGTAATATTCAATGGCCTGCTGCTCATATCCTGCTCCAACTCATTTCACTTCATCTTTAGAGGTAAAGGAAACACCCTGAGGGACTATAGAGAAACAACAGAGGAGCACGAGAGGTCATAGTAGCAATCTGTCACATTTTTTCTACTTCTCCAATGCTTCAGGTAATGTATGTTTGGTATGTATATTTATATATTGTCTTCTGTCTATAAATCTGAGAGCAATATACCAGAAAGTCAATCTAACCAATTTAAAAGAACATAAATAATAGGTTATTTTAAAAGGCTAACAAACTATGTAATAATTTAACAAGTTAAGAATATTAAAACTGACCCAAAAGTTTAAAAACATTTATATGTGGGAGTTTATGTAAAACCCAAAAGGCCCCAAAGGCTCCATAATCTCTTGGTGTTGGAAAGAGAGAAACATTAGTACCCATCTGGTCTTCAAGAGGATGCTATTCTAGACCTGGGTGCCATAGCAGAGAAGATCTTTGTGTTGTGTTGGTGGATTGCATGGCGAGGAGTCTCGGTATAACGTCGCATGTCATTTATTATTTTTCCACACAGATCAAATCAATCGGTCATATATATTTGAAACATGGCTCCTTGTAATATTGAAAAGAATAATGTACAGTATATGTTTTGTCAAAAAAATTATGAGGGAATTCTCAGGACAATGTTTTCATTGTAACATCTTACCGGGTTCACAAACCTAGTATTAGAAACCAAGTGGATCTGAGATCTTGTTATCTGATTTCATTTATTTTATGTAATGGACATTTGTCTGTGAATAAAGTGACTGAATATTGTGCCCACTCTCACTATCCTGCATAAGGAATCTGCATGATGAAGTGACTAAGAAGAGGTCATAAAAATAATGGGCAGACATAATCATTGTTATTGGTGTTGTTAATTCCTATCTTTTCCATAGTTTAAAACAGATTGAAAAAATCAGTTACAAATTCACAGCATTCAAAAGGCTGGTCAATTAAACTACCATCAAATTAAAACCAGTTAAACACCATAAAAAACACAGAGAAAAACAAAAAGAAAGTCCAGCATGTTATAGAAGGCATGTTCCTTTTAAGCAATCAATTCTCAAAGGCTTTCTGAAATAATATGGTCTTCACCGGGGCCGTAGTCAGGATTTTGATTCGGGAGGGGCTGAGTTTGATTCGGGGGGGGGGCTGAGACTGAGTGAGAGAGGATCTACCCTAGCAAACCTTTTGTATTGTTATCCCAATAACCCCATGAATGTGGGATATAATGAGCATGGTGATCAGATCATGATATGAATAAACATAACAGTTTAAATAATGTACCAGTAAGGCCTTCTCGCGGACCACCCTGAGAATTTCGGGGGGGGCTGAAGCCCCTAAGCCCCCGGGCTACATGTCTGGTCTTCACATGTTTGTGAAAAGATACTGGAGTAAGGATCGTGCTAGTTTAATCTCTCTGGAAAAGGGCCGGGGCCTTCTCAGAAGATCTTAAAACACAGGCAGCTCCGTATGGGTACTTCCAACAGAGCTTTTCAGACTGGCATTGATTCCAAAAGAAAGAGGTTTTTAATCTATCTGCCTTCTGCCTTGTTCGGGCCTGTAACAATGGAAACAATCCCAAGAACAGTGCTATTGCTAGGTTTGACATGTACCCATGGTAAAACATTATTCTCTCTCATTAGCTAACCAATTGCTCAAACTGAAAGGAACTGGGGATAACTCAAACTTTCTTAGAATAATTGTGAAAGGCTTTGAATGTTGAAAGAATGGAGATGTTAGAAAGGCAAGCAAGCAAAGTATTTGCCATTTAGCCTGTCACCTAGATCAGTAACTTCTTACGTCAGGCTGGCAATTGTAACTCATTCCAGGAAAACAAGCTGCTTTACCTGTGGATTCATTCACATGACTGGGGGAAAAGTTACTGCAGCGTAAATAACGCCTGTGTAAAGATTGCATTAGAAGGAGGAAAACAACTCTCTTGGTTATCATGCTTCAGGAATAAAGTCTTCTTGCCCACTTTTCTGGAAACTATCTTAATGTGTAGTATATTTTTATGAAATGGAAGTCTACCCCGTTTCATTCCATGGTTCAAAACTTATTGCAAAATAATCAACCAAGTAGTTAATTCTCGTTTAGAACAATGCATGTGAATTTACTTGTTTAACACAATTACAAATGTTAAATTCTTAGGGAAGTTTTATACTGGACTTTGGCACAGTTGAAAAGGCAGATTGCTATACCAGTGAAACTTTGACTACAATAAAAGGAAATTTAGGACAATCACAAAAGTAATCCTTTGTGAATGATGCAGTCAAGATGCAAATGGATTATGAAATTAAAAACTGGTTCCAGGAGATGAACAGGAAATGTTAAAACTCTTGAATCCTCCTTAGGTGTGGCAGCTATATAACAATTTAAAGGAGCGAATGAAATAGTGGGCAAGGTTGTATTCAAATAAAGGCTTATCACTGAAACTCTACACTTAAACACATTCTCAAACAGCATATTTTTCAGAGGTATTTTGAGAGAATTTGGTCACAGCTGAAAAAGCAGTTTATGAACAATGTGTGATATGAGTTTAGCTATGTTCACAAATATTAGTGTTCAAGAGGAATTTTGCTCAGTGTTGTATGCCAATAAAGGCTCTGTGTGTGTGTGTGTAATTAAAAGGTACCGCAATGATTGCAATTTTGCCTAATTACAATTCCAACTGTAGTCTCTGATGCATGCCCCCGCCCGCAGTGATAAGTCACTTACTGTAACCAGGGGCGGTCTAAGGTAATTTTAAATGGTAGGCGAACATTATTTTGGTGCCCCCAAAAAACATTATTTTGCCCCCCATGTAAAACAAATATACAATTATAATATCACAATACCATTAGTAGTATTATATTGTATCAATGTATATACAATATATTATACCATACTCATACTATATTATATCATAATTATATTATACTACATTACAATATAATTATATTATAATATATTGCCATTATAATATAATGTAACATTCTATTATATTATTATTATAAAATAATAACATTATTTATTTAAATAAAATTATCCTCTACTAAATATTTTCATTACTCCTATAAAACTCAAATAACCCAAAATAAAGTAAAATAAAATATTATATATTACTATTTTGTACAATACCACTATACTGCAATATTGTTTGTAATATTACATGTAATATAAAATATATCATTGTTCTATTGTTATATTGTATTTGTATTATATTGTATGACAATATTAAGCAGAACTGTATAATAATCAACAAGAAATGCAATGTAAATGCATCAAAATCAGAATATATTACCTATCACCTGACTCATAATTCATAGGAGTCTCCCATAAGTCCAAAATTAGGATCCCAATGTAAATGTCAATGTCTGAGGAACATCGGCAGGGCCAGGATGGCGCCCCATGCGGCCAGGATGGCGCCCCCTTCCCAGATGGCGCCCTAGGCGCCGCCTACTTGGCCTATCTTGTAGGACCGCCCCTGACTGTAACCAAAACTTATCTACATCTACTCTTGTAGCAAATGTAATAATTACCCATTTACTGAATTCTACTCATCTCAGGCTGAACCAGAATAGATGAAGTATTTCTGAAGAATCTGAAATACAGTGCAGTTTGGTAAGATTAAAAACTTGTGAAAAAAATTGACCCTTAATTTTTTAAATTTAAATCTGTTTTGTCTTGAAGGATTAGAAATACTGAGCCACTCAATAGTAATTAAGAGTGAACTAGTAACAATATCAAAAGTATCAGAAGGAAAACAGAAAAGAAAATTTCATCACAGCTGAGTCAGCACTAACACCTAAAGGAAAGAAAGCCACAGAGGCAGTAGAGTCTGGTCTATTAGAGCATGGGGCACAGTCTCCACATCAAGCCTCGGTTACCTCCAGCCAACCCAGTCCAGCTTGCCTCTTTACTTAGAGCTAATCCATGAAGTGTCATTGGCTATTTGGCTCATTAGATGTTCTCAGTTTTTTCTTTACACAAACTTGAGAGACATCTCACTCCCTAGGAAAAGTGTAACCACCCCTTAAAAGCAAAGGAGCATTTTCCTAAAACTGCAGTGAGATTGCAATCCACCTAGCACACTTGCTCATTATCTGACATAGAAGCTGCTGTTACTGCTGCCCCAAGTCCCTGATTGGTCAATTATTCAACAAGAATCAACTGGGTTGAGTTGTCAATAATTTTGTTTTCCTCACTGGTTCCTGCTCTTTTCTTACCACAGCCAGAAAATGAGAGCACTGAAACAAAGTGCAGTTGTGAAAAGCAATTGTATATTTTTGTTAACTTAGAAACACTGCAAGGTTAAAAACAAGTTGAAAGAACCCTGAGAAAAGGAAGGAAAAGGTAAGAGAACCCTGTGAAACTGTGTTTGATTTTACAATAAATGTGAGTTCAGATGGCATCTGCCACCTGCTTTGGACTGTATTCACCCGTCTTGATGTGCTAGCCTTCACATTGTCCAAAAGCTGTACCTTGATCAGCGTACTTGCTTAGGAAGGCCTCAGCCAAGCTGTTGAGCAGCTTTCAAAAAGGTTGTTTATTTCAGCACCCAATCACAGAGGTGTTACTGGGGCATTCACAGTAAAATAATGGTTTCCTTTGAGGTAAGTCTACAGGATTATGCATTCATATTTTATAACCTAAGGCTCCAGAGAATATACCACATATACCCAAGAGTAGGGTTTGGGTCCAAAATTATGGATTTTGATTTGACCTGTGGATAAGGGTCATTCTGTGGAGGGGAAAGCACCAGCGCAGTCTCAGAGGGCCAGCTGGCACTGCCCGCTGCAGCCATTTTCCCACACAAGTAGTCAAAAATCCCAAAGCAGCACCTTGGTGGAAAGCATAGAGTGGGACAATGCTTCTTTTAGGTTCTCCTTTCACCGTTCTAATTACAGAAGGGAATGGCTTTTAAAAACAAGAGTTAAGGTACAGTACTTACACTGACCTTTGGATAACCCAGGTTTTGGGGGTTGATCTTTTAAATACAATTTCTAAATATACATGAATATATGCAGTAGTCTAGCAATCTCCCCATCATTTCTCCAGTTGAAAATTAAGAAATATCCACAAGGCAATTGTGTAATTTCTAAAAAAGAGAGAAACGGCAAGGTCTTAAACAAAGACAGCAATATGGGCAAAAGGGGAAAATTAGGCCTGCCTGCTTTTCTGTCTTGTGACCTCTTCGCTACACCCTCTGTTCCACCATACTTGGAAGGCATGAGTTGCCAATGGTGGTAGGAAAACCAGATGTTGCTCAGACCATGGGGAGAGACTATGAATACAACAGAGGCATGCTTTGTTGAGACAATAAGAGAGCTGATTATTTGAAAAGCAAAAGAGAAAACAGAGAAAGGGAAATGATTTTCCACAGTCTTACTTGGTTTGTTTGCTTGTTGATTTATTTATATATTAAATAAGTCAGAGTGGGGAGGGATAGTTTACTCATGAGAAAGCAAGAAAAGGTATTTGCCCAACTGCCGCTTCCCTTGACTGTTGCTAATTCAGTGCCTACCACTCCGTTCTTGGCCAGCGAGGCCCCACACTTACATGCCTGTTCTGGCTCCTCTCCAGCTGCCAGTAATGTCTCCTTTGGCAGTGGCACACTTCTCTTTTCTGGTGTCAGTAATGTTGTAGGGCTGCTCTTGAGCTGCTGCAGCCATTGCTATGGAACACAGTCACCACCGCTAGGCCTCAGGCCCACTGTGGCTGTCCTGTTACTTGGGAGTGGGAAGAAAAAAGTGCAGTGCTGGAAACAGAAGTTGCAGTCATGTTCTAGAGAAGGAACTGGACCAGGAATACAACTTCCATGGGCTAAAAACTGGATGGCTGTAACAGTATCAACATGTGAGATCGGAGATTACCTGTTCAAAGGAGGTAAAGAAGAGTGATCTTCCTTTGTATACTTGTAAGCCACTTCCTCCCCACTCTGAGCAGCCCAGAAGAGGAGGTGCTTGTGGTACAGGAGAGTTCCATGGACGTGACACTGTGTGTCCCATACAGGTTGGGGGATTCTGGCAATTGCAGCAAAGGCAGCATGCAACCTCCTAGTGACACCACTGGCAAAAGGACTTTTTGCATGCCTGGATAGGGAAAAGTTGGGTTCAACAACGCCAACACAGCGCTGGTCCATTCCCCTCATCAGAATGAACCTTGATTTATCCATTGTCATAGCAAAATCCATAGTTTTGTTTACAAAACTTGCTCTCAACCTATACATGTGATCAACTTGTACACAAGTATACAGTATATGATATCCTACTTTTATTTTATTCGATTTCCATTTAGCTAGTAATACCTGAACGAATATGCTATAATTAAAACACACCATACTGAAGATAGTTTCAACATGGATCCGTCTCGGATAAGTTTTAGAATTGGTCATGCTGATCTGAATTAGAGACCAAGATTGAAAGGGCTGAAAAAATTATACTTTAATATAGAGCTTTCCAAGCAATTTGTGTTGGTGATACCCTTTTTAGACATGCATCATTTTGCTACATAGTAACAACAAAGTGTATGGAGCACAAACCTTTCATTTATATATGTAAAAATACATTGTTCTTAAGATAATAACATAGATTTCCAAGATTGCTATTTGCCATTACATTCATGCAACCCCACCTACACATTGCAGCCAACACACTTAACTTGTCACGAAACACACTGTTTGGAAAGCTCTGCTTTAGCATATCACTGAGTTAGTGGATGTTTAAATCATTGTTAGCTGTCTTTAGACAAATTTACAGATGACAGTAATACAGCAAAGGAGCATTGCTTAACATAGGGCAAAAAAAAGACAGTACAGGGGCTTTGGTGAAGTCATGGGCCACAAAAGTAGGTTTGGACTCACACATGGCCACAAGACCACATGGAGTCCTAGAGCCATCCTTTGCCCACATCTGGTTTAAAATAAATTGAAAAGGCATCAAAGGCTGCAAGTTTAATAGTAGTAACAGAATGCATTTGACCACTGAAGTCTTATCAGTTTTAATAAGTATTTTAACTGGCTTCAAAGAACTATAAATTAATCACTAACCGTTGTGGGCTGGATGTTCATTTCATGAAAATGAAACAAATATCAGCTTTGAAAACATATTTTTTTTAAACTTGCATTATGTCTAAAAGATAGAATCTATTTCTAAGAATAATTACCTCTAAAATACACAATCAAGCCCACATACTAAGCCCTGCTTGTCACTACATTCCTCCCTATCACCCCCATGTTCAAAGTGAGGATAGTTCTGAGTCTATGCTAGTTCCACATGTAAGCAAACAAGCAAAATATTTATTATTTAATTTATATTCTGCCTTTTCCGCAACATGGAAGCAAGACTTATAGTATAAATTATTATGTATTCCTAATGTTTTACAGCTTGGCCATGTTTACAGCAATTTACTGCCATGGTTAGAGGACCGCAGTTTGATTGAGTCTGAGTTTATGTTTTTATTTGTGCATGTGTTTTATTTTATTGTATTTTATATTGTGCTCACTCTGATGTTTTGTTTCAGGTACTTTGTGCCATTTGTAAGCCACCCTGAGTCCCTTTGGGGAGATGGTGGCGGGATACAAGATAAAGCTGTGGTTGTTAATTTTTATTTATACCCCACTTTATCTCTCCTGAAGTGGCTTATATTAAAAGTATTACCACACAATTTAAAACACATAAATATGCAAACATTAACACAGATTTAAACATTACAGTATCTATAATATCACAGTTAAAATCCTTAAAAGCATATTCAAAGCTAAAAACTACAGAACTCCCTGAGTTGATCTTCTTCTTTAAAAACTTGTCTAAATAAGTTTTTAGTCTGCTGTTGAAAGGACAGCAGGGAGGGGGACAATATGGCTTCCCTGGGCAGGGAGTTACAGAGTCAAGGGGTAGTCACTGAGAAGGCCCTCTTCCTGTAGCACAGCAGTTCTCGTTTGTGCCTGGAGGGCAGGGGTCAGGACCCGGGGTCCCATTAGCATTAGGACCAGTAGTGCCAGAACATGATTCAGAGGATGAGCTAGATGACTGGGGCGAAGGGCAGCTTTCCCTGATGGGCCTCCTTCGCCCACAGAGAGCTTGGCATGGGAAGAAATGTTGTTTGGCCCTAGCGAAGACATAGATAACCAGGTGCAGATGGAGGACAGCGATTCTGGCAGCTACGAGCACCCGGGGGGAGAGATTCCCAGGAGCCAGTAGGGGAAAACATGGAAGAAAGCGTCTGGGAAATGGCTAGGGAGGAGAGCTCTCAGGGAGATAGAAACACAGCTGCGGAGAGACAAGGTCGAAACTTTGATAGGAGACGGAACATCGAGTCTAGCAGAAGGGAATGGTCTAAGAGCATAGACCGGCCGAGGTCCGTGAGCAGCGATTGAGACGAAGAAGCCTAGAGCGTCGAGGACCTCGGCCGCAGGATTACGAATAGGATCCGTGGGAACGAATCCTCAGTTCTCCGGCCACGTCTTTCCTGAATAGGCGTGAAGCGGAGTGGGACCACGAAGCTAAGCTAGCCCGTGGTCATCAAGCCTTGCCTTGCCTTGTTCCTGATCCGCCTGGTTGTGCGGAGCCTTGCCCTGATTCCTGTTCCGCATGGTTGTGCGGAGCCTTGCCTTGTTTCCTGATCCGCATAGTTGTGCAGAGCCTTGCTGAACTTTCAGTTTATTGCCACGCTTTTTTGGACATTGTTACTTCAAGCCTTTTGGATTGTTTCAATATTCTAATGGACAATATCTTTTGAACTGTTTTTATACTCAATAAAGTAGTTAGCCTTCAGTCCGTCTCTGTGTGTGTGATTAAGGGGCCGGTCAAGTCCGTGCATCGTGACACTTCCTGGTTCCCACCGAGCTTGAGATGGAAGTGGGACCAAGAGAAGGCTCTCTTCTAAAGATCCCAGGGCCCTGGCAGGTTTGTACAAAGGGATATGGTCAGCCAAATAGCCTGGACCTGAACCGTTTAGGGCTTTAAAGGTCATAACCAGCACTTTAAATTGTGCCTGAAAACATACTGGCAGCTGGTGGAGCTGCAGTAACGGGGGGGGGGGGGGGGTGCTAATGAAAGGAAAAAATATTACAGTTAGATTAGAACCTTATATATTTATAATATTTTAAAAATATTTTAAACAATCAAATGATACTCTTTACCAGTTAAAAGACCTTTGTCAAAAGCCTAATAATAATCAAAGACCTAGGTAAACAAAAAGGTCTAATCTCACAAACCTAACCATACAAGGGAGGTAACTTGATAGCCTGTGAACAGCCACCAAGAAAGCTCTTTTTTGAGTCCTCAAAAAACATGCATATGATGGTGGTAGGAATGGGGAAAAGGCATTCCTCAAAGACTTTAAAACTTGGGCAGGCTCATATGTGGAGATAAGGACTTTCAGATACTCTGCACCAAGCCATACAGAGTTTTATAGGTCACAACCAGCATTCTGAATTGTGTTTTCAAATGAACCAGTAACCAGTGAAGCTTTTTCAATGAAGAAGTTGTGTTTTCTATAACTAGTCCAGCCAGCAATCTGCCCACAGCATTATGGAAGGGTATGTTTGTGATTATTTGAATTAGAAGATTCAGGTATACATTTGTAGACTCTACAAACTGAGAAGGAAGAATGGTACCCTACTGCTACTGTAATTCTCAATGTCCTAATTGACAGGCTGTGTCCACCTCCATCAAAGATATCTGCATTTTGACATGGATTTGTGAAAGGGGAAACCTTGAATATGAATAGCAACTGGCATGAAGCCTCCTTTATGATTAGAATACTTCCCTGATCAACTGTTCCAACTGGACAGCTACATACAAGGAAACACTCACATGCAGTCTTCAGATCACCACAACATAAATATATCCAATATACATGTATATAGAGATAGACAGGGTACCATGCGCAGGGTCTCCATGCTAAGGTTATATGTGTGGAGAATATCCAAATAAGCCTGTGAACTCTGGATTATTCTGGGCCAATGTGCTCACAATAAAATACAGCTTTCAGTAATCACGTCAACATTTTAAAAATATGTTCTAAAATTATAATTAAAGCACAATAGATCAAGTTTTTTTTCTGCTGCAGAAAGTGCTTACCCAGGGCCTTCTTTTCTACTTTGCACATATGTGGATAAATGTTCAATCTTTCAGACTCAATTTTGAACAAAGCATAACCTTTTTTTTGGTCGTGTCAGGAGCGACTTGAGAAACTGCAAGTCGCTTCTGGTGTGAGAGAATTGGCCGTCTGCAAGGACGTTGCCCAGGGAATGCCCGGATGTTTTGATTTTTTATCATCCTTGTGGGAGGCTTCTCTCATGTCCCCACATGAGGAGCTGGAGCTGATAGAGGGAGCTCATCCGTGCTCTCCCCGGATTCGAACTTGCGACCTGTCAGTCTTCAGTCCTACCAGCACATGGTTTAACCCACTGCACCACCAGTTAAGCATAACCTAACTGAGGGTTATCTGGAAACATAGTCTCCCATTTTTAAACACTCTACATTCTCTCCCAGTTTGAAGAAATGACGTTTAGAGATTCTCATCCAGATCAGTGTTGCTACATATTTTTAAAGAACAGAAAATTATGATTTGAACCAGAAGCTCGAAATAGCTTATCTTCAAAGAGGGGAAGACAGCAGGGTTTAGTATTTTGCCAAGTGCCTATTTAGTAATTAAACATTTTATAGGTTGGGACGCTCAATAACATTTTTTATACAACATACATTTTTTTACAGAACATGATATAAATATGAGTTAGCCATAACACTACAGCAAACAAAATGGTGTTTTATATTAATTGAGCAATTCAAGCGCATGCCATTTCACACCACAATCACCTCAGTATTTATATCAATTACTAAAGCATACTATTCTCACCCCAGGTCGTTTTTAAACTGCTGTTTATTGTATCTTAATGATGTTTTTATAATGTTTTAAGCTCTGTTTTTATTCTATGTCGCTGTTTTTATGCTGTGTTTTTTAGTGTTGTGAGCCGCTCCGAGCCCGCCGGGAGTGGCGGCATAGAAGCCGAGTGAAATAAATAAATAAATAAAATAATGGTTAGATACAACACTTCAATTAGTCAGGCAGTCGGTAGCATGCCCAGTTCCTGAATCTATTTCCCGAATTCTCAATGCACATAGCATATTATATGATCCTATTACATATAATGATGTTCATCAGGAAAGTACTCCATTTGTGCTAGTACCATGCTACTGATCAATCCATGGGGCATCATATTTAAATAATTATAGAAGACAGAGAGTTCCACCAATTCAATGTTAAGAAACAGTTTTTAGCATTGCTACCAAAATATGTACCAAGAACCACTCATTTCCCTTCCCTTATATGAAAATATCTCAGGGTGGCATATAGATATCAACAATTTTAAACATTTTAAAGGAGACTAAAAATGTAAACCATGATTAGATCAACCTGACTAACTCAAATAGTTTCCCTTTCAGACAGAGCACAACATGATACTGTTCTTCTGATATATCTGTGGATATCTGAACAAATTTTAGCCTTATGCATTAAAGAATCATGTGTACATGCATAAACATGTGTAACAACATTTTTCAGAAGAATGACTAAAAGCATTCTTAATGGACTTTTTCTTTGCAAATCAGAAAATTTCAAGTTGTAGTACTTTATCTTTCTCACTGTTCAATATGATATATACTTCTAGTAATAGTGCATCTGTACTGTGGAATGATGGATGTTGTAGTTCTACAAAGCATTTAGTCTTCCCTGCCAAAGAGTGCTGGTGAGTCACAAAACTAAAACTACCATGATTTTATAGCATAGTGCTATGGACAGGTAAAGTTGTGTCACACTGCATTAATTCTATAGTGTAGATCAAGGGTGCTCAGAATGGTGATCGGGATCACCAGGGTGATCTTTGGGCCTCATCCTGGTGATCTTCAGGCCCCTGACCAGGTTTTTTGCTGTTGGTCCTCTTCACGCGCCCCTGCACGCTGCAAAGAAGTCCTCCGTCGTGGCTGCTCCCCCGCTCCTGCTTTCGCGCGCCGCCTCCAAAAATCTCCAGAGTCCAAGAGGCAGAATGGCCCCCTCTTTTGATCCCTCCTCCTCCCTCCGTCCTTCTCCAGCCACTCAGAGTCGTAGGAGACCAAAGGGGGCGGCCTGATGACGCGATGCATGGCTGGCCCCACGCGCATGCGCAGCAGAAGCCGCCCATTCTGCCTCTCTGACTCTCGTGAGCTCTGAGGCGGCACGCATGCTGGCGGCATGGAAATAGGAGCAACGACGGAGGAGAAGAAGAAGGACGCTTTGGGGTCATTTCCTTACCACATCTCAAAGGTCGGTCTTTTTTCTTTGGGGTGGGTGCTTGATTGTTCTGTGGCATGTCTCTTTGTTTATTTTTAATGTTTAAAATAGCCTTTTAGCTCCAAAGCCTCTGCTTGCTTTGTTCCTTGAGAAATATATGCTGGGGAATATGGAAATGTGGGAGAAATGGGGTGGTTGGATGTATTTTTGCATGCCTCTTTGTTTACCTTGCTGAGTATTAAATGGCCTTGCAGTTCAAAAGCCCCTCTTCTTACTTTCTGGCTGATAATATGTGTGGTAATATGGCAGTGGGAGAAATGGGGTGGTTGGATGTATTTTTATGCTCTGTTTTATATTGTTATTAAATTGAAATGTTGATGTTTACAACTTCATTTTATGTAAACTGCCCTGAGCCTGCTGGAAGGAGCAGTACATAAAAATGAATAATAAATATAAATAAATAAATAAGAAAATAGTTATACGTTTTACATTTCTGGGTAGGTGATCTTTGGGACTTGGTTTTTTAATCAGTAGCTCCCATGCTGAAAAAGTGTGAGCACCCCTGGTGTAGATGCACCCTTAGAAGTAAATATTTTTATTGATCAAAAGTATTTGTACAATGTCTTGCTGACTGAACTAAAATAAATAGCACAGTTGTGATGTCTGAGCTTGCAATCAAAGCATTTTTGTTTCCTATTTTACGTACTTATTGTACTTGATAATCAGGGATTACTGAAAGATTTCCAAAACAATTCAACTCCTACAGTATAGAACAACTCCTACAGGATTAGTAAATACGCTGTTACAGGAATGCCCATTTCCCAATAACTGTTCTAGAATGGACCACACCACCATAACGAAACAAAATGCTAACACTCACAAGGATGACACGAGCTACTTCTAAAACTACAACACAACAGGGTTAAGCAAACAAAAAAATGGCAATGCCTCTTATTTAGCCACTGAGTCACCATTGCTTTTTCATTGATTAGGCTTTATGAGGTCTCTCTGTGTTTTCAGCTTGGTGTTTCAGTGTCAAACTGCAACTGGCAAAGAGTGCTTCCACCTCTAAAAAATCAGAGATAATATAGAACAACCTGAATCAAGGTAACACCTAGCATTGCAAATTTATTACCAAATTAAAAAGCCCCACAAATCTGAATGCAATGACTATGTTTTTGACTGTTGTCCACATATGTGAACAGAGAGAATGCTCATGGGCTATCTGGCTTGTAGAACTGAGAAACTCCATACAACTTACCACAGATCTCTTAAGATAGCACACACTCTAACGATATAGAATAGTTTATGTTCCAAACATATGCCTTATAACAAAGCAACCCTACTAATGCAATTATATAAATAAGAACATGTTTTTGGTTTATTTCTATGATGAGGACTTGCAATGCAACTTTATATTTGCTTACTTTGTGCTCAATAATGTTAGGTAATTAGAAGCCTGCCTACATATTCTGAATGCACCAAATCTTATCTTACCTTAGATACCAGGCAGGATTGGATTAGTAATGAGATGGTTTTTTTGTTGTGGTGTGTCTGCCAAAACCACCTAACATAACCTATGAAATCCATAGGTTGCCATAAACCAATAGGTGACGTGGTGGTACACAAACATATATGGAGAGTTACAGACCAAAAGACACCTAGCACAATCCTATTAACTAAGATATCTGCCCTGTCAATAAGTGTGGACAATTTATTGAACTCGCATAGCATTGAGACATGGTAAGTAAAGTGGTGTCAAACTGCATTAATTCTACAGTGCAGATTCACCCTGAGTCTTAAACTACATTTAAGTTTAAAGGTTCATCATCCCTTATCTAAAACTCCAAAATAATTAAAAATTGTCCATGTAGATAGCTGTGACAATGACACTTTTGCTGCCCAATGATTCGATGCACATCAATGTTATTTCATGCCCAAAAGTATTAAAATATTGTTTATAACCTTCAGGCCATGTGTATAAGATGTTTATGAAACATAAATGAATTCCGTGTTTAGCCTTGGGTCCCATCTCGAAGATATTTCATGATTTAGATACAAGTATTTCAAATTCAAAAATATGGAGCACTTCTGGTCACAAGCATTTTGGATAAGGGATACACTCAGCATGCATCTACACTGTTGAAAGAATGCAGTATGACACCAATTTAACTGCCATGGCTCAGCACTATGGAATTGTAGGAGTTGTAGTTCAACAAGGTCCTTAGACTTCTTTGCCAAAACATTCTAGTGGCTTGCCAAACTACAACTTCCAGGAATCTATAGAAATGAGATATGGCAGTTAAAGTAATGTCAAGCTGCATTAATTCTGCGTCATAGGTGCACCCTCCTGTTTTCAGCAGAATGTCTCTGTAAACATGCCTATTACAACTGTGCTGTCATTATGAGGAAAGCCGGGGAAAGAGTAAGAAATTAAAATAAATCAAACTGCATTAATTACACAGCATAAAGACACCCTGAGGATCCTTAATCCCTGCTTCCATTTAACACTTAACTTTGATTAAGCAGCAAAGGTGTAAAATACAGTAAGTACATACAGGCTGAGCATCCTTTATCCGAAATTCCAAAATAGACCACCTGGGTGACTAAGATAATGACGCCTTTGCTCCAAATTCATTTACTCCACGAATAAACAAATTCATGGAGTAAACCAAGAAATCCTTAAGACTTCAAGCCAGAACTTGTATTAATAGAGGACTGTTGGATGACCAAATAAAAAAGGAGCATTAAAGTATATTGTAGTACATGCTAACAAGCAGCAGGAGTTTTATATGCTAAAAATGGAATATGATAGATACCAACATTAAACTGTAACAGTAAAGATGTGGGAAATAATAGCCAAGTTAACAGTGCTGTTGAGGGATAAGTCACTAGACTGGAATGGAAACCTTTTTACTGATATATATCTAAGAAAAAGGGAAAGGCATTATGTATAGGTTTGGAAATAAAAATGGTTGAGATATTTCTTAATGTTAAGATAAGCAGAAGTAAACTATTTGTGGGACATAGGGTGGAAGAAAAAATTGAACTACAGAAAAACAAAAAAACCCTTCAAAAATGAAAGAAATCAATTTTAAAAATCCATGTATGTATATATGTTTATAGTTTAGACTTATATATGCAGGCAGTCCCTGAGTTACAAACAACCAACTTACAAATAACTCATAGTTAAGAACAGGGGTGAGACAATAGGAAGTGAGAGAAATCTACCCCTAGGAAGGGAAATCCACTCCTAAAAGTGTGATCACATGGAAAAGGGATCTCCACTGAAGTTTCAGCATCAAGACTTGTTTCCACAATAACCCATTTTTTTTCAAAATCACAGAAAGAGAGAGGAAATCTTCTGAACAGGGATACAGACAGCAAAACAAACATTATAGGGGTGTTAATCCTTCCCTATTCTATCCAAAGGTATAGTGTGTGATATAGGATGTGTAATTGTTGATCAGTATGTTTGTGCCTATGTATGTATAAAGTACTATAGTTGTGCAATATATATTTGGCTGGAGCTACACATAAACAATGTACCTCTTCTTGTCTGTAACTTGGGGGCTGCCTGTGATTAGAATAGAGATGTATGTTATATAGTTTGATGTGTAATTGTTGCTATGTACAGTATGTCTGTGTCTATGTATGTATACATATTATTGTTGAGTGTGTGTGTGTATGTGACTGGCACTACACTTCAAAAATTGACCTGTGCCGAATTACATACAAATCCAACTTAAGAACAAACCTACATTGTTTGCAACGTGGGGGCTGTCTGTCATTTGAATAGAGATGTATGTTGTGTAGTCTGATGTATGATTGTTATTACATACGTTTGTGTTTATGTATGTATAAGTATTATTGTTGTGTGTATTTGAGTTTGTCTATCTATCTATGGAACTACACTTAAAAATGTACCTGATTCAACTTACACACAAATTCAACTTGAAAATAAAACCTACCGAACCTATCTTGTCTGTCACTTGGGGGCTACCTGTCATTAGAATAGGGATCCATCTTGTGTAGTTTAATGTGTAATTGTTGCTCGGTATGTCTGTGCCTGTGTATGTAAAAATATTATTATTATTATTGTGTGTGTATGACTGCAGCTACATTTACTGTAGTAACTAGGGGGCTGCCTGTCATTAGAATAGAGATGTATCTTGTGTAGTTTGATGTGTAATTGTTGCTCGGTATGTCCGTGCCTATGTTTGTAAAATAATAATAATTATTATTATTATTGTGTGTGTCTATATCTATATCTGCAGCTACATTTACTGTAGTAACTTGGGGACTGCCTGACATTAGAACAAAGATGTATCTTGTGTAGTTTGATGTGCAATGCTGGGTATGTCAGGGCCCTTTCACACAGCCATATTCTTGATACAATCCAGAATATCAAGGAAGAAGATCCCACAATATCTGCTTTGAATTGGGTTATCTGAGGGCCCTTCCACACAGGCCTATATCCCAGAATATCAAGGCTAAAATTCCCACATTATCAGAGTGTGGACTCAGATAACCTAGTTCAAAGCAGATACTGTGGGATTTCCTGCCTTGATATTCTGGGATATATGGCTGTGTGCAAGGGCCCTGAGTCCACACTGCCATATATTCCAGTTCAAAGCACAAAATGTGGAATTTTATTCAGGTGTTTGGAAGGGGCCTCAGTGTCTATGTATGTATATGTATTACTGTTGTGTGCATGTACTGTATGTGCATATATATGTGTGTGTGTTTGGTGCTACCCTTCAAATATGTACCTGTTCCAACTTACATATACATTCTTAAGAACAAACCCACAGAACCTATCTTGTATGTAACTTGAAGGCTGCCTGTCATTAGAATAGAGATGTATCTTGTGTAGTTTGATGTGTAATTGTTGCTCGGTAGGTCTGTGCCTAAGCATGTAAAAGTATTATTACTGTGTATGTGTGTATGACTGCAGCTACATTTACTGTAGTAACTTGGGGGCTGCTTGTCATTAGAATAGAGATGTATTTTGTGTAGTTTGATGTGTAATTGTTGCTCGGTATGTCTGTGCCTATGCATGTAAAAATATTATTATTGTGTGTGTATTTATGAATGCAGCTACATTTACTGTAGTAACTTGGGAGCTGCCTGTCATTAGAATAGAGATGTATCTTGTGTAGTTTGATGTGTAATTGTTGCTCGGTATGTTTGTGTCTATGCATGTAAAAATATTATTATTGTGTGTGTATATATATGAATGCAGCTACATTTACTGTAGTAACTTGGGAACTGCCTGTCATTAGAATAGAGATGTATCTTGTGTAGTTTGATGTGTAATTGTTGCTTGGTAGGTCTGTGCCTAAGCATGTAAAAGTATTACTGTGTATGTGTGTATGACTGCAGCTACATTTACTGTAGTAACTTGGGGGCTGCCTGTCATTAGAATAGAGATATATTTTGTGTAGTTTGTTGTGTAATTGTTGCTCGGTATGTTTGTGTCTATGCATGTAAAAATATTATTATTATTAGTGTGTGTGTGTGTGTGTGTGTGTGTGTGTATGTATGCAGCTACATTTACTGTAGGAACTTGGGAGCTGCCTGTCATTAGAATAGAGATGTATCTTGTGTAGTTTGATGTGTAATTGTTGCTTGGTATGTTTGTGTCCATGCATGTATAAGTATTATTGCTGTATGGGCACACCTTGCACACATAGGCTATAGGCACGGGAAGCTGACACACTAATTGCCTGTTTATTCTAGGGCCCCATCTCCAAGATGTCTCAATAGGGCCCCAAGCATTCTGGGCAAGGTTTCGGGTGTATGGGCCCTTCCACACAGCCATATAATTCAGAATCTCTGGCATTACCTTGCGAACAAAGATTCTTTGCAAGGACTCATCCCATGCTTGTTACAAGCGCGCTGATGACAGAGGTTGGATGTGTCCTTCGAGCCTCTGCAATGGACTTTTCTGGTGGAGAACTGGCCTCACCCTTTAAACCAAAGGTTCGTCTGCCGGGGCCTAGCAAGCTTGGACGGTGGCAGTGAGGTCCTCAGGTCGTAGGTTTGGTTCGAGTTTCCTTCTCTAGATGGTTGACCTTACAGGGTTAGATGAGCACCATCTGCCTGGGTTTGAAATCAGAGTTTTCCTTCTCCTAGGATGGTTGCCAAAAGCCTAGAGAGCCCATCCTGCCCATTGACGCTCTTTGTCAGACCCTTCGGTTGTGACCTGTCTGGCACGGGAGGCCCTACCGGTGATTATTATGCCATTGCCAGCATAGCTCACAACTTCATTAGGGTAGGCAAGCCTCTCCCGCACTGCAAGGGGGCGCCAATGGAGAGGAACCCAGAATACCAAGGCAGAAAACCCCACAATATCTGCTTTGAACCGGGGTCTCTTTCAGACAGCCCTATATCCCAGGATAACAAGGCCAAAAAAAATCCCACATTATCCGAATATGGACACACAGCTGAATAAAATCCCACATTGAACTGGAATTTATGGCAGTGTGGACTCTGATAACCCAGTTCAAAGCAGATATTGGTGGGATTTTCTGCCTTGATATTATGGGATATAGGCCTGTGTGGGTTATCTGAGGGCTCTTCCAGACAGGCCCAATATCCTAGGGATCTAACCCCAGGTTTTCTGCTTTAAACCGGATTATATGAGTCTGTACTGCCAGATAATCTAGGATAAACCTGGGATCACCCTCAGTCCACACTGCCATCTCTCCCAGTTCAAAAGCAGATAATGAGGGGTTTTTACCAGGCCTGGGCAAACTCGGGCCCTCCAGGTGTTTTGGACTACAACTCCCACAATTCCTAACAGCCAGCAGGCTGTTAGGAATTGTGGGAGTTGTAGTCCAAAAACACCTGGGGCCTGAGTTTGCCCAGGCCTGGTTTTACTCAGCAAGGAAGGCGACCGGGCTCCCCGCAAGGTCAGCCGAGAGGGCGGGCGCGGACTTACGGAGCTGTCCGGCGCTGGCCTCCTTCCCGGCGGCGAGGCCGAGCAGCGTGGCCCCGGGGCGGCCGAGGCCGGGGTGGTGGGCGCCGCGGCGGGAGTGCCGGCTCCCCTCCGGCCCCGCTCTGCCTCTCGAAGTTGCCCGGGTTGGAGAAGTAGTCCCTGAGGCGGGGCAGCTCCGCCCGCTCTCCAGCAGCTCCGTGTGCAGCTCCAGCGCCGTCAGCACGAACTGGTCCCGCAGCAGCTGGGCCGCCAGGGCGTCCACCGCCACGCGAGGAGGCTCCTCGGCCTGCAACGGAGGCGGGAAGGAGGCGGCGGCGGCAGGGCCGGCGGAGCAGCAGGGAGAGGCGGGCGAGGCGGGGGGAGGCGGCTCGCCGGGGCTGTGGGGACCCCCGCGCCCCGGGCCTGGCCCCTCGGCCTCCGACTCTTCGGAGTCGCTGAGGAAGGGTTGACGCCTCCGCCGACGCCTCCCGCCGACGCCATTTTGGGAGAACACGACGGCCCCCCCCCCTTTCCTGAGCCCGTTGCCACAGCAGCGCCCTCTCCTCCCCTCCGCCCCGCCCCGGAAGAGCGCCGCCCAGCTGTCACTCACGCTTCCTGTTCCTGTCAACTGGGCGCAGCGGGGGGGCGGCGGCGCAGAAGGGGGAATGCCCTCCGCTGTTCCTCCTATTGGTGCCACCCCCTCCCTTTTCTGGATTGGCTTTCATCGAATGCAGAGGCGCTCTCTGCTCCTTTGAGGCAGCCTGGTAACACACATTCTCCTATACACACTGCTCAACCACAATGTTTAAAGGGGCAGTGTCAAAGGAATACCAAGACAAAGCATATATAGGTAAAAACCACTATATTGTATGGCAGTATATGCTCAATAGCAGAACAATATTACAAACAGGATTTGGACAAGATCCTTGGAGAGGCGAGGCCCACCACATGCATCCTAGACCCCTGCCCATCCTGGCTGATAAAGGAAGCCAGAGGGGGTTTGGCAGAGTGGGTGAAGGTGGTGGTTAATGCCTCCTTACAGGAGGGCAAAATTCCAGCCAGCTTAAAGCAAGCTGTTATAAAACCGCTGTTAAAAAAACCATCACTGGATCCCACTCAATTAGTGAACTATCGGCCAGTTTCCAATCTCCCTATTTGGGCAAAGTCATGGAACGTGTGGTGGCTTCGCAACTCCAGGGGTTCTTGGTAGACACTGATTATCTTGATCCGGCACAGTCTGGCTTTAGGCCGGGACATGGTACTGAAACAGCCTTGGTCGCCTTGGTAGATGATCTATGCCGGGAACTCGACAGCGGGAGTGTGTCTCTGTTGGTTCTGCTAGACCTCTCAGCGGCTTTCGATACCGTTGACCACGGTATCCTTCTGGGTCGCCTTGCAGAGATGGGGCTGGGGGGTACTGCCTTGCAGTGGCTTCAATCCTTCCTGGAAGGTTGTACCCAGAAGGTGTCATAGGGTGACACCTGTTCGGCTCCACAACCGTTGTCGTGTGGAGTCCCTCAGGGTTCAGTACTGTCCCCGATGTTATTTAACATCTACATGAAACCGCTGGGAGAGATCATTCGGAGTTTCGGAGTAAGGTGTTATCTGTACGCAGATGACGTCCAGATCTGTCACTCCTTCCCACCTGTCACCAAGGAGTCTGTCCAGACTTTGAACCGGTGCTTGGCTGCTGTGTCGGACTGGATGAGGGCTAGCAAATTGAAACTTAATCCAGACAAGACAGAGGTCCTCCTGGTCAGTCGAAAGGCCGAACAGGGCATAGGGTTACAGCCTGTGTTGGACGGGGTTACACTCCCCCTTAAGACGCAGGTTCACAGCTTGGGAGTGATCCTGGATTCATCGCTGAGCCTGGAACCCCAGGTCTCCGCGGTGGCCAGGGGAGCTTTTGCACAGTTAAGACTCGTGCACCAGTTGCGCCCGTACCTTGGGAAATCTGATCTGGCTACGGTCGTCCACGCTCTGGTCACATCCCGAATAGATTACTGCAACGCACTCTACGTGGGGCTGCCTTTGAAGACAGTTCGGAAATTACAACTAGTCCAACGGGCGGCAGCCAGATTACTAACGGGAGCTACATACAGGAGCATACCACCCCCTGTTGTGTCAGCTCCACTGGTTTGCCGGTCCAATTCCGGGCTCATTTCAAAGTGCTGGTGTTGACCTTTAAAGCTCTATACGGTTCTGGCCCAGCTTACTTGTCGAACGCATCTGCCGCTACGTCCCACCTCGTACTCTAAGATCATCCGGGGAGGCCCTGCTCTCGCTCCCGCCGGCTTCCCAGGTGCGGCTGGTGGGGACGAGGGAGAGGGCCTTCTCGGTGGTGGCTCCCCGTCTGTGGAATGCGCTCCCTAGCGACATATGATCAATTCCATCCCTCCTGACATTTAGGAAAAAAGTGAAAGCCTGGATGTGGGACCAGGCGTTTGCATAGTAGCACAGGACAGCACTTTAGTAGTTTTAATGGAAAGTTGGTGAATAGGGCTCAATGCTTTTATGGATGGAACACTGTTTTTAACATAGGTGAATGCATAGGATGTGTGAATATAATTGTATTTTAATGTATTTTAGTGTCGAATGCTGGAGGGTTTTATATTGTGTTTTATACTGCAAGTGTGATGTAGGCATCAAATTATGCCTTTTGGAAGCCGCTCTGAGTCCCCCCTCGGGGTTGAGAAGAGCGGGGTAAAATGCCATGAATAAATAATAAATAAATAAATAAACAGTACAATGTAATGCAAATAATCGATCATGTGATTAATACACAGTATGAGCATGAATCACAAGCCCATATACATGGTTGGGCGAAGGGTATTCCACTTGGCACTGAGTAACCCTTAGTGAAGTCCTGGGTGTAGTGACCCATGGACCTGCGACTGAGTCAATAGGGAACCTTGGTAGGTGGCAGGGCTGGTGGCTGCTATGGTGGGCAGGCGCCAACAGCTGGAGGTAAGCTGACGACGCCAAGATGGCCGTTCGCGTGTCGCTTCCTCAGGGCGCTGATCACTTCTGACCGCT
This sequence comes from Anolis apletophallus, assembly GCA_030556195.1. Lineage (NCBI taxonomy): Eukaryota > Metazoa > Chordata > Lepidosauria > Squamata > Anolidae > Anolis > Anolis apletophallus. The sequence goes on along the minus strand of JARBWK010000007.1, from coordinate 42,768,500 downwards.
CCTCCCCAGTATTGTAGTAGACCAATTTAGACTCAAAGTCGAAACGAGAGATTTCGCGTTTCCGCGTTTCAATACAGATCGCTCTTGTCTAGCTGATTGCAGCCCGGGAGATAACTCACAAGAGCGATCTGTATTGAAACGCGGAAACGCGAAATCTCTCGTTTCGACTTTGAGTCTAAATTGTTCTACTACAATACTGGGGAGGAGCAGTCAGAAGTGATCAGCGCCCTGAGGAAGCGTTACCGAAATGGCCATCTTGGCGTCGTCAGCTTACCTCCAGCGTTGGCGCCTGCCCACCAGCCCTGCCACCTACCAAGGTTCCCCCTATTGACTCAGTCGCAGGTCCATGGGTCACTACACCCAGGACTTCACTAAGGGTTACTCAGTGCCAAGTGGAATACTCCTTCGCCCAACCATGTATATGGGCTTGTGATTTATGCTCATACTGTGTATTAATCACATGATTGATTATTTGCATTACATTGTACTGTTTGTAATATTGTTCTGCTATTGAGCATATACTGCCATGCAATATAGTGGTTTTTACCTATATATGCTATGTCTTGGTATTCCTTTGACACTGCCCCTTTAAACATTGTGGTTTAGCAGTGTGTATAGAAGTTGCAATAGTGATTACTTTGTCGTGTATTGAAGTGTGTATCCCATATTGATAATATACATTGCCTTTCACATTTTATAATGCTGCTTTGAACAGGGATACATCATGGCAGTGTGGACTCAGGGCCTTTCCACACAGTTCTATAACCCAGACTATCAAGGTAGGAAATCCTACATTATCTGAGTGTGGTATAGATGCACCCTTAGCGTGTGGACTCAGATAACCCAGTTCAAAGCAGATATTGTGGGGTTTTCTGCCTGGGATATAGGGCTGTGTGGAAGGGCCCTGAGTTATCTTAAATCCACACTCAGATAATGTGGAATTATGTGCCTTGCTATTCTAGGTTATATGGCTGTGTGGAATCCCCTGGAATCAGATCCTGGGATAAAGAGCAGTATCTATCTATATATATATTTTTCCAACGTCCGTGCAATGTCGTATATAGAAAACGAAACTATGGCTCGCAGAACCACCAAACTCGACAACCAAATGAACCATAGCACGAGGTACATACAACGCCAAAAAACCCGGACCTACGTACCTCCCAACACCCCAAAAAACGATCCCCCAAAAACTGGCAACGGAACTCCCACTCCAGCCTCTCCGCTGCCAGCGCAAACGTTTAGAACGTTCACACATGGCAGCCAGAGCGCCTCCTCTGCCTCCTCCTTGGATCAGGAACACAAGCCGATCTGGGACGGCGGAAGGAGGAGGGGCTGAGGAGGAGCACGGGAGCCGGTTCCCGTCCTCCTCCTCAGCCCCTCCCACCTCCTCCCGCCTCCGTGCCGATCTGGGACGGCCGGGGGGGGGGGGGCGGAAGGAGGAGGGGCTGAGGAGGAGCACGGGAGCCGGTTCCCGTCCTCGTCCTCAGCCCCTACCACCTCCTCCCGCCTCCGTGCCGATCTGGGACGGTGGGGGGGGGGGGCAGAAGGAGGAGGGGCTGAAGAGGAGCACGGGAGCCGGTTCCCGTCCTCAGCCCCTCCCACCTCCTCCCGCCTCCGTGCCGATCTGGGATGGCGGGGGGAGGGGTGGAAGGAGGAGGGGCTGAGGAGGAGGGCTGAGGAGGAGCACGGGAGCCGGTTCCCGTCCTCAGCCCCTCCCACCTCCATGCCGATCTGGGACGGCGGGGGGGGCGGAAGGAGGAGGGGCTGAGGAGGAGCACGGGAGCCGGTTCCCGTCCTCTTCAGCCCCTCCCACCTCCTCCCGCCTCCCCCGCCGCCGTGCCGATCTGGCGGCACAGCAACACGTGCACGGGTACAGCTAGTCTACGTATATAAATAAAAGTCAGTGTTTGCGGGCGGTGGGTGGGTGGTGCGACAGAGCAAATATGTGCCAGCGTTTCGACTGGCTGCAACTAGAGTGGCCACTTTTTGATATAAGAAATAAGGGACATTTACGGGATTTTCCACAAAAATAAGGGACACTTCATTAAAAACTTGAAACTCAAATGTTAGGTATAGTTTTTTTAACAGAGTAAGATAATTGAAACTCACAAAAGAAACTGACTTATACCCTCTTAACAGTACATGGGGTACACAGCATTATATAGTATTGGGATACACAGCTAGGCCTATTTTAAGAGTAACTCTCAAGCAATCAGAAACTATATCTAACATGATCCAACATTCCCCTTGGGTAACAGTTGAGTACTATACTTTGAAAAAGTCCTGTATCGCCTCTTCCTTCCAACAGGGATGCAGGCAGGCACACACTCGCAAGCGCGCGACTGTCAGCCTGCCCTGCGAGTTGGAATCCCCGGGCAGGCATTGCCATGGAACCCGCAGCACACACCTTCCTCTGGTCAACCCTGCCCAGTCCTGCCCTGTTAGTCAATAATAAGGGACAGGGCCTGAAAAAACGGGACACAAATTTGAGGGCCAAAATAAGGGACGTCCCTTAGAATACGGGACATATGGCAACCCTAGCTGCAATTGTCGGATTATTTGCATAAATGGCTGTGACTGGCCAGCCTCCCAACATTCCAACACAGCACAGAGAGGAAAGGGGAGGGCCTGAGGCAGGCATAAATGGCTGGAGTTGAAGTTAGCCAGTTGACAGGTTTTTCTGTTGGAAATGGGATGTTCAGTACCTTCACCCAAGACACTTCTAAGGTGACTCAGAGGGAAAGCAAAAGGCCTCAGGCAGTCAGCCACTGCAGCCCACAGCACTGACGGATCAGGACCAAACATAGCAAATAGGGGCCCACAGGCCCACTACACAACCTGGTGTGATTTAGGGCAGGATGGGCCACGAATGATGGGATTTGCAGTACCTTCACCTCATTCACTTCCCAAACAACACTGCAGCCCCTATTCATCACAGACCAGACCCAAACTTGGCACACAGAGTACCCATGACCCACTCTACATCCTGGTGCAGTTTTGAGTGGGACAGACCACGGATGATGGGATTTGAAGTACCTTCCCTCACTTCCAGAGACCACTGCAACCCTCATCCAGAGAATGATCAAGACAAAATGTGACACACACAGCCCCCATGACCTACTCAACATCCTGGTGCTGTTTGGAGGGGGATGCACCATGGCCCCCTCGCAGTACCTTCACTAAGTTCCTGAAACCACTTCAAACCACATAATAGGAACCAACCTTGGCGCACAATGCCTTCCTCAAATAACCCGGGCACTGCCGGGTCCTCAGCTAGTAAAGTTATAAATTTTACCTTCTTTACGGGACAGAGGCCATATTACACGCTAAGTGTGCATCTATACCACTGATTCTCAAAGTGGGCGGTACCACCCCTGGTGGGCGGTGAGGAGATCCAAGGGGGCGGTGGGAGGTTCAGGGGAATTTGGGGGGCGGTGAACCCCTTTAAGGGGCGGTGAACAATTGGCCATTTAGGAGGGGTCGCGCAGCCCTCTTCTTTGGCCCCACTTCCTTCGCTTTGACCCCTACATAGTGCAGTGTAAAGGCTGCAGTGCAAAGGCCTCTGCGTCCTCCGGCGGAGCCTCCCCGCCACCGCAGAAGAAAGCATGGCCTTCCCGGCTGAGGCCAGGGGCGGCCCCAGCGATTCCGCAACCTACGCGGTCGTGTAGAGCGCCATCGGCTGGGAGGGCACCACCGGCTGGGAGCGCGCCGCCGCGCCGACTCTGCACCCCCACCGCCGCCGCACTGCCCTGCGCTACCGTCCGCGCATGCGCAGAAGCACCTACAGGCGCGCTGGCTCCAAAGCGGCAGGCGCACTTGGGAGCAGCTGCGCGTGCCTGCGCTTTGGAGCCAGCAGCGTATGTGCAAAAACATCACGCAGGCGCTATGGCTCCCGCCGGCAGGTGCTCCTTGGGCGCATGTGCCCGTGGCAGAAAAGGTGCGCGCGCAGAGGCATCTACAGGCGCTATAGCGCCTGTAGGTGCTCCCGGCATGCGCGGCGGCGGTGCGCAGCGGAGGTGTGCGGCGGTGTGGCAGCAGCGGCGGCGGTGTGGCAGCGGCGGCGGTGTGGGCGTGGCGGCGGCGGTGAGTGGCGGCGGGGGCGGCAAAATTTCTTCGCGTACCCCCAAATTAGGTCGGGCCGCTCCTGGCTGAGGCAATTCATTCCAAACCCCTCCAGTATTTTCTGTTGGTCATGGGGATTCTGTGTGCCAAGTTTGGCTCAATTCCATTGTTGGTGGAATTCAAAATGCTCTTTGATTGTAGGTAAACCATAGATCCCAGTAACTACAACTCCCAAACGAGAAGGGCTATTTCCTCAAAACTCCACCAGTGTTCAAATTTGGGCATATTGAGTATTCGTGCCAAGTTTGGTCCAGATCCATAGTTGTTTGGGTTCTCAGTTCTCTCCGGATGTAGGTAAACTACATCTCCCCATAATCACTGCCAATTCCTCCCAAACCCCTCCAGTATTATCTGTTGGTCATGTGGGTTCTCTGTGCCAAGTTTGGTCCAAGTTCTGTAATTTGTGGGGGTCTCAGTGGTCTGTGGAAGTCAGAGCTGAATTGATTGAAGGTGCTGCAAATCCCATCATCCGTTGTCCATACTCCCCCAAACATATTGTTTATGCTTTAATTATTACTACTTGCTGAATTGCTGTATGATTTTATAATTTCTGTATACCTTGATGTTTTTAGCTATGTTAACTGTGTTTTAGTAGTCGTAGACCTTAGGAGCATATTGCCGCTTGCTTCGAATTGTTGTATGATTTTATAAGTGCTGTATATCTAGATGTTCTTAGCTATGTTTTACTGTGTTTTAGTGTTGGAAGTTGCCCTGAGCCTGACGGGAGTGGCGACGAACAAATCCAAATAAATAAATAAATAATGTTCAATTTGTAACCATGAAGATACATCCTGCATATTAGATATTTGCATTAGAATTTGTAAGAGTAACAAAATTATTTATGAAGTAGCAATGAAAATATGGTTGGGAGTCACCACAACATGAGGAACCTTATTTAGGGGTCACGGCATTAGAAAGGTTGAGAACCAGGCCCGGATTAGGCTCTTCTGCCGCCCGAGGCCAAGACGCCCTGTGCCGCCCCCCCAGGGCGTGGAAAGCCCCGCCCCAGGGCACGGAAAGCCCCGCCCCCAGGGCACAGAAAGCCACGCCCCCAGGGCACGGAAAGTCACGCCCCCAGGGCGCTACTGCGCATGTGCGGCAGCAGCCCCGGCCGTGCGGCTTCCGTCGCCTCCTCCTTCCGCGACCGGAATGAGGGCCCGAGCTTCCCTTCCTCCTCGCCGCCTCCTTCCTTTGCAAGGGGGCGGCCCAGGCGAGGGAAGGGCGCCATTCCCTCCTCCCCGCCCCCTCGCAGTGCTCTCCCCCGCCCTCTCCCGAGGTATGATGACTCTCGGGAGAGGGCGGGGGGAAAGCGCTGCGAGGAGGCGTTTAATTTTTTTAAAAAATAAAATGTTTTTGGGGGGTCGAATCCGCTGCCCCCCAAAACCTGCCGCCCGAGGCCATGGCCTAGTCTGGCCTTATGGGTAATCCGGGCCTGTTGAGAACCACTGCATCAATACATATATTAATTAATACATACATTAATACATATATATTTCTGTTTAATTGCAGAAATTTCTAGGCGGGGCGGTGAGTAATTTTTTTTTTCTGGAAAGGGGGCGGTAGGCCAAAAAAGTTTGGGAACCACTGGTCTATACCAGTCTTTCTCAACCAGTGTGCCGTGGCACACTAGTGTGCCGTGACGGACCTTCTGCTGTGCCGCGAGAAAAGCTCTCTGCCCCCCTTCCTCCCCCCTCCTGCCGAACTCCTGCTGCTTGGGGGAGGAGGAAGGGCCGGGCAGTGGCGAAGAAAAAGAAGAAGGGACCGGGGCGCCGCCTCCTTTGGCCATTTCCCCAGCCAGCCTCCAATCCGCCATGACTCCCACCATGACTCTCGCCCCTCGCTCGCTGAAGCCGCGTGGAGGAGGAGCCCCGCCCACTGAAGCCCGTCCACCGCTCATGCTCCTCCTCCGGAGGAGAGCTGCAGCTGGGGGGAGGGGGCAGGGCATGGCGCGGCCTGTAGGAGAGCTGAAGCTGGGGAGGGGCGGGGCATGGCGCGGCCTGTAGGAGAGCTGAAGCGGGGGGGAGGGGGGGGGGGCATGGCGCGGCCTGTAGGAGAGCTGAAGCTGGGGGAGGGGCGGGGCATGGCGCGGCCTGTAGGAGAGCTGAAGCTGGGGGAGGGGCAGGGCATGGCACGGCCTGTGGGAGAGCTGAAGCTGGGGGAGGGGCGGGGCATGGCGCGGCCTGTAGGAGAGCTGAAGCTGGGGGAGGGGCAGGGCATGGCACGGCCTGTAGGAGAGCTGAAGCTGGGGGGGGGGCGGGGCATGGCGCGGCCTGTAGGAGAGCTGAAGCTGGCGCGAAGGGGCGGGGCATGGCGCGGCCTGTAGGAGAGCTGAAGCTGGGGGAGGGGCTGGGCATGGCGCGGCCTGTAGGAGAGCTGACGCTGGGGGGGGGGGGGGCATGGCGCGGCCTGTAGGAGAGCTGAAGCTGGGGGGGGGGGCGGGGCATGGCGCGGCCTGTAGGAGAGCTGAAGCTGGGGGGAGGGGGAGGGGCAGCGCGCGGCCTGTAGGAGAGCTGAAGCTGGGGGAGGGGGGAGGGCATGGCGCGGCCTGTAGGAGAGCTGAAGCTGGGGGAGGGGCGGGGCATGGCGCGGCCTGTAGGAGAGCTGAAGCTGGGGAGGGGGGCAGGGCATGGCGGGCCAGCTGAAGCTGGGGGAGGGGGGAGGCATGGCGCTGCCTAGGAGAGCTGAAGCTGGGGTGAGGGGCGGGGCATGGCGCGGCCTGTAGGAGAGCTGAAGCTGGGGGTAGGGGGCGGGGCATGGCGCGGCCTGTAGGAGAGCTGAAGCTGGGGGGGAGGGGGCAGGGCATGGCGCGGCCTGTAGGAGAGCTGAAGCTGGGGGAGGGGGCGGGGCATGGCGCGGCCTGTAGGAGAGCTGAAGCTGGGGGGAGGGGGGGGCGGGGCATGGCGCGGCCTGTAGGAGAGCTGAAGCTGGGGGAGGGGGCGGGGCATGGCGCGGCCTGTAGGAGAGCTGAAGCTGGGGAGGGGGCGGGGCATGGCACGGCCTGTAGGAGAGCTGAAGCTGGGGAGAAGGGGAGGGGCATGGTGTGGCCTGTGGGAGAGCTGAAGCTGGGGGGAGGGGGCGGGGCGGGGTGGGGCATGGCGCGGCCTGTAGGAGAGCTGAAGCTGGGGGAGGGGGCAGGGCATGGCGCGGCCTGTAGGAGAGCTGAAGCTGGGGGGGCGGGGCGGGGCATGGCGCGGCCTGTAGGAGAGCTGAAGCTGGGGGAGGGGGAGGCATGGCGCGGCCTGTAGGAGAGCTGAAGCTGGGGGAGGGGCGGGGCATGGCGCGGCCTGTAGGAGAGCTGAAGCTGGGGGAGGGGGGGGGCATGGCGCGGCCTGTGGGAGAGCTGAAGCTGGGGGGGGGGGGCGGGGCATGGCGCGGCCTGTAGGAGAGCTGAAGCTGGGGGGGGGGGCTGGGCAGGGCATGGCGCGGCCTGTAGGAGAGCTGAAGCTGGGGGGGGGGGCAGGGCGCGGCCTGTAGGAGAGCTGACGCTGGGGGGCGGGGGCGGGGCATGGCGCGGCCTGTAGGAGAGCTGAAGCTGGGGGGAGGGGGCGGGGCATGGCGCGGCCTGTAGGAGAGCTGAAGCTGGGGGGAGGGGCAGGGCATGGCGCGGCCTGTAGGAGAGCTGAAGCTGGGGGGAGGGGGCAGGGCATGGCACAGCCTGGCTCCGCCCCCTCCCCGGCTTTGGCACTCCCAGCAGCTGCTCCCAGCAGGCCACCATCCCCCAGCCGTTCTTTGCTGTGTTAGAGTGTCATTTTGTGTCATTTGGGTTGGTGGTGTGCCCCTGGATTTTTTTAATGTTAAAAGTGTTGGGAACCACTGGTCTATACTATCAAACTGATGCAGTTTCACACCCTTTGGAACTGCTCCATGCTGAGGAATCGTGGGAGTTGTAGTTTGCTGAGTCCCCAGCACTCTCTGGCAGAGAGAAGGCCGAAGGCTTTGCCAAACTACAGCTCCCACGATTCCATAAGCATTGAGCCATGGCAGGTGAAATGGTGCCAAACCGCTTTAATTCTACGGTATAGACGTATCCTCGGCTGCGTTTCTAAGCGGTGCTTCTGGCCATAACCTAGGTCGCTTCCACACAGCCATATAAAGCAGAACATCAAGGCAGAAGATCCCACCATATGTTTTTTTCTAATTTTTTTATTAATGTATTTATTTACACACAATAAAATACAATAAAGAAAAAGAACTTATAACATAACATAGTCTTAACATGTTAGATATCTGCTTTGAACTGGGTTATCTGAGTCCACACTGCCATATATTCCAGCTCAAAGCAGATAACCTGGGATTTTATTCAGCTGTGTGGAAGGGAAACCCCATCAAACTCTTGTAGGAGACGATTAAAGAGAGCGAATCTCTGAATGTGTCTATGCTATACACTCTACTGTTTTTATCTCTATGGTGACCCAAACTCCTAGGGGTTGTAAGACTTCAACTCCCAGCAGCCTCAGCTCCTTTGTCCAATAGCCAGGCATTCTGGGAGTTGAAGTCCGCAACGGGGAGACGCTGCTTGCTGGAGGAGAAGGGCGGAGCTTAGCGGAAGGGAGGAGTCTGTAGCTCTTGGGCAGCGCTAGGGATTGAACAGGAGAGCGTGCCTCCTGTCCTCTCGGGCCCACAAGAGATCTCGCGATAGCTTTTGTACACACCTTGCGCGCGGGGAACGCTGTCGGGCTGGATGGGCAGCGCAGGGGGCTTCCGGCGGAAATGTAAGTAGCCAGGAAGGGATGCCTCTCTGGGCAGTTTGTGTGACAGTCGTGTAGTTCTTATTCCTTTCCCTTTTTATGTGTATACTAGCTTGTGGACCCGGCCCTGCCCGGGTTATTTGAGGAAGGCATTGTGTGCCAAGGTTGGTCCTTATCAGTTGTTTCTTTGGCTTTTAGTGGTCTCAGGAAGTGAGTGAAGGTACTTCAAGTCCCATCATCCGTGGTCCGTCCCACTCAAAACTGCTCCAGGATGTAGAGTGGGTCATGGGTACTCTGTGTGCCAAGTTTGGGCCTGATTCATCATTGGTGTGGGCCACAGTGCTCTAAGGAAGTGAATTAAAGTACTGCAAGTCCCATCATCCATGGTCCCCTGTTCTCCAATCTGCTCCAGGATGTAGAGTGGGTCATGGGGGCTCTGTGTGCCAAGTTTGGGCCTGGTCTAATTTGTAGGGGCTGCAGTCTTCTGTGGGAAATGAATTGGGTGAAGGTACTGCAAATCCCATCATTTGTGAGCCATCCTGCCGTAAACCGCAGCAGGTTTGTAAAGTGGGCCATTGGGCCTCTGTGTGCCAAGTTTGGGCCTGATTCGTCATTGGTGTGGGCCACAGTGCTCTAAGGAAGTGAATTAAAGTACTGCAAGTCCCATCTTCCATGGTCCCCCGTTCTCCAATCTGCACCAGGATGTAGAGTGGGTCATGGGGGCTCCGTGTGCCAAGTGCGGTCTTGATCAGTCATTGGATGAGGGTGGCAGCGGTCTCTGAAAGTGAGTGGAGATACTGCAACTCCCATCATCCGTGGTCTGTCCCACTCAAAACTGCACCAAGATGTAGAGTGGGTCATGGGGGCTCTGTGTGCCAAGTGCGGTCTTGATCAGTCATTGGATGAGGGTGGCAGTGGTCTCAGGAAGTGAGGGAAGGTACTGGAAGTCCCATCATCCATGGCCCCTCGTTCTCCAAACTGCACCAGGATGTAGAGTGGGTCATGGGGGCTCTGTGTGCCAAGTGTGGTCTTGATCAGTCATTGGATGAGGGTGGCAGCAGTCTCAGAAAGTGAGTGAAGGTACTGCAACTCCCATCATCCGTGGTCCGTCCCACTCAAAACTGCACCAGGATGTAGAGTGGGTCATGCGTACTCTTTGTGCCAAGTTTGGGCCTGGTCTCTGATTTGTAGGGGCTGCAATGTTCTGTGTGGAATGAATTGGGTGAAGGTACTGCAAATCCCATCATTTGTGAGCCATCCTGCCGTGAAGCGCAGCAGCTTTGTAAAGTGGGCCATTGGGCCTCTGTGTGCCAACTTTGGTCCTGATTCGTCATTGGTGTGGGCCACTGTGCTCTAAGGCAGTGTTTCCTAACCAGTGTGCTGGGGCACACTAGTGTGCCGTGAGCGATCATCAGGTGTGCCGTGGGAAATTGGAACCTCCAGGAAGGGGGGGGGGGTCTAGTGTGTGGAAGTATAAAAACCCTAAGAAACGTACCTCGATAAAGGCACAAAATTACAACCCCCCTCCCGACCCGTTGTCTACTTGGTCTCTCCCTCTCCATGCATTGGGAAGGCCCGCCTCCCTTTCCCCAAGTAGAGACCTCCTCTTGCCTCCTGGGGGTTCTGTGTGGGAAGTTTGGCCCAGTTCTATCATTGGTGGGGTTCAGAATGCTCTTTGATTGCAGGTGAACTATAAATCCCAGCAACTGCAACTCACAAATGTCAAGGTCTATTTCCCTTGAACTCCATCTGCGTTCATATTTGGGCATATTGAGTATTCATGCCAAGTTTGGTCCTGATCCAACATTGTTTGAGTCCACAGTGCTCTCTGGATATAGGTGAACTACAACTCCAAAACTCAAGGCCAATGCCCACCAAACCCTTATAGCATTTTCTCTTGGTTATGGGAGTTCTGTGTGGGAAGTTTGTCTCTTTCTGTCATTCCTGCCAGGATATCTATGTTGAGGTCATCGAAACAGGCCCAGGTTTCACATGGAGTGTATAAATACATTTAAAAACATATTAACTATATGTATTCCTGTGTTAGAGTGTCATTTTGTTGGTGGTGTGCCCCAGGATTTTGCAAATGTAAAAAGTGTGCCACGGCTCAAAAAAGGTTGGGAAACACTGCTCTAAGGAAGTGAATTTAAGTACTGCAAGTCCCATCATCCATGGTCCATCCTCCCTCAAACTGCACCAGGGTGTAGGGTCCATCTTGGGGAGGGGGGGGGTCTGTGTGCCAAATCTGGTCTTGTTCTGTCATTGTTGGGGGCCTAGTCAGGAAAATCAAGTTGAGGAAGCCTAACAATATCCCATGAGCTGAGGCCTAGTCAGGAAAATCAAGTTAAGGAAGCCTAGCTGTCAATTTTGTGTCTGGCATGTGATTAAAAGGGGCTACGGTGTTGTTTGGGAAGTGAATGATGTGAAGGTACTACGAATCCCATCATTCGTGGCCCATCCTGCCCTAAACCACACCAGGTTGTGAAGTGGGCCATTGGTCCCTTGTTTGCCTGAGCCGTCATTGCAAGGTTGCTTACTGTCAATTCAGGCCTTACACAATGTCCCATGAGCTGAGGCCTAGTTGGGAAAATCAAGTTAATGAAGCCTTACTGTCAATTCATGCCTTAAACAGTATCCCATTAGGTGAGGCCTAGTCAGGAAAATCAAGTTAATGAAACCGTACTGTCAATTTTGGGCCTAGTCTGTGATTTGTAGGGCTTGCAGTGTTTTTTGTGAAATGTGTTGGGTTAAGGTACTGAACATTCCATTTCCAACGGGAAAAACTGTCATCTGGTTAAGTTCAATTCCAGCCATTTATGTCTGCCTCAGGCCCTTTCGTTTCCTCTGTGCTGTTTAGGAGTGGTGGAATGTTGGGTGGCTCGCCATTCAGAGGCATTTATGCAAATAATTCCACATTGGCGATCAATCAAAAAGCTGCCACATATTCCTCCCTTCCTCCCACCACACCTCCCGCCGCAAACATTGACTTTTATAATATGTATGTATGTATGAATAGATAGATAGATATTTATGCAGCAAGGTCCCAGAATCTGTCAAGGAAGGGGTATACATTCCTAGAAGGATTGCAATTACTAGAAAACTCAGATAATTCAGATTTTTGCCATTGAAATAAATGACTTTCAGCCCTAGAAGAGCATAAGAGCTGCGATGGAAGACCCAGTGGTTGCTAGAAAGGTGTACTCTCTAGCTTTTTACCAGGCTCTCCAGCACATCTCTATGGGAATTTCTGGGAGAAGCAAATCAGAGAATTGGGTGCATCTCTACACCGTAGAACTAATGCAGTTTGACACCACTTTAGTTGCCATGGCTCAGTGCTGTGGACTAACAACAAATGGGGGGAGTCGCTGCAATACAATAACAAACAACGAAGTGTCTGTATATAAATTCAATGAATTCAATAGGTTCAATAAGTTAGGTCATATTAGACACAATTACAATCATATCAACACATAAATATGAAAATTACAAATACAATGTTCAAATCGCCCGGGGGGGGGGGGGGCTCCTACCCGGAATGAGGGCGTTGTCCAGGTAAATCAGCGTAAGGACGCATGTCCCTGGAGAAGAGAGTTCATAATTGGGTGTAGGAAAGTTCAAGGAGATCCCAGGGATATCCAAATAGAAACACCTGTGGTCATTCGCAGAAAGTCGGAGTGGTGCAGATTGCTGATCGGAGTTGCGGTGTTGGGCGGGTTATTCGCTAACAGTTGCAAGGTTACATCGGGAAATCCCGCGTCCATAAACCCATCCCATGCAAGGTTTCCTGATGTAACCTTGCAACTGTTAGCGAATAACCCTCCCAACACCGCAACTGCGATCAGCAATCTACACCACTCCGACTTTCTGCGAATGACCACAGGCGTTTCTATTTGGATATCCCTGGGATCTCCTTGAACTTTCCTACACCCTATTATGAACTCTCTTCTCCAGTTACATGTGTACTTACGCTGATTTACCTGGAAAAAGCCCTCATTCAGGGTAGGAGCTCCCCCCGGGCGATTTGAACATTGTATTTGTATTTTTCATATTTATGTGTTGATATGATTGTAATTGTGTCTAATATGACCTAACTTACTGAACCTATTGAATTCATTGAATTTATATACAGACACTTTGTTGTTTATTTCAGTGCTGTGGAATCATTGGGAGTTGTAGTTTGGTGAGGCTCCAACACTCGTGTGTAGAGACGGCGAAAGACCTCACAAACTACAACTTCCACGATCCCATAGCATTGCGTCACGGCAGTAAATGCCGAATGGTGTTAGTTCTACAGTGGAGATGCAGCTGTTGTTTTCAAATGGACATTACAATCTGCAATTAAGTATTTTCTATGAAAATAATAGTATCACCTAAACATTTAAACTTGTCATTTCTCCTTCTTTGCACAAAATTTTATTTATTTGTTTGTTTGTTTGTTTGTTTACTGTATTTGTGTACCGCCTTTCTCGGCCCGCAGGTGACTAAAGGCGGTTTACAGGGAAAAATTCAATGCCTACAATATCATAGATACAATTAAAAACATCTTCTTCTTGGCTTTTCTTCGTGAAAGAAGATTCAGGAAGGACTCATCCCACGCTTTCTACAAGCACGTTGATGATTCGGAGGTTGGATGTGTCCGAGCCTGTGCAATGGACCTTTCTGGTGGAGCGCAGCGTGCACGGAACTGGCCTCACCCTTTAAACCAAAGGTTAATCTGCCGGGGCCTAGCAAGCTGGGACGGTGGCAGTGAGGTCTTCAGGTCATAGGTTTGATTTGAGTTTCCTTCTCTTAGATGGTTGATCCTGGGTTAGGCAAGCACCATCTGCCCGGGTTTGAAATCAGAGTTTTCATTCTCTTAGGATGGTTGCCAAAAGGCTAGAGAGCCCATCCTGCCCTTTGACGCTCTTTGTCAGACCCTTTGGTTGTGACCTGTCTGGCATGGGAGGCCCTACCGGTGTCTATTATGCCACCGCCAGCATAGCTCACAACTTCATTAGGGTACCCAAGCCTCTCCCCCACGACAAGGGGGCGGGCAACGTAACATATAATAAAAACTATAACAAAATCAATAAAATATAAATCCATAGTGTCTCCTTGTTAAAAACGTTCTCCAGTGTCATTCTCTAGTCATTCTATTTTCCTGTGTCAGTTACTCTGCATTTGCAAATGCTTGCTCAAAAAGCCACGTCTTGACTTTTCCCCTAAATGTTAAAAGGGAGGGGGCTGATCTGATATCTCTAGGGAGGGCGTTTTACAGCCTAGGGGCCATCACCGAGAAGAACCTGTCTCTCGTCCCCGCCAAACGTATTTGTGACAAAGGTGGTAATGAGAGCAGGGCTTCCCCAGATGATCTTAAGGTCCTAGATGGCTCATAAGGAGAGATATGTCTGGACAGGTAAGTTGGGCCAGAACCGTTTAGGGCTTTATAAGCTAAAGCCAGCACTTTGAATTGTGCCTGGTAGCAAACTGGCAGCCAGTGGAGCTAGCGCAGCAAAGGAGTTGTACGCTCCCTGAGCGCCGCTCCTGTTAGCAATCTGGCTGCTGTCTGTTGGGCCATTTGAAGCTTCCGGACAGTCTTCAAAGGCAACTCTACATAGAGCGCGTTTCAGTAGTCTATACGGGATGTAACCAGAGCGTGGACTACTATGGTAGTAGTCAGGGTGAAATATGAAGGCCTTAGACAGCTTTTGGTGCACAAATTCATGGGGCCCTCTTTTGTTCTCCGGGACCCCTTCCATACAGCTGAATAAAATCTAATTTTCTGCTTTGAACTGGAATATACAGCAGTGTGGACTCAGATAACCCAATTCAAAGCCAATATTGTGGTTTTTTCTGACTTGATATTCTGGGTCATATGGATGTGTTGAAGGACCCTGGATCCCAGAACCATGTAGCATCTGAACCTGCTTCTTATTGGCCCAGAACATTGATGATAATATGTAAGTAAACAGAAACACTATGTAACACAATTTGAAAAAAAAATCTGTTCCTTGTTTGAAAGTGTTATTTCCTGTTTAATTGTGTGGCACTTACTTTTAAAGTAGCTGTTCTACTCCAGAAACTTTATTTTTGTGGCTGCCACAAACTATGTCAAATTGGTTGTGACTGGATGACATATTCATTGAAAAACTATAGCAAAATATGCTGCAGCATGTCCTGCAAAAACACAAAATTTGCCATTTAATCAACTTTTTCATGTTTTTATGATAGAACTAATTAGGAAATGACATTTATAATGCAGGAACAAACATTATGTTACATAGGATTGTGTAATTCTCCTCTCCTCTCAGGTCCCTTCCACACAGCTGTATAAAATCCACATTGAACTGGGGTATATGGCAGTGTGGACTCAAATAACCCAGTTCAACGCAGATATTATAGATTATCTCCCTTGATATTCTGGGTTATATGGCTGTGTGGTAGGGCCCTCACGATCAAGACCTACAAGGTATTTTGTTAAGGTGAAAATCATGGTGCCACTTCATTGCTTCTCTCAGGAAATAAACTCACCATTTGCTGCGATTAGCTTACGTAAATAAGAAGTTTGTCTGTGGGAAAATATTGATGTTGCTTCTCTGCTTAGACTGGTCTCAGGTGGGTTCTAGATACAAAAGCTAGAAGCTTAATCTATCCCCATCCCACCAGGTTTCACTTTACTTGCGGTGCACCTTCACTGTAGAATTAATGCAGTTTCTCACCACTTTAATGCTGTAGAATCATGGGATTTGCAGTTTTGCAAGGTCTTTTGTTTTCACTCCTAAAGACTACAAGTGCTTCACTACACTACAACTCCCAAGATCCCATAGTACTGAGCCATGGAAGTTAATGTAATTGTATTTTAATGTATTTATTGTTGAATGTTGGGGTTTTATACTGTGTTTTACTGTGTGGGCATCGAATGATGCCTTTTTTGGAAGCCGCTCTGAGTCCACCCCCCGGGGGTTGAGAAGAGCGGGGTAAAATGCCAGAAATAAATAATAAATAAGTTAAGGTAGTGTCAAACCGAATTAATTCTACAGTGTAGATGCATGCATGGTCTTCTGAAGTTGCTCAGTTTCTCCATATGGTGTACTTCCAGAGTGGAGAATATTTGCCCTTGTGCATGTTGTTGAACTGCAGTGCCCTTGACCTTGTTTATATTAGACAGGGTTGATAGGAGTTGTAATGCGACAGTAGGAAGACCCCTTATCACTGATTTCCACCTCCATTATGGGGATTTGTGACCCTTAGCCTTTTCAAAGGTTGGTCAAAGTGTTTTTAAACAACTCCTTACTAATAACAGCTTGTTATTATTTTCCCACACCAAAAGAAAGCATAGGTGAGTTGCATAACAATGTCAACTCATCCTACTATTGCTTTGTAATGGAATTTGTGTCTCACAGGTAGTGCCCTTGAAACTTTAAGGGAACTGTCCAGCGTATCTGAATCTGGTCGGAAGGACCTTGGATCAGTCAGCACCTTGGACAGATTAACTGTAGCCCTGAATAGATTGGTTGCCCCACTTACATAGAAACCACTGTGTAAAGATAATATAAGCTCATTCACTTTTAAAAACTAATTTTCTAAATATTATCTGGGCCTACCTGTATTCAAAAAAGCATTTTGGGATTCATCTTTAATAATAATGAATAATGATCTCTCTCTCTATATATATAGGCCAAAGTATGTTTGGTTGTTTGTACCACAAAGGCTTTTGCTAGGTGAAGTGGCTCTCTGATTTCATTGGATCAGTTGTTCCTAGATGCAGGATTGGCAGTTGCTAGGTGAAGTGGCTCTTTGTGACGTCAATGGGAAAGAAAGGTAACATGAATGAGGGAACGAATGAAGGAAAAAAAGAGAGAGGCTGCCCAATGTTGCCAGAGTGTTGGCATGAAGACATGCTGGAGAAGGAAGAAAGTAGGAGAGTAGCAGTCCCAAGGACACCCAGACAATGCCAAATATATACTACTACTACTACTACTACTGCTACTACTAGCCGCTCTGAGGCCCCTTGCGGGGGTGAGAAGAGCAGGGTAGAAATATTGGAAATAAATACTACTACTAATAATGTGGGAAACTTAGGGCCCTTCCACACAGCCATATAAGCCAGAATATCAAGACAGAAAATCACACAAAATCTGCTTTGAATTAATTATTGGATTATCTGAGTCCACACTGCCATATATTCCAGTTCAAAGCATAACATGTGGGATCTTATTCCGCTGTGTGGAAGGGGCCTAAGAGAAGTTAAACATGCATTCTAGACTTTAGGAGAGCTGACTCCAGGAAATCTAAGAAAATACTGAGCATGATTCCATGAACAGAAATACTTAAAAGAGTCAGCCTGTCATCAATACAGTGTTCCCTCACTTATTGCTGGGGTTAGGTTCCAGGACCTCCCGCAATAAGTGAAAAACCGCGATATAGGGATACTCTATATATTTTAATATTTATTTTAGTAGTTATACACTATTTTAAGTCCTTATAAACTTAAAATAAAGTGAAGAAAAGGAAGGAAAGACCCTTCAAGGCTGGAGGAAGGGAGGGAGGACTGAGGATTGAAAGGGCCTTGGAGAGCGGCGGTGGCAAAACACCACAAAACAGCAAAATTACTATGATATATATTTTAAATTAATATTTTTTGAAATCCGCAAAACAGCGAGTCCGCAATAAGCAAACCATGAAGTAGCGAGGGAAC
This sequence comes from Anolis apletophallus, assembly GCA_030556195.1. Classification (NCBI taxonomy): domain Eukaryota; kingdom Metazoa; phylum Chordata; class Lepidosauria; order Squamata; family Anolidae; genus Anolis; species Anolis apletophallus. The sequence goes on along the minus strand of JARBWK010000007.1, from coordinate 42,751,010 downwards.
ACTGTACCAGGAAAGATTCTGGAGCAGATTATTATGGAAGCAGTCTGCAATTACTTAGAAAGGAACGCTGTGATTACTAAATGTCAACATGGATTTCTCAACAACAAGCCATGTCAGACTAATCTTATCTCTTTTTTTCAATAGTGTTACAAGCTTGGTAGACACAGGGAATGCTGTGGATGTAGCATATCTTGATTTCAAGATATTTTTAAGGCCTTTGACAAAATCCCCAATGACCTTCTTGCAAACAAACTAGTCAAATGTGGGCTAGGCAATACTACTATTAAGTGGATCTGTAAATGGTTCAGCAACCAAACCCAAAGGGTGCTCACCAATGGTTCCACTTCATCCTGGAAAGATGTGACTAGTGCAGTGTTTCCCAACCTTTTTTGAGTCGCGGCACACTTTTAACATTAAAAAAATCCGGGGGCACACCACCAACCAAAATGACACAAAATGACACTGTAACACAGTAAAGAATGGCTGGGGTTGGTGACCTGCTGGGAGCAGCTGCTGGAGTGCGAAGCCAGGGAGGAGCCAGGCCACGCCATGCTCCGCCCTGCCCCCTCCCCCCGGCTTCAGTTCTCCCACAGCTTCGCCAGCCTTGAGGGGGCAGTGCCAAGCCAGCATTGCGTTGGCTCTGCCACCACTGGTTTGGCACTGCTCCCTCAAGGCTGGCAAAGCTGTGGGAGCGCTGAAGCTGGGGGAGGGGGCGGAGCCAGGCCGCTTCATGCCCCGCCCCTCTCCCGGCTTCAGGACTCCCACAGCTTCGCCAGCCTTGAGGGGGCAGTGCCAAGCCAGCATTGTGCTTCAGCTCTCTCACAGAGGAGGAGCATGAGCGGTGGATGGGCTTCAGTAGGCGGGTCTCCTCCTCCGCGCGGCTTCAACAAGCAAGGGGCGGGAGTCAGGGTGGGAGTCATGGCGGATTGGAGGCTGGTTGGGGAAACGGCCGAAGGAGGCGGCGCCCGGCCCTTCCTCCTCCTCTCTCAAGCAGCAGGAGTTTGGCAGGAGGAGGGGGGAAGGAAGGGGGGCAGAGAGCTTTTCTCGCGGCACACCTGATGATCGCTCACGGCACACTAGTGTGCCACGGCACACTGGTTGAGAAACACTGGACTAGTGGATAGCTGCAGGGTTCACTCCTGGGCCCAGTACTGTTCAACATTTATCTCCCCCCATTTATCCATTTCAACATTTCCACTGTTCAACATTTACCTCCCCCAGTTTTTAAACATTTTTTAAACATATATGTGCATGTGGCCTGCCCTCTTGTCTTTCTTTTCTCCTTCTGTTTTAGATATATTTGTTAGATGTATTCATTTTACTGTGTTTATTGTTTTTATTGTGTTTATTGTTTTTGATGTCTGATATTTTGTGATTTGTGGTTTGGGCATGGCCCCATGTAAGCCTCTCCGAGTCCCCTTTGGGGAGAGGGAAGCGGCTTATAAATAAAGATTATTATTATTATCATATTTATTAATGACTTGGATGAAGGTTTAGAGGGCATGTTTATCAAGTTTGCAGATGACACCAAATTAGGAGGGATAGTTAAGAGTCTATATGACAGGATCAGAATTCAGAATGACCGTAACAGATTAGAGAGCTGGGCCAAAACTAACAAAATTAATTTCAGCAAGGACAAATGTAAGATACTACACTTTGGCAGAAAAAAATGAAACGCAAAGATACAGAACGGATGACGCGTGACTTGACAACAGTCCACGTGAAAAAGATCTTGGAGTCTTCATGGACAACAAGTTGAATATGAGCCAACAGAGTGCAGCAGCTGAAAAAGCCATTGGGATTTTGGGCTCCATGAAAAGAGGTATAGTGTCTAGATCAGGGGTGGGCAATTATTTTTTCCAAGGGGCCACACGAGAGCCAAAAAATATGATGGAGGGCCTCACCTAAAGGCCCTCCATACAATTGATATTATGTAGATATTATGTAGATATTACATTCTACATAATATCAATTGAATTTCTTTAATAATAATAAAAAGGCACTACATTACGGTTTTGATATATTCGTAAGACTGATAAGAGTATATGTTATGAGCAATGAAAAAAGAGGTTGTCATAGGAAAAATGACATTTATTCACTAAAATTTTTACAAAACAATGTTTAACAAAATGTGAACATTTGTATCATTTGTGATTCATTATATCAGGGGTCAGGAACCTTTTTGACTCAGAGAGCCATAAAAGCAAAATATTTGGAAATTTATTTCAGTGAGAGCCATACAATATATTTTAAAACTAAATTCAACTAAATGTGAGTATAATAAGCCCCTGAATATATTCATAATAATAATAATAATAATGATAATATTCATTCAGCCTCTGCAAATAATAATAGCAACAACGACAGGTTCCTAGAGTAGGAGGAGACCGCCAAGGGCCATCCAGTCCAACCGCCTTCTGCCAGGTCTATAACCCTGAATATGAAGGCAGAAAATTCCACAATATCTGCTTTGAATTGGGTTATCTGAGTCCACACTCATATAATCTGGTTCAAAGCAGATAACATCCTATTTTACAGTTGACACACACACAAACTGATTTCTTACTACTGGACAAATTGCTGCCAAATTTGGCCACAAGACACCTACAAGGAGTGACCAAGGAAGAACAGAAAGGAGGGGGGAAAGGAAGAAAGGATGGGAAGTAGGGAAGGAAGGAAAGAGGAAAGTAGGGAAGGAAGGAATGAAGAGAAGAAGGAAGGAATGAAGGAAGGAAGGAGAGTGAGAGGAAGGGGGAGGGACAGGGAGGGAGAAAGAGGAAGCCAATTCCCGGCTTACCCACAGCTCCGTGCCCTAGTCCTCCCAAAGGGAGGAGGAGCCCTGCCTCCGTGTCACGGGCTGCTGCCAGGAAGGAAAGTAAGAAAGGAGGAGAGGAAGAAGGAAAGGAAGGAAGGAAAGAGGGAGGGAGGGAGGAAAAAAGGAAGAATAGAAGGAAGGGGAGGAAAGAAGGCAAGAAGGAAGGAAGAAAGAAAGGAAGGAAGGAGATGAGGAAGGAAGGGGAGGGAGGGAGGGAAGGATGGGAAGGAAGGATGGGAAGGAAGGAAGGAGGGAAGGAAGGGAAGGAAGGAAGGGAGGAAGGAAGGAAGGAGAGCGAGGGGGAGGGACAGGGAGGGAGAAAAGAGGAAGCCCATTCCCGTCTTACCTACAGCTCCGTGCTCCAGTCCATGCTGGCAGCATCCACGGTGGGAGCACCCTCTGGCCACGCCTGCCCCCCTTCTCTTCCAGGATTCGGAGGAAAGAGAGCCCAGAGTAGAGGGCGAAGACAAGCCTCGCTGCTCCTGCGGCTGCCCCATGCGCTGCTCTTCCAGGCCTCGGCTTCTTTTGGAAGCCTCAAAAAGTGGCGAGAGGTGCGTGGGACAACCGCTTGTCCTCGCCCTTCTGCTCTGGGCTCTCTTTCCTCCAAATCCTGGAAGAGAAATGGACCAGGCCTTGTGCTGCTGCGGCTGCCCCAGGCCTGGAAGGGCGGCGAGAAGTTCTTCCGGAGTTCTTCCGGAGCGGCAGAGAGGGACAGCAAGGGGGACACTCTCCTCCCTCCCTCCCTTTTCCCCCCATAATGCCCGGGGGGGGGGCAGTCAGAATCAGCTGGAGGGCCGCATGCGGCCCGCGGTCTGTAAGATGCCCACCCCTGGTCTAGATCAAGGGCGTCTCTATTCTGCTTTGGTTAGACCTCACCTGGAATACTGTGTCCAGTTCTGGGCACCACAGTTTAAAAGAGTGATTGACCAGCTGGAAGATGTCCAGAGAAGGATGACTAAAATGATCAAAGGTCTGGAGACCATGCCCTATGAGGAACATCTTAAAGAGCTGGGATGTTTAGCTTGCAAAAGAGAAAGTTGAGAGGAGATATGATAGCCATGTATAAATATGTGAAAGGATGTCATAAGGAAGAGGGACCAGACTTGTTTTCTGCTGCCCTGGAAACTAGGGCAGAGCAATGGGTTCAAATTACAGGAAAGGAGCTTCCACCTGAACATTAGGAAGAACTTCCTGACTGTGAGAGCTGTTCAGCAGTGGAATTCGGCCTTGGAGTGTGGTGGAAGCTCCTTCCTTGGAGGCTTTCAAACATTGGCCATTGGGAGTTGGATTGGCCTGTTTATATATTTTTAAAAACTGCTATATGACTTGCATCTCAATAGAATATATTATCTTTGTATTTTAACTATGTTGTAACCCAGAGGAGAGGCGGGCAATAAATAAAATCTATTATTATAATATTTATTATTGTTGTTGTCATCTACTTGTCTTGAGTATTGGGCGCGACAGCATCTGTTCAGGTAATTACAGACAAGATGCATTTAAGAGAGAATGCATTGGCCTTTCATTAGATATTATTCGGAAGACTGCAGGAAGGCATGTAACCAACTTCAACAGGAATCAAGAATTCAGTAAAAAGTTTTGCCTCTCACCAAGATTGACTGTGTTGTTAAATAATACAGTAATACACCTTTCTGATGGAGGTAATTTACCCTGGAAATGAAACAACTCTTTAGCGGCTTAATTGTGTTTCTCGAAAGAGTCAATTAGTTTGAAACAGAGACACAGAAGTGCTTTGAATTGAAGCAGTGTTTCCCAACCAGTGTGCCGTGAGGGATCATCAGGTGTGCCGTGGGAAATTGGCCCCCTCAAGCAGCCCCCTCACAGGTTTCCAAGAAACAAATTGAGCCTCTCCGCTTGGAAAGATTTTTTTTAAATAAAACTATTTTACTGAATTTTTTGAGAGTTGCCCCCAATGAACTGTTTATAACAGCTTCATGACATCCATAGTTAACTGGAAGCAAGTTTCACTCAGGGTGAAATTTCACAAAGGTCTGGAGAACAAGCTCTATGAGGAGCGGCTTGAAGAGCTGGGCATGCTTAGCCTGAAGAAGAGAAGGCTGAGAGAAGACATGATAGCCATGTATAAATATGTGAGAGGAAGTCATATATATGTTTTGTTCATCGAAACAGGCCCAGGTTTCACACTGAGTGTATAAATACATTTAAAAACATATTAACTATATGTATTACTGTGTTAGAGTGTCATTTTGTGTCATTTTGGTTGGTGGTGTGCCCCAGGATTTTGTAAATGTAAAAAACATGCCGCGGCTCAAAAAAGGTTGAAAAACACTGAATTGGAGGACAAAATGTTACATTCTTCCTATTCAGATAGTATGTCAAGATGCTAATTTATCAGAAACCCTAGGTGGCGCTGTTGAGCTACACCATAATGTAAGTGAATGTCACAACTCCCAATTCCCATTTCCTTAGAAAAAGAAAAAGAGCATTTCTTGAATAGTAATTTTCAAGTAATGTTCTGCAACATATGTCTCTCCAGGATTTTCACCTGTATCCACAAGTTTGGGGTCTTCACTGGAGGGGGAAGGCAGAGTCTCTATTATGGACGAGGCCAGTAGAGGACTCAAAATTCCCAATTCAAATTATTTTTATTTCGTCTTTTAATCACATGCCCTTTAGAGTGGGAGTCCTGGCTTCTGTGCCTACTGTGTTTTATTTATTCAGGTTTTTGAAAAATAGTAATTTAATGCAACTGGCTACTAACTAGCTGTCCTTTACGAACTTGTCAGCCACCTCTGCCAAAATGTGCTGATGTCCCACCAAGTTAGAATTCCTAGGATCCCATAGCACTGAGCCATGGCAGTTCAAGTGGTGTCAAACTGCACTAATTTGGCAATGTAGATGCACCCTTAGCCATATTGTGATGTACAGATTCTGAGAGACTTGCAAGCCTCCATATTTTATTTATTTTTATTTATTTATTTCGATTTATTCGTCGCCACTCCCGTCTGACTCGGGGCGACTTACATATGGTAAAACACAATAAGATACAAACACAATAAAAACAGTTAAAATAGTTAAAAACATCAGGGTTTACACCAAGATTAAAATCATATGTAAGAAATTCTCTTTTAAGACTGCTTCAGAGGTTATCTAGTAAATTTACCACGAGGTTCAAATAACTTATTTATTTATTTATTTATTATTCAGTTTTATATTCCGCTCCTCCCAGCAGGCTCGGGGCGGATCACAAGCAGATAAGCAATAAAAACATACAATAAAACATACAGTAAAAACAGTAAAACACAATACATAACCTAGATGTTACAGGCTACGATTTCTTAGCCAAGCGAGACGAACCAGTTGAGTTTGGATTTACCCAAAAGCTAGCCTGAAGAGAGCCGTCTTACATTCTCTTCGAAAAGGGAGGAGTTCGGAGACCATTCAGACATGGTCGGGGAGCGAATTCCAGAGTACTGGAGCCGCCGCAGAGAAAGCTCTCTGTCTTGTGCTGGACAGGTGGCAGGCGTGGGACGATGGTATAACCAATAAGTTTTGCTCTTCCGAGCGCAGTGATCTCGGGGGAACATACGGGGTAAGACGGTCCCTCAGGTACACAGGCCCTAGACCGTGCAAGGCCTTAAAGGTTAAAACCAGCACCTTGAAGGCAATCCGGTACTCGATAGGAAGCCAGTGCAGTTGCCGGAGGATGGGGGTGATATGCTCCCTCACTGGTGCTCCCACCAGCAAGCGAGCCGCGGCATTCTGCACCAGCTTGAGTTTCCGGACTGTCGCCAAGGGAAGGCCAACGTAGAGGGCGTTACAGTAGTCCAGCCTCGAGATGACCGTCGCTTGGATCACCGTGGCCAGATCGTCCCTGGACAGGTAGGGGCCAGTCGCCTAGCCTGTCGTAGGTGGAAGAACGACGTCCTGCTGACCACGGAGACCTGGGCCTCCATGGTCAGCAGGGAGTCCAACTTGACACCCAAGCTCTTAACCAAGGGTGACGGGCTAAGTGGCTCGCCATCCAGGGTAGGCAACCGGCACTCATCCAGCCCAGGTCGACCAGGCCACAAGATCTCCGTCTTCGACGGGTTCACCTTCAGCCGGCTGGCGCGCAGCCATCCAGTCACGGCTTCCAGGCATAGATGGAAACAATCGGGTACGGTATCCAGCTTGCCGTCCATTCTCAGCAGTACCTTAAACATAGAGATACTACATGACCTTATTTTATTATTTTTTATTTTATGACCTTCAAGTCAGGGCATCAGATAATTCCCCCACCTCTTTGGATATTTTGGATGGGCATCACTGATGCAGAGAGTTAACGTGATGTGTTGAGTAATAGTGGATAGAATATTTAATCTTGGTGGAGCTTTTTTGCCTCAGGTTTCATTTGTGCTGTTGAAATATAAATGGAATACATACATAAAGATATAACCTTCTGCATTGCTGAATCATTTACAATTTAAAGCAAATGAGATTTATTACTGTAATGTCCAAATATTCAGTGCAAATCTTGACTACAAAGGGAGTTGAAATATGTTATAAGTTCCAAAACAGGAAGGTATATAAAAATAAGTTACATGATTAATCATGTTTACTACGCAAACGTATTCATGATCATTTATCTTATCAAAGACCGAGCGAACCGCATATGATTATTAATTTGAGATTTGTGTGTTTATTGGTCATCATGTAGAATTATAATGTGGCAGAAACTATCTGTATAGAGCAGTGTTTCCCAACCAGTGTGCCGTGAGCGATCAACAGGTGTGCCGTGGGAAATTGGAACCTCCAATACCCTTTCTTCCCCCTCCTGCCGAACACTTTTTCTTCTCCACTCAGGCTCCCTTCTTCCCAGCCTTGTTCTGCTTGCTTTGCCTCGCTTTGCTCACACTGCCGCTCCTTCGGGAGGGGGGAGGGAGGAAGACGTGACCCGTGCGGGTGCTACTGCACAGACTTGCCCCACGTCTTCCTCCCTCCCCTCCACAGTGCTCTCTGGATATAGGTGAACTACAACTCCAAAACTCAAGGTCAATGCCCACCAAACTTTTATACTATTTTCTCTTGGTTATGGTAGTTCTGTGTGGGAAGTTTGATTCCATTCCATCATTGGTAGAGTTCAGAATGCTCTTTGATTGCGGGTGAACTATAACTCCCAGCTGTTGAGCAAGACCTTCGTGTGTGTCTTTCAGCTATACCTGCCAGGATATCTATGTTGTGTTCATCGAAACAGGCCCAGGTTTCACACTGAGTGTATAAATACATTTAAAAGCATATTAACTCTATGTATTACTGTGTTAGAGTGTCATTTTGTGTCATTTTGGTTGGTGGTGTGCCCCAGGATTTTGTAAATGTAAAAAATGTGCCGTGGCTCAAAAAAGGTTGAAAAACACTGGTATAGAGTTTCAAAAAGGTTGGTCTAGCAGTGGGAATCCAACCTCCAAACTTGGTTAAGCTACAAGAGTGTTTTCAGTGCTGAACAATAAGGTAGTATCTGTTTAATATTTTAACAGGGGTGACATTCATCTCTGGTTTCCATTTATTTACAGATGAATTGTTTCAGTTCTCTGTGACAGTCCAAATTAAAACCTATATAATATTTTTAAAGGCCTGCCAGCTAGAAGAATAGCTGCTAATCATGCCCCTTTGTAATGTGCCTGCCATGGTATTGCCGCTTATTGAAAATGCATTTTCAATAGCTTCTCTTAAATTTTATGCAGCAGGCATACATTGCTCACTGGAGCATGGTCCTTTTGAAAGAGATGACTAAAGTATTTTTGGGGACTTGTCTTGACACTTTTAAATATAGCCTCGCACCAGCGGAACATATTCATCTGAATAACACTTTGTAGATGTTTCTTCCTATATTGAAAACATAAATAGAAATGGAAAACAAATGGTTGCATAGTTCATAAAGATTTATATTGTTGTCTTTTAAATACACGGCAAGCTCAGCATTGCCAGCGCTGTGAATCTGAATTTTTCAATGAGCCGCAGCTTTGGATGTATGGCTTTGAGGAAAACTAGGTCTGCATTTCGCCTCATTAAGTCGACATTTCCATTAATCTTGAAGGACCTGATTCAGCAGAAGACTACAGGTTCTGTAGCGGGCAGATATCTTCACCAGCAATAGATTGGCCTGCAGCATTATTGGAAGAAAAAGCCTTCTTGTCATGCAGTAATGGAGCTGCCCATAGAGAAGTGGAGAAAACGCTTTTGGCTGTGTTCCTTCTCACGCTTTTCTTATTACTCACAGAAGTTGGGAGCTGGATTAAAATAAAGTACTAGATGGCATTAGCAGGACTGCAATGGATTGGATCCTTCAGTGAGGCCTAAACCTGCGATGGGAAGGAATCCGAGCATGAAGTTCAGCTTTGGCCCAAGTAATGAATTGTTTTGGGCCCTTCCACACAGCTCTATATCCCAGAATATTAAGGCAGAAAATCCCACCAATATCTGCTTTGAACTGGGTTATCTGAGTCCACACTTAGATAATGTGGGATTTCCTGCCTTGATATTCTGAAATATAGGGCTATGTGGAAGGGCCCTTTCTTGGTTGGTGTAACTGATTTTCCTACAATTATAGTGACATATTGACACCGGGAATGTGGCGCAGCTGGCTAAGTGTCAGCTGCATAAGATCTCTCTGACCAGTAGGTCATGAGTTCGAGGCCTGCACGAGTCGAGGTGGGTGCTCGACCTTTAAGTGTATCCTGCATCTGTCAAGTAGGAGATAAAGGTACCACATTAAGTGGAGAGGCAAATTTTGACTGAATTATGAGGCCATTAAAGAACTCCAGGAACGCTGAGGAATGCGGAAGGAACAACAAGGGACGCTGGGAATGCTGAGAGATGAGGAGTGCGTCAGCTCCCCCTGGTGGCCAGAGTTTGCCTCTGTTCGTCTATATGTGTGTATGTGGAAACGGCAGGGATTGTCTGCTAAGTATGTGTACTGTAATCCGCTCTGAGTCCCCTTCGGGGTGAGAAGAGCGGAATATAAATAAAGTAAATAAATAAATAAATATACATATAAATATACATATACAGGTCGATGTATTCCTTGTCTGAAATGCTTGGGACCAGACGTGTTCTATATTTCAAATTCTTTTTGAACACTTGCATATATGTTCTGAGATATCTTGGACATAGGATCCAAATCTAAATATGAAATTCATCTATGATCCATATGTACCTTGAATGCATAGTGTGAATGTATTTTATTTACAATATTTGAAGTAATTTTGTGTATGGAAACACTGAATCACCAGAAAGCAAAAGTGTCACTCTCTTTGCCACCCAGGTGAACAATTTTGGGTTTTAGAATATTTCAGGATAATGGAATAAGGGACCGGTAACCTATCTGAATTTACTTCCACCATGACTATGTATATCTGGTCTGCAGAGTTTGGAGATGTTATTTATGTGGACTATTAACCTGAGAGTACCACAGATTCTGAGCTGTAGTCCAAAAAAAGTAACAAACTTTTCAATGGCTGTGTTCTTGAAGGCTTTCATGACCGGAATCACTGCGTTGCTGTGAGTTTTCTGGGCTGTATGGCCATGTTCCAGGAGCATTCTCTCCTGACATTTCACTCACATCTATGGCAGGCACCCTCAGAGGTTGTGAGGTCCACAAGCACGTGTACAATTTCAACAGAAAGGAGGAAACCATGACAATGAACAAAATCAGTATTTTTAAAAACTCTAAAATCAGGACAGTAAATAAAAAGCAATACTCCAAAAACAGGAGAATTCTTGACATGAAACAATCAGGGCTGGCTAACACCTTCCAACAAAGGATTCCACAGGGAGGAAGCCAGGCTTTGAAGCTGCAACACCATTAAATGCTAATCAAGGTGGCCAATTGCAATATTCACACTTGCCTCAGGTAGATGAGTTCTTTCTCCCACTTGCCTAGTTTCCAACAGACCTCACAACCTCTGAGGATGCCTGCCATAGATGTGGGTGAAAAATCAGGAGAGAATGCTTCTGGAACATGGTCATACAGCCAGGGGCGATCCGACCTAATCTGGGGGGGGTACGCAAAGAAAATTTTGTCGGCTCCCCCGCCGCCGCGTCACTCGCCGCCGCCACGCCCACACTGCCGCCGCCACAACCGGCCCCATCGCCGCGGCACACCTCCGTGGCGCACCCTTCTGCGCATGCCTCCACGCCCCCACCATTGCCGCACTGCCCTGCGCCGCCGGCTGCGCACGCGCAGAAATACCTACAGGCGCTATAGCTTGGGAGCGAGTGCGCGCTTGCGCGGACGTTCGTGCATGCGCAGAAACGTCTACAGGCGCTATAGTGCCTGTAGGTGCTTTCTGCGCGTCTTGCGGGCGGCGCAGGGCAGTGCGGCGGGCGGTGGGGTGCGGAGGCGGGCGCGGCGCGCCTCCCAGCCGGTGGTGCCCCTCCCAGTCGGTGACGCCCTACGCGGCCGCGTAGATGGCGGAATCGCTGGGACCGCCCCTGCATACAGCCCAGAAAACTCACAGCAACCCACTCTTCAATGTCTATTGGCTAATGTCTGGATCAGAAAGGAAAATTACAACAACTGCAGACTATTCCACCATTGAATGATGAGACACGTGCCACGGCTCTTGTCTATGGCTTATATCAACTTCCAATATCCCATTTTTAGATGGATGAGTATGTCTCTTTGTTTATCAGTTTTAATAATGGCAATATTCTTCCTGATACTGTGAAGAAAAACCCCACACTTCATTTTCTTTTGAAAATTTTCTGGCAGTAGCTGCCATAGTGATTTTATAGCACCGGGCAGAATACTGCCGCTCATCTTTGTATCTCCAGGATTACCTATTTTGGTGATAGAAGCAGAAAGGAAGAGAATAGAGAGTAGAAAGCAATAAGCTTTGAGGCTGTACAATAAGACTTTAAGTAGAATCCTAGGTGTAATCAATTATCCATGGAATCAACAGCCGATTGCCAGGAAATAGGTAGATGTCGGACTAGATTTCTCTCTCCCTCTCTCACTCAAATGCTATAAGCTGCAACATCTTTGTGTATTTTAGCTTACACTATCTACTCATGTATCAGTCTAGAGCAGTGTTTCTCAACCTTCCTAATACCGTGACCCCTTAATACAGTTCCTCATGTTGTGCTGACCCCAACTGTAAAATTATTTTTGATGCTACTTCATAACTAATTTTGCTACTGTTATGATTTGCAATATAAATATCTGCTATGCAGGATATATTTTAATTCACTGGACCAAATTTGGCACGAATACCCGATACGACCAAATTTGAATTCTGCTTGGGTTTGTGGGAGGAAGTGTTGAGATGATTTTGTCACTTGGGAGTTGTACTTGCTGGGATTTATAGTTAACCTACAATCAAAGAGCATTCCGAACTCCACCAATGATGGAATTGAACCAAACTTGGCACACAAAACTCCCATGACCAACAGAAAATACTGGAAGGGTTTGATGGGCATTGACCTTGAGCTTTGGAGTTGTAGTTGACTCATCCAGAGAGCACTGTGGACTCAAAAAATGATAATCTGGATCAAATATGGCACAAATACTCAATATGCTCAAATGTGAACACTAGTGGAGTTTGAGGAAAATAGACCTTGACATTTGGGAGTTGTTGCTAGGATTTATAGTTCACCTACAATCAAAGAGCATTCTGAACCCCACCAACTATAGAATTAGGTCAAACTTCCCACACAGAACCCCTATGCCTTGAAGGGACTCACTGGCGCGAGCCTCCCTCCAACCTTGCACGCTCTCCCTTGCCCACGCTGCCACACGCCGAGCATGCTTGCTCTCCTCTCCTCTCTTGGAGTCTCAGAAACAGCCCTCCCTTGGCTGTGAGTCTAACCAATCATAGGGGAGGAGGGCTTTTCTTGGGAGGATTCACCGACTGTTTCCAAAAAGGAAGAGGACAATTATGTTCATGGGTGACCCCCCCATGACCCCCCCCCCGGAGTCCCCACATTCAGGTTGAGAAACATTGGTCTAGACATTTTAGTAAAAAAAATAATATCAGTATCCATGGGCCAATGTAAGAACTGTACTTTAACTCTTACCAAGAACATTAGAATGGCAAAAATAAGAGCTTAGTCCATCCCAGAAGAACCTAAAGGAAGCACCGACCTCTTCTATTCTTTTTGCTATGATGCTGCTTCTATGCTTTTTTAATGCCATTGCAATAATGGTGTTGGCAGTCTGGGCATCTGGCATCCTGAGACGACATTCATGCTTTCCTCTCTCCATGGAACGATCCTTAACTTACCCATGCTTCATAATACCGGGAATGTGGCGCAGCTGGCTACGTGTCAGCTGCATAAGATCTCTCTGACCTGTAGGTCATGAGTTCGAGGCCTGCCTGGGTTGAGGTGGGTTCCCGACCTTAAGTGTAGCCTGCTGCCGACCTTTGCAGCCCGAAAAACAGTTACATTTGTCAAGTAGGAGATAAAGGTACCACATTAAAAGTGGGGAGGCAAAAAACTTTGACTGATTTATGAGGCCATTAAAAAATCGCTGAGGAATGCGGAAGAGACAACAAAGGGACGCTGGAAGGAAATGCTGAGAGAGATGAGGAGTGTGTCAGCTCCCCCTGGTGGCCAGAAAGTTTGCCTCTGTGTGTCCATATATGTATAAATGTAAAAATGTATGTACTGTACTGTGATAAATGTCACATGTCTACATGTCATATGTTGAACTGCAGGGATTGTCTGCAAATATGTGTTATGTAATCCGCTTTGAGTCCCCTTCGGGATGAGCGGAGGAGTTGCGAACCAGGAAGTAGCGAGTTCACTGAGCGCTCCTCTACGGAAAACTCGCGATATTTGATGAAATCACGGAAGTGAGTTCAAAAAACAAAGTGTATCCTCACGATGTTATCCAATGTCAGTTCCGGGATCCGCACAATAACGCAGTCAGTTTGCGGACAATTTAAAGAAGCAGCACCATAATCATAGCAACAAGGTAGAAAATCACGTAGATAATCACATATATTCAAACCGCCAGAGGCTGAAGATAGATGTGGCGATGGAATCGAAAGCTGGCATGGGCAAACTTGGACCTTCCAGGTGTTTTGGACTCCCAACTCCCACCATTCCTAGCAGCCTCGGGCCCTTTTCCTTTACCCCCTCAGCCTGGAAAGGGCCTCAGGCTGTTAGGAATGGTGGGAGCTGAAGTCCAAAGCACCCAGAGGGCCAAGGTTTTCCCATGACTGACAGCTGTTGAGCAAGACGTTTGTGTGTGTCTTTCTGCCATTCCTGCCAGGATATCTATGTTGTGTTCATCGAAACAGGCCCAGGTTTCACACTGAGTATATAAATACATTTAAAAACATATTAACTATATGTATTACTGTGTTAGAGTGTCATTTTGGTTGGTGGTGTGCCCCAGGATTTTGTAAATGTAAAAAAGTGTGCCGCGGCTCAAAAAAGGTTGAAAAACACTGTTCTACATCATGGATTTTCTTGTTAGAAAAATAATTAAAAGTGTGCGATAATCCTCTGGATTTTTCTCTTGGTGGAATTATGTATTCTGAGAAGTTTGATGCAGATAATGATTGCCATATAAGATTGATCACCTGTCTGACCTGCAATTCTTTTGCTTTTGTAGCTTTGGACTCTTCTCTGACAAGCAGCCACCATGGATATGCGGGTCTTCATAGTTGCGGGTCTCCTGGTACATTGTGTGTTCCTGATCTCTATTTTTGACATTTATTTCACATCCCCTTTGGTTCATGGTATGACTCCACATCAGACTCCACTGCCACCCCCAGCACAACGCTTGGTCCTATTCGTTGCAGATGGTCTGCGGGCAGATTCTCTTTATGAAATGGATGACAACGGCACTTCCAACGCCCCTTATCTCAGGTAATTCTTTTAGGGCTATATTAATGCGTGCAGGAAAAGCAATAAAGAATCACAAGGTACCTTGTTTAAGATTAATACATTTATTTATTTATTTATTTATTTTTATTCCTTCGCATTTGTCTATGGCCCCCCCCCCCCAATGGCTCGTGGCGGCTCACAACAGGTCCAATCACAACATAGTAAAAACAGAGCATATCATAAAACACAATAAAAACACAGAATTAAAACATGATTAAAAACAGCATTTATGATGGTATGACCTGTTTTAGACTGCAGCATACTTATACCTCCTTAAACAAGCAAATTTTAGTGCAAGAATATCTCCCACCTCTGTTTTTCCAGAGGACTGCGGGAGAGGGAAGTCTTCTACCATTTTAAGACACTTTGGAGAAGGACCTAAACACCAAGAAAAATTCTATCTGCTAAAATTTTCAGCAAGTTTCTTCTACTCTCTCTAGTTTTAAAAAAATTATCAGCCTGTCTTATAATGACTTTTACAAGTTTACATTGTTTGTAACAGACTTTTGATCTGCTTCGGTATGGTACTTGTTTTATATTGTAGTCATGCATTTTTATTATAACAGTTTGATTACAATACAGATTTTTCCTTTCATTTTGTACATTTTAAATCCAAATTCCTTTTGTGATAGCAGGAGCATCTGGAGTTTTATAAGTATTCTAGATTTAATTCCTCTCACATTGATGAGGCCCAGGGTTCCTTTGCGACAGCTTCTGTGGTGAATCGGGGGAGCAGTGTAATCTCAGTGTCTCACCTTGCCTCACAGCCAACTGATGCTTCCCCATCACATGTGAGGAAGCATTGTCACACAGCTTCCCCCTGCTGTAACCCCATTGTTCCAAATGGAAGTCAGGGAGGCTCCCATGTTCGTGGCACAGCATTCTATGATGCTGTTGCCCCAGTTGACCTATGGAGCCCTACCTGAAGTGAGGCTATATTGTGTGATGGGTGACATGGGGGTCTGAAGGTCAGCTGACGAAGAAGCGTCCTAGAATGCTAAATTTCCATCATGTGATGAAGTCCTAAAAAGAGAGAATGATGGGGGAACTCTCCAATTAGCAATCAAATGGCCCCAAATAGGCAGTAAGGTAGTAACAATGGCAGAAGGCGTAACTAGGATGGCACAAACTTTATGGCAACAACAATAGGTCTTTTGAGCAGTCTTGCTGGTGGCGCTCTGGTTACATCCCGTATAGATTACTGCAACGCAATCTACGTGGGACTGCTTTTGAAGACTGTTTGGCAGCTTCAACTGGTTCAACGGACAGCAGCCAGGTTGATAACAGGAGCGGCACTCAGGGAGCGCACAACACCTCTGTTGCGCCAGCTCCACTGGCTACCAGTTTGCTACCGGGCACAATTCAAAGTGCTGGCTTTAGCCTTTAAAGCCCTAAACGGTTCTGGTCCAACTTACATGTCTGAACGTATCTCTCCCTATGAACCTTCAAGATGTTTAAGATCATCCAGAGAGGCCCTGCTCTCGGTCCCACCTGCTTTGCAGGTGCGATTGGTGGGGGAGAGGCTCCCCCCCTTGTCATGGGGAGAGGCTTGTGTACCCTAATGAAGTTGTGAGCTATGCTGGCGGTGGCATAGCCACTGGTAGGGCCTCCCATGCCAGACAGGTCACAACCAAAGGGTCTGACAAAGAGCGTCAAAGGGCAGGATGGGCAACCATCCTAGGAGAAGGAAAACTCTGATTTCAAACCCGGGCAGATGGCGCTCGTCTAAATCTGTAAGGTCAACCATCTAGAGAAGAAAACTCAAATCAATCCTACGACCTGAGGACCTCGCTGCCACCGTCCTAAGCTTGCTAGGCGCTGGCAGACGAACCTTTGGTTTAAAGGGTGAGGCCAGTTCTGTGCACGCTGCGTTCCACCAAAAAAAATCAATTGCACAGGCTCGAAGGACACATCCAACCTCCGAATCATCAACGCGCTTGTAGAAAGCATGGAATGAGTCCTTCCTAAGAATCTTCATTCGCGAAGTAATGCCAGAGAGAGATTTAATTATAATAGCAATAGAATATAATCAACAGCCAAAACAACTGACAATTTGGGATTTCATTAAATATCACCAAGTTTGAAATACAATTTAGCATGGATCCTGAGTTTGTGATAGTGTACCTGCTCTTTCAAGAAAGTAAAACATAGATCTAAGTTTAAGCAGTCAACTTGACAACTTACAAATCACTGCCTTCTTTCTTTCAGGAATATCATAGAAACCAAAGGAAGCTGGGGAGTATCTCATACTCATGTCCCAACAGAATCTAGGCCTGGACATGTAGCTCTCATAGCTGGATTTTATGAGGATGTCAGTGCTGTTGCTAGAGGTATGTTGATAGGCAAATAAAATCTTTTGTTGATAGAGTGTTATAATATTTCCTTACTAAAAATAAACTGATTATAGTTTTGCTCTTAAAATACAGTAACTTAAGGAATATTCTGGAAGGACAGATTTCTGCAACCATCTTCTGCTCCAGCTTCTTAGACGTATTAGGGTGAGCATAACTGGATCTTATAGGATGAGGTGTAGAAGGCTATTGGGAGAGTGTGTAATTGCTCCCTGCATCTATTCCCATGTTATTTAGGATGAACCCTCAATCTTGGGGCAGTGGATAGGAAACTCTCTTCCTGTGAATTTGATTGTCACTTACTTGAATGTCTAACACAGGGGTCCTCAATTTTTTAAAGCAGTGGGGCACTATGAACAGAGGGCCAGTTCATAGTGCCCCAGACTCTGTGTATGTCTCTGTGTGTGTGGATGGGGGGTGGGGTTGGACTATAGTTTGAAAAACACACAAATGAATTCCTGTGCACGCTGCTCATATTGTAGTTGTTGAACAAATTTAACCAGCATAAACTTACCAGTATTTTGGTGGGAAATGTGGGTCTGCTTTTTTGGCTGATGAAATAGTCACGTTAGTTAGGATTGCTTCTGTTGTGTTGTGCCTTCAAGTTGCTTCAGACATGGAGTGACCCTAAGTCAAAAGTTTAGGGCAGGAGGTGGGTAAATGACCCGTCTCCCAGCTGCATTGGAGGGCCACATTCAACCCATGGGGCTTAGTTTGGGGACCCCTGGTCTAACATCTATATTTAATAGTAAAAAGGGGAAGTGAGTTGTATAGGTCAATATTATTCCTTTAAGTTAAGCTCATTCTTTTTTTTTTTTTTAGTTTTTATTTCTGCACTGTAGAAAACTTGTCAAATACGTATTATTATTTTCTTTTTAAAAACAGCATCAGAAAGCTATGGATGCTTTTGCACATATTCGTTTTGCAGAAATTACATTATTGCAATATATGCTTGCTATTTGAAATAGTGAATTTAGCAGTATATTTACAACAGAGCTCATTTCTTGGCTACTGAAAAGATAGCTGTCACTGAGTTATACTTGGGAGTTGTATATGTTGCCAGTTTTGGAAGTTTGAGAAAAGCAAAGCAAATCTGACCATAATGTGTTGCTGTGGGGCCACACACAGATCTCTCTCTCTCTCTCTCTCTCTCTCTCTCTCTCTCTCTCTCTCTCTCTCTATCTATCTATCTATCTATCTGTATATGATCCCACAGCAACACAAACACACACACACACACACACACATGTCACCTTTCTGGTGACGACCTAGCCGCGGTAGTCCAGGCCACGGTTATCTTGAGACTGGACTACTGTAACGCCCTTTACATTGGCCTTCCTGTGTCGGAAACTGAAGATGGTGCAAAACGCTGTGGCTCGACTGCTGGCTGGAGTGACACTAACATGCCACATCACACCAGTCCTCCAGCGTTTGCACTGGCTTCCCATCGAGTACCGGATTGCCTTCAAAGTGCTGGTGTTAACCTTTAAGGCCTTGCATGGTCTGGGGCCAGTGTATCTGAAGGACCGCCTCTCCCTGCACATTCCCAGAGACCACTATGGTCCATGGACCAAAACCTATTGGAGGTTCCATCACTTAAGATTTGCCGATTGTCATCGGCTCGGCAGTGCACCTTTTCTGTAGTAGCGCCTACCCTGTGGAACGCCCTCCCGGCAGAGGCACGAGCAATAACAGAGTTACAGGCCTTCAGGAGGGCCTGTAAGACCACCCTGTTCCACCAGGTGTGGAACTCTAAGGTTGTGCTTTCCATTCTGGTCCTAATCTGTTTTTATTCTGTTTTTAACTACGTTGTGTTGTGTATTCATTGTTGTGAACCACCCTGAGCCTTTTGGGAAGGGTGGTATATAAATCGAAATAATAAATAAATAAATAAGGCCCTAAATCCATAAAGGAGGTATTCCCGAAAGGATCCTGGTTATGTGAAATTGTGGATATGGCAATGTTATTACATTACATATCCAATCCTAGTGTACTATAACATTTTATTGTGGGACATAGAGATTTTGAGACAAGTATAATCTCCTAGAATACATTGTAACTCTGTGGAAGTATACCATAGAATCATGTGAAAGACTTATAATGAAACCACTAATATGGGCCCCACGTTTATTGGTGGTGGGGGAGGGGGGTGTCTAATTGTAGGTATATCTCATGCACACTGAATTTTCTTTAGATTTACAGTGGAAATAAAATTCTAGTCATGGTGATGGGTGGGTTGGATATCACTATGGGATAAAGATCTGCTTGCTGTATATTTACTTGGATGATACACCTAACTGTATTTTACAATTGTATGTATATCTGGTAAAACTGATGTGCGTGAGTCACTTTTCTGAAATGCCTGTGCTGTCTTGGTACATCTGAACAATATTACACAAAGGCAATATATCAAAATATATCATAGACTTTAGTGACACCAAAGGGGGGTATGCAAATCACATCGCAACAAAACCTTCTAGGCAAAATACAGAACACACAAATAGTGGAAAATACGCTCACATGACTCTATAACGAAATCATAGTCCATGAATGGGAAAAGTCCAAATTATAAGTTCATATATCCATGCCATGTGAGGAAGTAGCCGAAGGTTCCATGGTCGTGAGGAAGCAATGTCCCAGTGTCAAAGAGGCTGAGGCCGACAGCTGATGTGGACAGGAAAGGACCTGAAAATAAACTCCACCGATGCAAACATGAGTAAGGGCCAACGGAGCCTGAAATGGCTCAGATGTTGGGCCACTGGCGTTTCGCTCCTGGACAGAGCTTTCTCAAGGCCATATATATAACATATGCCGTTCGTCCATATCGATATGGCGTTCTAACAGAGCCTTTTGGTCACCTTCCTCACCTTTCCCGTCCGCATCGGCTATCGGCCTCAGCCTCTTTGACACTGGGACATTGCTTCCTCACGACCACGGAACCTTCGGCTACTTCCTCACATGGCATGGATATATGAACTTATAATTCGGACTTTTCCCATTCATGGACTATGATTTCGTTATAGAGTCATGTGAGCGTATTTTCCACTATTTGTGTGTTCTGTATTTTGCCTAGAAGGTTTTGTTGCGATGTGATTTGCATACCCCCTTTGGTGTCACTAAAGTCTATGATATATTTTGATATATTGCCTTTGTGTAATATTGTTCATTAGGAACCCTTGCTCCTATTTACTTGCCTTGGTTCATCTGTCATAGTATAGTGAGAGCATCGTCATCATTACGATTATTTATTTATATAGCTCTATCGCTGTACTTAGCACTCAACAAAACAGTTCTCTCCCAGGCTCACAAAGTAATGTAAGACTTTACAAAAAAGAATGACAATGTGGGAAGGCATCAAATCCAGTAGATGCTTCCTCCTCCAAGGCCACAGAAGGGGCAGTTGGGATAGATGGAGGGCTTTCGCCTGTTTCGTCCTGGGAATGATAGCACTCCACCTGCCTCTCTCCCCTTGAGCCTTAGGCAGTGGCATTTGGGATGGAAGGAGCACCTTTTATTTTCTTCTGGACCTTGGCACATCTGGTATTATTTCCATTAGAAAAACATAGTAGTAAGAAGACTTGTTTCTCTTGATTAACAGGATGGAAAGAAAATCCAGTGGAATTTGATTCACTTTTCAATGAAAGTAAATACACATGGAGCTGGGGAAGTCCAGATATTCTTCCTATGTTTGCAAAAGGTGAGCATGTTTTAGTTTTATTAGTTCTTCCTTTACAAAGTTATACTATAATGAGAAATAACTGGAGGAAGTGATTTAAATTTGCATGTCCCATAAACTGCTATCCTAAACATATGGCATTGCTTTTCTTTTGGCAAATCTGCATTACATCACATACTTCTGTATCATGCTGTTCTGCATAATCAGCCATGCTGTCAAGGGTTTTGTGTGTGTGTGTGTGTGTTTTAATAATGCACAGTAACTACAAAATGTTCACTGCTGTATTGTTCGTATGTACGTGATATAACTTGATTTAATTAACCTGAAAATTGCCAACAGTGAATGCACTACATTGATTTTTTGCCATACCCATTTTATGCAATATCATATTTCCTCTGTCTTTGTTAAGTGTAAAATCTGCAGAAGAATTCTATGAAATTGATAAGCTAGTTCACTGTTATGTTTATTTATTATTTATTTATTATTCGGGTTTCTATGCCGCCGACTCCCTGAGGCTCGCGGCGGCTCACAGGAACCGAAGGTACAACTACACACAAGCAATGCGATAAAACATCTAAGACAATTAAACAGTTAAAACAGCAAAATACAAAACCCCCAGGTACAGTTCAGAAATTAGATAGCGTGACACCCCAGGACAGCGGCTAAAGCGGAACATGGGCAGGACCTACTCACCGAAGGCCTGCTTAAACAAATAAGTTTTGCAGGCGCGTCTAAACGGGAGCAGGTCCTTTATAGCCCGCGTTCCAGCCGGGAGGGCGTTCCACAGCGTAGGAGCTATAACGGAGAACGCCTCCGGCGAGTAGATGTCAGTTTAGCCGATTTCGCCGAGGGTATCTCTAACAAATTAGCATCCTCGGAGCGTAGTTATATTTTTTTAAAAAAATGTATTTTTAATTGATATGTGTTACTATTATGGTTAGAATATAAAATGTACATTCTTGAAATGTGATTTTGCCAGAGATAGCAGATTTTCTTTTGCTTATTAATATATATTCTATCTCTCTCTCCAGAGATCTTCGGAGAGTGTGAAATAAAACAGATGTACGAGGGTGGGTCAGTAAGTCAGTGACTTTTTGAATGAAACACAGGTTTTTGGATAAAAAATCATTTTATTTTTCAACGTAGTCTCCTTTGAGCTCTAGACACTTTGTCCAACATTTCTCCAATTTTTTTATCCCTTCCAAAAAATAAGATTTGTCGAGGTCATCAAAATAGGTATTTGTTTGTGAGATGATTTCATCGTTGAAGTCAAATCTCTTTCCGCCGAGCCGTTTCTTCAGGTTTGGAAACAAGAAATAGTCACTCGGGGCTAAATCCGGAGAATAGGGCGGATGAGGGAGCAATTCAAATCCCAATTCATGGATTGTTGCCATGGAAACTGCACATGTGTACACCCTTGGATTGTGTGCACCCTTGCATTGTCCTGATCCCATCTTGCGAAAAGCTTTCTCATATCCAAGTGATCATTTAAAATTGAAACCACTGAGCCGTGTGAGATGCCTATGGCTTCCACAATCTCTTGTACTTTCAGTCTCCTATCGGCTGTGACGAATGGCCTGTGTTTTAGGTTAGTGGAAAAGTCCAAGGTAGAGAAACCCTTTTTAAGGGATGGCTGGTGTTATGGTCTGTTGGAAAAACGGCCATGTTAAGGTTAAATTTTCCCTAGATAGGGCTGAGGTAAGCCAGGATTAGGGAATGGAACCTTGGAGAACCAGTGGGCTGAGTTTAGGCCAGGCAGAGAGGAGAATGTCAGTTAAGGTTTAAAATCTGACAGTTGGGAGCAGTTAGAGAGGCTCGGAACTCTCAGAGAGAGCTGAAGGGAGCTCAGAGGGAGCTCGGGAGTTCTGTGTTAGACTCTGACAGGAGAGGTCAGAGTGGGATTAGCTCCTGGAGGGAGTTAGCAGCATTTTGCTGGTTTTAAGGACTCTGTGAGGCATCAGAGTCAGGGAGTTATTAGGTAGCGGGTAATTCCTCATCAGAATTATCTAGGGCTACAGTGTATTAGTAACGTTTGTTCAAAGATAGTGCCAAGAAGTAACCGCACGCTCCGTTCACAAGTTTTGTAACCATACGCTCGTTCACTGTTAAGTAACCACCAAGCAAAGAGCCTGTGTCCTCACAAGTTGTTGTTGTTAAATAAACCTCAGTTCTGTTTTCACCCTTCAACCTTGCCTCCCGGTGCCTTCTATCTTTCCCTGGTTTTTATGGTGGCAGCGTAGTTGAATAAATCAGCTCCCTTGACACCCTGCCCGGCTTATTGTGCCCAGCCACGGTTTTAAAAAGATGCGAGTCACTACACCATATCGTGATTTTTTTCAATTGTTTCGGGTGTAGAGACCTCAACTGGGCATCCAGAACGTTCGGCATCTTCCATGCTTGTATGGCCACAACGAAATTCAGTAAACCACTTTTTTACCATTGAAATTGATGGTGCAGAGTCCCCATAGTATTTATCAAGCTTAGCCTTGGTTTGAGTGATGGTTTTTCCCTGCAAAAAATAATGCTTAATGAGCACACGAAATTCACTTTTTTCCATTTTCTCCTCAAATCACGCGGTAGTCGGCTATCAATGGTTGTCAATCACAAACTAAATGACGCAGCTTGTTCAAATTTTGACAGGAGTCAACTGGCAGATGCCTGTTGACAGGAGCAGTGTTGCCCTTTCAGTTAAGAGGTGGGAAATTCAAAAAGTCACTGACTTATTGACCCACCCTCATAGCACATTTAAAACAGGATGAATAATGAAAACGATTTTATTTATTTATTTACTTTATTTCTACCCCGCCCTTCTCCCACAGGGGGACTAAAAGGCTAAAAGCATATTAAACAATGACCAGTTGAAAAGAAAGATTTATAGAGTTTAAATAATTTAGAAATAATAAAAATCATGTATAACCCTAGGTTTTTAGAAAACCAATTTGGTTGCCAGAGGTTCAGTTGGTGCCCGCACAAAGACAATGTTGGCACCAGTTGGGTCTCCAAGGGCAGAGTATTCTGTAACTGAGGTCCTCTTATGGCATGTTGCCCTAATTGATGGAACACAGAGGAGGGCCCCTCTAGCTGACCTTCAAATCTAGGCAAGTGCCTAAATGGTTAGGTCAGGGCTGCTCAGGAAGTCGATGGTGATCGACCAGTCGATCCCGGGACCGAAGGAGGTCGATCCCCGCTTCTCAGAGGGGGGTGGAGCCAGGCCGCACCAAACCCTGCCCCCTCCCCCCACTTCGGCACTCCCAGCAGCTTCTGCAGGTCTGAGGAGGGCAGGGCCAAGCCAGCCTTGTGCTAGCTATGCCACCACTGGTTGGCATTGCCATCCTCAAGCTTGGAGAAGCTGCTGGGAGCTCCAAAGCCAGAGGGGAGGGGGAGGGGCTTGGCGCGGCCTGCCTCCGCCCCCCCTTCCCCGGCTTCAGCACTACCAGCAGCTTCTCCAGGCTTGAGGATGGCAATGCCAAGCCAGTGGTGGCATAGCTAGCACAAGGCTGGCATGGCATTGCCATCCTCAAGCCTGGAGAAGCTGCTGGTTGAGCGGAAGCCAGAGGAGGAGGAGCCAGGCCCCACCAAGCTCCACCCCCTCCCCTCTCCAGCCTAGAGGAGGTAGGTAGATCTTTCAGACTTGGTTTTATTATAAGTAGCCCGCATTCTGAAAAAGTGTGGGAACCTCTGGGTTAGGTGATCCTTTAAGTATCAAGGTCCAAAGATGTTTAGGGCAGTGGTTCTCAACCTGTGGGCCCCAGATGGGATTTCCGGATGTCTGGGAGTTGTAGGTCAAAACACCCAGGGGCCCACAGGTTGAGAACTACTGGTTTAGGGCGTTGGGTGTAATTAAAACATATAAGCTTATTATAGATGTCTCTGAGAAGTATTTCATCTGATTGGCTTCCAAAATGACTTTGTTGTTGTTGTGTGCTTTTAAGTCATTTCTGAATCATCATGACCCCAAGGTAAACCCAACATATGGTTTCCTGGAACTTGTCAAGTGGATTTTCAAGTCTGAGTAAGAATTTGAACATAGGGGCCCTCCCACACAGCCATATAACCCACAATATCAAGGCAGAAAATCCCACTTTATCTGATTTGAATTGGGTCATCTGAGTCCACACTGCCATATATTCCAGTTCAAAGCAAATAATGTGGGATTTTGTTCAGCTGTGTGGAAGGGGCCCTGGTCTGCAGAGTTGTAGCCCAACACTCAAATCTAGTGTCTGGAGGCTCTCCTCCAGAGGGACTGCAATTGTGATTTGAAAACCTAAGTCTATACAGAGTGAAAAGTTGATAGGAGAGCGTAATGACAAATGGGGAATCTTTGAGCTGTGCAAATGATGCAGAAGACCCCCGAGGAGAAGGAAACATAGCTAGAATTTATACTGTTCAAGCTACATTTGCCACTTATGAACCTGAGTAATGTGATAAACTTCAGTGCATCTTCTCTGCTATATCAATTTATAGCTGACTGATTGGGTTTAAAACATGACAGCAGCTCCACTTTCATTGAATATTGTCATTTCAAGTCGGTGAAATTTTCCCCTTTCTTAATATAATCCACTAGCTGTACCTGGCACGCGATGCGGTGCCCTTTTTAGGAGATGCGAGAAAGTCCAATCATCCATGGTGTGCCCTCCTCTAAACTGCAGTTGGATGGAGTGTGGGTCATGGGGGGCATGGTGTGCCAAGTTGGGTCTTTATTGGTCTTGGTTCTGGGCCGCAGTGGTCTGTGGGGAATGATGGGTTTTGAAGTACTACAAATCCCATTTTCCATGGTGGTACTTCAAGTCCCATCATGCATGGTCGGGGCTCTGTGTGCCAAGGTAGGTTACTGTAAATTCAGGCCATACACAATGTCCCATGAGCTGAGGCCTAGTTAGGAACAGCAAGTTAATGAAGCCTTACTGTCAATTCAGGCCATACACAATGTCCAATGAGCTGAGGCCTAGTCGGGAGAATCAAGTTAATGAAGTCTTACTGTCAATTCAGAGCGTAAACAGCTTCCCAGTAAGTGAGGCCTAGTTAGGGAAATCAAGTTAATGAAGTCTTACTGTCAATTTAGAGCGTAAACAGCTTCCCAGTAAGTGAGGGCTAGTTAGGGAAATAAAGTTAATGAAGCCTTACTGTCAATTTTGGGCGTGGTTTTTTGGGGGGGGGGGGTGTAAATTTTCGGTTGGAAGTGATTTGGGTGTTTTTTTGTTGGGGATTGGCTCAGGCCTTTTCCTTATTTTGTTTTGGCAGTTTATTAAGGATCGGAATTTTCATGTTGGCTGGCTAGTGCAGCAGTTATGCAAATCCGCCCTTATTGGCAGCCAATCACGTTGTTCAGAATGTAGAGGCTGAGTGAGTCTTTGGCTGCCCCGGAGGATGCTGGTAAATGTAGTTTTAGTTTTACTCGTTGTTTTGGGGGCCTTTTAGGTTTGGGGGGGGAAAGTTTCTTTGCTACAAACGTACCTTGCTTGAGGCCTATTTCTGTTGGCAAGTATTGTTTTTCTGCGTTGTAAGGTTTCTTTGTTTGAGGTATACATCACATGACGTGAACCCATTTATATAATAGATTATAATATCACAATGCCTTTTTGTTGTCAAGCTCAGAATATTCCATCATTTCTTTCTGCAGGACCTTAGTTATCAACTTAGAAGGATAAAACAGGTTAGATGAATGTAACCCCTACATCTTTTCAGAATACTCTCTTCTTGTAGAATATGGCTTTCTTACATGGACAATGCTGAAGCCATCAAGCCTGTTTTGTGGCCTCCTCTGTGTTTTTGTGCTACTGCTGAAGAAGGATCACAACCTTATCTTCCTCTTGTAAATAGCACTATGATGAAGGGGAATGCTTTGGTGGCAGCTTTAGCAATGTTGAAAGGAGGCATGAGACGGGGAAGTGGTTATGACTTCTCCAAGAGTAGTCAATATGGCATTAAAACCAATAAGTTACCTATATCTGGCTTATGCCATGAGTGTCTTGAGAAAAGATAGATCACTAGAACTGCAGTTATTTAATTTTACAGGTTTTCCTATTCCCGTTGCTTTGGGAATGTGAGTTGTATCATAGTATTTAATCATATTCTTTATCATTTTGTCCTTGAAGAGATTATTTATTTATTTATTTACTATTTTTATACGCCACCCTTCTCAACCCCGAAGGGGACTCAGAGTGGCTTACAGCAAACAACAATACTGCCAGAGTGGCTTACAATGTACATATAACAATATTGCCGGAGTGGCTTACAGCAAACTAAAAAAAACAACAAATAACTGTCATAGCACAACATCAGCATTACACATCATATTGCACTACAACATATCGCAATATTGCTAGCAATATTTCATGTAATACAAATATACAAATTATAATATCACGATATAATTATTATATCACATTATCATTGGCAGTATTATACTGTGTTACATTACAACACTACCAATACCAAATGCATATACAACACACCATACCGTAATAATAATAATAATACACTTTATTTATATTCCGCTCTTCTCACCCCGAAGGGGACTCAGAGTGGATTACATCACACATATGGCAGACAGTCCCTGCCGGTTCCACATATAATTACATACAACATATGACAAGTACAATTTTAGAAGGATTTTCTTCAGGCTGCATCACAGGGTGCGTCACAGGGTGTGATTGCGTCATTACATCACAAGGGGGTGCTGTTGCTTCATCCTCCTGATGGACAGCCTTTGTTTTCCGCATTCCACCTTCAGGCAGCCGATCTTACTTTATTTAGGCATTGTAAGTCCTTGAAAAAATCCTTCCCCGCTTGGCGGTTCCCAGTTTTATCTAATCACAGCTGAGCTGTTTTCGAACTGTTGGGTAAACAGTGGACAGGGCTCACAGCTGGGTGTCCAAACCAGCCCGGGATTCGAACATGCAACCTTCAGATTGCCAGCACAGCTGTTGTTACCACTGTGCTATCTCTCCATATTATTATTATTATTATTAAATAACAATATATTAATATATTAACACATTATTAATATTAACATATTAATATATCAATATATATTCATATATTATTAGTATTATCATAATTATTATATTATATTATATATTAACATTAAATATAGTATATATATATATTAATATATATAAGATTACTCCCAGGTTGTCACCTTCTGGCTCAATCTATAGCTCATCTGCTTATGAAAAACTCAATTTGTTTGGTTCTTTTCCTGTTGGACTTCCTATTGATATTTATTTCTAATTTATACTTGACATGAAGAATCTGAACAGAATGACCCTTCAGACTCTAGTTCTAGTGTGTTGGGCTATTTCCCCATATGTATCCCAAATTTTGAACTGAAAAGACAGGTAACATTCATTGTGTTAGATCACAAGAATGTTGTCAGGTTATCGCTGGTTGAAGATAAAAGCAGGAGAAGTTTGTGGATCAGATGAAGAGCCCTAGTAGGCCGTATTTGACTGATGAGTCAGAGGATCTTGTCTCTATTGCTGACATGTAATTAAAAATTATGTCAAGCTACTTTTAGACACTTCCTACATGCAGTTTTCTCTCCTTAGTAATTAAAAAATGTTTTGGTTTAGTATTATCCAGTCAAATTGGCATTGACTTAGGGTCCATCCAGACAGACCCAAAAACCAGGACCTGTCTCGGTTTTTACCGGAGGAGTCCAAACTATGCCTCTGGTAAAAATACATGAATTTGGGACAAACTTAAGGGTTCCTTTTTCCCCAAATTAATTTGATACCCCAATAGATCCAAGCCTTTTTTGAAAGGCCCGGGTCTAATGGGGATTGGGGGCCCTGTGGGGGCTCACTTCCGGATAGTCTCAGGATTACCTGGGGGGGGGGGGTCCCATTGATCCCATTGCAGGATGGTGCCCGCTGCCTTCTCCCAAGCCTCCCAATTCACCCTAAAACTTAAGTAAAAGGTCCCTAGTGGCCATAAGTTCCCTCCTCGCATCTTCCTGGCATGAGGAAATGGAGAAGGGGGCGAGGAGCCATTTTCCTCTTCACCCTTCCCAACTCAGGTGTCATTTCCTCACAACAGCAGAACGCAAGGAGGGAACTTATGGCGGCCAGGTACCTTTTACTAAAATTTTAGAGTAAACTAGCTGTCCCTTGCACGCGTTGCTGTGCCATAGTCTGTGGCTTACCCTTTCTACCCACATGGTGTGTGTGTGTATATGTGTGGTGTTGTTTGTGTGTATATGTGTATGTGTATTTTGTGCATGTTTGTGTTTTATGTGCAGGTATATATGTGTGTTTGTGTGCGTGTCTTCATGTATATGTGTGTGTGTGTATATAAGTGTATGTGTGTGTTCTTATGTATATGTGCATGTATGTATGTGTGCATGTCTTTATGTATATGTGTGTGTATATGTGTGGTGATGTTTGTGTGTATATGTGTGTGTTGTGTATGTGTGTGTTCTTATGTGTATGTATATATGTGTGCATGCCTTTATGTATATGTGTGTGCTGATGTGTGTGTATATGTGTATAATGTGAATGTGTGTGTTCTTATGTATATGTGCATGTACATATGTGTGTATGTGTGCATGTTTTCATGTATTTGTGTGTGTATGTGTGTGGTGTGTGCTGATGTTTGTGTGTATATGTGTATATGTTTGTGTATGTTTTCTCTCTCTTTCTGTCTCTCTCTTTTTCTCTCTCTTTCTCTGTTTCCTCCCCCTCATTTCCTTCCTTCCTCCTCCCTCCCTTCCCCTCCGTGGCTCGTTCCTTACCGATGGCGGGCTGCCCGGGCGTGGTGGAGGAGCGAGGACAGGCCTTCTGGCGAGGAGTACAAAGTGGAAGAGGGAGGAGGTGGGGGCTGGCCGGGAGGAGGAGGTGGCGGCGACATGCGGGGCTGCTGGTTCCGGTTTCCTCCTGGTGTTTTGGTTTTTTGTTGTTTTGGGGTCGTAGGGAGGGGTTAGGCTGATTCGCGGGGTTTTTTTAGTTTGTGGCAGTGCGCATGTGCGGTGGCCGTGTTCCGCTGCAAAGTGTATTTGGAATTGTAGTTTTTAATGGCGTCGGATCAGCGTGTGAGGGATGTTTGGTGTAAAAGGTAAGGGAAGTCTGTGGGTGTTTGGTGTTGCTTTGGGGACGTGGAAAGGGGGCTTTGGGGACGTGGGAAGGGGATGGGGGTGTTGTTTTGTGTTGCTTTGGGGACGTGGGAAGGGGGCTTTGGGGACATGGAAAGGGGGCTTTGGGGACGTTGGAAGGGGATGGGGGTGTTGTTTTGTGTTACTTTGGGGACATGGGAAGGGGGCTTTGGGGACGTGGGAAGGGGACTGTGGGGACGTGGGAAGGGGCGGGGGTGTTGCTTTGGGGACGCTTTGTGGCGAAGTATGTGGGATCGGGCCGCCTCGCTTTGGCCGCCATGTGCTTGGGAACGGGGGCAGAGTATGTTGTTTATTTGTTGTTTTGGGGTCGTGGGAAGGGGTGAGGGTGTGTTGTGTTTGTGTTGGTTAGGGATCGTGTGTAGGAAGCGGGCAGGCTTTGAGTGTGGCGTGCGGTTCGGTGGCAAAGTCTTTGGGATGGGGCCGGGGCGCTCTGGCTGCCATGCTTCAACGTTCTAAATGTTTGTGCTGGCAGCGGAGAGCCCGGGATGGGAGTTCCGTTGCCCGTTTTTGGGGGCTGGTGTTTGGGGGTGTTGCGAGGTTCCTAGGGCCGATTTTTTTGGCTCTGTAGGTACCTCGTGGTATGGCTAATGGGGCTGCCGAGTTTGGTGTTTCTGAGGCTTATAGTTTCTTTGTCTATGTCTCCCGTTGCACGACGTGAAGAAAAATATATAGAGAGATTGGGGGGCTTCAAGGTAGCTACATTATTTATTTATTTATTATTCGAGTTTATATACCGCCAATCCCCAAAGGTTCGGAGCGGTTTACAACAGAATAATACAGTTAACAGTAAACAACTCTGCACATCACAAACAATAACAAAACAAACTATAGGAGTCATCTACTAGATACCAGGGTTCACCCGGTCCCTAGAGAGAGGGGCAGAATAAAACCCGATGGAGTGTGGTCATGGACAGGGCCAACTGGATGGTCTGGGGCCAGCGTAAAAAATGGCTCACCTGGCCAGCATTGGAGGCGTAGTGATGGCCTGACAGGCCCAAAAATAGAGTCTCCAGTAGAGTCTTTAGGAGAGTTCTTATCACCAGTAACTTGGGAGTGCAGTCTTTTCTCCACCTTCGCAGTTTGAGTCACTTATAAGGGTGAACTGGGGAGACGCTCTCTCCCTTACGACCCTAGGTTGAGCATTTGAGTCCCAGTCCCTGACAGCTTGGGAGGGCCCTCTCTCCTCCCCATTCACAAAGGAGGAACCACCCGGGAGACCATATTCCAATTTTTGGGAGGGGGCTGCTGCTGCAGATCTTCTCCAGCTACCGAAACCTACCCCCAAAAAAGTTCTGGACTTAAATTTCCTCTGGCGGTGGCCACGTCTCTGAGGCCTACGCCTCGGGGGCCTACCATTTCCCATTGCTGCATCTTTGTCCATATCTAGGGCTTCAGGCTCTCCGGAGCCCGAGCTTGACTCAGTCCTGCTTCTCTCTCTCCTTCGGCCACCCTGGGTGCCCTGGGTGCGAGGAGCGGCTTTTCCCACTTCTCCAGCTTGTTGTTCTTGTAAGTCTCTTTGGCAGCTGCTCTCTCGCATTAGGCCGCTTTGATCAGAAGCACCAGGCTTCAACGGCATCTGGGCATCCTCTTGTATTCCCTCCCTTGGAGGGGGAGGAATATCCGGGTTCCCAACGAGGGGGCAGGAAGCTGCTCTCTTCATCTTCCGGCTTTGGATTTTGATTTTAATCAGGATGGCATGTAGCAACCCTCCTCCCGGGAAAGCCTGTTTTTTGGGGGAGGCTATGGGGACTCAAACCCATGCTGAAGTAGGTTTTTAAACCCGCTTCGGCTTGGGTTTTGGTACTGTCTGGAAGCGCCCTTACATCGAATCTGTGAATTAGAGCCTTCTAAGGCCCCTTCTACACTATCATATAAAATCATGGCAGTATGGACTCATATAATCCAATTCAAAGTAGATAACGCGGATTATCTGCTTTGATGATCTGAATTATATGACAGTGTAGATCCAGCCTAAGAAGCCTGGACATGAATAGCCCTGCTCAGGTCCTACAAACTCAGGGCTGACTTCCTGTATTGAATCAGTTTACCTATAGTAAATATTGTCTTCCATTTTCACTGCCTTCAATGTTTCCCATCATTATAATCTTTTACAATGAGTTCTATATTCTTATGTTAGCCTTAGTCTTAGTATATGTATTCTGTGTTTTTGACATCGAATTGTTGCCGTTGTTAGGCTGCTCTGAGTCCCCCCTCGGGGGTTGAGAAGAAGTGGGGTAGAAATGGTGGAAATAATAATAATAAAAAATTAGTCTACTAGAGAGAATTCGGGTCTAAACTGCTCTACAACTAGTTCACTAAAATGGTGAGCATAAAACTCTTTTCCAGTATCATGCTTCAAATTATTTTTATTATGTCAGCTTTCTTCTGTGTTCGTTATATAAATCAGAACTATTTGACAAGGACGAATCTGACTTTGATATTCAATTACCCATCTTCACATTTGGGGATTTTATCTAGTTCCTTCATGGCTACCCTTCCAGTGCTTCAGCCAACTTTTATTGTTCTGATTTCTTAGCTATAGCTACCATTTTGATTTATGAATCTATTATTTTTTCTTTGAGTTATGTATTTAACTTAGCATGTACTATATTTTTATCTTCTGTTCTTCAGTCAAGGAGCTCCTCACCATATGCATAAGAATATTTGATTTTATCCTCACAACTGTTCCACTTCTCCTTTTGGTGTGTGGGTGAAATTATATAGGGTATAACTAATGAATAAATAAATAAATAGGATAAGCTAAGTGGTGGTTTGAATGCTGGACGTTGTAAATTCAACACCCATCTATCACAATACACTGACTCACAGAAGTGGAGCACAGAAAGAATGAGCATTGTCTCCTTTTGCTCCATTACCTGCTCTCATGTTAGATGCTTTCCCAAGATATGTATAATTTGATTTACCTATTTTTTTAACAATGTGGAGCATTCTCAAACCTGGAATTAGAATTACTTTGTTGATACTTGGTTTCTTTTTCTTGAGACACCTGGTTTTCATTAGAATTATAGTCTTTCCCCTTACTTATGAATGAAGTACATTTTCAGTGAGATGCTTATCTGTTGATAATCATTAATTGTATGTTTGTGCAAATTCAATTGCTAGACTAGCAGTGATGGAGTATTATGGGAAAACATGTTTGCAATAATAGAAACAATTCAGATATAATCCTGATGCATTAATATATCTTCAAAAATTATTACTAGTTCCATATACATCCTTATATTTATGCTTATCAACTTTACATGTGTGTAACAGGATTTTTATTTAACTTTCAAAACTAGTGTCTTCATCTCCACTGCTTCTTTGCAGGTGCTACTGGGGATCACGTTTATATCCATTGTTACAAGGCTGAAAGAGAAGATTTTGCAGTGGAAGATGCAACTGTGCTAGACACTTGGGTTTTTGACAACGTTAAAGTGAATAAAGATATTTTTGTTACGTGTCCATAGAATGGGGACATAAAATGAGCCCTGCTAGATCACACCAAATATCTATTAAGTCTAGCACTCTGATGCCATGGATTCTCAACATATGATTGGCATACGTAGCATTGTGGAAACCGTAGTGTCCCTGTGTATTTTTCATCCCTTTCATTGATATGTCCTAAATTAAGTCTGCATTTAGTTGCCCTTTCGTAATCATTTATGGATGTCACAGTACACTGGTTCCTTGTTTGGATTTCATTTGGCTCCAGATCCAGTTTTTCCTTTCCTCTTGAAGAGAAGATGACAGGAGAGCTGAGAGAGTGTGAGAGAAGAGTAGTACGAGAAATGGCAATAGATTTCTATTTATTTATTTATTTCGATTTATTCGTCGCCAATCCCGTCAGGCTCGGGGCGACTTACAAGTGTTAAAAAGACCATAAAATACAGATAAAAAGACAAGATTAAAACTATACAATTAAAATTATACAATAGTGACGGGCATAAATTATCCATGGCCAGCTACATAGTAAAACACTGACCGAATGCCTGTACAAACAGAAAGGTCTTAAAAGCCTTCCGGAAGGCTAGTAAGTCAGACAACGCGCGAATTGCGGGAGGAAGATCGTTCCAAAGTACTGGAGCGATGACACTGAAGGCTCTCCTCCGCGTTGAGGTCAGTTGAAGGGTTTTACAGCTTGGCACAGCAAGAAGGTTCAGGGACTCTGATTGCAGTAGTCTTACAGGACAATAAAGGGAGAGGCGGTCCCTTAGGTACACTGACCCCAGACCATTCAAGGCCTTAAAGGTTAAAACCAGCACTTTGAAGGTGATCCAGTGCTCATAAACTATGTACAAGCAACACAAAGAATTGGTGTTTCCTACATTTTCTTGAGAAATGCTCTGGTGTGCCCTTTCCTTCTGTCATAGAAATTGCAATATTCTAATCTGAAAGCTTTTTAGGCAGGGTGAAAGTCTGACTGCTTCCTTATTGAGAACACAGGCAACACAAATGAAATCCACGTGTTAAATCTGCTTCAATTATATCAATAGTTCCCAACCTGTGACCCACGGACCACCAGTTGTCCGCAAGAACTAAAATATGGTCCATGACCTCACCATTACTGAACCATTGCAGTGCCCTGTGGACCACCACCCCTTCCTTGCGGCCATGTGCCTATGGTGAGGAGATGTCACGATGCACGGACTTGACCGGCCCCTTAATCACACACACAGAGACGGACTGAAGGCTAACTACTTTATTGTATATAAAAACAGTCCAAAAGGTATAATGTCTATAAGAATAGCAAGGTAGTCCCAAAAGGCTTGAAGCAATTAATGTCCAAAACAGCTTGGCAAGGCAATCCAAAAGGCTTAAGCAGAGCTCCGCGCAGCAATGCGGATTCAGGAACAAGGCAAGATAAATGCAAGGCAAGACTTGGTGGCCACGAGCCAACTTAGCTCCGTAGACCCACTTCGCTACACGTCTGCTCAGAAGAGATGTGGCCGAAGCACTGGGGATTTCTTCCCACGGATGCTATACTTAATCTTTCGGCCGAGGTCCCCGACGCTCTAGGCCCCGTCGTCTCCAATCTCCGCTGACGGACCTCGGCCTGTCTAGGCTGCGGTGCCATCCCCTTCTCCTGGACTCAATGCTACTTCTCCTATCAAAGGTTCGGCCTTGTCTCTCCGCAGCTGGGTCCCTATCTCCATGAGAGCTCTCCTCCCTAGAATCTTCCCAGCCACCTTCTTCCATGTTTTCATTCAGAAGCTCCTGTGACCCTCTTCCCCCCGGATGCTCATAACTTCCACTATCACTGCTTTCAGTTTGCACCTGGCTTTCATCTATGTCTGCATAGGGGTCAAGCCAACTTTCATCCCAAGCCAAGCTTTCTGTGGGTGAAAGAGGCCCAGTGATGGGAAACGCTCCTTCAGGCAACCCTTCCAAATCCTCTTCAGAATCTATCTCTGCTGGTGCAGGCCCTAATGCTAATGGCACCCCTGGTGCTGTTCCCTGGTCCCCAGGCACAAACGAGAACTGCTGTGCTACAGGAGATGAGAGAGCGGTTAAGGACAGTTTCTTGGGTCTTGCGTTCCACTTTTTGTATTTTTTTTCAACCTCAGCCTCTCCCCTCCTTTTTTTTTTTTTTTTTTTTACAAAATCCACGAATAATAACACAACCCAACCAAAACATTTTTTTTCTTGGTGTCTTTGTTTTTAGGTCTGTTCCTAGAGTTATTTGGGGTGGTGATTCAGAAAATTGCATTGGATAGGCCACATCAGCACTAGATTATTAAATATGGTATTCTGTGGGACAACAGATGGCGACTACTGGATGGCATATGTTCTGTATCCGAAACTAGAGCTGATGTGGTCTATCCTATGCAGTTTTCTGTATCAGCATACCAAATAACCAAACCAGATCTAAATTTGACTAAAATCTGATTCGTAACCTTTTCGGTACTAATGTTGAAGAGTGGTCCCTAGTCAAAGTGGTCCCTGGTCAAAAAAGTATTGGAACCACTGAATCATATCATAGATTTTTTTCGTTTTCCATACCGAAATGAATTGGACACATATATTAGTGGAAATTTTTAGTGGAAGTAATAATATAACTTTCATTTGGCTTTTCTGATCTAGGATTTCTTCAACTCATCTAGAAACAATTATACTTTGTTTTCTAAACTGCACGAGCCGAAAATTGTTTTCTTCCTGCACTTACTAGGAATCGACACCAATGGGCATGCCCATCGGCCTCATTCAAGGTACGGTGTGTCAGTTTATTATTGAAAATGCTATAAAATTTTAGTGTGAACCAGCCAAATTTAAACAGCTTTAAGTACCTGTGATTATTGAGTTCAGCATATAACCAACAGATGCAGTAAAATAAATGGGGCTTATAAGCATATAGCTCAGATTAACTCATACTGTTTATGTGAGATTTTTTTTTAAAAAAAAATGTTTCAGCCATGTCCCTTGTGATAAATAATACATTTAAACTGTGGTGATATCTGAAATTTTATCCATTCTTTTTGGAAAAGTTGGCTGAGCAATAGCAAAACCATCGAATTGCAGAATATTGCTGTTACAGTGGACCATAAAGATAATCCACTGTAGTTCAGTCTTCTGCCATCCAGGCATAAGTAACTGAAGCTAAACTATACCCATATAACCTCTGTTTAAAGACCTCCAAAGAAGGCAAGTCCACAACTCACTGAGAAAGTCCATTCCACTGATAACTAATATTCAGGTGGAATCCTTTTTCTTGTATTTGAATTCATTGGGCATAATAATAATAATATTATAATAATACTGTTTATTTATATTCCGCTCTTCTCACCCCGAAGGGGACTCAGTGCGGATTACATTAAACATATGATAGACAGTCCCTGTCGAAAGACATACACATTACAATAGAAGTTTTTAGAAGGATTTCTTCTTTCCTGGCTGCGTCACAAGGTCATATAGGGTGTGCGTCACAGGATGTGGATGCTCCATTACGACATCATTGTTGTTATGCCATTGCGTCTTTACGTCACAAGGGGGTGCTGTTGTTCCATCCTCATGACGGGAGCTTCTGTTTCCGCATTTCCGCATTTCACCTTTCCCGACAGCTGAACTTTTTCAGAAGTTGTAAAGTCCTTGTAAAAATCCTTCCCCGCTTTCCGCGGTCCCCATTGTTGTTTATTCACAGCTGGGCTGTTTTAACTGCTTGGGTGGGCAGTGGATTCGAACTAGCAACCTTCCGATTGCAAGCACAGCTGTGTTACCGCTGTGCTATCTCCCCGGCCCATAAACCTCACTCCATGTTTTCAGCATTCAATTTTAACATTTTGTCATGGCTTTCCTAAACAAAGACAGCTGCAATCTTTTTTAAAAATTTGGGTCCAAATGTATGTGAGATTTCAAGTATTTTGTGATAAGACTGAAAGAGAGTGAAGTGGAGATTGCTGCTGTGTAGGAGAAGTGAAATGTAGTTAAATGCCAGTGCAAAGGGGTGACCAATTGGATCTGCTGCCATTTATTTTACCGATGGGTTTTCCATGCCGACATCTCCTGTCCTTCAGAAGATTGACACCTAGAGATCTCCTGCCTGACCCAGAGCAACCCTAAGAGGATGGCAGTCAAATCCCAGCCTATGCACATTTCTAAATTAATTCTAATTATCCTGTCAAAATAACCCTTTTTCTCCTTCACAGGGAATACAAGAATAATATCAGGGCAGTTGATAAAGGTGTGAAGGAAATAGTTTCAATGATTGAGGATTTTTATGGAAGTGATGACAACACAGCTTTTATCCTGACTTCGGACCATGGAATGACAGATTGGGGTGAGGGCTTTTTTGTAACATCACCAAATCATTTGGGTTAGCAAAAACAAAACATAAGCATGATGGTTGGATATTACTCCGTTGCGTACTTCTGTTTCTCTGAAAGATGGAAAATGGTTAAGGATTCACTTTCTTTTGCAGACAAAAACTACTGCAAGTATGATTATAATCATTTCTTTACTGTAAGAGAAGGCATTATTGATCTATACCAGGGGTGGGCAACCTACGGCCCGCGGGCCGGATGCGGCCCGGCAGCTGATTCTGTCCAGCCCGGGGAGAAGGGCATTGGGGGCGGGGCCAAGAGGAAAGGGGTGCCGCTGCCGCCATCCCATCGCAGGCTCTGTGAGGCCTGTGTCGGCAGACAGGCCGGAGGAGCGGCCGCTTTGGAGTGCCTGCCATCCCTGGAGGCGATCCAGGCCTGCAGCGGGAGCACTTGGCGACCTGCGGGGGCTGATCTCCCTAGCGACCTGTCACGATGCACGGACTTGGCGGGTCCCTTAATCACACACACAGAGACGTACTGAAGGCTAACTACTTTATTGAGTATAAAAACAGTTCCAAAGAATATAGTCCAATATGAAGTGATATAGTCCAAAAGGCTTGAAGTAAGAATGTCCAAAATAACGAAGCAAACAGGCAAAAAGCTTGACAAGGCTCCGCAGCCAATGCGGATCAGGAAACAGGGCAAGGCTCCGCAAACCAATGCGGATCAGGAAACAAGGCAAGGCAAAGCAAGGCAAGGCTTGATGACCACAGCTTAGCTTGTGGCCCCACTCCGCTTCACGCCTATTCAGGTAAGACGTGGCCGGAGAACTGAGGATTCGTTCCCATGGATCCTATACTTAATCCTTCGGCCGAGGTCCTCGACGCTCTGGGCTTCTTCGTCTCCAATCCCTGCTGACGGACCTCGGCCGGTCTAGGGCCCGGGACCAATCCCTCCTACTAGCCTCGATGTTCCGTCTCCTATCAAAGGTTCGACCTTGTCTCTCGGCAGCTGTGTTGCTATCTCCCTGAGAGCTTTCCTCCCTAGCCATTTCCCATGCGCTTTGTTCCATATCTTCCTCAGGGGGCTCCTGGGAAGATCTCCCTCCCGGGTGTTCATAACTCCCTGGATCGCTATCAGACTGCACCTGGTGATCTGAATCATCCCTTGGACCAAAACACATTTCTTCCCAGGCCAAGCTCTCTGTGGGCGAAAGAGGCCCTTGCGGGGAAAGCTGCCCTTCGCCCCAGTCATCTAGCTCATCCTCAGAATCCTGTTCTAATGCTAATGGGACCCCAGGCCCTGTCCCTTGCCCTCCAGGCACAAACGAGAACTGCTGTGCTACACGACCCGGAAGACTTGATCGTCTTCTGGGTCGCCAGGGCAATCAGCTGCCTCAGATCGCCGACTGCTCCTCTTGCAGACCCAGATTGCCTCCAGGGATGGCAGGCACTCCATAGCAGGGCGATCAGCTGGGGAACGACTGAGGGCGAGAGCGGGCGGAGGCCTGCAGCCTCCGATTGCCTGCTGCTCTGCTTTCCTCTGCTGCGGCAGCGGCTGGGTCCTCTTTGCCATCCTCTGGGCTGGGTCCATTGGGCCATTACATCTTGGTTCGCACCTTGTCTTCTTGAATTTTATTTTATTTTATTTTAGTGGTTTTATTATTATTTTATAATAATTTTATAATAATATAGTACTATAATAAATAATATAATGTTATATTATATTATAATTTCAATATATTATAATGTCTATATATACTATAATATAATTATGATATTAATACTAATAATATATGAATATTACTTGATATATTAATATGTTAATATTAATGATGTGTAATATATAGTAAAAAGAGTAAATAATTTTACTATTTACTAATAGATTAGTAGATTAGAATGTAGTTCCGACTTTGAGTGCGGCCCTCCATAATATTTTTTGGCTCTCGTGTGGCCCCTTGGAAAAAATAATGGCCCAACCCTGATCTATATCCATGGTTCTCAAACTTTGGTCTTCCAGATGTTTTGTACTTCAGTTCCCATAATTCTTAACAGCTGGTAATATGTCTGGGATTTCTGGGAGTTGAAGTCCAAAATAACTGGAGGACCAAAGGTTGAGAACCACTGATTTATATGAATGCAAATATGTGTAGGCAGGATTGACCCTAACCACTTGGCAGAATGAAGGAACAGCCTCAGACAGCAGATGCTGAAGTGGCACCCCATTTGTCTGCTGGGGAATTGTGGTTTTAAAATAGCCTGCTATCTTTAGGTGCAATTAACAACAGCAACAATTATTTTGGGAACAGTCCGTAATTTTTTTTGTCTGACAATGCTTTGTTTAATCCATCTGTAGACTCATATGGATTGTTAGATATGTGCGACTTTACCACTAGACTCATCTTTCAATTCATGGATAGATAAAATATTTTGATATATATATATACAGTATATATATAGCTACAGTCCTTGACAGCAAGGGTTAGGGGCAAAGTGTTAAGAAAATCAACTGTTTATTTTCAGTCAAGAACACCGTTAATCTTGATTTGGTGTTTTCCATATTTCCAGGGACACATGGAGCCGGCCATCCATCAGAGACTTTAACACCACTAGTTGCTTGGGGGGCAGGAATCAAATCCCCGCAGAGAGTTGCCTCACAACAATTTGAGGATGACTTTTTAAAAGGTAAATAATATATGTGCAAATGATGGATTTTCTGTATACTTGTAAAACACAAAATTGTTTTCAATTTTCATTGTATTAGTTGTGATAGATATATTGATTTATTTCTCAAAAAAAGTGTCAAGACTGTTGAAGACTGTGCAAATCACTGTATGCAAGTTACCCCTGGGATCTGAATAAATGTATTTTCCTTCCACCAAGAGGAACATATGAGTCATTACATCCAGTGTTTGTCGCTAATGCCATCAGTAGAAACAATGTAAAAGTGCAAATTGGATTTTCACATAATGTCCATACAGTTTCAAAAACTGAGGCTGGAGGCATAAGGTTACTTGCTAAGAACTCAGTAAGCAAAGAGCTTGTGTGGTGCCTTAAAGACTAACAGAAAGAATTATGTTGGTATTACAAGCTTACTGTGTGTCTACGTGTAGACCTAGTCCAAAAAAGCTAATGCTACAGGTTTCATTCTCAGTAAGTTTCGACAAGAACCCATTGTATACTAATATTCCAGACTTACACTTTGAATTCTATTAGAAACTCAGATTTATTTCTAACTAAATATGTCTAGAACCAGGCTGTAAATCAGGGGCAGGAAACTTCTGTGCCAAAACTGGTCACCAACATACGTCACCCAGCCTATAGAGATCTCAGGTAAGGCCTCCCTCTTGCCATTTCCTCCTCCATTGAAGGAAAGCACATATGGGCTCATGAGGATATCTAAGCTGATTTTTCACTCTTTCTTTTTCTTACTTGCAAGGTGGAAGAGAGAGCAAAGCCATTTCAAGACATATCCAGAAGCATTTAGAGTGACTGGCTGAGTCTCTTTCACTTTTATTCACCTTTTTTAATCAGGAAAGGAGCTGACTGCACTACTAGCTGGTCTTTTTTGTGTGCAGGGGGATTTATGGAGCTGTTGCTGGCACCCACCACTTTCCGTAAAGAACTAAAAACGTGGATGTTCCACTGTGCTTTTGACGAGACAGTTTTCCAAATAATCTTGGCCCCCAGTTTGATCCAAATCCATCTTTTGTACATTACCACTATTCCCTTATTAGAGATACATAGTGCTCTCTTTACATTATCCCCCCCCCCCCCAGTTCCTAATCTAGTCATCTGGCTTCAGCACTTTACCCATCAGCCCTATCCTCTGGAATTGATTTGCACCAGCCCGCCCTCCCAAGCTCAGGACTGTGCACTACTCAGGTCATTGATGGTGGTTGAATGTTTGCTATATATTGTATTATGTGTGTTGTTTTTATACTGCTGAAATTGTTTTTATGAATTCTGTTGTGTTATATTTTAAATATGTTGAACTTGGGCTTGTCCCAATGTAAGTTGCCCTGAGTCCCTTTGGGGGGGATGGAGGCAGGATACAAAAATAAAGCTGTTGTTGTTATTTCAAACACAACAAGATTAGTACACAGCAAACAAGATCACTCTGCTGGTTGTTGTATTGGATCACACGTCGGACAATTCCCAAGAGTCTAGGATTTTGTCATGTATCGGCAAATAATGTGTGCAGATCCCAGTAGAGTGGTCTTTTGCAGTTGACAGATGGTAATTTTGTCAGCACCGATTGTGTTTAAGTGCAGGCCAAGGTCTTTAGGCACTGGGACCATCTTCACTGGTTTGTGACAGAGTCGTTGCAGTTCAGTCTTTGAATCCTCGTATCATGTTAGTTTTTCCAGTTGTTTCTCTTCGATCCTGCTGTTGCCTGGGATTGCAACATTGACGATCCATACTTGGTTTTTAACATGATCCTGAGGTCAGGGGTATTGTGCTCCAAAACTCTGTCAGTCTGAATTCGGAAGTCCCAGAGTAGTTTGATGTGTTCATTTTCTGTAACCTTTTCAGGCTTGTGATCTCACCAGTTCTTTGTTCACAAGCAGATGGTATTTGTGGCACAAGTTCCAATGAGAATCATCTGAGCAACGGTGTTATGCCTCTGCTTGTAGTCTATCTTGCAGTAGCTGAGGATGTGATCTGATGTTGTTGTTGTTGTTGTTAGTATTATTACTATTGCTCTGTAAAAAGAGAGGAGCGAAAATGATGCCAGGTGATGAGATACTGGTACAGTGTCTGATATCATTTATTCCTAGAATGCATTTAGATGGTGCCATTAATAGGAAAGAGGATGCAAAAGAGCACAAGTTGGGTTGAGTAAAAATATATAGATAAACTAATTTTTTAAAATGACAAACCAGTTCATATTACATTAAAAAGCAAAAGGTCATACTCAGGTTCTTTGTAAAAGATAAATTACAGCTGATCTGTGAGCTGTTTTGTAGAAATACTGTATCATTTACAGTAGGGATATGGAGCTCTGTTCTTCCAATTGTTGTAATAGCTAGCATCAGAAATAGTTGAGGAAGATGGGAAGTGTAGCCAAGCAGCATCTAGAGAGCCATGTTTTGTTGAACCCTGTTGCACAGGAATTCCAAAAATCATTAGTGTTCCCTCACTTATTGCGGGGGTTACGGTCCAGGACCTCCCACAATAAGTGAAAAACTGTGATGTAGGGACTCTATTTTAATATTATACATTATTTTAGCACTTGGACACTATGTTAACTCTTTATAAACTTAAAATAAAGTGAAGGAAAGGAAGGAAAGGCCCTTCAAGGCTAGAGGGAGGGAGGACTGAGGAGGGAAAGCCCCTTGGAGAGTGGCAGCGGCAAAAACACATAAGACAGCGAAAATACAGCGATTTTTAAAAAAACCCACAAAAGAGTGAGTCCACTAAAAGAGAACAGCGAAGTAGCGAGGAAACACTGTATGTGCCTGGTGGAATAGATTTTCAGTGTTATGACAGTAGGCCATTAGTACTGCATTATCCTTGCATAGTAGGTTCAGCACAAACTGAATTTTATCGAGACATTTTTCCAGTTCAGACTTAGTACTTGGAGAGTAGAAAAGAATGAGCGTACGCTGACAGAGCAGACCTTTTTTTGGACTCGGGATCTCCCAACCAGCATGGCTATACAGAGATTTTGGTAAAAGAAACCTGTGTGGATGGAACATGTGCATTGTTCAGAGGCTCCCTTGTATGAGAAATGCATCTAAACTGAACTTTTCTTATGGGATACTGATTGACCGATTGAACATGGAAGTGTATATTTTATGAAATGGTGGTAAACATCACCTCCATTGACTCCTATATATCCCATGTTTGTGCAAAAATTAGGAGTAAAAGCAGTTTACATATTTAAAAAATACATTTAAAATATACTACAAATCAACATTACAATGAAATTAAGGCATCAATTATATTATAAATAACTTAAACGTAGAGTTAATAGTATAGTAAGACTTTTTTAAATCTGTGGGAGATAGTTAATCAATCTTTTATCCTAAGTAACAAATGTGATGACAAATGTATTAAGTATCTGTTCTAAGAACCCATTCAGTTGCTTCTTAATTTTTTTCACAATAATACCTTAGATCAGTGTTTCTCAATCTTCCTAATGTGGTGACCCCTTAATACAGTTCCTCATGTTGTGGTGACCCCCAACCATAACATTATTTTTGTTGCGATTTCATAACTAATTTTGGTACTGTTATGAATCGTCATGTAAATATCTGATATGCAGGGTTTATTTCTATTCACTGGACCAAATTTGGCACAAATACCCAATACACCCAAATGTGAACATTGGTGGAGTTTGGGGGAAAATAGACCTTACCATGTGGGAGTTGTAGTTGCTGGCATTTATAGTTAATAATATAATAATATAAAATATTATTATAATAA
The DNA here is from genome assembly GCA_030556195.1 of Anolis apletophallus. Lineage (NCBI taxonomy): Eukaryota > Metazoa > Chordata > Lepidosauria > Squamata > Anolidae > Anolis > Anolis apletophallus. The sequence continues at coordinate 42,707,009 of JARBWK010000007.1, read as the reverse complement.
TATAATATATTTAACCTATAATCAAAGAGCATTCTGGACTCCACCAACGATGGAATTGAACCAAACTTGGCACACACAACTCACATGACCAACACAAAATACTGGAAGGATTTGGTGGGCATTGACCTTGAAATTTGGAGTTGTAGTTCACCTACATCCAGAGAGCACTGGATGGATCTGGACTAAACTTGGCATGAATACTCAATATGCCCAAGTGTGAACACTGGTGGAGTTTGGGGAAAATAGACCTTGACATTTGGGAGTTGTAGTTGCTGGGATTTAAAGTTCACCTACAATTAAAGAGCATTCTGAACCCCACCAATGATAGAATTGGGACAGACTTCCCACAAAGGACCCTATTACCAATAGAAAACAATGTTTTTCTGATGGTCTTTGGCGACCCCTCTGACACCCCCTTCACGACCCCTCTAGGGGTCCCGACCCCCAGGTTGAGAAACACTGCCTTAGATCATTAGCATTGCCTTTCTTGTCCCAAATACTTCATTTTCTGTGTCCTATTTGTTGCCACTCTACTTTGAGAAATCGGTGTACAACATGCCTTCAACACTAAACTACGGGACTGGTATCTTGGGGTTTAGTGTTCATAAACTAGAAGCGTGGGCTGTGAGATAAATGAAACCCAGGTGAATTACTGAAGAAGAAAAACACCAAAATTTGCTTATGAAAATAAGCGAAATTGCGGAAATGAATAAACTTGCTACTTTGATTAAGAAGAAATCTCTATGAACGACTGAGGCCCATTAAATGCGTTTCTCCAGCAAAGATGAGGCCAAATCTCAATCACTTTTTGTTTTGGACTAAGAGTGTGTTATTACGTGAGAAAGGATGTATCAGTGGTTCTTTTTCACTAAATAGTTGTAAAAAACCCTGAAAGAATATAACCACCAGACAGATAATATAAAGCCCTTAGATTAGATAATATAGATTGTTTGTAGTTTGTAGTTTTTTATGTTTCAAAAGTGTAGTATTATTCTTAAAAAAGTATTTTAAATCTTTTATTGTTGATGATGATTTGTTTTGTATGTTTGTGGGCAGGTTTTGCTTTAATCTGTCTAAATAAAATAAATAGAAAAAAGGAAGTAATGATATTGATTCAACGTATTAATCATTATCACATTCATTTCTTTATGGCAGGGGTTGCCCATTGTAGCAGGAACTAATCCCCCCCCCACATCTTGGGCAGACCACTACCAAAATAATAATAATAATAATACACTTTATTTATATTCCGCTCTTCTCACCCCAAAGGGGACTCAGAGCGGATTACATCACATGTACGGCAGACAATCCCTGCCGGTTTTACATACAATTACATACAACATGCAACATGTACAATTTAGAAGGATTTTTTCTTCTGGCTGTGTCACAGGTGTGGTTGCGTCATTATGTCACAAGGGGGTGCTGTTGCTTCATCCTCATGACGGAGAGCCTCTGTTTTTCCGCATTCCACCTTCCGACAGCCGATCTTTCTTTAATTCAGGCGTTGTAAAATCCTTTCTTTGTAAAAATCCTTCCCTGCTTGGCGGTTCCCAGTTTTATCTATTCACAGCTGGGCTGTTTTCGAACTGTTGGGCGAACAGTGGACAGGGCTCACAGCTGGGTGTCCAGACTAGCCTGGGAATCGAACATGCAACCTTCTGATTGCAAGCACAGCTGCTGTTACCGCTGTGCTATCTCTCTAGCCCTGAAGTAACTTGAAGTCTATTTTTTTTGTTTACATGCTCTGTTTTTTTTAGCTGTAGATTGTGTGTTTGGTTGGTTGTGAAGGCAGAAAAAGTACAGGTTTTGAGTGGAGGAATTGCAGCATTTGGGACCTAGGGGATTTGGGGTCGGGTTCAGCTGTGCCGTTCACATGCAAGCCATACTTTCCCCTCTCCAATTTATGCATCAGAATATGTTTTGTGAAATTCAGATACAAAATATGATGCTATCGTTCTTTATTATTCTGTCTTTTCACATTATTCTAAAGTGTGCAAACAAATTTATTTTGAATACTCTTGATATATTTTTTTCAATTTATCTTGAGAAACTAAGGTCTGAATACTTAGTTTTTCAGTAGGAAAAAGGAGGTTATGCAGCGTTAAACAGTGACAGCTAATTAAGTACTAGATGCCTTATTTACCCTTTCTCTCATCTGATTTTCTTACATCAATTAACGCTGTATCAGAAACTCTTTTCTTCTCTGTTACCTTTTTTTTTTTACAGATTGGGAGTTAGAGACCCTGAAGCGCCAAGATGTCAACCAGGTACCTCTTTATATCTACTTCACAGCTTATTAATGTTACATTTCAATTTAGGCTACCATGAAGACATACAAGTGTCAGAATAATATATACTGCTAGCTAAATACAATAATTAAACATTTCCCCTTGAGTTTTATATCCAAATATTCTGTTGACTCATTCAGCATTCACGGTATCTTAGACATGATAAAGAAATAGGAGTGCGCTGGGGGTTTAATTAGCACTTCCATTTTGTGAGTAAATTTCCCCTCTGTCTTTCTTTGTGATACAGTGTCAGTTTTGCTGTTAATCAGAATATCACTTTACACCCTTAATTTGCAAGCAGAATCTCAAATGGGTTTCCTTTAATATGGCAATACTCAATTAGGAGATCAGGAACATTATGGCTGGAATCCTTTTGGGATTTTGTATTGCCACTTCTGGATATACTTTTGATTGCACAAGAAGGTATCCAGTGTCTCCTTCTTCATTCGTTTACTTGTAATGCAGCAGCACCTGTGCACAGCTTTGCGCCTCCTCTTCCCAGGCATCTACCAGTTGAGGTGGCAAGCGACCAGCTGTGTTATGCCAACTTATTTTGTTGAATGGGTTTTTTGTAGCATGCATCTCCCATCATGTGTGATATCTGCTCGATAGTGTCTGTTTACTATTGGGGAGTCCCCCCCCCCCCATATTTTACAAAGTTTTTTTTTACCACTGCTGTGCTGTCATACACTTTTAATTTTGTTTAAAAGTACAATGCATAATGTATAAATTCTTATATGCACAACTCCCCTGTGGCGCCAGCTCCACTGGCTGCCAATTAGCTTCCGAGCACAATTCAAAGTGCTGGTGTTGACCTACAAAACCCTATACGGTTCCGGCCCTGTTTACCTGTCCGAACGTATTATCCTCTATGAACCATCAAGAGTGCTAAAATCGTCTGGAGAGGCCCTGCTCTCGGTCCCACCACCTTCGTAGGCGCGTCTGATGGGGACGAGGGACAGGGCCTTTTCTGTGGTGGCCCCCTGGCTGTGGAATTCCCTCCCAAACGAAATTAGATCCGCCCCCTCCCTCCTGACTTTTAGGAAGCAGGTGAAAATGTGGCTGTGCAATGAGGCCGTCGCAGAATGAAGGAGGAGATCGACGAAGAGACTAAAGTCGCTAACCACTTGATATGGACCGAATATATGGATGAAATTGGACTTGATTTTACTTTGGCGAAAGGCTTTTAAAATGTATTTATTGTATTGTATTTTATTTTAAATTTTTTTGTGAATTTATGATGTTTTTATATTTTAAATGCTAGCATTGAATACTTGCTGTTTGGTGGTCTGAGTGCCTCTTCGGAGGTGAGAAGGCCGGGGCATAAAAGTTTTAAATAAATAAATAAATAAATAAATAATTACAACCCCTCAAACACAAAAACAGTTACTTTGAACTAGCTGTATCACCCTTTATGTTACAATATTCCCAAAGTCTTATTTTTAGCATTTCAGTGTTATCTTGAGAACATTGTTGTTTGCTTGCAGGCTGATATAGCACCATTGATGACTTCTCTTATTGGCGTCCCTTTCCCCCTGAATTCTGTGGTAAGACACATACTTTTGCTATTAATCAATAGGAGAGATTTGGAATTCTACCTAGGTATGCAATTTATATGTCTACTGGCAGAGATTCTGCACAAATCAAAGACCGGCTGAGGAGGGAGCTGAAGAATTCTAGCCTCCTTCTTGACCTAGGCATTTCATGTCCTTCCTTGAAAACTACTGATTTTTTATCTCGAGTCTTTGAGCTGAGGATTATCTTTGCTCTTCAAGCATGTCTAGTGATGGCCAGCTAAGTAATGCCAAATGCAGAAGCTGCTGTCTCTGTCTTTTTATTCTCAAAAGTCATGCTTAGCTCTGGGGTTCTGGAATCAGGACAGTAAATAGGCTGTGCTCTTGCTACCGTTTGCTATGGCATTGTGAATAATAATAATAATAACAACAACAAAAGGAATTGGCAACTATAGAAGAATGGCTGAATAAGATAGATGAAATCAAAGAAATGGACAAATTAACCTTTGCCCTGAAAATATCTTTTGGAAGACCCATAAAAAATACAGATTGGAAATTATATGAGGAATTCAGAATAATTTATAAGAACAGTGAAATTAATCCAATATAATCTTTTCCACCTAATCAAAACTCAAAGAGATCGTTTTTGCTTTGATACAAAGCAAAGAGACAAGCCGTAATGGAGAGAGAAGTAAGAAGAAATAGAACAGAATAAGAACACTCAAAAAGATGATTTGGAAGTCACAGACACTTACCCTTCCAAAACTTTCCTGAAATACCCTACCACCTCAAATTACCCTTTTCCCATTTATTATTTACCCTAAACCTTTCCTTCCCCAAAACCTTAGTTAAGTAATGCTTTTAATTCATGTACATTTGAAAATTATGCAGATAAAAATTATATATAATAATAATAATACACTTTATATTCTGCTCTTCTCACCCCGAAGGGGACTCGGAGCAGATTACAGGTACACATACTTAGCAGACAATCCCTGCCGTTTTCCATAATACATACACATAGACAAACAGAGGCAAACTCTGGCCACCAGGGGGAGCTGACGCACTCCTCATCTCTCAGTGTTCACAACGTCCCTTGTTGTTCCTTCCGCATTCCTCAGCGTTCCTGGAGTTCTTAATGGCCTCATAATTCAGTTAAAATTCAGTCATAATTCAGTCATTTTGAACACAATTTGGACCCCCCCCCAGGTCTCATTACATTACATCTCTTACAGTAATCGCAGTCACCTTTATCATGGGTCAACCTGTTATATAGAAAGGGATGGCATGAAACTGTACACTTGTCTAGCTCTTTTTTCTGTATCATATTCAATTTTGGTCCCAAAACCTGCCCTCGACTTATACCTGGGTCAAACTTATATATGGGTATATGCGATATTTCCTTTTGCCACTGCTTTGAAAAAGTACAACCTCTACTGTAGTTCACACAAGGTTCAAGCTAGAAAATATCTTAACGATTCTAGTGTGTTTAATATTATTGTATAGAACAATCTTGTCTCCCTCGTGCAAACTACAGCCTGTTTTCCTAGTCTTGAATCATGTGAATAAACTGTGGTGCCTTTTTACAGGGTGTTTTGCCGCTGGAGTACCTCAATGCCAGTGATCATTTTAAAGCAGAGAGTATGTTTACAAATGCTGTTCAGCATCTTGAACAATTTAAGGTAAATAAGCTCTTACTGAAATGAAAGCATTTTGCATTAAGATTAAGTAAATTAGATTGAACTAAATTAATGGCCTAATAAGATCTGAACAGTTTAAATGCTAAAACTGCAACTGCACACTTATGTATATTTTATCATATAAATTTAAAGTGATAGAAGGTAAGAGTAATTCAGCAATAGAAACAATTGCCCAGAGAGGTGGTGAGGTCTTACTCTCTTACTTTCTAGACCAGCAGTTATTAAGGCAGTGTTTCCCAACCTTTTTTGAGCCGCGGCACACTTTTTACATTTACAAAATCCTGGGGCACACCACCAACAGAAATGACACAAAATGACACTCTGACACAGTCATACATATAGTTAATGTGTTTTTAAATGTATTTATACACTCAGTGTGAAACCTGGGCCTGTTTCGATGAACTCAACATAGATATCCTGGCAGGAATGGCAGAAAGACACAAACTTCCCACACAGAACTCCCATAACCAAGAGAAAATGCTATAAGAGTTTGGTGTGCATTGACCTTGAGTTTTGGAGTTGTAGTTCACCTATATCCAGAGAGCACTGTGGACTCAAACAATGTTGGATCAGGACCAAACTTGGCATGAATACTCAATATGCCAAAATGTGAACACAGATGGAGTTCAGGGGAAATAGACCTTGACATTTGGGAGTTGTAGTTGCTGGGATTTATAGTTCCCCTACAAACAAAGAGCATTCTGAACCCCACCAATGATAGAACTGGGCCAAACTTCCCACACAGAACCCCCAGGAGGCAAGAGGAGGTCTCTACTTGGGGAAAGGGAGGCGGGTCTTCCCAATGCATGGAGAGTGAGAGTCCAAGTTGGCAACGGGTGAGGAGGGGGGTGTTTGTAATTTTGTGCCTTTATCGAGGTAGGTTTCTTAGGGTTTTTATACTTCAACACACTAGACTCTCCCCCCTCCCGTCCTGGAGGTTCCAATTTCCCACGGCCCACCTGATGATCGCTCACGGCACACTAGTGTGCCCCGGCACACTGGTTGAGAAACACTGTCTTAAGGTGTGCTCTGCAGAGCCTTTGGGGCTCCGTGATTATGTCCTCCTCCTGCTCTAAGCTGCTGCCATGCTGCTTCCCTCCTCCTGCTCCTTCCTTGAGGTCCAGGAAGCACACAGCAAGGCCGGGGTGTGTGGCCCTGTTCATGCCAGCACCAGAAAGGAGGGCCCTGCACCATGATGCTACAGACGCCAAGGGGCGCATGCTGGAGCCCCAGAGCCTGCCTGCCTGCCATCCATCCATCCATCTTTCCTTAGCCTTCCTTCTCCCTTCCTTCCCTGCTTCCTCCCTCCGCTCTCTCGTCTGACCAGACATCACTGCCAAGGAGGAGAAGGCCAAGACATGCTTGAACCTGGCTGCTGCTGGGAGTGCCAGGTTTGCAAAGCCCTCCTCCTCCTCATTTTTTTTACTGGGAGAAGAAGCACCTTCCTTGCTTTTCCTGCCTAGTAAAAATAGATTGGATTAGATGGCCCCTGGGATTGCTCCTATTATTATTATTATTATTATTATTATTATTATTATTATTATTAGAAAGGCTGGATGGCCATCTGTTGGGGATGCTTTTACTGTGCCTTTCCTGCATGGCAGAAGGGGATTAGACAGGATGGCCTCTGGTGTTGCTCCTTTTGTTGTTGTGGTTGTTGTTGTTACAAAAGCTGGATGGTCGTCTTTCGGTGGTGCTTTGATTGTGCTCTTCTTGCATAGCAGTAGGGGTTTGGACCAGATGGCCCCTGGGGTCTTCTACTGAATTACTGTTAAGTTTATGTTGGTTAAAATTGTTCTTGACTTTAAATATTGTTTCTTTCTTTTTCGTACAACAAACGAGATATGTACAGTGTGCATAGGAATTCGTTCATGTTTTTTTTCAGTTAGTTCACACAACTACTCTCCATCTGCCACTGGCCCGGCCACTCTGTCAAATTTTAAAACACAATGTGGCCCCCGTATCCAAACATTTGCCCATACCTGATATACATACATTATATATAATATATAAACATTTCGTGGGGCTCCACAATAAACTTTTGCTTCAAAAAGAGCTCCACAGCTGAAAACATTTGAGAACCCCTGCTCTAGATCACAGCTCTTCAGACATTTTATGTTAGTGACACTCTTTTTAAACATGCATCATTTTGCGACACAGTAATGCAATTTTACTAGTGAACCGGTGGTTAAAATAACCCCTTATAACAACAACAACAAAACTTTATTATGGTCACTGACCAGCACAAAGCGGGCACAAGCGCCCTGAGAAGGGAAGGACTGTTACAGTATATGGATGTTAGCTAAGTAATTGCAGGATCTTCTTGTTTGAATGTGTGTGTTGAGGAGAAACACCTGGACAATGAAGCAATTAAGCTTGAGCATTGAGTATATCATGAGGAGGGTTTTTCCTTGATCTTTCGTGTGAAGAAGGAGATCATGAAGACTGCCATGGATCTACCACAGGACTTGTCCTGGACCATTTAACAAAGGACTTCTTACACCATCGAAGATGCAGATTATGCATGGTGATAATGCATTGGACTTTGAGTAAGATATCTGCAATGGACTATGTTTAATTTGTAATGCTGGTTTTGTTAAAGCTGCTTACTTAAGAGTAAAGTTTTATTTTTCATTTACTCTGGCTCTGTGTGATTTAGCAGAGGTCTAAAACTGGAAAGACTACTGAGCTTCCGCACAGACTGACAAACTGCAACAAGGACAACTCCCCAGTAAGCAGTTATTTAAAATTAGATTAGAAATCAGTATAAAATATATTTTAAAAGACAGGATATTGTAACAGGTATGGAACCCCTTATAAAGATACAGATACATACATAAATTGTAATAAGGAACTGTGTGTAATAAGGAAATGTATATCTCATGAAAGGCCCCCTGGTGACGCTCCATGCAGTCATGCTGGCCACATGACCGTGGAGGTGTCTACGGTCAATGCCGGCTTTTTGGCTTAGAAATGGAGATGAGCACCCCCCCCCCCCAGAGTCCGACATGACTGGACTTAATATCAGGGGAATCCTTTACTTGTATCCTTTATATCTCATGAAAATTGTTTGTGTGTGTGTGTGTGTATATATGAGCAACGTCCATGAAATAAGCAATGAATCATTCTCTCATATATATATATATATATATATATATATATACATACTGTACAATTTTATGAGATATATATGAAAGCCAGAAGACCGACATGCCATTTTACACACATACACACACTGTGTGTGTGTATGTGTGTGTGTGTATATATATATGTGTGTGTGTGATTCATTGCTTATTTCACGGATGTTGCTCATTACATTCATGCAGCTCACCTACACACTGCAGTCGACACACTAATGTGTCACGATACACAGTTTGGAAAGCTCTGTTCTAAACATTTTCAAAAAAGGCTGGGCAGCCACCTGCCAGGGATGCTATAGCTGGAGTTGATGAATTGAGCAGGAGTCGTATGAACTCAGTAGCTTATGAGTTCCCGTTTAATTCTGTGATATTGTAAGGATTACGTGCTTACTCTTAGAACACTGTATTCAGAAATAAGATTCAGTAGCATTAAGAAAAATAGCTTAAATCTTTTCACGTCGTTCCACAAATAGTGACTTTGAACATCTATCCAAATGTTTCAAGGAAATTGCATTTAGAATGGGGAATTTAATTTCTAAGGGTCATGTTCTCAATAGTCAGTGTGAACCGATGCTGCTGAAAGCAGTGCCTTCTAGTAGAATAGTAGAATCCATCCTGGAATTTAATTCTATTCTTGTTAATGGCTGTTTCTGGCAATTCTCAAAGTGCTCTGCTGGCATGCATCCTATTCAGGCAACTGGGACTTGAATCAGAAGCACTGACTGAGCTAGGCTTTAGATTTCCTCTATGCGATTGAACTCTTCTCATTACAATATGTGTTCGCAGGTTCTGATTCATGCCAAATAAAACTACAAATGAATTTATCGGACTTTGAACCTCCAATCTGTTGGAGACTGGGATACTTCAAGGGCTTTTTTGTTCTTGTGTGTGCTTGTCCACCAGTTAAGCATCGTGAGAAGGGCCTTCACCCACTGATATCTGAAGCAAAGTTTGAAAAGTGTAAATTTTGGAACGACTGCTTCCATAAACCCACCAGCCAACTTGTGGCTATTCTATTTTTGTTTTCATCTTGTTCTGCATCAAAGATATTAGTTTCACCCAGTCCTGTTTTTATGGAGCTGGAACCCCCCCCCCCCCCAAGGGGTATTAAACACATTGTTGAGTGTGTCCAATATATGATGGAGGGCATTAGTTCATCTCTTCCAAGCAGATGTCAAAAACATCTCCCCATATGTTTCTTACCATAACTCCCATTGTCTTTTATCATGTTCACTGGGGCTGATAGAAGAAACATATGGAGGGACAAAAGTACCCCCCAGCCCATCTTAAGATGTTGAGATGGCGCCATAGGACAGTGTTTCCTAACCAGTGTGCCGTGAGCGATCATCAGGTGTGCCGTGGGAAATGGGAACCTCCAATACCCTTTCTTCCCCCTCCTGCCCACAGTGCTCTCTGGGTGTAGGTGAACTACAACTTCCAAACTCAAGGTTAATTCCCAAGCAAACCCTTTCAGTACTTTCTGTTGATAATGAGAGTTCAATATGCCAAGTTTGGTTCAATTCCATTGTTGCAAGAGTTCATGATGCTCTTTGATTGTGTGTTAACTATAAATCCCAGAAACTGTAACTCCCAAATGTCAAGGTCTATTTTCCCCAAACTCCATCTGTGTTCACATTTGGGCATATTGAGTATTCATGCCAAGTTTGGTCCTGATCCAACATTGTTTGAGTCCACAGTGCTCTCTGGATATAGGTGAACTACAACTCCAAAACCCAAGGTCAATGCCCACCAAACTCTTATAGTATTTTCTCTGGTTATGGGAGTTCTGTGTGGGAAGTTTGTGTCTTTCTGCCATTCCTGCCAGGATATCTATGTTGTGTTCATCGAAACAGGTCCAGCTTTCACACTGAGTGTATAAATACATTTAAAAACATATTAACTATATGTATTACTGTGTTAGAGTGTCGTTTTGTGTCATTTTGTGGTTGGTGGTGTGCCCCAGAATTTTGTAAATGTAAAAAATGTGCCGCGGCTCAAAAAAAAGTTGAAAAGCACTGCCATAGGAGAATGTTGCAATATGTCTCCAGTAGTCCTTCCAAAGTTTTTGTCTTAAGTTTGAAAGCCTACACTCTCCCACTATTTATTTATTTACTAGCTTGGGGACCCGGCGCTGCCCGGGTTATTTGAGAAAGGTATTTTGTGCCAAGTTTTTTATCAGTTGTTTATGTGGCTTGCAGTGGTCTCGGGAAGTGACGGAAGGTGCTGGGAGTCCCATCGTCCATGGTCCATCCTCCAAACTGCACCAGGATGTAGAGTGGGTCATGGCGATTCTGTGTGCCCAATTTGGTCTTGCTCAGTTATTGGATGAGGGTCGCAGCAGTCTTGGGAAGTGAGTGGAGGTACTTCAAGTCCCATCATCCATGGTCCATCCTCCTCGATACTGTACCAGGATGAAGAATGAGTCATGGGGTCTCTGTGTGCCAAGTTTGGTCTTGATCAGTCTTTGGATGAGGTTGGCAGCGGTCTTGTGAAGTGAGTGGAGGTACCTTAAGTCCCATCATCTGTGGTCCACCCTCCTCCGAACTGCACCAGGATGTAAAGTGGATCATGGGGGCTTTGTGTGCCAAGTGTGATCATGATCATGCACTGGATGAGAGTCGCAGCAGGCTCGGGAAGTGAGTGGAGGTACTTGAAATCCCATCATCCATGGTCTGCCCTCCTCTAAACTGCAGTAGGATGGAGTGTGGGCCATGGGGGCACTGTGTGCCAGGTTTTGTCTTTATCGGTCTTTGTTCAGGGCTGCAGTGGTCTGTGGGGAATGAAGGGTTTGAAAGTACTGCAAATCCCATAATCCGTGGAGGTACTTCATGTCCCATCATCCATTTTCCACCCTCCTCCAAACTGCAGTAGATCATAGGGGCTCTGTGTGCCATTTATACCCCGTCCTTCTCAACCTTCAAAGAGGGACTCAGGATGGCTTCCAACAGGCAACTATTTGACAATATAATAACATACCATGAAATACAATTAGTATACATTACAAACAGTTATAAATATACATAAAAACAGTTTGCCAGTTAAAATCATCATCTAAATCAGTCCATTGCGGTCCACTAAAACCTTATCTTCATCAGTAAATCAGTCTATTCTGCAAAGGCTTGATCCCACAACCAGGATTTGAGTTTCTTCCGGAAGATCAGGAGGGATGGGGAAAATCTAATCTCGTAAGGGAGGGAGATCCACAGCCAAGGGGCCACCACAGAGAAGACCCTATCTTTCATCCCCACCAAACGCCACTGCGATGGCAGTGGGACCGAAAGCAGGGCCTCACCGGATGATCTTAATTGGTGGATCGTAGAGGGATATACATTCGGACAGGTAACCTGGGCTGGAACCAATTATTTATTTATATTTATTATTTCGGCTTAATAGACCGCTCTATCCGAAGCTCAGGGCTTTATAGGTTAAGACCAGCACTTTGAATTGTGCCCAGAAGCTAATAGGCAGCCAGTGGAGCTGGCGTAACAGGAGAGTTATACGCTCCCTGTACCCCGCTCCCACGAGTAGCATGGCTGCCGAGCATTGGACTAGTTGAAGCTTCTGAGCAGTCTTCAGAGGCAACCCCACGTAGATTGCATTGCAGTAATTTGGGATGTAACCAGAGCGTTGACTACAATGGCCACTACTTGCCTGCTTACTAGTCATAGGGTTTCAATCCTATGCAGGTTATCTGGAAGCAAGCTCCGTTGTGGCTTACGTCTGTGATAATGTGGCCACGCTATAAATTCCTGAAAGAAATGTCAAATGTAAAGGACAAAAAATTCCTTTCATATTTTTCCTGTTACATTTCTTCCATTGCATACACTGTTATTTATTTAAGACTAGCTTGGGGACCCGGCGGTGCCCGGGTCATTTGAGAAGTGCAGCAGGATGTAGAGTGGGTCATGGGGGCTCTGTGTGCCAAGTTTGGTCTTGATCCATCATTCTTGGGAGTTGCAGTGGTATCATGAAAGTACTGAAGGTACTGGAAGTCCCATCATCTGTGGTCCAGACTCCCCCAAATTGCAGTAGGATGTAGATTGGTTCATGGGGGCTCTGTGTGCTAAGTTTGGTCTGTATTGTTGAATGGATGAGGGTTGTATTGTTTTTAGGGAGTGAAGGTACTTCAAGTCCCATCATCCGTAGTCCGTTTCACACAAAACTGCACCAGGATGTAGAGTGGGTAATGAGGGCTCTGTGGGCCAGGTTTGGTGTTGATCAGTCATTGGATAAGGTTTGCAGCAGTCTTGGAAAGTGAGGGAAGGTACTGCAAGTCCCATCATCCATGGTCTGCCCTCCTCCAAACTTCAGCAGGATGTAGAGTGGGTCACTGGGGCTCTGTGTGCCAAGTGTGGTCTTTATCGGTGTTTGTTGGGGGCCGCAGTGGTCTGTGGGAACAGAGAGGTGTGAAAGTACTACAAATCCCATCATCCATTGTCAGTCCTCCCCCCGAACCTCACCAGGACGTGAAGGTAGTCATTGGGGTTATGTGTGCCAAGTTTGGTCTCGATCAGTAATTGGATAAGGGTCGCAGTGGACTTGGGAAGTGAGTAGAGGTACTTCAAGTCCTATCATCCATGGTCTGCCCTCCTCCAAACTGCAGCAGGATGTAGAGTGGGTCATGAGGGCTTTGTGTGCCAGGTTTGGTGTTGATCAGTCATTGGATTAGGTTTGTAGCAGTCTTGGAAAGTAAGGGAAGGTACTGCAAGTCCCATCATCCATGTTCTGCCCCCCTCCAAACTTCAGTAGGATGTAGAGTGGGTCACTGGGGCTCTGTGTGCCAAGTGTGGTCTTTATCGGTGTTTGTTGGGGGCCGCAGTGGTCTGTGGGAACAGAAAGGTGTGAAAGTACTACAAATCCCATCATCCATTGTCAGTCCTCCCCTGAACCTTACCAGGATGTGAAGGTAGTCATGGGGGTTATGTGTGCCAAGTTTGGTCTCGATCAGTAATTGGAAAAGGGTCGCAGCGGACTTGGGAAGTGAGTAGAGGTACTTCAAGTCCCATCATCCATGGTCTGCCCTCCTCCAAACTGCGGCAGGATGTAGAGTGGGTCATGGGGGCTGTGTGTGCCAAGTGTGGTCTGTATTGGTCCTTTTTGGTGGCCTCAGTGGTCTGTGGGAACCAAAGTGTTGGAAAGTACTACAAATCCCATAATCCATGGGTCATGTCCCCCGAACCGCACCAGGACGTAAAGGGGGTTAGGGGGGTTATGTGTACCAAGTTTGGTGCAGGTCCATCACCCGCGCTGGTCGCTGTGGCCTGTGAAAGTGGCTGCCACATATCCGCCCTCCCGCTTTCCCGCCCTTCCGCCCTCCGCACACATACATACAAACATTCCGCTTTATAAAGGTATACAGATAGTAATTTCATAAAAAGTCATTTTTGTTACCATATTTGCTTATCTAATTGTTCATATTTAGGTTAAGATGGCTCAGAAGAAAAAGACTACACTACCATTTCTGTTTTCACCATTCAAGTAAGTATATTTTTCATATCTGCATGCTGCTGTGTTTACTTAAAAGGTATATCTCTCCCTGCCGTCTGTTCCATCATGCGCCAGTGAGAAACAAGCAATAAATAAAGTGACACTGTTCTGAGACTAATCCATGCCAGCACGAGAATCTTGTGCAGAAATAGTGCTTGGTGGGTTGAGGAAGTACAACTGAAAGACTTCTAGCTGGAGAAAGACACATCTATCCTGGATATCTTAGTAATATTTTATAAGGTGGAAGTCATTATTACTTACAAGTAGAGGGGAGAATGCTTTTCAGACAGTGATGATGAAAAGCAAAGGTAGCTGTGTTGGCTGTAAGGAAAAAAAACCTCAAATCTATATTAATGTTACACCTTTATTAAAGGCAACGAAAAGATGTGAAAGCTTTTGAAATCTTTTCCTCCAGAAAGTAGGTTTGGATTTTGGTGGAGTAAAAGAGAAGGAAGGAAAAAGTAGAAGAAAGCGGTCTTGAGGCTGACTAGTGTCTGCATCATCACAATCTTGATATTCTCGTGTTCCTCTTCTGCAGCACCTTATTTCTGACATGTTTGTTAATTTTCTAGATATTGGACAGTCTTCCCTAGACTGGTACCTATCCATGCATATCTCCAGATAGTATGCTAGCTGAGAGTGATGGAAATGGTAATCTGTAACATTTAGAAAGTACTACATTGGGGGAGTTAGGAGGAAGAGGGAGTAGATATAGCTTATTGGCACAGTAGAATGTGTATTCTACGTGGGATTGCCTTTGAAGACTGTCCGGAAACTTCAACTGGTCCATCTATTATATAAAGGAGGTCCCGTCGTCGAATGACTGACAGAGACAGAGAAACCATCCAATGCAGAGACACCAAACTTGGCAACATAAATAGGCCTCAGGCAAGGTAGGTTTTTAGCAAAGAAACTTCCCCCTCAAAACCTAGAAGGCCCCCAAAACAACAATACAAAAACCTACATTTCCCAGCATCCTCTGCGGTCGCCAACAAATCTCCCGGCCTCTACATTCTGACAACATGATTGGTTGCCAGTGAGGGAGTATTTGCATAACGCCTCTATTGGCCAGCCAACATGAACATTCCGACCCATAATAAACTGTCAGAGGAGAATAAGGCAAAGGCCTGAGGCAGTCACCAACACAAACACCCAATTCACTTCCCACAGAAAATTCAAACCCCTACAAATCACAAACCATGCCCAAAATTGACAGTAAGGCTTCATTAACTTGATTTTCCCGACTAGGCCTCAGCTCATGGGACATTGTGTATGGCCTGAATTGACAGTAAGGCCTCATTAACTTGATTTTCCTGACTAGCCCTCAGCTCATGGGACATTGTATATGGCCTGAATTTATAGTAACCTACCTTGGCACACAGAGCCCCTATGACCCACGCTACATTCTACTGCAGTTTGGAGGAGGGTGGACCATGGATGATGGGATTTTATGTACCTCCATGGATTATGGGATTTGTAGTACTTTCAAACCCTTCATTCCCCACAGACCACTGTGGCCCAGAACCAAGTCCGATAAAGACCCAACTTGGCACACAGTGCCACCATGACCCACACTCCATCCAACTGCAGTTTAGAGGAGGGCACACCATGGATGATGGGATTTCAAGTACCTCCACTCACTTCCAAAGTACCCCACCCACACAAGCATCAACCTCTACATCAACACAGCAGACGGAAAGACAAAAAGCATTGTATATCCACAAGCTATGCAGAACGCCAGCAACACTACACACCGACAACTCCACAGCACTTCAACATCCCACCCACCAGAACAACCCACAACGACACAGCCATGACCCCACCAAGACCATAACTAACATCAATTCCAACCCTTACATACTCAGACTTTCTCGCATCTCCTAAATAGGGCACAGCAACGCGTGCCGGGTACAGCTAGTCTCCTATAAACCAGTGAGGACATTAAGATCGTCTGGGGAGGCCCTGTTCTCAGTCCCACCTGCATCACAAGTACATCTGGCGGGGACAAGAGACACGGCCTTCTCAGTGGTAGCCCCTCTGCTGTGGCATGCCCTTCCTACAGAAATTAGATCGGCTCCCTCCCTGTTAGCATTTCAGAGGAAAGTGAAGACCTGGTTGTTCGAGCAGGCATTTGACCAGGCAGTGTAATGAATATAGGAATATGGAACAATTGGATAATGAGATTGGATCTTGATTCTAACTATGAGACGCTAATGAGATGTTTTACTGATGTTTAATTGATTGTTAGTTATGCTATTGTTTTAACTGTTTTATGATGTTTTGAGCATTGGATTTTGCTATTGTTAACCGCTTTGAGTTGCCCGAGGGTTGAGAAAAGCGATATAGAAATATAGTAAATAATAAATATTCAGATACCTTAACTGTGGAGATCTTGAGAAATCTTCGGGATTCATGGCAATATTTGTGACTATGTTCTTAGTTCCGTGGTAAATATGGGAGGGCAGTCTGGGGAAACAGACGTCAGTAGTGCTCCCACTCAAAAACTGACATCTGTTTCTTATTGACAAAATATATTTTTGTGTCACTTTCCCAAGAACAGTGAAAGCCAGAAGACCGACATGCCATTTTATCTGGCTTTTACTGTTCTAACCCACACACAGACAGAATATCCAGCACTTTCTTTTAGCTATATCTTAATGGTGGTTTGAGCTCCTTGGAGAGTACTGGCTTTTTCTTCATGGTCTCCAGGCATCATCTTGCCTGTGTTTATCCGGTGATGCCTTGCATTGTCTTGTTATGTGCCATATAATAGCTTTTTATGTTCAACAGACAACTCCATTTCAGGCTGCATGTTTGTTATGGAAGGCCTTGGAAGGAACTGCAAATATCATTGCAAAATTTTGCTGAATGAAAATTTAGACCAGGGGTGCTCATTAGGTAGATCGCGATGTTGATATACAAGCAGTTTGGTGTTTGAGGATAATAATACAGAGTAGTGTTAATGAAATGCTTCACTCAACAGTTGTAGGGTTCAGATTAGAGGCTGTAGAGCAGGGGTGCTCATTAGGTAGATCGCGATCTACTGGTAGATTGCGTAGGGCGTCCTGGTAGATCGCAGGCAGGGCGGGAGGAAGGCTCAGTCCCGCCCTGCAGGCTCCCTAGGCTGCCCAGGTGCAGAAGGAGGTTGGACTGGATGGCCCTTGGAGGTCTCCACCTATTCTAGGAACCCGTTGTTGTTGTTGTTGTTATTATTATTATCAGAGGCTGAATGGCCATCTGTGAGAAATGCTTTGATTGTGTTTTTCCCTTATGGCAGAAGGAGGTTGGACTGGATGGCCCTTGGAGGTCTCTTCCTATTCTAGGAACCCATTGTTGTTGTTATTGTTGTTATTATTATCAGAGGCTGAATGGCCATCTGTGAGAAATACTTTGATTGTGTTTTTCCCTTATGGCAGAAGGAGGTCGGACTGGATGGCCCTTGGAGGCCTCCTCCTATTCTAGGAACCCATTGTTGTTGTTGTTATTATTATCAGAGGCTGAATAGCCATTTGTGAGAAATGCTTTGATTGTGTTTTTCCCTTATGGCAGAAGGAGGTTGGACTGGATGGCCATTGGAGGTCTACTTCTACTCTAGGAACCCATTTGTTGTTGTTGTTGTTATTATTATTAGTAGTAGCTGAATGGCCATCAGGGGCTGAATGAATATTATCATCATTATTATCTTATGGCAAAAGGAAGGTTGGGGCAAATGGATGAAAACTAAATGCCCCGAGGCACAAAAACCACCCTATTACATTACCACCAACCCAAGGTACATTAAGGGTTGCCCCAATTATTCGCAAGACCCTAAAATTAGACCCCAAGGCTGAATAGACCACAATGTTCACACACACAAAATGGCCACCATACACATGTTTTACCAAGCATGGCACATCATAATCCATGGACTGGATCCAGAACACTCCTGAGACCAAGGGACAACCTTCCCACGCAGGAACCTGTTGTTGTTGGCTCAGAGATTCTATTATTATCTAGTAAGTAGGGCACAGCAACGAGGCTGAATGAATATTATCATCATCATCATAATTATGAATAAATTCAGGGGCTTATTATACTCACATTTAGTTGAATTCAGTCTTAAAATAAATTATATGGCTCTCACTGAAATAAATTTCCAAATATTTTGCTTTTATGGCTCTCTGAGTAGTGGGTAGGTAGATCATTTTGACTTGGTTGTTTTATAAGTAGCTCCCATGCTGAAAAAGTGTGTGCACCCCTGATCTAGACAATCTGACCGGCACATGATTTGTTGAAATGACTGATTCTTATTGGTTTATGGGTACACTCTACAAGAACAATAGTCTCTTTTGGCAACTCTTCTACGTGGCATGCCATTGTCTGATTTGTTCAAACTTGCAACATGGTCCCACCCATCCATATTCATTCATCATTCTAGATTGGACTGTGGATCCAGTGTAGATGATAGTTTTGAATGTGCTATGCTCTCTCGTGCTTAAGTGACCCATCCCATCATCCTAGACAAGCTTTAATACAGACCATGAAGAAGGAAGAAAAGGTAGTTTACCTGTCACTGTGGTTCATTGAGCTGTTACCTGTTCCCTCATACAACCCTTCCATCTACCATCTTTCAGGTCATTGAATGTTACACTCAATGGACCTGAAAAAAGGGGGACAACAGCAAAGAAAACCTTGGTGTCAATCTATGCTGTAGAACTGTTATGGAGGCATGGGGACTGTAGCTTTACAAGGGCATGAGCCATTTCTGCCAAAGAATGCTGATGCTCCACCAAACTACAAACCCCAGGATCGCATAGCATTGAGCCATGGCCATTGAATTAGAGATGATGTCCCTCAAATAGGAACTCCAGTTGCTCCTGAAGCAGCACAAACACACATACCCCCAAATATCAACACACACATACACACATACAACTATAAACACACATACACACACATATATATACACACAACACACATGCTCACATCACTTCCACAACTTACATACCCAGACTTTCTCGCATCACCTACATAGGGCACAGCAACGCGTGCCGGGTTCAGCTAGTATTAAGTGAATCTGTTCCATTGACTTGGGTAATTCTATTTACATTTTGCAAAAGCAAGAGACCTCTGTTAGTCTGTCACAGCAGAAAAAAAGATATAATCTTGTGGCAGCTTTGAGACTACAAAACTTTACTTCGCATAAGCTTTTGTTGGCTGCAGTCCATTTTATCAACTTATACTAAATAAAATGTGTGAGTCTTTAAGGTCCCACAACACTGTTGCTTTTGCTGCAGAGGTCTATCGTGATTACCCTCCAGTGAATTTTTATGTTTATCATCATTCTCTCTTTTTCCAAATAGTTTTTTTAAATAATTTGAATATATTTCCACCTTTTTCCTAAGGGTCTGAGTCACTTATGCAAATAATAATATTTTAACATTTTAAAGGGATTCTTAAAAGAAAAAAAAAGCAAACCAAAGTAAGTCCAATCACATATTTTCCTAAGAAAAGTTGAACAGAAAGGTGGAACTGCCATAGGATGGTGCTTATTTCATATAGTTATGGAGGTATGAAAATCATGTGTATTTCACGTTTTACCACTCCACACACTGTCTTGCCAGAGAAAGAAAATATGCCACGCAGATAATCAGTAAAGAACATTACATAACTCTACATTACAAAGAGTTTACCCTTTGTAATGCAGAGCAACATATATACAGCCATGTGAACAGTTGCATTGACTCACACAATGCCTTTTTTGAGAGAGATCCAAATCGTCTTTTGGTGTCCATGTGGAAGATCTTCCAGCTGCTCATGAGGCAAGAACTGTCTCTCTCTGTAAGCTCCTGCATACCCAAAGCTTAAATATGTAACTGTTGCCAAAATTCCCAGGCTCAGCTAGCTTCTTGGGCGTGGTCCAACCAATCAGCTTTGTGCTTTGCATTTTCAGTTAATACACTCACCAACAGCCTGGAACCCCAGGTCTCGGCGGTGGCCAGGGGATCTTTTGCACAGCTTAGGCTTATGCGGCATCTGCGCCCGTACCTTGGGAAGTACCTTGGCCACGGTGGTCCACGCTCTGGTTACATCCCGTATAGACTACTGCAACGCTCTCTACATGGGGTTGCCTATGAAGACTGCCCAGAAGCTGCAATTAGTCCAGTGCTCAGCAGCAAGATTACTAACGGGAGCAGGGTACAGGGAGCGCACAACTCCCCTGCTGCGCCAGCTCCACTGGCTGCCAATTAGCTTCCAAGCACAATTCAAAGTGCTGGTTTTAACCTACAAAACCCTATATGGTACCTGCCCAGTTTACCTGTCCGAACGTATTCCCCTCTATGAACCATCAAGAGTGTTAAGATTGTCTGGAGAGGCCCTGCTCTCGGTCCCACCACCTTTGCAGGCGCGTCTGGTGGGAACGAGGGACAGGGCCTTTTCTGTGGTGGCCCCCCGGCTGTGGAATTCCCTCCCAAATGAAATTAGATCCGCCCCCTGCCTCCTGACCTTTAGGAAGCGGGTGAAAACGTGGCTGTGCAATGAGGCCTGCACAGAATGAAGGAGGAGATAGCGAATCAACTAAAATTGCTAACCACTAGATACGGACCAAATATATGGATGGATTGAGTTAGATTCGATTTTACTTTGGCGAAATGCTTTTTAAATGTATAATTTATTGTATTGTAATTAATAATTTTATTGTAAATTTATGATGTTTTAGATTTTAAATGTTAGCATTGAATATTTGCTGTTTGCCGGTCTGAGTCCCTCTTCGGAGGTGAGAAGGTCGGAGTATAAAAGTTTTAAATAAATAAATAATATTTTTTATATGCTGTAGCAAAGTTGACTCCAATTTCCGGAGGGTTTCCTTGGCAATATTTGTTCAGAAGAGAGCTTACCATTGAAAATCGTCTGCTTTGGCTTTGGTTGATGGTAAAAACTTTATTATCTTTCTACCTTCATGTTTAGATGGAGGGCTAAAGCCTTTAAATCAAGTCCCAGACACACTCATTTTGACTGGAAACGCTAGTGTCCTGATTCTTTCGTTATGCATACTTAGCCTTTGCAACACGAGCAGATGAGTGTTTGTCTTAAACTGCATTTGTGCTACTTTTCCGCAGCTTCCCCATTAAGCCTCTTTTACTCCCAAGTGTCTTGCATCACATTTTCCAGGCCCTCCGGCTAAAACATCTATTTCTAGTTCCTGCTGAAGTCTTCTGACTCCACTGCAGTGTTGGTTGAGAGAAGGAGCTATACATCCCATGCCACAGGCCTTTAATTGACCCTGATCCTAATTTACATGCAAAATACTGAAATATGCAAGTGTTCCTTCTCTGTTTTTTTTTTTTTTTTGCTTGCAGGCATTTTTTAAAACCCGCTTTGTTATCAACAGGGGCGCATTCAATTTACTAGGGTGAACATTTATGGAAATTGAGGGATGTCATTTCACATCAACAGATGTCCGTCTTGAACACAGAGTGCCTGCATTTAACAGAAGGCTTGTTGGTGTACTGAAGATGTAGCTAAACATATGCTAAGAAAACCCTGTTGCGTATATCTGAGGCTCTTTTAAAGTGTGTGCGTGTTGATTTAGGGAAGGAAAAACATTACAAGAAACACATATGTACAGCAGATTGCATCTAATACAAGCACAGATTTTCCTCTTCAAAATGTTCTTTCCTTTTACTGGTCCTGCGGGGACTGTGCTATCACTCCTGGAGAAATCGCATCTTTAGATAGTAATGATAGGAATCATTGACCATACTGACGTCTCTTGAGACTATTGCATTGGCTTATTTTTTATTATAGACTTAGTGTCTCAGCTGTCAGGTGCTGTTTCTTTAGCTGGAAGATACGAGCGATGTGGTGGAAATATTAAACTTGTCAGGTATACTCCCAATGAGAGTAAGTAATGCATCTTAAGGGACAATTTCTAAACCTTTACGCAATTAGTACTGATGTTTTGTTACATAATTAATTGCCCTTACACATGAGTGACGTTGTTATTTATATTCTTCAGACTAAGTAGCATTTGTCTCAGCGATGATGATAAGCTATTGTCATTTCAGAGGCTATAATCCCATGCCTCTTGGGCCTTCTCACTACTCCACGAGTGCAGTCATCCGTAAGATCTGGTTAGCATTAGTTCATATTTTTCAGATTGCGTGCTGGCAGATTCCCTCCATATATTGAGTAAGGGTACACTTTACCAGAGGCTGGTGTAGTTATGAGGGAGGGGGTAAAGTGGGACCATGCCCCCAAATAATAATCCCCCCTGTGACAATGTGACTTAATGTGTGGAGATATGTGGATTTAAACTGAATTTCAAACTGGTTTTCAACCTGTGGCAGGGCAGGCTTTCCCTTATATCCCACTGCTGCCACCAATTTTGTGAAGGCTCAAACTATGTGAGGATCTGAATTCGAATCTGTGTTTTAAGTGTGGAGAGAATGTGAGGATTCAAACTCAGGGCTGTGACAGGGTAGAATATCCTGCCAATGCCACCACAATATGTAAGGACTCTTTTAATTTTCACTTGCTGCCACCATATAATTCACTATGCTTGGTTACTCACTAGGAGAGAGTTGTTTTCAAGGCTTGTGGGAGAAAGAACCACTAGAAGAGATGTTTTTATCAAAGAACTATGAAGTTTATTCAAACAGAGGGTTAAGCTTAGAGGTTTCAGAGTTCAAGAGCTTAGGTGGTTACAATACCTACTCAGAGGCATGTTTCTTAAGGTTACAATATACTAACTATGTAGATACAGTCTGCTACTATATCACTGCTCTCCTAGAACCAATAACTCAGCAGTTTTCTACACTCTGCTCGTCCTTAAATCCAACTGCTTCCCTAGCAGTTAAACACAGCTGCACTGATACTCTCTCCCAGAGTAGAGTCAGGCTTCACTGTTACTCTCCCTCAGAGTAGACCCAGAGTCTTTTTAACACCTGCTGATAGCTGGCTAAAAACAGACTCCCTAACTCTCCACACACTCTTCTGCTTTCGCAGTTAACCACCAACTGACAACGTTTGAATCCGAAGATTCCAAAGCCACTTACAGGCTCCGTCTCCTGTTTCCACGGTAACGGAAACTCCCTGGAGGTTCTGTTAGCTAATATTCCTGTTAACCCTTTAAGGTTAGCTAAGTTTTACTCTTACAATATATACAACCACATTTAAAACCTGTAACAAATAAATATGACTTCATCACACCCCCCTCCCGAAATGTTCCTTCAGTCCACAAATTTGTATTATTATACAGACAGAGACATTGAAATCATTCATACCTAGAACTCTTATATAGAAAGACCTCCATGGAAACCTACTGGGTGATCATAGGCAAGTTGCGCACTCCCAGCTTTAGAGGAAGAAAACACGAAGTCGGGCTTAGCACAGCAAGCTAAACCGCTGTGCTGTAGAAAAATCCTGCTGATTGGAAAATCAGCAGTTTGAGCTTGGGTTGGGGTGAGCAACTGCTGCTAGCCCCAGCTCACCTGCCCACCTAGCATGTCGAAAGCAGAAACACAAGCAGATAAAATAGGTACCACTTTTAGCGAGGAGGTAATAAAGTAGAATTGTTGATTTGCAGAAGAGACGCCAGGAGAAAGTGCTACATAGCATAGGCTCAGAATAGCGAAGGTATCTTGCCAGCCGCAGCAGCACGAGAAATAGCCACTGCGATTGGTCTAAAAAGGTACAGCTACCATTGGTTCAGAGAAGCACAGCTGTGATTGGCTTAGAGTAGTGCCATGTGCGTTTGTTTACAAGTTAGCTTCCCACTCGGCTGGCTCCCGGTGGGAACACAAGAGAAATGTTTCGCTTTTGGGGACAGCTTGCACACATAGAGATAGCATTAACAATTGAATGGTAATTAAAACTGCGCAATGGTTGTCAGCCAGTAGGAGAAAGATGACACAATGCTTTAATTGATTGGTTAATGTCAGATCAGCTTACAGATGTTAGCCAGTGAGACAGGATGAAGGGGGCAGGTCTCAGAATTGCCTCCATTGCTGTATAAAATCTGATTACTGGAAGGGAGGCGTGTTCTGTTCTTGCGACTTGTTTTTGCCATAGAGCAGACCCCTCAGCTGTTGTATTGAATAAACTGAGTTTCCTGGATCGTAACCAAGTTGTCACGCCTCCTCCGTTCAAGCGCTCGCACGAAAACGCAGCCTGGGACAAAAGGTATTGCTTTGGGGGGCTTTGGGCTTCCAAATTCCGCTACAGTAATAAAGGAGCCCTTAAGCACATCGATTAGAGGCAAGCTCCTCAGCATAGGTGAACACCCCCCCCCTTCCCCGGTGGCCAAAGAACAAACACAACCTCCAAGATGCTGGAAATAAGATGGGAAAAACTGCCTTTACCTCTGTTTCTGTTGTCTGTCCTTGTTAATTGTATAATCGGCATTGAATGTTTGCCGTGTGTGTGTTCTGTAGGCCACTCTGAATCCCCTTCGCGGTATAAATACTGTAAATAAATAAATAATAAAGCCCATCTGAAGAAACATTGCCAGGAAAATCCTGTAAGAAGTTCACTTTAGGTTGGCACAAGTTTCTCTTTCTGAGTGTTTTAGATCTTTCTGAGAGTTTTGTTTTGCCATGAAATGTGCATTTGAAATATCTCTGCTTCTAGAAGAGAAAAAAAACTAATCCCATTTGGGCTGTTAGTTGAGACTGACAAGGAACAACTGGAATGAATGCTCCGTGAAGTGTGCACAGTCCTGTGGGGTTTTTTTTTTGTACAATGCTCAGAGCCATAGCTAGTCCCTTTATAAAAATGTTACAAAATAGTTTTCAAACCTGTGAGATTCTCAGGCTGATGTTATTATGAAGCGAAACATTTCAAAGGTAGGCCTTTAAAAAAAAGAACAACAGAATTTGTAACCAAATAAATTTACATTGTTTTGATGGCGCATGGGATTGTATACACAAAAGACAATGGATTCCCAAAATCGCAACAAATACAAACCCACTACAACTCATAGTACATAAATCACAAAAGTAAATGTTTTTTGGCAGCTTATATGCTATAGTATTAAACGTATATCAAACTTAATAATAAAGCATTAAACGATATATAAAGAACACAAAACTGTTATTAATAAAGTAGATTTTTCTTAAAGGCATAATATTCCTTACTTTCTGTGAATGATACTTTTGAGAGGAACTTCCAGTGTCTTCTAAGAAAATATCCACGTAGAGCAGGAGTGCCCACACTTTTTCAGCATGCGAGCTACTTATAAAACAACCAAGTCACAAAGATCTACCTACACAGATATGTAAAACGTATAACTATTTTCTAATTTATTAAGGATTCTTTGTATGTACAATGTATGTTGATGTACCTTGCATAACTGAATAAGCCAATATTGCACAACATACATAATAAATAATTATTTACATTTTTTGCAATTAACTGAGTTTACTTTGATGACTTCCACTGAATTGCTGATCAATGTGGCCAATGGTACATTCAAGCCTGCACCCAACATACAATAATTTCTTCTCCCACCCTGGACATTACTCCACAGATATATAAACATGCAGAAAGAAGTCAGACCTTTCAACTGCAAGGCCAGTCAATGCTGATCAATGTGGCCAATGGTACATTCAAACCTGCACCCAACATACAATAGTTTCTTCTCCCACCCTGAATATTACTCCACAGATATATAAACATGCAGAAAGAAGCCAGACATTTCAACTGCAAGGCCATTCAATGCTGAACAATGTGGCCAATGGTACATTCAAACCTGCACCCAACATACAATAGTTTCTTCTCCCACCCTGACATAATTTCAGAGATATAAACTGGCAGAATGGAAGCACACAGACCTTGAAGCTGCAAAGCCATTCAATTCTGATCAATGTGGCCAAGCAGATGAACTCCTCGCAGTCGCAGATGGCTTTGGCAGAAAATGGCTGCCAAAGCCTACTTCTGGTTGTCCTCCCTCGTGGCTCATCTTCGCATGTGCTCCAAAGGTACATGCGCGGGCGGGCGCCCGGCCCATGCTTTGCTCTGCTGCCCTCCTTCTCTCTCCCTCCTCAGGCCATGCTGCGACGCCACTGAGGGGGAGTCGCCTCAGGGGGGCAGCATGACGAGAAGGGGAAGATGCGCAGTGCGAAAGGAAGGTGTGTGGTGCGGAAGGAAGGTGCGCGCCACGCGGAAGGAGCTGCGATTGACTTAATTCGGCACTGCGATCGACTTGTCGATCGTGATCGACTTCCTGGGCGGCCCTGACGTAGAGGATTTCCAGACCAGGTTTCGATTGTCTAACGTCTTCTTCAGGTGGAGAAATGTGAAGAGTATAATAAAATGGACATCAAGTTCTCCAAAATAACAATTCTTCCTCGGGTGGATAAGTATAAGAATACAATGAAGCAGTGGATCTAAAGGGAATATGCACAGGTGGCTAGAACATGTCCCAATAGGGATAAATATTTCCATATGTTACTAACATATGCCCTTAAGAACAAGAAAGACTTTACAACAAGAAAGACTCTACTTTTATGAATGATGTAAAACCACTGTATTAATAACAGTTTTGTGTTCCTTATATATTGCTTAATGCTTTATTATTAAGTTTGATATATGTTTAATACTATATCATATAAGCTGCCAAAAAACATGTACTTTGTGATTTATGTGCTACGACTTGTAGTGGATTTGTGTTTGTTGCATGGGATTGTATGTCAGGACACTAAAGAAGGAAGAGCAATACTTGATGCCTGAGCTTTCCCTTGCCTTTAATTTGATAAGGAGTTGCATTGAGGTGGGAAGCAAAGGTCTGGGTTGATACCTTGGGGCCCAGAGGCAAGTAGCAGTGCCCGTCCCCCCCTTTGTTCCATATTCTTCTCTCAGAGACAAAGGAGGGGGATGGCTGGCCTGCTGGAGAAGCATCCTCCCTTCCAAGAATATCTGGGACTTAGCTTCTGTAGAAACAGATTGAGAAGGAGGCCTCCAAGGGCCTTGTCATTTGTGATTTTAGATATTGCATTTGCACATTGTTTTTATGAATGTGTTTGTATTTTTATTGTGTTGTTGTTGATGTCTTTGATTTTTATTTTATTGTAATTTGTTGTTTGGGCCTGGCCTCATGTAAGCCGCCTGGAGTCCCCATTGGGGAGATGGTGGCGGGGTATAAATAAAGATTATTATTATTATTATTATTATTAAGTGTTGCTGAAGAGTGAACAATTTTTGTATGGGTTGTAGAGGTGCAAGGAGCTTGCACATTGTACAATACTGGGAAGTGTATGGCTGGGCAACATGGGCAGGTCCATTTGACACACGGCCCAGGGACACTAGCCCACGTATTCCAGTCATTTGAATGGGAAAAGTGCCCATCATACAAGTTTATACCAAATTCTTAAAGTAGGGTATACTGGTTACTAATGTCATAAGAAAAATACTGGAGATTTTTAAAAATGATTTTTATTGTAAAAAATATTTTTTTAAATGACAACGCAGAAAGAACCGCAATTTGGAAACAACATCACCCAAGGAGACTTTCTGCTGTGCTTTCTGCAACCAAACTTGCCTATCTCAGATTGGCCTTTTTAGTCATCAACACGCTTGTAAAAAGCGTGGGAGGAGTCCTTCCTAAGAATCTTCGTTCGCGAAGTAATGCCGAGATTTTTTTAAAAACAAGAAATGGGATGAAAAGAAAAAAGGACAAAGTTGTATATATATTTTAAAAACTGAATAAAATGCAAAAAAATACATAAGAGGTAAATGGAAAGAAAGAGGAAAAAGAAGAAAAGAGAGAAAAAGAACAAAAAGCAAAGAAATAATGGTGATTTCTATGCTTTGCAACTACTTAGGTGTCACCAGTGTAACCTCAAAAATACTTTTCTTGTTTCTTGTTCAAATCTTTGATACCTTTTGCATCTGAATAACATGCTGCTCTTTAATATCTCCCCACGTGGCTCATAGGTTTCCTCTGGAGGCCTTTGTCTTTGGCAGTGAAACTTTGCAGAGACAATACAGCAGTTTTTAAAAACAGAAACGCTGTTTACGAACATGCTTTTCTTTTTTGCAAGAGAAGTTTGTCATTGCATTACTATAAAAATTAATTAAAATAGCCAATATATGAAATGTGTGTTTCCACTATTATTTCTTCTTTCATCAAAAGGGAAATAAAAACCAAGATTTTGAATTTTTTTTTCTTTTTCATAGGCTTCTTTCTGAGTCTGAGCAGATTAATATTCTCAGAAAAGCAAGGGCATCAATTCAGCATGAGAAATATCAAGAAGCAGTAAGTGAATTGTCAAAATCCCTCTTCCTGTTATTCTGATTATTATTTTAACTAGTTCTTTCTGAACCTTCTAGCTGTCTGGTTATGCTGTCTGGTGGTAGAATTTTAAAAATAAAACTAATATTTTGCCGTTGGTAGAAGGTAAAGTCTTTTCCTATGCCTCCAGACTTGGAAGACTGTTTGAGCTCATTCCCAAGTCAATATTAAGAACAACAGGGATTAATCGGACATCTTCTGACTTTGTCCTAGCGAGTATCTTTTATTTGAGAAACGAATTGAATAGAATACATTTATACAGTTTGGTTAATATGAATCACTACAAACATACCCCAAATACGAATATAGAAAACTGCCTTATACCAACTTAGACCTCTTCCAGAGCTTATTTTGGAAGTTGACCATACAATTGCACTCAAGGTCTAAATACAACACTTCTCTAGCTATTTTCTAGGCCAGTGGTTCTCAACTTGTGGCTCCCCAGATGGTTTGGCCTTCAACTCCCGGAAATCCTAATAGCTAGTAAACTGGCTGGGATTTCTGGGAGTTGTAGGCCAAAACACCTAGGGATCCACAGGTTGAGAACCACTACTCTAGGTCCTCCAGAGCAATTCTGTGGATTTGGGCAGAAGCCCAAGTACATTTTAGGTAAGAAAAATAGGGTTCTGTATTTTAAGAAACTGTATTTTATGAAGGTATTGGAATGGTTCCCTTGCATAATACTTGGACGTATTGTACTTCCCAACAGCTATAGCCAACAGATTTAACTGAAAGTGATGAAGATCTGGAGTGTTATCTATTTATAGTTTACAGTGAGTTGCAGAAATGTCTTGAGTTTTTGGACTGGGTTTTTTTTTTCTAGAGGTGTGCAAACAGATTTTTAATTTTGTGCCCCCCCCCTCCCAATCCACCATTCTGTTTTTGGAAAGATTCTTCCCGAAATGGAAACAGAACTCGGACCCCAAATTACAAATTTGAATGTCCCCCCTCCTAATATCCTGCAATTTTCCCGAAAACATAACCCAGGGTGTCTGGGAAACAGAACAAAAATATAACAGATTTCTGCCTTTTCACACACCCCTAGTTCCCAGCTATATATACAAATGCAACGAACCTGGTTTTTTTGCAGTCAAAAAGTGTGCTGTGCCATTTAGTTTGGCAATTTCCACAGGGAACAATTAACTCTTTGATTGATAACAGGTTTTAAGATCCTCAGGATGATAACTCCAGGGTGCTTTATCCCTAGATTCTGAATGCCCAAGGAATTGTTATCTTGTGATCAAATGGTGTGTGTGTGTATGAAATTTTGATCAAGACTCTGAGTCTATAGTGGGTCTTGATCAAAATGTTTGCGAGAAGGACTGGCAGTCAGTGGCCTAAGGGAGAAATAATGAGATGTGGGGCTGGATCATCAAAGAAGGTGCCTCTTCTTTCCATCTCAGCACCAGCGGAAGTTTGCTGTCTAATCTGAAACAAAAAGACATTTCTTAGTTTGTTTTGTGGGAAGTTTTCCTTTCCTATCAGAGACTCCCCCTTTCTCACAAGTGTGTAGGATCTGAATTTGATTGTGGGCCAAAGATAAGAAAATACACAAGTATGAGGAAAACAGTGCTTTCTTATATTTGTACATTTTTTTCATTAAGTCTCAAACTACAAATGATACATGTGTTGTCGAAGACTTTGATGGTTGGAATCACTGGGTTGTTGTAGGTTTTTCGGGCTGTATGGCCATGTTCTAGAACAGTGGTTCTCAACCTGTGGGTCCCCAGGTGTTTTGGCCTACAACTCCCAGAAATCCCAGCTAGTTTACCAGCTGTTAGGATTTCTGGGAGTTGAAGGCCAGAACATCTGGGGAAGTAATGCACTAATCGTCATGAAAGAGTGGTTGATATATTCAAACAATTATGAACTTTAAATTGACAAAGTGCTTATATAACAACAATGAAATATTACATCCACCCCCAGACGGGGTTCCTACCAGCGATGGGACACAAATAGTCCAATGTCCTGTTGAGAAATAATCCGTATAAAGGAGTTCCTGGTAAGTCCGCAACAAGTGGTGTAAGTCCACAAGTTCAGTTCTTGGGTAATCACGGTTGACCATACTATTACACATCGGTGGATGCATTCTCATTCCATTTGAATAGCCTTCCAGTTTGATCTACAAAACGTACCTTTGCGACTGGATTAGATACTGGATCATTGGCTTTATAAACATTCCCCCAGTGGACATTTGGTGGCAATACTTTCGGATAATTTGGATTACAATACCACACTTGTGGACTTACACCATTTGGTGCGGACTTACCCAAGAACTGAATTTGTGGACTTACAGCATTTGTTGCGGACTTACCAGGAACTCCTTTATACAGATTATTTCTCAATAGAACATTGGACTCTTTGTGTCCCACCGCTGGTAGGAACCCCCTCTGGGGGTGGATGTAATATTTCATTGTTGTTATATAAGCACCTTGTTCATTTAAAGTTCATAATTGTTTGAATATATCAACCACTCTTTCATGACGATTGGTGCATTACGTCCCTCTTTCAGTTTGAACGCTTAGTTTAGTAGCAACTCTCCCCGTTGTTTGTTTGTTCAGAACGTCTGGGGACCCTCAGGTTGAGAAGTATTCTGATGTTTCGCCTGCATCTATGACAGCCATCCTCAGAGGGTGTGAGGTGTTGGAAACTGGGAAAAACTAGGAAGATATATGAACCCAGTTTTCCTAGTTTCCAACAGACCTCACAACCTCTGAGGATGCCTGCCATAGATGCAGGCAAAACGTCAGGAGGGAATACTTCTAGTACAGGGCTGTTCAACTGGCGCCCCGGGGGCCGTATATGGCCCCCAGCCCCTTCCCTACGGCCCCCTAAGCTTTTTAATAAAAAAAATTGAAAAATAAAATGAATAATATTTTTTTTAAAAATACCTACTTCCGGGTTCGGAGCAAGTATCGCGAGAATACGCAATCCACACGGATTTCGCTGTCAACGTGAGATCACGCCGGCATTGACAGCGAAATCCGTGTGGATTGCGTATTTCTCGATATACTCTACTCTACTCTACTACTGGATCGCTGAGGCCCACAGACGCGATTAGGACCTTCTTTGACTCAGTCGGTCGTCGTCTCTCTCGTCGTCCGGGTACTCCTGGATCCTGCACGTTGGAAAAGGTAGGCCGAAGCAGGGGGGCTCCTCAGGGGCTCCTCATTCCCTCCCCCATCTCCCCTCATATATTAAATATAAAATTAAATATATTTAAAGATGAAATAAGGGGAGATGGGATACATTAAAATAAGGGGGGAAGGGAGGATGGAATTAAATATATTTAATATTAAATAATAAGGGGGAGGGGCGGGGGTGGGGGAGGGCTGGGGCTGGAGGAGAGGGCGGGGCCGGGGGCGGGGGCAGAGGCAGACCCTTAGGCCCCCCAGGTCATCAGTGACCGGAATTCAGGCCCCTGGGCTGGTAGAAGTTGGACAGCCCTGTTCTAGAACATAGCCATACAGCCCAAAAAAACTACAACAACCCTACAAATGATACAGATTTGTATTGTATCCCGTATTGTCATGAAATATTGTCAGAAAAAAAGAATCAAGCAACTGAGCATCTATTCCAGTAGACAAAGGATATAGGTTCATAAGATGTCTGACATTCTTTTTTTCCTTTTCCATAGGTATCTCTTTGCAAAAATCTGATTAGCCTTTCTTTGGAAGGGCTGTCATATTATCATACATATGACAGGCTCTTCCTAGGTGTGAGCGTTGCCATGGGTTTTATAGGCTGGACATTTTATGTGATCTTGGTGATCATAAAAGCAGATACTTCTCTGACCAGAAATGTCACAATAAATAAGGTAAGTTGAAGTTTGCCACTCTTATAATCTATGTTTGCTCAATATATGACTATTGCAAAGCTGATATTTGCACAAAACGGACTCCATGTTTGATGGCTTTATCTGTCTTCGTAAAACAGTTGGGAAAGTCAATGAGATTTCCATTGTTTGCTTTTAGACTATACACAGATTTATTTTCCTTTTTTAACTGACTTGACACAAGTTTCACAGCCAAGCTCTGTAGCATATCTAATCTGACAGTTTTTTCTGACTTGTACAGTTGAGTCACAACACCAGTTCAACCAGGGCTTTAACAAACATTTATCAATTCACTGCAAGTGTTGTACAAGGTGGAGAGAAGAATATCTCTTTGCTTCTCATTCATCTCATGCTAAAAATTTTATAGATGAATAACATCAAATAAATGTAAATGTCTCAGTCTCACCTCATGTTCTCATTGCCGTACATATTTTATGAGACTACATAGATTCAAATGCTTTGTCAGCAAGTAAAGACACTTGTATTCCCACAGGCTTTTAGAACTGAAAGGGTTTTTTTAAGGAAAGGCCCTTTAAGTGGGTTCAAGTCAGCCGTCCACATTTGCTGGGGTTAGGAAGTGGAAG
The DNA here is from genome assembly GCA_030556195.1 of Anolis apletophallus. Classification (NCBI taxonomy): domain Eukaryota; kingdom Metazoa; phylum Chordata; class Lepidosauria; order Squamata; family Anolidae; genus Anolis; species Anolis apletophallus. The sequence goes on along the minus strand of JARBWK010000007.1, from coordinate 42,674,189 downwards.
TGGGAAAAACACGAATAAAAAGTTACATTTTTAAAACCTGAGAAACACCTCTCTAGGAATCGCTAGATTCTCCCGCATGACTCCATGATCAGTCTTTGGCAAAAGTTGACACAAATTTACAATTTAGGACCTAGAGCAGGGCTGCCCAGGAAGTGAATCGCGATTGAACAGTCGATACCGGGACCGAAGAAGGTTGATCCCAGCTGGATGGGCCACTTCTCAGAGGGGGGCGGAGCCATGCTGTGCCAATCTCCTCCCCTCCCCTGGCTTTGGCACTCTCGGCAGCTTCTCCAGGCTTGAAGATGGCAGTGCCAAGCCAGCCTTGTGCTAGCAATGCCACCACTGGCTTGGCATTGCCATCCTCAAACCTGGAGAAGCTGCTGGGAGCTCCAAAGCCAGAAGGGAGGGGGCGGGGTTTGGCACGGCCTGGCTCCACCCCTCCTCTGGCTTCCGCTCTACCAGCAGCTTCTCCAGGCTTGAGGATGGCAATGCCAAGCTAGTGGTGGCATAGCTAGCACAGGGCTGGCTTGACATTGCCATCCTCAAGCCTGGAGAAGCTGCTGGGAGCTCCAAAGCCAGAGGGGAGGGGGCGGGGTCTGGTGCGGCCTGGCTCCGCCCCCCTCTGGCTTTCGCTCTACCAGCAGCTTCTCCAGGCTTGAGGATGGCAATGCCAAGCCAGTGGTGGCATAGCTAGCACAAGGCTGGCTTGACATTGCCATCCTCAAGCCTGGAGAAGCTGCTGGGAGCTCCAAAGCCAGAGGGGAGGGGCGGGGCTTGGGGCGGCCTGGCTCCGCCCCCTGTGGCTTTCACTCTACCAACAGCTTCTCCAGGCTTGAGGATGGCAGTGCCAAGCCAACCTTGTGCTAGCTATGTCACCACTGGCTTGGCATTGCCATCCTCAAGCCTGGAGAATCTGCTGGTAAAGCGGAAGCATGAGGGGGCGGAGCCAGGCTGTGCCAAGCCCCGCCCACTCCCCTCTGGCTTTGGAGCTCCCAGCAGCTTCTCCAGGCTTGAGGATGGCAGTGCCAAGCCAGTGGTGACATAGCTAGCACAAGGCTGGCTTGGCACTGCCATCCTCAAGCCTGGTGAAGCTGCTGGTAGAGCTGAAGCCAGAGGGGGTGGAGCCAGGCCGTGCCAAGCCCCACCCCGTCCCTCCCCTCCCCTCTCCAGCCTTGAGGAGGTAGATAGATCTTTCTGACTTGGTTTTATTATAAGTAGCTCGCGTGCTGAAAAAGTGTGGGCACCCCTGACCTAGAGGTTCCTAGAGAAAGCATTTTACTTGTTACTGGGGCCCACGGTGGCACAACGGGTTAAACTGCTGAGCTGCTGATCTTGCTGACCGGAAGGTCGAATCTTTTGAATCCGTGGGACGGGGTGAACTCTCACAGAAGTCCCAGCTTCTGCCAACCTAGTAGTTCAAAAACGTGCAAATGTCAGTAGATCAACAAGTACCGCCTTGATGGGAAGATAAACGGTGCTCCATGCAGTCATGCTGGCCACATGACCTTGGAGGTGTCTACGGATAACGCTGGCTCTTCGGCTTAGAAATAGAGATGAGCACCACCCCTCAGAGCCGGAAGGGAAAGCTTTTACCTTTATCTGTGTTTTGTTGTTGCCTTTGTGTTTGTGTATGCTGGAATCCACCCTGAGTTCCCTGGGGAGATAGGACGGAATACAAATAAAGTATTATTATTGTATATTATATTACTTAAATCTGTGAATAATCAAATCTGCAACTGTAGAGAACCAATTGCATTGCTTTAACTGCTTTTATCTTTTTAAAGTGTATCCTTTAATTAAAAATATTTTAAATAGTTTAATTCTATATTAATGACTTTTTCCAAGTTTTTAATTATTTTGTAATTAACTTAATTTGCAAGCAACCTTGCGTATTAATCTTGATGAAAAGGCAAGTATTAATGATGATAATGCCTTTTCAGCATTCATGTCCTTTTTAGTATCATTCTTCATTTTATCTGAAGCACTTCTTGAGCATTTTGATTTACCGATATGTATTTACAAGCACAGGTGTGTTTTTCAGGTGGCTGGCAGTCTATTCCAGTGTACATTTCTTGCTGTTGGAATATTTATAGTCATTTTCCTGGCCATTCAGAGCTTGCCTTGGACTTACTACATATATTGTCTGTTACCAGTCCCAATCTGGTATGCAGTGTTGAAAGAGTAAGTACTAAAAAAAGTTGGGGTGGTATGGGTTGGAGCTACACTGCTGCATTTGATAGCATAGGAGATGAATGAGTATAGTCTTTTCTGCTTGAATTTCCTGCTTTTGGGATTTTTTCAGGTGTAGTGGCTTCCAAAAAGAAAGTAGGGGCTCCTCCAGACAGGCTCTATATCCCAGGATGTGATCCCAGGTTTTCTTTTTATCCTAGATTATCTGGCAGTGCGGACTCCTATAATCAAGTTTAAAGCAGAAAACCTGGGATTGGATCCTGGGATATATGGCCTGTCTGAAGGGGCCCTAGGTTTGTGAATTGGTGAATGATCCTAGGCTGATATTGATTCAAGTTAAAACAGAAGGCCAGAAGGCAGCTCTGGATCTGAAATCTGTTAGATTTCTTGCTGATTTATAGACGGTCAATCTGATTTTTTGATGGAGAGAAATAGATTTTCCCCACTTAAATCTGACTGAAAATAAGGAAGTCTGGTTGCTAGTGGCATTTTGTTCATTCAATAAGATGACAGTTTAGATCCTTTCTTGCAAACAAATCACTAGGCTTTAAATGCTTCAAGAGAGATCCTATCCTTGTATTAAGGCCCCTTTTATACTGCCATATAAAATCCAAACCATCTGATTTTAACTATATTATATGGTAATGTAGACTAATATGAGCAAGCAGGGATCATCAGCATTGAGGCCATGCTATTGAGAACACAGCTATTCTGGTCAGGGCACGTTTCTAGAATGGAGGACCACCGCCTCACAAAGATACTACTCTACGGTGAACTCACCATGGGTCAGTGCAAAACAGGCACCCCCAAAAAGAGATATAAGGACTCCCTGAAACAACATCTCAGGCTTGGCCAGATCGATCACCAACAATGGTCCACCCTGGCCTCACATCGGGAGGCATGGAGATGCACTATCCACAATGCTGCGGCCTCTTTCGAGAATTCACGCCAAACGAGTCTCAAAGAGAAACGACAACATAGAAAGAACCGCAATTTGGAAACAGCATCACCCAAGGAGACTTTCTGCTGTGCTTTCTGCAACCGGACTTGCCTATCTCGGATCGGCCTTCTTAGTCACCAACACACTTGTAGAAAGCGTAGGATGAGTCCTTCCTGAATCTTCGTTCGCGAAGAAAAGCCAAGACGAGAAGAAGACTCATATAATCCAGTTCAAACCAGATAATGTGGATTATCTCCTTTGATGATCTGGATCAGGGGTGCTCACACTTTTTCAGCATGTGAGCTACTCTTAAAGCAACCAAGTCCAAAAGATCTACCTGCCCCCACCGCCGTGCGCTCCCGCGCGCTCTCGCCACTGCGCGCTCTTGCCACCGCACGTGCTCCTGCTGCTGTTTTTCGCCCACGCAGTGCTTCTTCTGCCTGTGGGGCATTGCAGGAAGGAGAAAGCACGAGGCGGGGCATCCAGAGGGAGCGCTCTGCCCTGCCTGTCTCGCCGGCAACGGAGGCTGCACAGCTGCTTCTGGACGAGAGAGAGGCAGGGCGCTCCCTCTAGAAGCCCCACCTCATGCTTCCTTCTTCCTGCAATGCCCCACAGGCGAAAGAAGCACCGCGAGAGCGGAAGCCAGCGGTAGGAGCACATGGTGTTTGCGCACATGGCAGGAGCGCCCCATCCGGCTGGTGAGGCCCGAAGATCACCTGGAAGAGGGCCGAAGATCTACTAGTAGCTCCCGAGCTACCTAATGAGCACCCCTGATCTGGATTATATGGCAGAGTAGAAGGGGCCTAAGAGCATGTCTTTTTCCTCTCATTCTGGTATACTCTAATAAGTAAAATTTTGAGAGTGTAGTAAATAAATCATTCATGCCCAGTTTTATATTACTCTGCTAGTGAGGAAAAGTGTAGAAGCAGAGTGATTTTCACTTCCAGAGCAAGTGCATCATACAGAGGAAAGGTAATTGGATACCAGCAGTGCTTACTTTGCTAGCATGCACAGGATCTTATCTTTTATATAGATAGAAGCTGCAGATATTGTCATTACTTGTCATGATATTTTGGCTTCTAGCATTCAGTTACAAGTCAAGTGTCCCTTATCCAAAATGCCTTAGAACACAAGTGTTTTGGATTTTATAATACCTATATTTGTGCATACATACTTCATGATATATCTTAATGATAGGAACCATAAATTTAATTGAGATTTCATATACAACTTATACAGATAGCCTGAAGCTAATTTTATACACAATCTTTTCATAATGTTGTGCACGAAGTGTTGCAACTCAGACCAAGGAGAACCCCCCCCTAGATCATACACACAGCAGGCAGTCTATGAAGAATAGGCTTTTATTGAAGCAAATATAATGTCAAACAAAAGGGTTAAAAGCAGATCAAAAGTAGAAGATATTTCCCAGGTAAAAATACAGTTCAAATAGTTTCTAGTATCAAAAACAAGGCATAGAGCTGGATATAGAATCCCATGGAAGAACAAGGCATCAATCAGGAACAAACAGGCCCAGTCCTAGGCCAGGCAAAAGCTTGGAGACAAGATAACATGAAACACATCCAAACGAAGCTCGAAGTCTGAAAGCTAGTTTTTTAGCTAGCTCTAATAAAGGGAAAATTACATTCGATTTGCCAGCCGCCCACTCCTAGAAGTGCGAATGTTATCCCAACGGTCAAAAGGAGTCTCAGAAGGAGCCTCATTAAAATCTCCAGGTGTCCCAATCTCGGCCTGGCTGTTATCTCCTTCTACACAGGAATGTTCATCTACAACCATGGGAATGGAGCCGTTCTCAGGAGAACTAGCCTCGTCTGACATTTCACTTTGCACATCACTTTGCAGTTCAGAATTCACATCAATATCACTAGCATCCTCCTCAGCCCTAGGCATCCCATCATCCCCAACATGTACATGAATACCAGGCTGAAATACCACACAAAGCAACATTTCTGTACATTGAACCATCAGAAACCATAGCCTCAGCCACTCAATGTGAACAATTTTGGATTTTTTAATAATCCGGATTTCAGAATTCTGGTGAAAGGATGCTCAATCTGTAACAAAATTCAGTAGGTCAGTACAATATAAATGATTTGTTCCACAGCAGACTTTTAAAAAGTTTAAAATGTTTTACATCATAACAGTATGACTGTAAATAATTTAAAATACTGCTTTGAACTCATCCTCTCTCCCAGTCACAGACATGTACAAAATACTGTTAATCCTCTTACTAACAAGTTTTCCTGTACTTAATTTACTGTTCTAATAATAGTTATGTCTTCCCCTAGTTATTTATCCAAGATTTGATCTAATGGTGGTTTAAATCTGCTATTGCTCTGGCATATCTATCTATCTATTTCAGTGTTTTTCAACCTTTTTTGAGCTGCGGCACACTTTTTACATTTACAAAATCCTGGGGCACACCACCAACCAAAATGACACTCTAACACAGTAATACATTTATTTATTTATTTATTATTCGTTCTTGTATACCGCTCCTTCCAGCGGCTTAATATGTTTTTAAATGTATTTATACACTCAGTGTGAAACCTGGGCCTGTTTCGATGAACACAACATAGATATCCTGGCAGGAATGGCAGAAAGACACAAACTTCCCACACAGAACTCCCATAACCAAGAGAAAATACTATAAAAATACTATAAGAGTTTGGTGGGCATTGACCTTCAGTTTGGGAGTTGTAGTTCACCTATATTCAGAGAGCACTGTGGACTGAAACAATGTTGGATCAGGACCAAACTTGGCATGAATACTCAATATGCCCAAATGTGAACACAGATGGAGTTTGGGGAAAATAGACCCTGACATTTGGGAGTTACAGTTTGTGGGATTTATAGTTAACACACAATCAAAGAGCGTCATGAACTTTTGCAACAATGGAATTGAACCACACTTGGCATATTGAACTCTCATTGCCAACAGAAAGTACTGAAATGGTTTGCTTGGGAATTGACCTTGAGTTTGGAAGTTGTAGTTCACCTACACCCAGCGAGCACTGTGGGCAGGAGGGGGAAGAAAGGGTATTGGAGGTTCCCATTTCCCACGGCACACTAGTGTGCCATGGCCCACTGGTTGGGAAACACTGATCTATTTATTTACTTGCTTCATTTCTACCCCGCCTTTCTCGACTCTGGAGGGTACTCAAGGTGGCTTACAAATCCTGCAAAAATTCAATACTGCACAGGTAAACAATAAAACACATCTCATCAATATACAAAACTATCTAAACATATAAGCAATTAAAACACGTATCAGTCAATCGAACAGATTAAAAACCATATAAAATGCCGAGTGATGATCTCATATCCATATCCCAGCTAATAAATGGTTCGTATAGCCTCGCACAGATGCTCTTTTATCTCTCTTTTCTCTAATCACTATAATTTTTTTAAATAAAGCTATGGCCCTTATTCTGTTTAACTAACTTTGCATCAGTATATTTTCTAATGTATTCCATACTTTGACTAGCACTATCCTTGCAGAGTATACCAGAAAAATGATATAAGGTCTTTATTTAGTAGATTCTCATTTTCATTTTTCAATAAGGAGATAAGAAGTAATGCCCTTCTAAAATGGATTGCTCTTCAGCCGAAGTGTGTATATAGAGACTGTTAGCCGCAATGGAAAAAAGGAGAGAATATGAATGTTCATTAGTTAAGGGAAGGATCAATATAACATTTGAGAAGTTATGAATATTATGAGAGGATGATAAAGAAAGTAGGTTTTCCGAATTACTCTATGGCTCCCTCCACACTGCCATATAAAATCCAGATTATCTAATTTGAACTGGATTATATGGTAGTGCAGACTCATATAATCCAATTCAAAGCAGATAATATGGATTATCTACTTTGATAATTTGGATTATATGGCAGTTTAGAAGGTGCCTATTTAATTCAATTTTGCTTTCTAGCTACTGAAGGCAACATTGTGATCCAATCCAGTGGATAATGTTTGGGTCCTTTAAGTACTTTCTGTATTTTCTAAAAGACTGTTTTGTCTCTCCAATTCAGGAACTTTACCTCTGTGAACACTGATATATTTTAATCCCTATTTTTCTCCCAAGTGCACAACCCAATTTATGTAGCAAATACTTCAGCCAGTTGGTTTGAACTTTCCAGAGTAAATAAATAATCTTAAATAGTATTCTCTAGATTCATGCCGGAGATATTTGTTTGCTTCCTGCTCATTAAAAGTCTCTGTCATACACCACTGTATTTATGTGTTTACTAATCAGCATTTAATCTAGTAAGAAGTGATTGTCTAATGAATTTTTTTCCCTAACAGATACCCTGTTATTCAAGCACTGATCACATTTCTCTTGAACTTTCAACGGACTTGGTTTGTTGGATTTTTGCTAGTTTACACCTTGGGAATTGAAATATTAGTAAGTAACATACTTAATTACTCGCTTTTGAAAATGGCTTGTCAAGAAGCCTCTTCAATATGAAGTCTAACAAAATAAAGCTGCATAAATCAGAAGTGAGCAACCACATGGGGAGAAGGAGTCTATTTCTGTTCTCTTGATGCATCCCTAGCATGCCTTCCCCCAGTAAAAATCCAAATACCTCCAATTTCCTCTGTAAAAATGGAGCATCATTTTGAGAGGTAGAGAAAACAATGGGTGAACTACCTAACGACTAAACTGAACACAAGAATAGGGTCATTCAGAACCAGGGTTAGTATCAGCGAGATGAAGTGCAACAAAGGAGAAAACTATAGGTCAAAGGTAAGTACAGAATGAGAATATCTATGGAGTATATTCTATTTATTTATTTATTTATTAGTTCAACTTAATATACCGCTCTCTCTGGAGCTCAGAGCGGTTTACAGGTAAAAAACAGATAAAACACATAAGCATAGTAAAACCAAGTTAAAACCCCCAGTTAGAACCCCATTCCCAACAATAAAACTGCAGTAAGACAGCATAATGCAATGGTGGTGACACGGCAGAGTGCTGATTAAGGCGGGCATCGGTTAACAAGGCCAGGACTTGACCGCTCTGCGAAATGGCATCAGGTCGCGGATGACTCATATCTCCTCAGGGAGGGAGTTCCACAGAGTCGGCGTGGCCACAGCAAACGCCCTCTGCTGCGTACTAGAAAGTCTATAGGCCTTAATGCCAGGCACCTCCAATAAGTTGAGCCCCTCTGAACGCAGCGATCTCCTGGGCACATAAGAGGTAAGCCGCTCCCTCAGGTACACTGGCCCCAAACCATATAAGGCCTTCAAAGTTAGAACTAACACCTTGAAGGAGACCCAGAATTCAACTGGGAGCCAGTGCAGCTCGCGCAAGAGTGGAGTTACGTGAGCAGATCTTGAAGCTCCTGAGAGCAGGCGTGCTGCTGCGTTCTGCACCAGCTTGAGTTTCCGGATCGCCGACAAGGGTAGGCCAATGTACAGCGCATTACAGTAATCGAGCCTCGAGATGACCGTGGCTTGGATCACCGTGGCCAAGTCGCAGCGGGAGAGGTAAGGAGCCAGACGTTTTGCCTGTCGCAGGTGGTAACACGCTGTCTTGCAGGCGCAGGCAATCTGTGCCTCCATAGACAGCTGGGAGTCCAGCCGGACCCCTAAGCTCTTTACTGACGGCTGCGGGCGGAGTGCCTTTACTGACGGCTGCGGGTAGAGACCCGACGGCAACTGGGTCTCTACCCCCCCGGGCGGCCCAGCCACAGATAATTAAATAGTAAGCAGAGAAATTACCAATAGACCAATGATAGTCAATTAGAATATCCAATATAATAATCATAAACGTCAAATAAATATCTCAATGGTCACATACCTGGAAGTACATTACATATATGTGCAGAAATGCAGAAATCACAAATATACAATAATCATAAGGAGCGGCTATTGCATCAAGTACACAGAATTACCCTCAGTGAGTCCGTGAAGGGCTAAGAAACGTGGTCACGGAGAACAGTCGCTCTAGTGTGAGGAGGAAGGAAACGTTCCAAATAAGTAAAGAAGTATATCCACCTCAAGCCCTGTCTGAAAATTTCCAGTCTTCGAACATACCATTCACCAAATGGTGTGTAGATGCCGAGGAGCTGTTAGAAACGTAGGTAAGTATAAGACTTTTTTTGGAGCATCCATACACCATTTGGTGAATGGTATGTTCGAGGACTGGAAATTTTTGGATGGGACTTGAGGTGGACATACTTCTTTACTTATTTGGAACGTTTCCTTTTTCCTCACACTACCACGACTGTTCTCCATGACCACGGTTCTTAACCATTCATGGACTGACTGAGGGTAATTCTGTGTACTTGATGCAATTTCTGCTCCTTATGATTATTGTATACTAGCTTGGGGACCCGGCCCTGCCCGGGTTATTTGAGAAGCACAGCAGGATGTAGAGTGGGTCATGGGGGCTCTGTGTGCCAAGTTTGGTCTTGATCCATCATTATTGGGAGTTGCAGTGGTATCATGAAATTACTGAAGGTAGTGCAAGTCCCATCATCTCTGTCCCCCCCCCCCCCCCAAAAGTGTAGTAGGATGTAGATTGCGTCATGGGGGCCCTGTGTGCTAAGTTTGGTCTGTATTGGTGAATGGATGAGGGGTGCATTGTTTTTCGGAAGTGAGTGAAGGTACTTCAAGTCCCATCATCCGTGGTCCGTCTCACAGTAAACTGCACCAGGCTGTAGAGTGGGTCATGAGGGTTCTGTGTGCCAGATTTGGTGTTGATCAGTCATTGGAATAGGTTAGTAGCAGGATTGGGAAGTGAGGGAAGGTACTGCAAGTCCCATCATCCATGTTCTGTCCCCCTCCAAACTTCAGTAGGATGTGGAGTGGGTCATTGGGGCTCTGTGTGCCAAGTGTGATCTTTATCGGTGTTTGTTGGGGACCGCAGTGGTCTGTGGGAACAGAGGGGTGTGAAAATACTACAAATTCCATCATCCATTGTCAGTCGTCCCCCGAACCTCACCAGGACGTGAAGGCAGTCATGGGGGTTCTGTGTGCCAAGTTTGGTCTCAATCAGTAATTGGATGAGGGTCGCAGCAGACTTGGGAAGTGAGTAGAGGTACTTAAAGTCCCATCATCCATGGTCCACCCGCCTCCAAACTGCACCAGGATGTAGAGTGGGTCATGAGGGCTCTGTGTGGCAAGTTTGGTGTTGATCAATTATAGGATTAGGTTTGTAGCAGTCTTGGAAAGTGAGGGAAGGTACTGCAAGACACATCGTCCATGTTCTGTCCCCCTCCAAACTTCAGCTGAGGACCCGGCGGTGCCCGGGTTATTTGAGGAAGGCATTGTGTGCCAAGGTTGGTCCGTATCAGTTGTTCATTTGGCTCGCAGTGGTTTCGGGAAGTGAGTGAAGGATTATGGACCATGGACCATAATCCATGGTCCATCCTCCTCCAAATTGCACCAGGATGTAGGAGGTTCTGTGTGGCAAATGTGGTCTTGAACAGTCATTGAATGAGGGTCGCAGCAGTCTCAGGAAGTGAGTGGAGGTACTTCAAGTCCCATCATCCGTGGTCCATCCTCCTGAAAACTGCACCAGGGTGTAAAGTGGGTCATGGGGGCTCTATGGGCCAAGTTTGGTCTTGATCGGTCACTGGATGAGAGTCGCAGCGGTCTCAGGAAGTGAGTAAAGGTACTGCAAGTCCCATCATCCATAATCCGTCCTCCCACAAACTGCACCAGAATGTTGAGTTGGCCATGGGGGCACTCTTTGCCAAGTTTTGTCTTTATTGGTAATTGGATGAGTGTCGCTGTGGTCTCAGGGAGTGGAGGTACTTCAAGTACCATCATCCATGGTCCATCCTACTCGAAGCTGTACCAGCATGTAGTGTAGGTAATGGGAGCTCTGTGTGCCAAGTTTGGTCTTGAACAGTCATTGGATGAGGGTCGCAGCGGTCTCAGGAAGTGAGTGGAGGTACTTCAAGCCCCATCATCCATGCTCTGCTCTTCTCCAAACTGCACCAGGACATAGAGTGGGTTATGGGGGCTCTGTGTGCCAAGTTTGATATTTATCGGTCTTTGTTGTGGGCCACAGTGGTCTCTGGGAAGCAAAGCGCTTTGAAGTACTACAAATCCCATAATCCGTGGTTCATCTTTCTCAAACTGCACCAGGACGTAAAGGGCATCATGGGGGTTATGTGTGCCAAGTTTGGTCCAGGTCCGTCACCCGTGCTGGTCAGAGTAAGTGAGTGAAGGTACTGCAAGTCCTTCAAACTGCACCAGAATGTAGAGTGGGTCTTTGGGGGGTGTCTGTGTACCAACTGTAATCTTGTTCTGTCATTTTTGGGGGCCTAGTCAGGAAAATAAAGTTAAGTAAGCCTTTCTGTCAATTCAGGCTGAGGCCTAGTCAGGAGAATCAACTTGAGGAAGCCTTACTGTGAATTCAAGCTGAGGTCTAGTATCGAAAATCAAGTTGAGGAAGCCTTACTGTGAATTCAAGCTGAGGCCTAGTCAGGAGAATCAAGTTGAGGAAACCTTACTGTCAATACAGGCTGAGGCCTAGTTTGTAGAATCAGCTGAAGGAAGCCTTTTTTGTAAAGAACTCTGTCTGGCACCTTTGAGATTTGGGATGTTGGGATGCTGGCCTATCCATGGCCCAGCCTCCCTCAAACTGCACCAAGACGTAAAGTGGGTCTTGGGGGTTCTGTGTGCCAAGTTTGGTTTTGTTGTCTCATTGTTGGGGGCTGCAAAGTGTTTTGGACTTAAACTCCCACCATGCCTGACTGCCTCGGGGCTTTTCCTTACCTCCCTCTGGCACTTTAGAGTTTCGGAATGTTCGTGGCTGGCCAATGGGAGTCGTTTATGCAAATAATGCTGCCACATATCCTTCCTGGCTTGTGAAAGTGGCTGCCCTCCCGCCCTCCGCATACACACATACAAACATTCCGTTTTATAAAGGTATACAGATTTGTGATTTCTGCACAAATATGTAATGTACTTCCAGGTATGTGACCATTGAGATATTTCTTTGATGTTTATGGTTATTATATTGTATATTCTAATTGACTATCATTGGTCTATTGGTAATTTCTCTGCTTGCTATTTAGTTATCTGTGGGATATACTCTGTAGATATTCCCATTCTGTACTTACCTTTGACCTATAGTTTTCTCCTTTGTTGCACTTCATCTCGCTGATACTAACCCTGGTTCTGAATGACCCTATTCTTGTGTTCATCATTTTGAGAGGAGCAGCACAAGAAAATGATGGACGTTTGGTGGTAGTGGGGTTATGGGGTTGTTTTCACATGGGGTTTTCTGAATGGGTTTCAGGCCAAATTAACCCGAAAATCACATCAAGCAACTGGGCAGGTTTTGTAGACTGGTGGAGGGCTTGAAGAACTGCATACTGCACTCTGCCTACCCTGTTGTAAATAAACCATTAAAGAAGGAGTGAACACAGTTTTAGTGAAAACTACCCAAAAGTACAGCAGAGCATAAAAAAATAAACAGGATACTAAAAGTTGAGCATTCAGCTCACAGTAGCAAAGCGTGGAGTGCCGTGTGATGTGGATGTAAAGAATTCAGAGCGTAGGCAGGCAAAGATACAGAGCCCAAGCATTAAAAAAATCACAAAAGTTTTATTTACAATAATAAAGAACTAATAACATTTCTTCATGATAAAGGACTGGGTCTGAGCTACTCTAATACCCATCTCTTCTAAGGTTTCAAAGAGAGGGGGGAAATTTATTTATTTATTTACTATATTTCTATACCGCCCCTCTCAGCCCGAAGGCGACTTGGGGCGGTTTACACATGGTAGTCAATGCCCATAATATAAAATACAATTAAAACAATTATACAGAAACCAGATTTTTAAAAAAGTAACAATTAGCAATTAAAATCAAAGAAATACAGTTCCCAGCATCTCATCATTGAAATCATTATCCATCGCATCGTCATCATTCTGTGATCACAGTTAAACATCTATATTTCATCTGCAAAAACCTGCTCAAACAGCCACGTCTTAACTTTCTTTCGAAATGTTAGGAGGGAGGAGGCCAATCTAATGTCCCTGGGGAGGACGTTCCATAGTCGAGGAGCCACCATTGAGAAGGCCCTGTCTCTCGTCCCCGCCAATCGGGTCTGCGAAGAAAGCGGGGCTGAGAGCAGGGCCTCTCCGGACGATCTTAAAAACCTAGATGGTTCATAGGGAGATATGCGTTCGGACAGGTAAGTTGGGCTAGAACACCAATCACAACATCTCTCTGACACACATGCAGAAAGAGATCTCAAAGCACACAGCACATACTAAGATGTAAGAGAATAGAAGTCAAAGTGAAGACTTGCAGTAGAAAAGTAGTCATTCTACACAATCAGAATGAGAGCAGAAACAGAGAGGGGAGAAGAAATAAATGCATTCCTAACTGTCATGAATGAAATATGAGGGAAGGGAAATCCTTAGTCTAACTAACTGGTCATTAAGGACTTGAGACTTGGACAGTGTGGGATTGAATTCCAACACAGAGAATACTTTCTGAGGAGTGCCAGATAAGAAGAGGATTTATTTTAAATCTGAGGAGAATATCAGATTTTCTAACTTGTCTATATGTCTTTTCTGTTTACTTGAACTAGGTTTTCTCCTTTTTCTATCGTGCAGCTCTCAGCTTTGGCCTGATTGCCTTTTGTGCATGGCCCTTGGTCGCCCAGCTCTGGACCAAAGCAAAGGTATTTACTGTGCAAGGACTTTTGGATTGTTCATTTTCACATTTTTCTTGGAAAATGTGAAGACACCTTCAGAGTTTTCCCTTAGAGTTTGGAGTAGGGTTGCCACTTTTTGGTATAAGAAATAAGGGACATTTACCTAAAAATACAGGATTTTTCGCAAAAATAAGGGACACTTCATAAATAAATAAATATTCATTCACTTCAACTCCTACCATTCCTAACGGCCTCAGGTGCCTTCCTTTCCCCCCTCGGCCGCTTAAGCTCTAGGGAAAAGGGATGAGGGGAAAAAGGAAAGGACCTGGGGCTGTTAGGAATGGTGGGAGTTGGGGTCCATAACACCTGGAAGGGCCCAAGTTGGCCCATGCGTGGCCTAGAATGCAAGGCCGTGGGCCCAAGGCTCACCAGTCGTAGAGGTGCAGCTGGGGAAGCGGAGCTCGGCGTTGGCGGCCAGTGAGGCCAGAGCAGCACCCAGGGCTGGGCTCTGAGGAGTGCGAGTGGGAAAAGCAACACGCGGGCGGCCAAGAGCTCTCAGAGGGCTCCTGGGCTTGAGCTCAGGAGTGAACATTATGTGACTTCCATATTCCATGTTGTCCAACGCAAGATCCATTTTAGAGGGCTCCCAAGCTCCCACTGCCACCACAGTTATTTTGAATGCCCCACTATCCTAGGGAGATTTTACTGTAAACACGAAAATCATTTTGGTTTCATATACATTTTATAAACACAGCTTGAATATAAATTTTTGTACAATATATTTAACACTCAAAGTGTATGAACACTGAACCCAAGAAAGCAAAGATGTCACTATATCAGCCTCCAATATGCACGATTTTGGAGTATTTAAGAATTCCAGATAAGGGATGCTCATTGTGCTCCATGCGAAACAGAATCTTTTCAGTAACATATAACACTTTTTATAGCTGCTTTCTGGAGATGTTTTTTGTGTATAACTTAAATAGAAAATGCAATCTCCTTTGTTCAGTTTCCAAGATAAAGTGGCTAACAATGTGTATTTTTTTATTTCCATACATTTACAGTATATCCTGCCATTCTAACCCTCGTTTGGGGGGGGGGGGGGGCTCAGGGCAGCCTCACAACCAGCAACCATTGGATGCCGAAATAATACATATCATGCTATTGATATGCCTGTACTTGAATCTATTGTAATCCATTACTTCAATTTACATAATTAATTTATAAGTCCATGTAATGTATGTGTTTGTATGTTTATTGTAGACAACCGTACTAAGCTGGATTCTTTCCTGCTTGTTGCTGGCAGTTTTCCCCTTGATGCCTGTCGTGGGAAGAGAAGCAAATCTGTCTCTAGTGTAAGAGCACAAATTGAATTTTCTCCAATGTCCACTCTTTTACTTACCATGCATGTATTTCACCAGAATCTTGTTACTGAGTAGGAATGTTGTTTGACAACATTTATGTGGGAATTCAGAATTTAAATGAGATACTTATGGGAAATGTATATCATCTAGAAGTGTGATCCCCATCTCTTAAGGCACTAGTGCAATTGCTCTGTAAATGCTACTCTTTTGGAGAGTACTTTCATCTAGGGCACTTCCACACAGGCCCAAATCCCGAGAGGAACTTAGATTTTATATCCTCGCTCCCCTCGGGATTGAGGCCCCATGTATGGTTGCCACTTTTTGATGTAAGAAATAAGGGACATTTACCTAAAAATATGGGATTTTTCACAAAAATAAGGGACACTTCATAAAAACTTGAAAACCAAACGTTAGGCAACCCTAACTATACTCCTTTTGATACAGCCTTGGCTTTTTCAGCTGCGGCATCACACTGTTGACTGAGCTTTAGACTGGGGTCTAACAGAAGCCTCCTTTCGCATGCATTCAGGGCAATATCATCTACTTGGGGCATTCTGCAAGAAGGCACAACCCAAGCTCTCCCGACAGATGCCAGTCTGGCTCAAAAGCCCTCCAGAGACCCCCACCCGCCCCTCAGCCCCGGTGTGGCTGTGATTTGTGTGCCTGACGGGGTCACCTTCCTTCCTTTCCCAGCAGTCAACGGTGAAGGCGGCCCTGCGGTCGAGGTGGGCGAGGGTGTGGCAGACCTGGCTCTGGGTCTCCATGATCAGCAGCTCTCCCCGTGTCATGCCTGCAGCTCCCTCAGACCGCTCACCAGCGGTGCCATGAAGACTGGCAGGCTCCCTTCTCCCTCTTCCTTTTCCTCCTCCTCCTCCCCCCGGGAGAGAGGACTCTTGGGAAATGGAGTCCCACCCAAAAGGGCCACGCGCGCGCCTCTCAATCAAGAGGAGGAGCCTTAGACTACAATTCCTAGCTGCATGTGGGGAGGCAAGAGGAAACGGGAGGAGCCAAAAGGGGTAGCATGATGGAGGAGGAGGAAGGAAGTATGTGTGTATATGTACTGGCCCAGCATCGCCTCCTGCTGCCACCTGTCCCGTCAATACAGGAGCTGAAAATAAGAGACAGGATCTGAAAATAAGGGACACGAAATTTGAGGCAGAAATAAGGGACATCCCTTAAAATAAGGGACAGTTGGCAACCCTAGCCTCATGTCAGCCCCAACCATCAGGATTTAGCTAGGTGAGGGCTACATTCCATTTTGACACTTCAGAAGCTTTCTCCAAGGGACCTGAAGATGCAGCTAGGTACTCCTGTACATTGGGACGGGGACGGGAGAGATCCTGTTTCTTTGGGTTTTTAGAGCCCAAAGAACTGGGATAGCAATGGGGATTGATCCCTGGGATTGTGGAAGGCAATCTCATGAGTCAATCCCCCAGTCCCAGCACCTGAAAAGATCCAGATCTTGCAATAAGGTCTGTATCCTTCCATGTGTTTTATTAATCTGTAGTAAACTGGGAAATCGCTTGGACACCTCAGGTTAACCCACAACCCACCATGCGTTTTGGGCCTGTGTAGAAGGGCCTCTAGTTTCACTTCTGTCTAGAAAGCTCCCTAGTTTCACCCTGGATAGGACATGTGTGTGTTTGTGTGTACATGTCCTGAGTTGTTCTTGCCTAGAATGAAGTCAA
Organism: Anolis apletophallus; assembly: GCA_030556195.1. Lineage (NCBI taxonomy): Eukaryota > Metazoa > Chordata > Lepidosauria > Squamata > Anolidae > Anolis > Anolis apletophallus. Next base: position 42,657,358 of record JARBWK010000007.1, on the reverse strand, counting down.
AGCTCTTAGAAAATCCTGATCTTCCTGAAATGATTTCTACTCACTCAGGGCTAGGAGGCAACTTAGCGAAGTCTCTGTCTCCCGTTCTGTAGCCACCTCTGGATTAATCTGTGCAGAAGGGAGCTCTACTGGAAAAACAGTAGAAAGGGCTCTCAGAGGAACAGGCAGAACAAAAAGGTGTTCAGTCACAGTGTCGGATGTGTTATGGCTAGAAAAGGGATCTCCTAACACCAACCTGAAATGTGGGGCTGCTCTACCGTTTCATGGAAGCCACAGAACATCCCTCAACTTCTATTAGCACAAAGTAAAATTGGATTAATTAGTTTTACCCTGCATTAGGGGCTGGAAATCCTCGAATGTAATGTGATATTCAACTTCTAGCCCAATTTGGGGTATGTGGCGTGTGTAGACATATCCATCGTCTCCATTCCAAGCTCTTCTGTCTGGCAGAAAGAACCAAAGAAACTTCAATATAGTCATAGCATCTAGATCAGGGGTGCCCACACTTTTTCAGCATGCGAGCTACTTATATTAAAACCAGGTCAGAAAGATCTACCTACCTCCTCGAGGCTGGAAAGGGGAGGGGGCGGGGCTTGGCCAGAGGGGGCGGAGCCAGGCTGCGCCAAGCCATGCCCCTCCCCTCTGACTTTGGAGCTCCCAGCAGCTTTTCCAGGCTTGAGGATGGCAATGCCAAGCCAGTGGTGACATAGCTAGTACAAGGCTGGCTTGGCACTGCCATCCTCAAGCCTGGAGAAGCTACTGGTAGAGCGGAAGCCAGAGGGGGATGGAGTCAGGCCGTGCCAAGGCCCGCCCCTCCCCTCTGGCTTTGGAGCAACCAGCAGCTTCTCCAGGCTTGAGGATGGCAATGCCAAACTAGTGGTGGCATAGCTAGCACAAGGCTGGCTTGGCACTGCCATCCTCAAGACTGGAGAAGCTGCTGGTAGAGCGGAAGCCACAGGGGGGCGGAGCCAGGCTGCGCCAAGCCACTCCCCTCCCCTCTGACTTTGGAGCTCCCAGCAGCTTCTCCAGGCTTGAGGATGGCAATGCCAAGCCAGTGGTGGCATAGCTAGCACAGGGCTGGCTTGACCCTGCCATCTTCAAGACTGAAGAAGCTGCTGGTAGAGCGGAAGCCACAGGGGGGCGGAGCCAGGCTGCGCCAAGCCCCTCCCCTCTGACTTTGGAGCTCCCAGCAGCTTCTCCAGGCTTGAGGATGGCAATGCCAAGCTAGTGGTGGCATAGCTAGCACAGGGCTGGCTTGACCCTGCCCTCCACAAACCTGGAGCAGCTGCTGGGAGTCCCGAAGCCAGGGGAGGGGGCGGGGCTTGGTGCGGCCTGGCCCCGCCCCCTCTGAGAAGCACCCCATCCGGCTGGGATCGACCTCCTTCGGTCCCGGGATTGACTGGTCGATCGCGATCGACTTCCTGGGCAGCCCTGATCTAGATACCGTGTTTCCCCGAAAGTATGACACCCCCGATTGTAAGACGTATCGGGGGTGTCAGGGGGGTCGGCTAATGTAAGCCGTACCCCGAATGTAAGCCGTACCCCGGCCGGCCGCGTCACTCAGTCCCGCCTCCTCCTCGGTCCCGCCTCCTCCGCGCCTCCTCCTCCTCCGCTTCCCCCGCCGCCGCTTGCCTCCGCCGCTTCTGCTTGCCGCGCCGCCTCCCCGCCGCCGCCTCCCCCCGCCACTTGCCGCTGCCACCGCCTCCCTCCGCCTCGGTGCCGCCTCCCCCGCCGCCGCCTCCCCCGCCGCCGCCTCCCCCGCCGCCACTTGCCGCTGCCGCGCCTCCCCGCCTCGGTGCCGCCTACCTCCGCCGCCGCTTGCCTCCGCCGCCGCTTGGCACGCCGCTGCTTGCCTCTGCCGCCGCTTAGCACCGCCGCCGCCGCCTCCCCGCCGCCACTTGCCGCTGCCGCGCCTCCCTCCGCCTCGGTGCCGCCTACCTCCGCCGCCGCTTGCCTCCGCCGCCGCTTAGCTTTGCCGCTGCTTGCCTCTGCCGCCGCTTAGCACCGCCGCCGCCGCCTCCCCCGCCGCCACTTGCCGCTACCGCCGCCTCCCTCCGCCTCGGTGCCGCCTACCTCGCCGCCCGCTTGCCTCCGCCGCCGCTTAGCACCGCCGCTGCTTACCTCTACCGCCGCTTAGCACCGCCGCCCGCCGCCTCCCCGCCGCCACTTGCGCTGCGCCGCCTCCCTCCGCCTCGGTGCCGCCTACCTCCGCCGCCCGCTTGCCTCCGCCGCCGACCTTTGCCGCTGCTGCCTCTGCCGCCGCTTAGCACCGCGCCCGCTTGCCTCCGCCGCCGCTTAGCACCGCCGCCCGCTTGCCTCCTCCTCCATAGCGGCCCCACGCCTCGCCAGGCGCGGCTGCGCCGGCGCACTCAGGCCTTCTGCCCATGCGTGAATATCTGCGCATGGCGCGAAGGTACTGGGCGCGTCTGGCGCGTTGAGGCGCGCTGACGCAGCGCTAGCGCAGCCGCGCAGGCGCTCAGGCCTTCTGCCCATGCGCCGAATGTCTGCGCATGGGCAGAAGGCCTGAGCACGCCCGGCGCGGCTGCCAGTGCGTCTGCGTCAGCGCGCCTGCGTCAGACGCGCTCAGTACCTTTGCCCATGCGCAGACATTCGCGCATGGGCAGAAGGCCTGGAGTGCGCCTGGCGCAGCCGCGCCTGGCGCAGGCGTGGGGCCGCTATGGAGGAGGAGGCAAGCGGCGGCGGTGCTAAGCGGCGGCGGAGGTAAGCGGCGGCGGTGCAAGCGCGGCAGAGGCAAGCAGCGGCGCGGTGCTAAGCGGCGGCGGAGGCAAGCGGCGGCGGAGGTAGGCGGCACCGGAGGCGGAGGGAGGCGGCGGCAGAGGCGGTGGCGGGGGGAGGCGGCGGCGGGGGAGGCGGCGGCGGGGGGAGGCGGCACCGGAGGTGGAGGGAGGCGGCGGCAGCGGCAAGTGGCGGCGGGGAGGACTGGAGGCGGAGGAGGAGGCAAGCGGCGGGCGGAGGAGGCGGAGGAGGAGGCGGCCAAGGGGAAAGGCTTACTTTTGGGGTACGGCAATGTAAGCCATACCCCGAAAGTAAGCCGTAGGGGGGATTTGGGGGGTCAAAAGAAAGTAAGACGCTGTCTTACTTTCGGGGAAACACGGTAATAGGCAATTATGCTGGGGAAAATGGAAGGAAAAAGGAAGAGGGGTCGACCAAGGGCAAGATGGGTGGATGGCATCCTTGAAGTGACTGGCTTGACCTTGAAGGAGCTGGGGGTGGTGACGGCCGACAGGGAGCTCTGGTCCATGAGGTCACAAAGAGTCGGAAGCGACTGAACGAATGAACAACAACAATAGGCAAGTCCAGAGAAGTGAACCTTTTGTTTAAAGCTTCTTTGCCTGCTCACTTAAAAGCCCAAGCAAATGATAAAGATGGTTTTATGCAGCCATGTAAAAGTAAACTTTGTCTTGACTGCTGCCTTCTTCATCCCCTCCCCTGAATTTCCTGTCTAAAGTTCAAAGTCATGTCTTATGCATGTGGTTTTGCCCTTTACTGACTCTGTGATTTAATCTTCGCGAATATTATTTCTAAAACCGTGCCCTCGTAAAGCACTCACAAAGAGCTTGTATTTTACAGAACAGCAGCAGGGTTGCTGACACTGTTGGTGGCTTCATCCTACCTGGTGTCCTACTTTTGGAAAAGCAACAAGAATTACCTGCATCATAAAGACCTCAAAATATATCTTTTTCAGGTCAGTAAGTCTTGTAAACATGAATTATTGAGAGGTGTAACTTTCATCTGTGCAGCTGCTAACTAAAAATTGGGTTGATTTCATCTTCTGGGTCAATCTACTATTTACCAAGAGAACCTTTCCCAACTACCAATTGGCTGTTGTTGGTTTTTTTTCAAAGCACTTCTTGTTGGCTACGATTCAGCACCCGCAAAGAGCAAGTGGAGAAGCCATATGGGCTGCTCTGTGTTCTTTCGTGAATATAGCAATGTTTCGCATGTATCGTCAAGAATCCCTCTGTGCCTATAGAGTGCCTTCCCATCACAAAAGGAAACAAGAGTCTTGTAATTCACCATATACCTGCTATAGGTTGAGTTTCTTTAATTATTGTTTCTGATGTATTTTGTTTTGCATTTTGTATTTTACTGTGTTGTATTGTATTTTAGAAGGGCGTGGCCTCATGTTAGCCACCCCGAGTCCCCATTGGGGAGATGGTGGCGGGGTATAAATAAAGATTATTATTATTATTATTATTATTATCACTTATCTGAAATATTTTGGATCAGAAGTGTTCAGGATTTCATTTTTTTTTACATAATTACATATATGTAATGAGATACCTTGAAGATGGGACCCAAGTCTAAATATGAACTTTATTTATGTTTCATATCTCTCTCTCGACATTACGGCATTACTTCGCGAATGAAGATTCTTAGGAAGGACTCATCCCACGCTTTTTACAAGCGTGTTGATGACTAAAAAGGCCAATCTGAGATAGGCAAGTTCGGTTGCAGAAAGCACAGCAGAAAGTCTCCTTGGGTGATGTTGTTTCCAAATTGCGGTTCTTTCTCCGTTGTCGTTTCTCTTCGAGACCTGTTCGGCGTGTCTTCTCGAAAGAGGCCGCAGCATTGTGGATAATGTGTCTCCATGCCTCCCAATGTGAGGCCAGGGTGGACCATTGTTAGTGATCAATCTGGCTGAGCCTGAGATGTTGTTTCAGGAAGTCCTTATATCTCTTTTTGGGGGCGCCTCTCTTGCGCTGACCCATGGCGAGTTCACCATAGAGTAATAACACTGGTGATCTCTGCTTGCTCAAGGTCAGCAACATTAGTCACATAGTCCAGTGTATATTTAGGTTTGTGTGAAGACAGTGCTGATGAAAGCGTTCGAGGACTCGTAGGTGTTGGCGATAGGTGACCCATGTTTCAGACCCATATAGGAGAATAGACAGTACAATAGCTCTGTACACACAGATTTTGGTGCTTTGCCTCAGGTGCTTGTTGCTCCAGACTCTTTTGTGAAGCCTTCCAAATGCACTATGCCTTTGCTAATCTGTGATCTATCTCTTTATCAATCTTGGCGTCTGAAGAGATGATGCTTCCCAGGTAGGTGAACTGCTGGACGGACTTAAGCACAGAGTTGCCTATACTGACGTGGGGATGATGGTGTTCTTCCTGTGGTGCGGGCTGGTAGAGAACTTCCCTTTTCTTCAGGTTGACTTCCAGCCCAAACAGCTCTGTAGCTGTTGCAAAGCAGGATGTGAGGCACTGCAGGGCTGCTTCTGAATGGGCGACAAGGGCAGCATTGTCAGCAAAAAGCAGCTCATGGACTAGATAGTTTAGAGTCTTAGTGCGAGCCCTCAGACGGCTTAAGTTGAACTGAGGATCTAAACTAATTTCACAAAGTAACTTATATTTATTCATTACTAGCTTGAGTACCTGGCAAATTCCACACCACTTGAGAGAGTAAGAAACACTGGGTAGCTCCCACTACTTAGGAGGCACCAATGGGCCTTCCTCCAATGGTATTGCAAGTTATAGTGAGCACCATGATCATGTACAAGAGCCCTGCCAATGTCCTTCTCAAACACAATACTGACCACCACCCAAATGAAGTCTTCCATACGGGGACAATTTCATTCTAGAATTTATGTGTTTCCTCCACCTCAGGCATCCCAGTGTTTCTTACTCTCTCAATTGGTGTGGAATTTGCATGACCCCGTCCACTGCCTCTCCCTTAACCCTTTTCTATTCTCTTCCTTGGCACACAGCAAATGGAGGAATTAATCAGCAACTGAACATACTAGAGAGGGTTGGGGAGAATTCACCATGATTTATAGGAGTTGTAGGTACTGGGATGTATAGTTCACCTACAACTTAAGTACTGCACTCTGAACTCCATCAACGATGGGCTTGGAACTAACTTGGCACACAGAACCACAAGACCAACACAAATACTGGAGGTCTTTGGAGGGATTCGTAAACGTTGTAGTTCACCTACATCCAGAGCTCACTATGAACCCTACATCCAGAGCGCACTATGATGGATCTGGACCAAATTTGGCATGCATACATGAAATGCTCAGTTTTGAGTACTGGTGGGTTTTGCGGGGAATTAGCCTGGGCATTTTGAAGTTGTAGGTAATGGAATGTATAGTTCACCTGCAATCAGTGAGCACTCTGAACTCCACCAAAGATGGAATTGAACCAAACTTGGCACAGAGCCCTCATGACCAGGAAAAAAAATACTGGAGGTCTTTGGGGAAAATTCACCTTGATTTGGGGGAGCTGTAGTTCACCTACATCCAGAGAGCACTGTGAACCCAAACACCGATGGATCTGGACCTAACTTGGCAAACATACAAGATATGCTGAAATTTGATTACTGGAGGATTTTGGGAGGAACTGACTTTACATTCTGGGAATTGTAGTTCACGCACAACCAAAGAAACTGTGACCTCCATTGATGATGGACCTAGACCAAACTTGGCACACAGAAGTCCCATGACTGACTCAAACTACTGGAGGGTTTTGAGGGGACTGACTCACCATAGTGGGAGTTGTAGTTTTCTTTTCGTGGTCAGCTGTGAATAGCACCTATTGGTATGACCCCATATATAGAACTACTTCCAGAATGGGAGAGAAGAGTCCCAATATCATTCCAAACAGATGCCCTTTTGTTGGCAGAATATCAGAAAGACTTTGCAGCACATATGGCTGAATCAGCGAGTAAGGTCTTTGCGCTGGGAACAGCGGCCAGACGTCATGCCTGGTTAAGGGCGTCTTCATTGTCAGAAGAAAACCGTGCTATTTTGTAGTTTACCCTAAAGCCAGAGAGCACACTGAATCCCACCAATGATGCATCTAGAGCAAACTTGCCCAACGTAACAAATTTTAATTACTGATGGAGTTTCACAGGGTTAACTTGGCATGATGTGAGTTGCGGTTTACCCACAACCTTATGCATTTTGGACAATTTAAAAAATGACTGTTTTAAAGAACCTGGGCAACGCTGGGTACCCAAGCTAGCGTAAAATAAAATAAATAAATTAACATAATTCAAAGCATGCTTTGTTACCACTAGATGTCACTATAAATGTAGCTTGGAAGGTAGAATTGAGGAGCTAAACCAATTAAGATAAAAACCTAATAAGATTATGACCATATAATTTACCATAGCCTTGAAATTAGCGGCTCCTTTTTATTTACTTTGAACTGTTTTAGGTTATGCATTTTTTCCATCTTTCCCTAGCATGAATCTGCTTAGATTGATTTGGTATGTTGGCTTGCCCACAGTAACTTCTAGGAATTAAAACAATCCATGCAATGCTCACAAATAAAGTTACTGATCTGTAGCCGCTGTTGTTCAGGAAAGTCACTGCAGTTCATTGCGGGGAACTATTACTTCATTACAGTAAAGTTGATGTAGGAAAATGGGAGCCAGGAATTTCCTAGCTATGTAGTTTAGTAGCCAAGATTTTTGAATGGCAAGAATCACTGGGTTGCTGTGCGTTTTCCAGGCTGTATGGCCATGTTCCAGAAGCATTCTCTCCTGACGTTTCACCCACTTCTATGGCAGGCATCCTCAGAGGTTGTCAGGTCTGTTGGAAACTAGGCAAGTGGGATATATATATCAGTGAAATGCCCAGAGTGGGATTAAGAACTATTATCTGTTTGAGGCAAGTGTAAATGTTGCAGTTGATAACCTTGATTAGCATTAAATAGCCTTGCAACTTCAAAGCTGGGGGAATCCTTTGTTGGAAAGTGATTAGCTGGCCCTGATTGTTTCCTGTGTGCTTACAAGCCTTCTATCTACTCTGATTGTGGCACATAGATTTAGTGATAGATATCCAGATGGAAGCAGAGATGAAATGATGCCTGATGTGAATATTCAGTGCATTTCCTTCAGCTTTGTTCTTGAATGGCATACTGATGTTTCGCCCACATCTATGGCAGGCATCCTCAGAGGTTGTGAGGTCTGTTGGAAACTAGGCAAGTGAGGTTTATATATCTGTGGAATGTCCAGGGTGGGAGAAAGGTCTCTTGTCTTCCTGAGGCAAGTGTGAATGTTTCAACTGGCCACATTGATTAGCATTGAATGGCATTGCAGCTTCAAACATAGAAAAACACACTGACAGTGTATATCAATAGTAGGTATTATTTTCTTTTCAATCATTCAAAATGTTGATGCAATAGGTATATCTATAACCTCAGATATTGAACAAAATAATATGCAATATAGAGTGTTACAATACACATGTATCACTTATTAGCACTTAAGGACTGTATCACAAATTATATAATTATTCACACCATGTGATAGGACTTCACATTAGTCCCGTATGGGAGCCAGGGGGGCTCAAAAACTCAATCTGTAATCAAACAATATAAAGTGTAACAATACACATAAATCACTATTTAGCACTTAAGGACTGTATCACAAATTATATAATTGTTCACACTACGTGATAGGACTTCACACTAGTCCCGTGTGGGAGCCAGAGGGGCTCAAAACTCAATCAGCCATCAAAACTATTAAATCCGGACTATTCCCATCAATTATAATACGATGTACTGTATCCCCACAGTCAAAGTTATTTAATATGCAATCCCAGTGTGGGTAAATTGAATTCATGTAAATAACTTGCGGTAAATCCAAACTTATTATAATTTCTGTGGACGCTGTTGCTCCGTCAGAAAGGGACGCCGTGCAGTGAGGGCGTGGTGTCTTCCCAAACGGGAGAAGGAAGCCGCAGCCGACGACAAAAGCGCTTTACCGGTGACTGGCTTTCCAGTCCGTTTCGAATTTCTCTTCCTCAGGGCTCGTATGTGAGTTTATAGGGGTCCCCATGGATATCTTAAGAATCAATAAATTTCTGTGTAGTCTGACATCATGGTTGTTAGAGTGGTCCAGCATTTCTCTGTTCTCAAATAACATGCCATGTCCAAGTTGGTTCATCAGGTGCTCTGCTATGGCTGACTTGTCAGGTTGAATTAGTATGCAGTGCCTTTCATGTTCCTTGATTCGTGTCTGGGTGCTGCTGCGTTTGGTGGTCTCTATGTAGACTTGTTCACAGCTGCATGGTATATGGTAAACTCCTGCAGAGATGAGGGGATCCCTCTTGTCCTTTGCTAAATGGAGCATTTGTTGGATTTTCTTGGTGGGCCTGTAGATAGTTTGTAGGTTGTGTTTCCTCATCAGCTTCCCTATGCAGTGTGTGGTTCCCTTGATGTATGGCAAGAACACTTTTCCTCTGGGTGGATCTTTGTCTTTACTCTCGTGGCTTGTTCTTGGTCTTTTATGAAATGATTTTAATTGCTCTTAAATTTGATAGTGAATGTTTTAAATGTTGTGTCTTTGGAAGTCCCCTTGGGTCTGGCTTTCAGAGAAACGCAGCATAAAAATAGAAATAAATAAACTATCTGATGTAAAGATTGTCCTCATCTGTTTTGGGTTTTTTTTTACTCAGAATGTTTTAAGATAACAGGATGTATCTGGCTAAGTTTAAATGGGATTAAAGAACAGGAGCAGCAGGACAGCTGTAATTGCTGTAGAATAGTACAGTTTAGATGTGAACGAGAAAGCATTTTCAAGGCCTTTTCAGATGTTTGGTGGAAAGCCAGCAGGTATGGTTCCAATGATCTTGCCAAGTTCAATCAAGGCTCCTTTGGGAGCATTATGTACCTGCGTTGACAGATGTTTGTAATAAATATGTTTTGGATGCTTGCGCTACTCAGTATTTAAATGTCTTTGGGAGCCACCTTGGATCCAACACATTTTTTGTGTACAGGCACTTCCTGACTTACAAACATCCGACTTGCAAACGACTCATAGTTATGAATGTGGCTGAGACAACAGGAAGTGAGAGAAATCTATCCCTCAGAAAGGAAATTCACTACTGAAAGAGTGATCATGGGGGAAAGACATCGCCATTGAAGCTTCCTCACCAATCGTTGTTTGCACAAGAAGCCAAATGTTTCAAGATCCAATTATCACAGCGATAGAAAGTGAGATGAAATCTTCTGAACAGGGGACATATAGCAAAACAAACACTACAGGGATGTTCACCCTTCCCTATGCTATCCAAAGTCTGTCTGTCTGCCTATCTATCTATCTATCTATCTAGAATTAAACTCTAAGACTGTATCTATTCTGACTTACAAACAATTCCAACTTAAGAACAGACTTACAGAAACTATCTTGTTCATAACTTGGGGGCTGCCTATATATCGAAAATGTAATATATGAAGTGATCTTAGGCATGTTGTTAGAGGAAAAACAAGTGTGTGTTGCTGTGAGTTTTCCGGGCTGTATAGCCATGTTCCAGAAGCATTCTCTCCTGACGTTTCGCCCACATCAATGTCTGACATCTTCAGAGGTTGTGAGGTCTGTTGGAAACTAGGCAAGTGGGGTTTATATATCTGTGGAATGTCCAGGGTGGGAGAAAGAACTCTTATCTGTTTGAGGTAGGTGTTAATGTTGCAATTTATAACCTTGACTAGCTTGGGGACCCGGCGGTGCCCGGGTTATTTGAAAAGGGTATTGTTTGTTTTTGGGTTAGGTAATATCAGTCTAGTCATATATTACACTATGTCTTAATCAAACTCAAGTTTGGTCCAGATCATTGGTGGGGGTCACAGTGGTGTCTGAAAATGGGTGAAGGTGCTGCCAATCCTATTATCTGATATCCATCCTCTCCCAAACTGCACCAGGCTGTAAATTGGGTTACCAGTTGTCTGTTTGCCAAGTTTGGTCCAGGTCATGTTTATTTAAGAAAAGGTGTTTGTTTTGTTTTTTTAAAAAAGAATTGTTTTGTTGAAGCCTGACCTGTCGCTGTTCTGGAGTCTCTTCTGTTCTGGATGCACTGGCCTTGTTTTTGTTTTTTTGTAGAAGCCTGGCCTGACGTTGTTCTGGAGTCTCTGCTGCTCTGGATGCGCTGTAATGTTCTTGCTTTTGATGAAGCCTGGCCTGTCGCTGTTCTGGAGTCTCTCCTGCTCTGGATGCCCTGGCTTTGTGTTGTTTTTGTTGAAGCCTGGCCCATCGCTGTTCTGGGGTCTCTGCTGCTTTTAACATAGAGGCTCTATCTTGCATTGTTTGATGTCTGGCCTGACGTTGTTCTGTAGTCTCTGCTACTCTGGATGCCCTGGCCGTTTCTCGCTTTCGTTGAAGTATTCCGAGTCTGGCTTGACGTTGTTCTTGAGCCTCTGCAGTGCTTGATGCATAAGCTGCTTGTTGGTTTTCCTCATGTTGACAATCAGTTGTCTCACATGACTGCTGTTGGTATTTTCCCTTTTTTGCTGTTGTTGGGATTTTCCCAATGGTTTTTTTCCTTTTTTGAGACATGTTTATGCTGTCACCTTGCTTGAAGGATGTCTGTCTATTTTGGGGCCTAGCTTGTAATGCTAGTAATGCTCTCAGTACATCAGGAAACCCTGTAGGGAAATCCTCTCAGAAAATGAACATTCCATTGCCAACTGAAAAAAGCTGTCAACTGTCAATGGAAAAAAACTGTCAACTGTCGCCAATCAGTGGCCATATGCACTGCTCGCAAGCATTCAGTTGCATTCTGTTTTGCTGGCCTATCACAGTAATTTATGCAAATTGTCTGTCAGTGGCAACCAATCACCTCTGTCTGGGGCCGTAGAATGTTGGAGTTCTGAGGCTGGCCAGTCAGAGCCATTTATGCAAATAATCCTGAAGTGGCGGCCAATCAAAACGCTGGCACATATTCGCTCGGTCGCACCACCCACCCACCGCCTGCAAACGCTGACTTTTATTATATGTAATAGATTAACAGTAAATAGCCTTGCAGCTTCAAAGTTGGGGGAATCCTTTGTTGGGAGGTGATTAGCTGGCAGTATATGCTCAATAGCAGAACAATATTACAAACAGTACAATGTAATGCAAATAATCAATCATGTGATTAATACACATGCCCACCATAGCAGCCACCAGCTCTGCCACCTACCAAGGTTCCCCTATTGACTCAGTCACAGGTCCATGGGTCACTACACCCAGGACTTCACTAAGGGTTACTCAGTGCCAAGTGGAATACTCCTTCGCCCAACCATGTATATGGGCTTGTGATTCATGCTCATACTGTGTATTAATCACATGATTGATTATTTGCATTACATTGTACTGTTTGTAATATTGTTCTGCTATTGAGCATATACTGCCATACAATATAGTAGTTTTTACCTATATATGCTATGTCTTGGTATTCCTTTGACACTGCCCCTTTAAACATTGTGGTTTAGCAGTGTGTATAGAAGTTGCAATAGTGATTACTTTGTCGTGTATTGAGGTGATTAGCTGGGCCTGATTGTTTTCTGTGTGTTTACAAGCCTTCCATCTACTCTGATTGTGGCTTACATACATTTAGTGATAGATATCCAGATGGAAGCAGAGATGAAATGATGCCTAATGTGAATATTCAGTGCATTTCCTTCAGCTTTGTTCTTGAATAGCATACTCACATATATCCTCTCCTTTCTCTCTCTCTCTCTCTCTCTCTCTACACATATATATATATATATATATATATATATATATATATATATACACACACACACACTAGCTGTACCCGGCACGCGTTGCTGTGCCCTATTTAGGAGATGCGAGAAAGTCTGAGTATGTAAGGGTTGGAATTGTTGTTAGTGAATTGGGTGTTTTATGTTTGTGCCTCAGCCCTTTGCCTGCAGTCCTTCGGGTTTGACTTGTACCATGGCCAGGACGGATCAGCTTGGGGAGGGCTTGTCCTGTCAGGGGATCTCTATCTTCACAGGTGCGTCCAGTGTCTGTTGGGGGACTGTTAAAAATCCTTTCCGTATCCTTTTTAGCCACCTTTCTCAAGATCTTAATGTCTAGCTTACTTTCTGCTCCTCTCTTTTTCAAGATGTCCTGCTCTGTGTCTTTTGCACCCATTGGTCGATGTCCGATGAGGCTTTCCTCATGGACAGGCCATCTGAGGGAGCTCTTCCAGCGCTGGGCATCAGAAGGTACTTGGTGATGACCTCCATCCCTTGGAGCCAGCATATAGAGGGGCTGGAGCACCCTCCTTGGCAAACCCCATTGTTGCTGGGTGGCCCTCTTATTAATGTGGAATTCCAAGCCACTGGAGATCTTTTGGGAAAGGAAGAAGAGCTCCCCTTGAATGGTGTTGATCTCCATCATGGTCTTCTGATTTGAAAGTGTTGGAGGAGGCTCTGGCACTCCTCTGACAGTTTGTTATGGGTCAGAATGTTCATGTTGGCTGGCCAGTACAGCAGTTATGCAAATCCGCCCTTATTGGCAGCCAATCATGTTGTCAGAATGTAGAGGCTGGGGGAGTCTTTGGCAGCCCCGGAGGATGCTGGGAAATGTAGTTTTATTTTTACTCGTTGTTTTGGGGGCCTTTTAGGTTTCGGGGGGGAATGTTTGTTTGTTACAAACGTACCTTGCTTGAGGCCTATTTCTGTTGGCAAGTTTTGTGTTTCTGCGTTGTAAGGTTTCTCTGAGGTAGTCTTCACATGACGACTGTTCCTTTATATATATAGATATATATATATATACAGTATATATATATACCTATTATATAAAGGAGGTCCCGTCGTCGAACGACTGACAGAGACAGAGAAACCTTCCAAGGCAGAGACACCAAACTTGCCAACACAAATAGGCCTCAGGCAAGGAAGGTTTTTAGCAAAGAAACTTTCCCCCCCAAAACCTAGAAGGCCTCCAAAACAACGATACAAAAAAACTACATTTCCCAGCATCCTCTGCGGCAGCCAGCGAAATCCATTGGCCAACATCAGTTACCATAGTAATGGTGGGCAAAGCCACTTAGAATGCTGAGTGATTTCAGTTGAGGGTTAAACTGCCACGGTCAAGATCTAGGAGGGAGACAAATAGGGCACCAGGGACACAGGCACCACTGACAAACACATACCCCCAGAATAACACAAAAGTAATACCTACACACAATACGCACATAACACAACCTTGCGTCTACTGCTCAACCCATTTGTATGCCATTCCTTCCTTCCACACAGGCATAAGCTGACCCAAAAGACAAGCCATGCCTTCTAAAAATAACAGCATTGGATGACACACTCGCAACACTACATACATCACAAAAAAGGGCAGAACAAACGCCAGAACAGAAAGACACTGCACTACACTAGCTTTTGCCATCACCATAAACAAGGCTCAAGGACAAACACTACAAATCTGTGGCATAGACCTTGACACAGAATGCTTCTCCCACGGACAACTCTGCTCCAGAGTTGGGAAACCACAGAACCTCTACATCAACACAGCAGACGGAAAGACAAAAAACATTGTATATCCACAAGCACCGCAGAACGTCAAGAACACCACACACCGACAACTCCATAGGACTTCAACATCCCACCCACCAGAACAACCCACAACGACACAGCCATGACCCCACCAAGACCATAAGTAACATCAATTCCAACCCTTACATACTCAGACTTTCTCGCATCTCCTAAATAGGGCACAGCAACGCGTGCCGGGTACAGCTAGTATATATATATTTGTAGGGACAACATGAGTGGAATGCTGTGATATAATTCCATGGTAATTAAAATAGTCTTACACCACAAATACTCATTTTGGACTCTCCAGGGATTCTAAGAGTTGTCCAAAAGTTATTTCTACAAGCTCTGATTTTATATAGTAAATATTGTGGCCTGGTTGGAAAAAAATACATTCCAAAGGTTGTCTTTAGAGTTCCAGAGCAAACAAAACCCCAACGCCATAAATAAGCATTTTGAGGAACTGGCTGAAGATTTCTTTTAAACTGGTGTAATCTGTTTGTCACTTTGTGACCTGTCAAAATGCATGTCACCTAATAAACTCTCTTTATTGACTTCCTTTTCTCCTTATCAGATGTCATTGGAACCGCTTTATAAGAGAAAAAGAATAAAAGTTTGTGAATCCTATTTATTGCTGGATTCCTCCATTCTCAGAAGCTTTAAATATAACATGATCTTGGCTAGTACTTGTACATGATTTTATAGCAGGAAAACATGGGAAGTATTATATTAGTCTTTAAGTCAAAAGCCTTAACGTTGTTAGTTAGGATAGGGAAAAAAATATTGAGAGCAACTTATATTATTTTTTATGTTCTCAATGAATTGTCACATGGTGGCACATTGGGCAAAGTTCATTAAACAAGCATAAAACTCAGTGCCAAATATCTGCTGCTTGATGATCTACTCTAATTACCTCTCTAATCTCCAACTCTGAAAGCCTGGAAATGGGCTTGTATTGACAAATCTCTGCCTTAAATAAACTCTGTTGAAAGTCTTCCTCCTCATTATCCCCCCCCCCTTTTTTGTTCTCCCTATTTATTCAGTCTGGGTGAAATCGGGCATGAATTACAGTTATGCAAGTATGAATCAACAGTTTGGCTCTGGGAGTTGCTTATGAGTTTACAGTGACATCCAAAACATAATAGTGTTATACAATACTTAATAGGCTCAGGAATATGTGACTAAATGAAATTTTATGCTGCGCATGGATCCTAAACCTTCTGCGTTAAAAAAATAGAGAGTGATGGTGGACCTCTTTCAGCCCAAGGGACAAATTCCATTCGAGTTATAGGAGACTGCATTCCAGAGGTGGACAGAGCCAGTGGCAAAAAGGTGGACCAAAAACACCGTCATATTATAGTTTAAAGGTCTTAGTGCCGGATCTGCAAGACCAGAGCAGGGTGATTGATGATAAAATGTCTTGGATATCTCATATATGGGGTCACCACAAGTTGAAGTCATCTTGATAGCAGTTAACAACAACAGGCTGAGTATCATTGAGCCCAAGGGTTGGAGTTTTCCATCCTGGTTACAAGACCTAACTCCTTTCTCAATGAAAACCTTGTTTGGAGGCTTAGAATAAGTAGAAGTTTTAGAATTGACAAAACAGTATTTTTATAATGCTACCTGAATGATTGGGGGGGGGGGGTGTTAGGGTTAGGGTACGTATAGACCCAGAAATAGTTGGTGTAGCAAGGCAATTTAAGTATGTCAAATGTTTTGAAAATAAAAAGTAAAAATTAAATATATATATTGGTCATTAGGAAATAGTAGATTGGTGCACAAATAATCTAATTGATGCATTTGTTTTGCTGAGCAATAAATTGGACAAGGAAAGTTAAAGTAGAATATTTTCTAGTTTAATATTCAATATTTATTTCAGTTGGAAATCATATATTGTCCAACCCCCCACCTCCTGTGAGTTCTACTATTTGTCTTCAATTTACTCTGCATTCCTCTCAGTAATTCAGAATATACGTTCTCATATGTAGGGCTTCCTACATGTTTACATAGATAAGTACAAAGAAGCCTCACAGCAAAAAATAAAATGATCCCACCAGAAACTTCTGTGCATTATAACAATTTAATCAGCTATTATAATTATTGGTGTCATTGCACACATGATCACATGTACTGCAGTGTACTTGCATGACCTGCATTCTATCAATTTAAGATTTGTTTAGAGAAATCTTTAATGAATAAACCTTCATCACTGCAAGCTGGTGCTGTTGTAGTAGAGCCTGAGGCTCTTGCTGCTCCTGGTAGTAGAGAGTTGGGTGGGGCTGATTCTTCAGCATCTAGCAGTAGTATGGAACTGGGTGGGTCTGATGATAGCCATTCTATGCCTCAGAGGGGAAGCAAAAGGCTTACTCATGAACAAAGTGCAGAGATCTCTCAGTGCAAAAGAATAAGGCAAATACTTACAGAGCCTACTGATGATGAGTCTTTGGAGGGCTTCCCTGGGGAGAATGGGAGTCAGAGTGAAGGGAATACTTTGGATGAAGAGCCAGAGATGGACTGGGCCAGGGTACGGGAGGTTCAGGCTGTGTGCAAGGAACCCACAAGCAGTGACACCTTTTGAGGGTTCTCTGATGACAATGAATGGCCCTCAGGCTATCCTGATGACTGCTGGGGAGACCTAAGTCTTGACAGGAGATGGAAGACATGGAGGGGTGGTCAAGAGTCTGCGGCTGCTGAGGCAACAGCAGCTGAGATTGCTAATGGTGGGGCGTTGTCAAGCTCGGGTGGGTCTGAGATGGAAGACTAATAAAATGTGGGCTTTGGGACACTTCACTTTGTGGCTAGCAAGGTGTTGCGTTTGGGACTTGTGACTTGGAAGTGCTGTGTCTTGTATCCTGTATCTTGATTCCTGTACGGAGTAACTTGCTGCTGCTGGCCGTACCACGTTTGGTGTGGTTTGAATTCCTTTGAACTACTCTCCTGTTCTGGACCTTTGCCTTGCCTCCTCCCTCTGGTTTCTGTGACTACGCCTGCTGCTCAACCCCATAGGACGGCCCATCTGTGATGACCCAAGACTCCAATTCAACTCCGTGTTTGATCTTGCTCCTTTGGGCTTTTCCTGTTTATTGATGCTTACAAAGACTGTTTGTTTTATGCCAAATTAGGCTACTTTATTTGAGCTAATTTACACTGACTTGCAAGTATATTTAGTTTTTTAAGTGCTTTCTAAGCACGGTGATTTGTGGACAATGAACTCTTTTTCACACCTACTTGTGACTGGCTGTTTAAGTGGCGTCTGCTATGACAGGCGCAACCACCCAAATGATGTATTTTTACTTTTCTTCCTTTTCTTCATTAGTTGCTGAGCTTGGTGCTGTCAACATATGTGGTGAACAATACTAACCGCAGCCTTCAAAGCAAGCAAGGATTGCCTGTAATCAATCAGATTATTAGCTGGACAATATTAGGTAAGACTAATCTATCTCATCTGAGATGATCTAAACTATAGATCTAACAGGTAAGGAGGGTGGTCTTTCTGCCAGTTGTACACGTGTCCTAATGTTAGGAATCTAACCTTGACTCGCAGCAGCCAGCCCTAAGAAAGATTATACCCTGTGATTACACATAAAGATAAATATCTGCCAGTATTATCTGGAAAAGAAGAGGCAGAGCCAACACATGTCTGTATAAGCAATGTTGATATACAAGCAGTCTGGTGTTTGAGGATAATAATGCAAAGTAGTGTTGATGAAATGCTTCACTCAACAGTTGTAGAGTTCAAATTAGAGGCTGTAGAGGTACCTTTTGGATATTTCCCAAAATTCCCTATCCAGGAAAAACTTTTTCTGTTGGAGATTCTGGAAGTTGAGGTAGTATTTTTCCCCCTAGTTCTAGTTCACATGTGTAATATAGTTGCTGAGGCATGCAACCGAACCTGAAGACGGAGCTTCATCCTATGTAGGCACTTCCGGGTTCAGTTCTTAGCACCTGCAGTTCATAGGGAAGTAATAGGTCTGAGACCTGAGAAAGACCTGAGAAAGTTGCTCCGGCTGTAAGCCAATGATAATTTATTGCTAGATGTGTGATATAGTGGTTAATAACTCTCAAATATAGAGCAGGGAGAACCGGGTGTACCAGCGAGTGAGATAGGATTAGAAGGCACTTTAATAGACCAGAGCTTTATAGATGATGCATTAAATCCAGACATTCCAGTCAATCAATTTAACAATGCAATGAAAACTGCTCTGGAAGTTGTGGCACAATCAAGATCTCACTTAGGCCCCTTCTGCACTGCCATATAAAATCCAGATTATCTGCTTTGAATGGGGTTATATGGCAGTGTAGACTAAAATAATCATTTTCAAAGCAGATAATGTGGATTATCTGATTTGATAATCTGGATAATATGGCAGTGTGGAAGGGCCCACAGTGCTGACCAAAGCCAGAGCTGCATACAAGCAGTCCCTGAGGTACAAACATACGACTTACATATGACTCATAGTTAAGAACGGGGGTGAGGTAACAGGAAGTGAAAAGAAATCTAGTCTTAGGAAGTGAAATTCACCCTTAGAAGAGTTATCATGGGGAAAAGGTGTCTCCACTGAAGCTTTCTCACCAATCCTTGTTTCCACAACAAGTCAAGTTTTCAAAAGGGGTTGGATTAGGTGGCTCACGTGGTCTCTTCCAAGTCTATTATTCTATGATTGTCACAGGGACAGAAAGTGAGGTGAAATCTGAACAGGGAAACAGACAGCAAAACGAACACCACAGGAGTGTTAACCCATCCCTATGCTATCCAAAGCTAATATATGTTTATTTTTGGCTGGAGTTACATATAAAAAATGTAACTGTTCTTACTTACATACAAATTCAACTTAAGAACAAACCTATAGAACCTAACTTTTTCATAACACTTGCGGATATAACTTGTTCATAAGATTGCAGGTTGCCCCAACTTTGGCATACTGACGTGGCAGAATAAGCTTCGGTATAATCAAATCCATAAGTGTAAAGCCCGTGGATGTGGAGGGCAGGCTGCAGTGTTATATTGTATTGCTCTGTCCTTGATTTTATATGATGATCTGACTATTATTGTTGTTATTGTTATTGTTGTCATCATTAGCATTACCAGTTCATTACTCTTGTCTGCTTGAGGCAAGTGTGAATATTGCAATTGCCACTGGTTTATCCATAGACGTTGGAGTTCACCTCTATGGTATAGAGCTTCCTACGCCGCAATTGTGTATATATATTCCGCCTCTGATTAAGTTTTGGAAATGGCTCCAATTACGTGTTGACTGGCCTTGAGAAAGACCCATAAGGGTCGAAACGAGTGATGGATTCCTGTATCATATTTTCCTCATCGGCCTATTCAACCCATTGATGTTTACACATTGATTTATCAAAGGATATTTGTATGTTTACACCGATTGCCTTCCATTGGATACATTGGTGCACGACGGCGGTAGCTTTGCATTCCACGGATTTGATCACTTACCTTTACCTTTCTTACCAGCGAACACTGGGACACTTTGTGATTTAAACGGCTAGATTTATTCCACTTACTTTTTGTGGACTTGTTCGGGACTTCCCTTCAAACAGGGGACGGTTTGAAATGTTAGGACCACACCTCACATGGTTCGGATTTTGGTCTAACTGGACATTATATTTGACTGTATCCCGCCGCTGGTAGGAACCCATTTGAGTTGAAATGTTACCTTTTTGTGACCCTCCTGGGTGATAATTATTTGAATACAGTTGACATTACTTGTTTAGAAATCACGATACATTTATTGTTTCCCTTTGTGGATTTGTGTTTAGTTGAATATTGGCCACCTTGATTGGCCTTGTAACTTCAAAGCCTGGATGATTGCTGCCTTGGGAGTCCTTTGTTGGGAGGTGTTAGCTGGCACTGATTGTTTCATATCTGGAATTCCTCTGGGTTTTTTTTAGTGTTGCTCTTTATTTACTGTCCTGATTTTAGTTTTTTAAAAATACTGATAGCTAGATTTTGCCTCAAGCAGACAAGAGTTCTTTCTCCCACCTTGCACATTCCACAGCTGTATAAATCACATGTTTCTAGTTTCCAACAAACCTCACAACCTCTGAGGATACCTGCCATAGATGTGGGCAAAACGTCAGGAGAGAATGCTTCTGGAACATGGCCATACAGCCCGGAAAACTCACAGCTACCCAGTGATTCTGGCCATGACAGCCTTCGACAACACAGAGTGTGATCTCTGTGTTGCCAATAAGCCTAGACAGGTTTGCTCAACTAGAGACACATTGAACATTTATCCCCAAATACTACACTGTTTCTGTCAACATTTGTGTTCTTTGTATATGAAACCAAAACAGGATCCTTCTCAAGTATGGAATTTTCCTTTTTTGGAAGACAGTGCTAAGTGATACTTGTGCGTTTATATGTAAGCACAGAGCACAGCATTTCTGCTTTTGCCAGCTGCTGCCGGTTAAGGACGTGTTCACTGACCCCTGTAAAAGCTTTTGCAGGAGGTGGAAGGGGTGGGGTAGTCAGCTTGCTTGTTTTTGACTGAGCATCTAGGAAACTCACTGCCCTAGGCTAGCTACTGACCACCTTTGTTTTTGTCCTCCCGCTCCAGTCCATCATCAGTGCCATGGGAGTTGGGCCTGACATTGCCACAAGATCAAAAATAGAAATATCGCACGTTCCGCTGTAGAACTTCGTCAAAAGAGCCAGGCTGGGTCTTATGATTTCCCTCTGACATCCATAACATCTTGATTAGACTTTCTGATGTGAAAAATTAGGACTTTCATTGTCCTTCGTGCTCAAGGTGGATACAGCTTGCTCTTACTTTACCTTTGCTTTCCTTCTTCCTCCATCTCATACTATACTTGGCAATAGCCAAGTCCGATAGCTCTGCTTCTGAGGCCCCTTCTACACTGCCATATAATCCTGATGATCAAGTAGATAATCCACATTATCTGCTTTGAACTGGATTATATGAGACTCCTTCTACCCTGCCATATAAAATCCAGATTATTTGCTTTGAACTGGACTATATGACAGTGTAGACTCATATAATCCAGTTCAAATCAGATAATGTGGATTATCCGATTTGATAAAATGGATTATATAGCAGTGTAGAAGGGGCCTCATGTAAGTCGTCCTGAGTCCCCTTAGGGAGATGGTGGCGGGGTATAAATAAAGTTGTTGTTGTTATTATTATTATTGCCCTGTTCAAAGCAGATAATCTTAATTTTATATGACAGTGTAGATGAGGCCTAAATTACAGCCAGGGATGAGTTGAAGGAAATAGTAGTATAGTTTGTTGTTGTAGGTTTTTCGGGTTGTATGGCCATGTTCTAGAAGCATTCTCTCCTGACATTTCACCTGCATCTGTGGCAAGCATCCTCAGAGGTTATATTTTCCTTAGGGGAAGCAACAGTTACTCGCTCTAGTTTCTCAAAGATATTGTTGGCACTTGCTGAAATATTACTAAAAATAAAAAAACAATTGAATAATTGTTGGTCTTCCCTCCTGTTGTAAATGCTATTTTATTGTTGATGTTTTTATTTGATGATGCTGTTTTAATGTGATGTTTTAATTGTCTTACTGCAATTGGTATGTGAGCCATCTGGGAGTGGCAGCAAACAAGTTCGAATAAATAAATAAATAAATAAATAAATAAAACTAGTCTATACAAATGTATGGTTACCTGCAAACAGTTTAGGGTAGCATGCAAGAAAATATAAGTGGCACTTGTTGAATTCTATGTTTTGTTTTATATTAATTTTTGCTTTAACACTCTCTAATATGGTGTGAAAACTAACAGTACTTAAAAAAAACAAACCCTAAAAGGTATATTTCTGCTGAGATCATTTCTTCCCCTGAGGAGATTATATTTTCTCACCTGAAAGGTGTGGCTGTGTAACCTTAGACAAACAAAGGCCGGGTGTCATTACTTATCAGTGATGGAAAAATGATTTTCACAGCCTCAAAAGCCTATGCTTTTTGTTAATACCTCATTTATATTACTGACACCACATTCAATAGCGTGCATAGTTTGAGCCACAACTTACCAGTCATAAACCCTGGTTTGTGGTTGGTAAACTATGACTGAAATAATGCCTCTTCTATCAGAAACTTGAGAAATGACTGATCAGTGATACTCTAGACTCTGTTCTGGAAACTAGGCCATTAATGTGGCACGATCTAGGACAGGGGTGGGCAATTATTTTTTCCAAGGGGCCGCACGAGAGCCGAAAAATATTATGGAGGGCTGCACCTATTTATTTATTTATTTATTTATTTATTTACTATATGTACTATATATTACACATCATTAATATTAACATATTAATATATCAAGAAATATTCATATGTTATTAGTATTAATATCATAATTATTATATTATAGTATATATATATATATAGACATTATAATATATTGAAATTATAATATAATATAACATTATATTATATTATTTATTATATTATTATAAAATTATTATAAAATAATAATAACAACCACTGAAATAAAATAAAATTCAAGAAGACAAAGTGCAAACCAAGATGGAATGGCCCAATGGATCCAGCCCAGAGGATGGCAAAGCGGACCCAGCCGCCGCTGCAGCAGAGGAGAGCAGAGCAGCAGGCGATCGGAGGCTGCAGGCCTCCGCCCGCTCTCGCCCCCAGCTGATCACCCTGCCATGGAGTGCCTTAGAAAGAAGGGAGGAGGAGGAGGGCACAGGGAGGGCACAGGGAGGAGGAGCAGCAGGCCGTATTGCCATGGTCCTGCCTCAAAGCAGGGGCTGCCGCGGCCGGGTTGCACAAGGGCAGCGGGGGTTCCTTCCTGCCTTCTCCGGTGGCGGGGAGAAACTTTCTTGGCTGAACTTTCCTGGCGGGGAGGAGCCTTCCTGTAGCCCCGGATGATCTGGCTGAGGCATTCTGGGAACCGTAGTTTCCTGACTCCTACGGCTCCCAGAATGTCTCAGCCAGCTCATCCGGGACTACAGGAAGTCATCCAAAGGCTCCTCCCCGCCACGCCGCCAGCACTGACGCTCCCCACGCTGGCCATCCAAAGCCTCTCCATGCTGGATGCAGGAGGAGGCGGAGAGCCCAGACCTGGTGCTGCCTCCACCCTCGGGCCCTCCCTCACTCCACTGACGCACACCCCTCCAAGCCAGAGCCTCTCCATGCCGGAGGCATGAGGAAGAGGCGGAGAGCCTGGGGCACGCCAAAGACGCTGTGATGGGATGGTGGCAGCGGCAGCCCTTCTTCTTGGCCCCGCCCCCGACGCCCTTCCCCCGGGCCGGATAGAACCAGCTGCCGGGACTTATCCGGCCCGGGGGCCATAGTTTGCCCACCCCTGATCTAGGACAAGGTGGAGAAAGCTCAGGCTGTGTACACTCCATGTGACCTCTTTCAAGTGGTTCTTGTGAGTCTCGGCCAACTCCCCTGTCTTGCTTCGAAAAAATGCATTTTTTCTGGGGATCTCCAAGAATTGCATTTTTGGTTTAAACCAGAATTGGGCAAAGTGATGTCCTTCCAGACAGGCCCTATATCCCAGGATCTGTTCCCAGGTTTTTTGTGCTTTAAACTGGATTATATGAGTCCGCACTGCCAGATAATCTGAGATAAACAGAAAACCTGGGATTATATCCTGGGATATAAGTCCTGTCTGGAAGGGTCCTCAGATTCTTCGTCCCTGGTAAACTCCTCTAAAGCCCTGAAAAGTTTTATTTAATTTTATGCTTGTTTCGGTTTTTGATGAAGACAGAAGTATTTCAGACCACAACTCAGGTATGAGCAAACCCAGGTGCTTGGGCTCTTTTCTCAGGCCCTCCTCTCTGTCACCATTCTATCCTCCTTTCTTTCCTTCCTCCTTCCTTCCCTTACCTCCCTCTTTCTCCAAACCTTATTCCTTCCCTTCAACCTTTCCTCCTTCCTTCCCTCGTTCCTCCCTCCCTTCTCTCCCTCCATTCCCTTCCACCTTTCCTTCCTTCCTTCCATCCTCCTCCTCCCTTTCTTCCTCCCTCCTTTCTCTTTTTCCTTCCTCCTGGGGATGTTTAGGAGGGAGAAGAGAAGGTAGAGAGGGAACATGAGAACCAGGTTTCAAGATGTAAAAGGGTGTCCCATTGAGAAGAAGAGGGAAACTGACTTTCTGGTGCTCTAGAGCAATGTTTCTCAACCAGTGTGCCGTGAGCGATCATCAGGTGTGCCGTGGGAAATTGGAACCTCCAATACCCTTTCTTCCCCCTCCTGCCAAACACTTTTTCTTCTCCACTCGGGCTCCCTTCTTCCCAGCCTCGCTCTGCTTGCTTTGCCTCGCTTTGCTCACGCTGCCACTTCTGCGGGAGGGGGGAGGGAGGAAGACGTGACCCGTGCGGGCACTACTGCGCAGACTCGCCCCACATCTTCCTCCCTCCCCTCCACAGTGCTCTCTGGATATAGGTGAACTACAACTCCAAAACTCAAGGTCAATGCCCACCAAACTCTTATAGTATTTTCTCTTGGTTATGGTAGTTCTGTGTGGGAAGTTTGATTCCATTCCATCATTGCTGGAGTTCAAAATGCTCTTTGATTGCGGGTGAACTATAACTCCCAGCTGTTGAGCAAGACCTTCGTGTGTCTTTCTGCCATTCCTGCCAGGATATCTATGTTGTGTCCATCGAAACAGGCCCAGGTTTCACACTGAGTGTATAAATACATTTAAAAACATATTAACTATATGTATTACTGTGTTAGAGTGTCATTTTTGTCATTTTGGTTGGTGGTGTGCCCCAGGATTTTGTAAATGTAAAAAATGTGCCGCGGCTCAAAAAAGGTTGAAAAACACTGCTCTAGAGACCAGGGCACAAGGGGGCAATGCTTTCAAAGGCAGGGAAAGAGGATTTGACTGAAAAGATTAGGAAGAACGTCCTGAGAGTAAGAGCTGTTGGAGAGGGGCATAGTCCGCCTCAGAGTGTGGTGGAGCCTCCTTCTCTGGAGGCTTTTCCACAGAGGCTGTCTATTGGCGGTGCTTTGATTGTGCCTTGCTGTTGCATACTTGTCGAGAACCAGGGCCCTTTAAATATTCACACAACCACGGCTGAAAATAACAGTCTATTTATTGAAGTAAACAATGTCCAAAAAAATAATAACAGTAAACATGAAAACAGCCAAGGCAAAAAACATTCGAGAAAATCCCAGGAAATGTTCCCAAAGCCTCAGGCTAATTAAGTTGTAGGTCTCTGAATATAAATCCACTAAGAAGCAACAGAACTGAATTTCAACCTTTACAGGGCTAATAACAAGATCTCCACATTCTCACATTTCCCTCCCTTTTCCCTGGGAAAGTCACAGCTGCGGCTAGAATCAGCAAGCCAGGGGTCTCAATTCCCGCCCACTGGACTCTCAGAAAAACTAAATTCCTTTAACCGCTTTTCCAGAGTTTCATCACCTTGGCCCTGCACTGAAAGCCACACAGATCCCTGCACACCACCACAACCCACGAAGCCACAGAAGCCACAGGCCCAACACTTCCTGCATGGCAGGGGGTTGGACCGGATGGCCCTTCCAGCTCTAGGATTCTATATTAAGAGTAGGCAATATGGGGGTCTAATGCAGTGTTTCCCAACCTTTTTTGAGCCGCGGCACACTTTTTCCATTTGCAAAATTCTGGGGCACACCACCAACCAAAATGACACAAAATGACACTCTAACACAGTAATACATAGAATTAATATGTTTTTAAATGTATTTATACACTCAGTGTGAAACCCAGGCCTGTTTCGATGAACACAACATAGATACCCTGGCAGGAATGGCCGAAAGATACAAACTTCCCACACAGAACTCCCATAACCAAGAGAAAATGCTATAAGAGTTTGGTAGGCATTGACCTTGAGTTTTGGAGTTATAGTTCACCTATATCCAGAGAGCACTGTGGACTCAAACAATGTTGGATCAGGACCAAACTTGGCATGAATACTCAATATGCACAAATATGAACGCAGATGGAGTTCAGGGAAAATAGACCTTGACATTTGGGAGTTGTAGTTGCTGGGAGTTATAGTTCCCCTACAATCAAAGAGCATTCTGAACCCCACCAATGGTAGAACTGGGCCAAACTTCCCACATAGAACCCCCAGGAGGCAAGAGGAGGTCTCTACTTGGGGAAAGGGAGGCGGGCCTTCCCAATGCATGGGGAGGGAGAGACCAAATAGACAACGGGTGGGGAGGAGGGGTGTTTGTAATTTTGTGCCTTTATAGAGGTAGGTTTCTTAGGGTTTTTATACTTCAACACACTAGACTCTTCCCCCCCCCTTCCTGGAGGTTCCAATTTCCCACGGCACACCTGATGATCGCTCACGGCACACTAGTGTGCCCCGGCACACTGGTTGGGAAACACTGGTCTAATGGATACAATGTTCTCTCCCGTCCGCCATCTCATTCTGACCAAGGCCAACCTTTTTGGGATCCAAACGTTTCCCATCTTGCCTTAACTTTCTGCCTCCAAAAGAGAAGAGGAAGGGGAGGAACGGGGAAGGAAGGGGACTCCCGGCCTGCCCACCCCGCCCTGTTCTCTCCCGTCCCCCAAGCTAGAAAGTTTTCCCCATGCCTGCCACAACTGATGGAAAGATGCAAAACCAGAAGAGGAGAAATTGCAATTGTTTGCCCCAGTTTAAACAGAGAACAAGGTCTCAAACTCCCTCTCCTCCACAATACAAAAAAGTGAGAGAAATCAGAAGGGATTTCCAATTTTGACTTTTGTTTTTCTTCAAGAACTCTGGGCCTGATGCAGCCTGATATTGGATGCCAAGGAGCACAAATAGTAGCTCCCCACTGCTAGTCTGTGACATATACATTCTATCAGTGCTTTAAGGGCAGGTGTCCTCAATCAACTTGCTGTTTTGCAAGGGAACATTTTTTTTCTGCCAATTTCTCTGGAGACCTACTACTAGTCGTATATAATTGACTAGCCATCCCCTGCCACGCGTTGCTGTGGCCCAGTCTGGTGATCTAGAAAATAAAGTAATGAGAAAGTATTGGTTTCTAACATATGTAACTTCTTTATGCTTGTGGGTAAACAGTATTTCTTGTTTCTTCGTCAGTGTCGATGTAGAGATTGTCTGGTTTGACAATCTCTACATAATTGTCGTTCTCTAGGGCAGTGTTTTTCAACCTTTTTGAGCCGCGGCACATTTTTTCCATTTACAAAATCCTGGGGTACGCCACCAACCAAAATGACACAAAATGACACTCTAATACAGTAATACATATAGTTAATATGTTTTTAAATGTATGTATACACTCAGTATGAAACCTGGGCCTGTTTCGATGAACACAACATAGATATCCTGGCAGGAATGGCAGAAAGACACACACGAAGGTCTTGCTCAACAGCTGGGAGTTATAGTTCACCCGCAATCAAAGAGCATTCTGAACTCCACCAATGATGGAATGGAATCAATCTTCCCACACAGAACTCCCATAACCAAGAAAAAATACTATGAGTTTGATGGGCATTGATCTTGAGTTTTGGAGTTGTAGTTCACCTATATCCAGAGAGCACTGGGGAGGGGAGGGAGGAAGATGTGGGGCAAGTCTGCGCAGTAGCGCCCGCACGGGTCACGTCTTTCTCCCTCCCCCCTCCCGCAGAAGTGGCAGCGTGAGCAAAGCGCGAGGCAAAGCAAGCAGAGCGAGGCTGGGAAGAAGGGAGCCCGAGTGGAGAAGAAAAAGTGTTTGGCAGGAGGGGGAAGAAAGGGTATTGGAGGTTCCAATTTCCCACGGCACACCTGATGATCGCTCACGGCACAATGGTTGGGAAACACTTCTCTAGGAGTCCCTTTCAAATCTATGATACTATATATGTCTTGTGTGTGTGTGAATCATATATATCTACATCTATGGCTGGATGGCTCTTTGTCAGGAGGGCTTTGCCTATGTTTTCTTGCCCTGGTGAAGGGAGTTGGACAGCATTTCTCGACCTGGGAGTTGAGACCCCTGGGGGGAGTCATGAGGGGGTGTCAGAAGGGTCGCCAAAGACCACCAGAAAACACAGTATTTTCTGTTAGTTATGGGGATTCTGTGTGGGAAGTTTGACCCAATTCTATCGTTGGGTTCAGAATGCTCTTTGATTATAGGTGAACTATAAATCCCAGTAGCAACAACTCCAAAAAGTCAAGGTCTGTTTCCCCCAAACTCCATCTGTGTTCATATTTGGGCATATGGCGTATTCATGCCAAGTTTGGTCTGAAACCTTCATTGTCTGAGTCTACAGTGCTCTCTGGATGTAGGTGAATTACAACTCCAACACTCAAGGTCAATGCCCACCAAACCCTTCTAGTGTTTTCTGTTGGTCATGGGAGTCTTGTGAGCCAAGTTTGGTTCAATTCCATCGTTGGTGGAGTTCAGAATGTTCTTTGATTGTAGGTGAATTATAAATCCAAGCAACTACAACTCATAAATGAAAAAAATCATTTTTAAAGTGATGGTTGGGTTGGTAGGAGTCTTGTGGCCAAATTTGGCAGCAATTGGTCCAGCGGATTTTGAGTTATGATGTCACTCAAAATGAACAGGGCATTTTTATATACAAGGGTGGGTCAATAAATCCGTGACTTTTTGAATTTCCTGCCACTTAATTGAAAGGACAACACTGCTCCTGTCAACAGGCACCTGTCAGTTGCCTCCTGTCAAAATTCGAACAAGCTGTGTCATTTAGTGTGTGTTTGACAGCCATTGATAGCAGACTACCGCATGATTTGAGGAGAAAATGGAAAAAAGTGAATTTCGTGTGCTCATTAAGCATTATGTTTTGCGGAAAAAAACCATCACTCAAACCAAGGCTAAGCTTGATAAATACTATGGGGACTCTGCACCATCAACGCCAATGGTAAAACGTGGTTTACTGAATTTCGTTGTGGCCGTACAAGCACGGAAGATGGCGAACGTTCTGGACGCCCAGTTGAGGTCTCTACACCCAAAACAATTGAAAAAATTCACAATATGGTGTTGGCCGATTGGAGATTGAAAGTGCAAGAGATTGTGGAAGCCATAGGCATCTCACATGGCTCAGTGGTTTCAATTTTAAATGATCACTTGGGTATGAGAATGCTTTCCGCAAGATGGGTGCCGTGTTTGCTCACAATCGACCATGCACACATGTGCAACAATCCATGAATTGGGATACGAATTGCTCCCTCATCCGCCCTATTCTCCGGATTTAGCCCCGAGTGACTATTTCTTGTACCAAACCTGAAGAAATGGCTCGGCGGAAAGAGATTTGACTCCCAACAATAAAATCATCTCACAAACAAATACCTATTTTGATGACCTCGACAAATCTTATTTTTTGGAAGGGATAAAAAATTGGAGAAATGTTGGACAAAGTGTATAGAGCTCAAAGGAGACCACGTTGAAAAATAAAAATGATTTTTTTATCCAAAAACCTGTGTGTCATTCAAAAAGTCACTGACTTATTGACCCGCCCTCGTATATAGATTGTAGGTTGGACAGTTTGCCCTTCTCAGCTAAGGGGAGGAAATGGGAGCTTCTTTCGCCATTAACCATCTTCATTCCTCCTCCACCTTCCTTTGTCTTCACCCGCTCAGTAGTGGATGCTCGTAAAGTCAAACTGTTACACTTGAAGAACCTTTCACTTGTATCGCTACTATTACTTCACCTGGCATGTTTAAAGCCATATATATGGATCTCACAAAATGTTAGGATACAGAAGGGAATGAGCTGGTGTGGGCGCATTACAGTAACCGGGAGATGCAGGCTAAGCCTTCTTGAGGAGTGGGCTACAGAGAGCCGCTCTAAATCTCTCCAGGAATCTGTCATCCAGACAAATGCATCTGTTTGGCTGTATGATCGAACAATCAAAAATGTTCATCAAGGAGGGGAGAAAGAAACCTCGTGACCGCCTCTCTCCTGTATTCTTAGCTTCCAGGAACGTGAACACAAACCATTCTTTCTCGCCTTTGAGAACCACTGAAGAGTTATTCACCTATTTTTGCTTTGACAAACAATATTCTCTTTATTGCAGCTTCGTCCTTGATCGTACCACTGCTAAGCCCCACATTTCTCTTCCTGCGGCTGCTGAGCATACTTCTTTCCTTGATGTCAACATACCTTCTGCTTAGCACAGGGTAATTCTCTTCTTTATAAACGAAATTCTTCTGGTTTCCCCCCCTATAGCTTATGCTATTTGAAGTCATATATTTTATTTTATTGGTCTCTTGCAAGTCTGCCATTGTGTTCCAACAATGTGTTGAGGGGAATATATGAAATTTGGAAACTGCAGTTTTTCCAAGTCGGTGGAGTAAGCATAAGCATTTTACTAGCAATCAGTATTAAACCCCCAGGCTTTTTGGTAGTCCAAAAACACAAACATTGTTTCATAAATACTGGCAAAATATAAGAGCTGTTTAGCAGTGGAACTCTCTGCCTCGGAGTGTAGTGGAAGATCCATCCTTGGAGGTTTTAACTCGAGGCTGAATGGCCCTCTGTCAGGGGTACTTTGATTGTGCTTTTTGACCATCCAGCGGGTTGGACTGGATGGTCAATGCGGTCTCTTCCAACACTATTCTATGATTCTATGAAAACAGGTGTAAAAGATTAGAGCAGTGTTTGTTAAAAGCAAATGTTTGTTACTCATGTTTTTAGCATCTTCAAGATCACATTCAGAGCTGAAATTAAGAATTGGAAATTATGGCCCCATCTACACTGCCATATAAAATATAGATTATGTGATTTGAACTGAATTATATGGCAGTGTAGACTCATATAATCCAAGGGTCAGGAACCTTTTTGACTCAGAGAGCCATAAAAGCAAAATATTTGGAAATTTATTTCAGTGAGAGCCATATAATATATATAATATATTTTAAGACTGAATTCAACTAAATGTGAGTATATACGTACATGCTATTAGGAAAGGATTCCCCCGGCAGAATGACGGGACACTTCAGACCTGGCTCTGCAAAAGGCATGCTCAGGACTCTGGGAAGGAGGAGAAGACAGACGGAAGGAAGAAAGGAAGGAAGGAAGGAACAAAGACAGAACTATGGAAAGGGAAAGAAGGAAGAGACAAGGAGGAAAGAAAGAAGGAAATAAAGAAGGGAAGGGGAGAGGAAGAAAGAAAGAAAGGAAGTGAGGAACTAATGGAAAAGAAAAGAAAGAAAAAGCAGGAGAGAGACAAGGAGGGGAAAAGAAAGAAGGAAATGGGAAGGGAGGAAAGGGTGAGGAAAAGAAAGGAAAGGGAGTGAGGAAAAAGTAAAATAATGAAGGGAAAAGAAGAAAAGAAAGAAGGGGAGAGAGAGGGAAGTGAAAAGAAAGGAAGGAGAAGGAAAGGGTGAAGGGGAGAAAGAAAGGAAGGAAGAAAGAAAGGAAGGGAGAGGGAGAATGGATGAAAGAAGGAAGAGGAGAGAGGGAGGGTAAAGGAAGAAGGAAAGGGTGAAGGGGAAGAAAGAAAGGAAGGAAGAGGGCCCCAAGTGCAGCGGGGGATGAGGAAGAGGCAGCGATGGCAGAACGGAAGCGGCAGTTGCGGCAAATTTGCGTCACTCCTCCCCACTGCATGCTGGGAAACCGAGGACCAGGCTGCTCTGGAGAGCCAGATGAAATCATAAAAAGAGCCACATCTGGCTCCCGAGCCATAGGTTCCCTACCCCTGATATAATCCAATTCAAGTATAAATTGGATTATCTGATTTGATTTTTTAAAAATCTTGTCAGAGGTGACTTGAGAAACTGCAAGTCGGTTCTGGTGTGAGAGAATTGGCCATCTGTGTTACAGATGAGACAGATGAGAGCTCACCTGTGCTAACAGATGAGAGCTCACCTCGTCTTATGGATTCGAACTCCTGACCTTCAGGTCAGCAGTTCATCCGGCACAAGGGTTTAACCCATTGCATCACTGCGGCTCCATCTGATTTGATAATCTGGATTATATGGCAGTGTAAATCCACCTTAAGAGAACTCTAAAATAAGTGCAAAATGTTTTGCCAACTCTGACATGATCTGGTTAATCAGAACAATATACAAAGGACTTGTATATTTCATTGACTTGTATTTGTATATTTACTTGACTATAGAGACCACATCTTCAGTTTGGTAGCAGTAGTCCCCCACAATTCCCCTCCCTAGCATCCCTCACATAAGAGGAGATCATTGGATAGAAAAAGTCAGTGATTTGGTTTTTTCTTATGTTAAACTGTTATCAAATTCTATATTTGTGTAGGTATGAAGCCCTTTTCCCTCTGGCATTGGCTTTGTTGATGTTTGTGTGGATAAATGTGGAGAAAGAAGCAGTACATCTTCATGGAGTTTCACTTAATCCAAAGGTAATGCTTCAGTATAGTTACAGAGGGTCACCGTCCCGTCCCCCCAAATAATTCTCTAATCAATATTTATTATTTATTTATTTATTTATAGTATTTGTACCTCGTAGCTTCTCACCCCACAGGGGGACTCAGCACGGCTTACACTTGCAGCACCCCACCACCGCAATACAATATAAAAATACACCATATAATCAACATCATTAAAAAGCATTAAAAACATTTTTAAAAACATTACATTAAAAACCACTACATACAACAATAATTAATTAAAGCCATCAAGCGGAACACATTGTCAGTCCAGTCAAGTCCAACGTGTCAATCCAGTCAAATCCAAAAGTACAATTTACATCTGCTGCCCAAAGGCCTGGTCCCAGAACCACGACTTTAGCTTTTTTCTAAAAGCGAGGAGAGATGGAGTCGATCTTATTTTGTTTGGGAGTGCGTTCCATAGGTGAGGGGCCACTGCCGAGAAGGCCCTGTCTCTTGTCCCCACCAGTCGCATTTGCGATGCTGGCGGGAGCGAGAGCAGGGCCTCCCCAGATGATCTTAGACTGCGAGATGGGACATAGAGGCAGATGCATTCGGACAAGTAAGCTGGGCCAGAACTGTATAGAGCTTTATAGGTCAATACCAGCACTTTGAATTAGGCTCGGAGATGGACAGGCAACCAGTGGAGCTGACACAGCAGGGGGGTGGTATGCTCCCTGTACGTTGCCCCAATTAGCATTCTGGCTGCCGTCCGTTGACAGTATAATATAAGTGTACTGTTTTTGGTGTGTGTGGTGCCTAAGTAGAGGTTTTTAAAACGCCTATTTAGCTATGACCTGAGAGAGGGTACAGTGGTAATTACAGCGTAGCCAGATTGCTTGTAAATTGAATTATTTATTAAAATATTTATATCCTGCCATATATCTGAAAATCTCAGAGCAGCTTGGAATAAAATCAAAATTTAAAAGTAAATACAGTACAACCCTCTATCCACCTATTCTATATGCATAGTTTCATTTATCCATGCTCCAAAATAAATAAATAGATAAATACATAAATAAATAAATAAATTCATAAGACATTCTTTTCTATGATAGTCAAGTCACAGCTGTGTCTGATGCTGGATATCATATTTCAAGAATATTGACTAATTGGAATATGTCTAGTTGAAAGACTTTGAGATACTTAGCCCAATGTAGATAATATCAAAGAGACACAAGAACTGAAGATGGAGCAGTCATGTCCTCAGTTGCTCCAGCTTGTAGGAATAGGTCCTACCATTAATGAGTAGAAGCTGCAAGGTGGTAGACTCAGGCCCGGATTAACCCCTTTTGGCGCCCTAGGCCACACTTTAGAATTACGCCCCGAAACCAACCTCTACCGCACCCCCCCACTCCTTCTTTCCACTGCCCGGCAGCGGCCCCGGGGGCTTCCCTTCCTTCCTCCTCCTCCTCGCTTGAGCCCTCCTTCCTTGACTCAAGGAAGGAGGGCGGGAGGAGGAGGCAGAGGGAAGGCCCGCCCCCGGGGCTGCTGCCGGGCATGCGCGGCACCCAGGAACATGGCGGAGGAGGCAGAAGTGCTTGCGCCCTCTTTCCTTGACAAGGGGTGCTGCGCATGCCCGGCAGCCCCCCTGGGGACGGGGCTTCTCTTTGCCTCCTCCTCGTGCCCTCCTTCCTTGACAAGAGGGCGGGGGTGATGGCGAGGGGGGCACCATTCCCTCCTCCCCCCCCTTGTAGCGCTCTCCCCCGCCCACCCCCGAGAGAGAGAGAGAGAGTCATCTCCATCTCCATGCGGTTTTGTTTCAACATATTTTTTTTTGGTCCATGAACTGCGCTCCCCTCGGCTTTGCGCCCCTAGGGTGGCCTTATGGGTAATCTGGGCCTGGGTAGACTTTGGCTAAATATTAGACGTTTCCTAATGGTGGGAGAGAAAATACGGGGAGATGAAGTGTTGTAAGCATATAAACCAACACGGCACAGAAAGGAAACAAGTTTGTCTGCAATTATGATCTGGTATCTCAGCTATTTCCCTCCATACTGCACTAGAATCAACTTTTTTGAACTGTGAGAATATGTCTCTTTCTAGTACGTGCAGGTAAGAGAAGAAGAAATAGTAAAGCAAATTGAGAGGTCAGGGAGTTATTTCCTTACCTAAGGCGGCAGCAATGTTTCCACTTGATCATCCTCCTTGAACGATAACTTTCTTGAGAGAGTCATTAAAGTATAATAAAACGGTAGGAGAAGAGGCTTTCATTGCGATACAGGCTGGCTTCTCTGAAGGAATCGCTCTTTAATTTCTCATTTGCTCTCTGGAAAATACACCTTTTAATATCAATCCGATGCCAACTGATGTTTCCTTTATTGATTTCTCTTATGCTTTCTTTATAGCTTGCTGCGCTCAGCTTTTCAAACGCTACCGATATAACACAGTTTCGACAACTCCATGTGGATGACATCAGGCGATCTTTTTTCTTCGTATCCTTGTGCTCTTGAGCCAAGATGTTGTTGAGAGAACCAACGTTTATTGCATAAATGTTTATGTGGCAGTGGAATTAGTTTTCTATACTGATGTGTATGAATATTATTTTCCAAAAAATCCTCCATAATTGTTTCTGGGAGAAGACACAATAGATGGGACTGCAGCTAGCGGTGAACAAGGCAAGAGCAAAATACGAGGGCGGGTCAATAAGTCTGTGACTTATTGAATAAAACACAGGTTTTTGGATTTAAAAAATCATCATATTTTTCAACATAGTCTTCTTTGAGCTCTATATACTTTGTTCAACATTTCTCCAATTTTTATCCCTTCCAAAAAATAAGATTTGTCGAGGTCATCAAAATAAGTATTTGTTTGTGAGATGATTTCATTGTTGGAGTCAAATCCCTTTCCGCCGAGCCATTTCTTCAGGTTTGGAAACAAGAAATCCGAAGAATAGGGCAGATGAGGGAGCAATTCATATTCCAATTCATGGATTGTTGCATTGTCCTACTGCAAAAGAACTTTTTTCTTGGCCAAATCCCCCCCAAATCCTCATTAAATCGACCCAATAAGTTGGCATAATATTCGCCATTGATTGTTTTACCCTTTTGAAGGTAGTCAATGTGGATTATACCGCGTGCATCCCAAAAAATGGTCGCCATAACATTGGCTGACAAACCCACCTTGGCCTTCTTTGGCACCGATTCACCCCGAGAGACCCACTGTTTTGACTGCTGTTTGGTCTCTGGTGTGTTGTGGTGGATCCACGTTTTGTCCACGGTTACGAAACGGCGCAAAAACTCATCCATATTGCAGTTGAGCAACGCCAAACGCTCCTGCGACATTGTCACACGATTACGTTTGTGGTCGATAGTGAGCAAACGCGGCACCCATCTTGCGGAAAGCTTTCTCATACCCAAGTGATCATTTAAAATTGAAACCACTGAGCCATGTGAGATGCCTATGGCTTCCACAATCTCTCGCACTTTCCATCTCCAATCGGCCAACACCATATCGTGATTTTTTTCAATTGTTTCGGGTGTAGAGACCTCAACTTGGCGTCCAGAACGTTCGGCATCTTCCGTGCTTGTACGGCCAAAACGAAATTCAGTAAACCACTTTTTTACCATTGATATTGATGGTGCAGAGTCCCCATAGTATTTATCAAGCTTAGCCTTGGTTTGAGTGATGGTTTTTTTCCACAAAAAAAGCTTTATGAGCACACAAAATTCACTTTTTCCCATTTTCTCCTCAAGTCACGCGGTAGTCTGCTATCAATGGCTGTCAAACACAAACTAAATGACGCAGCTTGTTCAAATTTTGACAGGAGTCAACTGATAGATGCCTGTTGACAGGAGCAGTGTTGCCCTTTTAGTTAAGAGGCGGGAAATTCAAAAAGTCATGGACTTATTGACCCGTCCTCGTAGGTGAGCAACTCTCTGCTCCTTCCTCCACATCAAGTAGGCTACTAGGGAAGCAACAAATTTTCAGAGTTTTTTGTATTCAAATTAGGTTGAATACAAGGTGGAGGAGGGGACGAGCCGTCTTCACCCTCCTTCACCTCAAATTCCATGCGCACAGCTGAGGCGAAGGGGGGTGAAGGCAGCTTGGCCCCTCCTCCGCCTCGCTTGGCTCCTCAGAAGCCTCTGAGCGCATTGCTGCTGACTTTAAACCATTCTTGCACTTCCCAGGGATCTTGGCTGCACTCAGCCACAACAAAAGGCAGGCAGAACACCTGGGATGGGAAAAGGAGGGGCTGAGCCGCCTTCGCCCTCCTTGCGCCACCGATGCACGCACCCTCCATCCAAGATGGCGAGGGTGCTGTGGAAGGCAGGAATCCTTGCCATGCCTCGCTGAACCCAACAAAGGGATTCAGAAAACTACGGAGGCGTTGAATGCGGTGTCGCTCCTCCTCCCCGTGCCCTCTCTCCTCCTCCCTCCCTCCCTCCCTCCCTCCCTTCTAAGGTAGTGGAATTTTATTCTTTTAATTGTTATTATTTTAATTTTATACCCTGCGTACTAGATGACCCCCAACTTTTCTTAAGATTTCCCAGGACTAAAAAGTCGTCTAGTACTGGCAATCAGATTTTATTCATTTTCATGGTTTTCGCCTTTCTGTTAAAATTGCCTACATGCTTGGGGATTTCAGTGGCTTCTCTGTGTAGCCCAGACCTGGGCATCTTACGGTCCGCGGGCTGGATGCGGCCCACCGGCTGATTCTGACCGGCCCAGGGAGAAGGGCGTTGGGGGCGGGGCCATTTCTGCAAGAGGAAGGGCTGCCGCCATCCCATCACGGGCTGTGGGGCCTGCGTCAGCAGACAGCCTGCCGCTCCAGAGAACAATTGGAGGAGCGGCAGCTTTGGAGTGCCTGCCATCCTGGGAGGCGATCCGGTCCTGCAACAGGAGCAGTCGGCGACCTGCAGCGGCTGATCGTCCTGGCAACCCGAAAGACTTGATCGTCTTCCGGGTCGCCAGGGGAGATCAGCCACCGCAGGTTGCCGACTGCTCCTGCTGCAGGCCCGGATCGCCTCCCAGGATGGCAGGCACTCCAAAGCCGGGATGGCAGGCACTCCATGGCAGGGCGATCAGCCGATCGGGAACGCCTATGATGGAACGGCTGTTTGCGAGAGTGGGCGGAGGCCTGCAGCCTCCGATCGTCTGCTGCTCTGCTGCTGCGGGGCTGGGTCCGCTTTGTCATCCTCTGGGCTGGGTCCATTGGGCCATTCCATCTTGGGATCCTTCCTCTCTTGAGGATGTCAGCCTCCATCTTGGTTCGCCCCTTGTCTTCTTGAATTTCATTTTATTTTATTTTAGTGGTTTATATTATTATTTTATTTATTTTATTTATTTATTTATTATTTGGGCTTCTATGCCGCCGACTCCCTGAGGCTCGGGGCTTACAGGAGCCGAAGGGCACAGTAAAATACAGGCAATAAGCAGTTAAAAACAATTAAAAACAACAGCAGTACAGTAATTAATAACACAGTTAAAACAATGAACAGCACATCATCCTCAGAAGAACGAATAGATGGCGGGGCATGGGCAGGACTTACTCACCAAAGGCCTGCTTAAACAGGTATGTTTTACAGGCCCGTCTAAACGGGAGCAAGTCCTTCATAGCCCGAGTTCCGGCCGGGAGGGCGTTCCACAGCGTAGGTGCTATGACAGAGAACGCCCTCCGGCGGGTAGCAGTCAGCCTTGCGAGTTTAGCTGAAGGTATCTCCAGGAGATTGGAGTCCTCAGACCGAAGTGATCTCGGAGGGCAATATGGGGTGAGACGGTCCCTCAAATACGCTGGCCCCAGGCCGTGTAAGGCCTTAAAGGTGAGGACCAACACTTTGAAGGTGATCCGTGCTCAATTGGCAGCCAGTGCAGATCCTGCAAAACAGGTGTTATGTGGGCGCCAGCTGGCGTGCCAGACAGGAGCCGGGCGGCAGTGTTCTGCACTAGCCTGAACTTCCGGGTCACCGACAGAGGAAGGCCAACGTAGAGCGCGTTGCAGTAATCCAGCCTTGAGATGACTGTGGCTTGGATCACCGTGGCCAGATCGTTCCGGAGAGATAGGGGCCAGCCTCCTTGCCTGTCGCAGATGAAAAGCGATCTTGCTGACCGCAGAGACCTGGGCCTCCATGGTCAGCTGGGAGTCCAAATGGACCCCAGGCTCTTTACGGAAGGCGATGGGCATAACACCGCACCGTTCAGGCTCGGAAGCTGGACATTAACATCACTCGGGCGACCCAGCCACAAGATCTCCGTCTTCGCCGGATTCACCCTCAACCTACTGGCTCGCAGCCATCCAGTAACGGCTTCGAGGCAGTGTTGGAAATTATCGGGGACAGAACCCGGCCTGCCCTCCATCCTCAGAATGAGCTGGGTGTCATCAGCGTACTGGTGACACTCCAGCCCATAACTCCGCACCAGCTGTGCAAGCGGCTGCATGTAGATGTTAAATAACAGAGGGGAGAGAATGGCCCCTGGGGACCCCACAGAGTAGTGGGAGCCCTCGGAGACCACCTCGCCCCTCCTCACACGCTGAGACCGCTGGTGGAGGAAGGAGGTCAGCCATTTAAGGGCTGTCCCCTCACTCCAGCCATGGCCAGGCGGTGGATCAATAGATTGTGGTCGACCGTGTCAAACGCTGCCGTGAGGTCCAATAACACGAGCAGCGCAGACCCGCCTTGGTCGAGCTGGCAGCGGAGTTGGTCTGTGATGGAGACCAGAACTGTCTCCGTCCCGTGCCCGAACGGAAGCCGGACTGGAAGGGGTCTAGCCATGATGCATCATCTAAGAAGGACTGCAACTGCTCCGTTACTGCCCTCTCAACTAGGTACGAAAGGTTCGACACTGGTCGGTAGTTGGAGGGAACCGCCGGTCTAGTGACGGTTTCTTCAGTAATGGAGCTACCACCGCCTCTTTTAAGCACTCTGGAAAGACTCCTTGCTCAAGGGAGCTGTTTACGATGTTCAACAGAGGCCCACGTAACCCCTCCAGGCACGATCTAACAAGCCAGGAGGGGCACGGGTCGAGGGAGCAGGTGGTAGGCCTAGTTGCAGCCACTATCTTATCAACAGCATCTGCGTCCAGTGGCCAAAACCGGTCGAGGGTGGGCCCGGCGGAGGGCCACGGGGTCTCAAGTTCTCTTACTGTGTCAACCGTGGCTGGAAGGTACCGGCGGAGGCTTAGTATCTTGTCTGTGAAGAAGCTCTGGAAAGCACCGGCAGTGAGGACCTGATCACTATTTTTTGGGACAGTAAGGACCGTCGTCAAAGACCGAATTACCTTGAACAATTGGGCCGGGCGTGAGCTAGCAGACACTATCGAGGCGGAGAAGTACACATTTTTGGTATACAATTATAATTGTATTATAATAATAATATAATATAATGTTATATTATAATTTCAATATATTATAATGTCTATATATATACTATAATATAATAATTATGATATCAATACTAATAATATATGAATATTTCTTGATATATTAATATGTTAATATTAATGATGTGTAATATATAGTAAATATAGTAAATAAATTAAGTAGATTAGAATGTAGTTCAGCCTTTAGGTGCGGCCCTCCATAATATGTTTTGGTTCTCATGTGGCCCCTTGGAAAAAATAATTGCCCACCCCTGGTGTAGTCTGTACTAAGCTAAATAAACTGTTCCTCATTGAGGACTTGAGACTTGAGCAGTGTGAAAGAAAGAATAAACAGTGTGAAAGAAAGAAAAAAACAGACCCCCCAAAAAATTTCAACTACTACTGTGGGGGTATTTGGAATAAGAAGAGGGAAAGTCATCCTGGCACATGCTTCCTTTAACCAGCCATACTGCAAGGATTGTAGAAGTAGAATTTTCTTTCATTAAGCTTGTCTCTCAGCAGCAAGATAATGAGGCCTGCTTTAACCAGACAAATGGGACTTGCTCTCACTTTCTTGTTTTAACTATTTATTTATTATTTAGATCAGTGACCAGCAGTAAAGGAAAACATAAGGCAGATAAAATATAGAACATATAGTATACCTGCTTCCCTACCTTTTTCTATTTGATATTAAAATGGGTTGGTCCCATTAACCATGCATTCAGAATCATTAAGTTACACCTTCTCCTATTGCTTCAGTTGACAAATTTTAAAACCATGTGGATCTAATGCAGCAGTAGGATACAAAAAAGGAGTGAATTGATGCTGATGCATTTGATTATTTATGGCAAGGGTAGGGAATGTGTTGTCCTTCATAGTTGCTCAATGTTACTGAGAGCTAATGGGAGTTTATTTATTTATTTATTTGCTTTATTTATATTCCGCTCTTCTCACCCCGAAGGTACACATACTTACAGGTACACATACTTAGCAGACAATCCCCGCTGTTTCCACATACACACACATAGACGAACAGAGGCAAATTCTGGCCACCAGGGGGAGCTGACACATTCCTCATCTTTCAGCGTTCCCAGCACCCCTTGTTGTTCCTTCCGCATCCCTTAGCATTCCTGGAGTTCTTTAATGGCCTCATAATTCAGTCAAAATTTGTTATAGTCCAACAGTATCAGGAGGTTACACTTTTCTCACTTCTCAGTTTTGGAATAAACACTCTTTGCCTGAGGTGGATTGCAGAGGAATTTTTAGGCGCTCTCAGAAAGTTGTCATTCAGATGCCCTTTTTTGCGACCGTGTACTTAAATGATGAAAATAGCTGTCTCCCCATATCTCCATTCTTTTGTTATAGATGTGGCATGATGACATATTTTCTCCTTTCCTCTGCTTTTCCTATTTGCAAGTAGGAAATGCTGCTTGAATGGAGAAACTCAGCATTTATTTGATCTGAGGTAATAGTGTAGTTTCAGTGCATATGAAGAGGCAACCACTAATGTGTTTGCCATGTGTGCAAAACAAATGATCGATAGCCAGTATGGACAGATTGCACTCATTTGAGTTTGCAGTCCTATGCATGTTTAGCTTGGAATTTACTTGGCTCCTTTCACACTACCCCTATATTCCAGGATCTGATCCCAGATAATTTATTTATTTATTTATTATTTATTTACAGTATTTATATTCCGCCTTTCCCACCCCGCAGGAGACTCAGGGCAGATTACAATGTACATATACATGGCAAACATTCAATGCCATAGACACACAACATATATAGACAGACCCTCAGAGGCTATTTAACATTCCAGCTTCTGGTCACCAGGGGAGCTGTTGCTTCTTCATTCTTTGCATATTTCCTGGAGATTTTTATGGCCTCGTAAATCAATTAAATTAGCCTCCCCACAAAGTGGTACCTAAATTTCCTACTTGACAGAGGCAACTGTCTTTCAGGCTGCAAAGGTCGACAACAAGCTACACAATTTTGGTCGGGAGCTCGCTCCAACCCGGGCTGGCTTCAAACTCATGACCTTTTGGTCAGTAGTGATCTTAATGCAGCTGACTCCCAGCCAGCTGCGCCACAGTCCCGGTGCTTATCCCAAATTACCTGGCAGTGGCGACTCATATAATCCAGTTTAAACATGATAATCTGGAATCAGGCCTTGGGATATAGAGGGGGCCAAAATATCCTATGGGATTTGGTTCCTTCCTCTGCACTCCTTATCTAAAATCCCTTATATAAATTGTGAAGAACTCAGATTAGTGCTAGAGTTCCCTCTGCCCCATATTTTTCTTGGTTGAATCTGTGGCTGCAGAACCTATGGATAGTGTGCTTTATTCTATAAGTGGGATTTTTTAAATCAGAGATGCTGTTTTTTTCACATAAGAAATAGGTTAAACAAATGTGTCATTTTGTGTTTTCCTTAACACCATGCAGCTTTTCTTCATAGTGACAGCTTTCTTTGGTACTGGAAACATAGCTTCTGTTAACAGGTAAATAGTTTTCTTTCTATCTGTGAGAGCCGAGCGGGGAAAAGATCATCACAATCCTTCCATTTTTTTCCAGCTATATCTTCTCTGGAACATAAGACTTGAGTAGATTTCTCTTAGAAGTTCACAATTTATTTTGTTTTGGTTACTCTTATTTTTTTTCAATTTAAGGTTGTTTTGTTTTTAACATGAGGCAAAGATAGAGAAGGGGCAGAATTCTTTGCTTCTGATTTTCAAATTTTCACCAGGCATTTCCGCCACTAAATGAATACATCCTTTTGAATTAAATATATGCATGTCATATATACATGTATTTCTGCATGGAAGCTAGTGTGGCATCTCTGGCATTTTACTTCGCAAACTAAGATTCTTAGGAAGGACTCATCCCACGCTTTCTACAAGCGCGTTGATGACTAAGGAGGTTGGATGTGTCCTTTGAGCCTGTGCAATGGATTTTTCTGGTGGAGCGCAGCGTGCACAGAACTGGCCTCACCCTTTAAACCAGAGGTTCGTCTGCGGGGCCTACCAAGCTTGGACGGTGGCAGCGCCAAGGTCCTCAGGTTGTAGGTTTGGTTCGCCAGTTTCAAGGCCTTCTCTTGATGGTTGACCTTACAGGGTTAGACGAGCACCATCTGCCCGGGTTTGAAATTAGAGTTTTCCTTCTCTTAGGATGGTTGCCAAAAGGCTAGAGAGCACATCCTGCCCTTTGACGCTCTTTGTCAGACCCTTTGGT
This sequence comes from Anolis apletophallus, assembly GCA_030556195.1. Lineage (NCBI taxonomy): Eukaryota > Metazoa > Chordata > Lepidosauria > Squamata > Anolidae > Anolis > Anolis apletophallus. Next base: position 42,614,246 of record JARBWK010000007.1, on the reverse strand, counting down.
TGTGACCTGTCTGGCATGGGAGGCCCTACCGGTGGCTATTATGCCACCACCAACATAGCTCACAACTTCATTAGGGTACACAAGCCTCTCCCCCACGACAAGGAGGCGCCAACGGAGAGGAGTGTGGCATAGTGATTTGTGAATTGGTCTATGAATCCTGAGACCAGGATTTGAATCTCCACTCAGCTATGGAAATCTATTGGATGACCCTGGGCAAGTCACACTCTTTCTGCCTCAGAGAAAAACAAAATCACCCCTCCTCTGAACAAACATTTTCCAGAAAGCCCCCTGATTGGTTTGTCTTGAGTTTGCCATAAGTTGGAAATGACCGGAAGGCAAACTGTGGCAGCAACAAATATCCATCCATGCATGCATGTCTCCTTAAAAGGTAAAGGTTTTCCCTGACACTAAATCTAGTCATGCCTGACTCTTGGGGTTGGTGCTCATCTCCATTTCTAAGCCGAAGAGCCAGCATTGTCCATAAATGTGGCCAGCATGACTGCACAGAGCACCGTTACCTTCCTGCAGAAGTGGTACCTATTGATGTACTCACTTTTGCATGTGTTCGAACTGCTAGGTTGGCAGAAGCTAGGGCTAACAGCGGGAACTCACCCCACTCCCCAGATTCGAATTGCCAATCTTTTGGTCAGCAAGTTCAGCAGATCAGCGGTTTAACCTGCTGCACCACCAGGGCCTAGATACGCTGCTTACTTATCTAGATATGCTGAAGGCACCAAATCTTTTGTGGTCTCAGAAGCTAAGTAAGATCAGGCCTGATAATACTTGGAACAAACCACAAAAGAATAACAGGTACTGTATTTTGAAGAAGGGAATGAGTAAATGAGCCTGTGAATAAATGTTGCCAAGGAAATTCTATGGTAAGGCTTCTGTAAGTCAGAATCAGCTTGAAGGCACATAACAACAACACATCTGTAGACGTGATGCAGCCCCATCTGTCTGAATTCTCCATCGGCAAAATAGAAATAAAACAAAAATCTGAAAGTTGGTTCACAAATACTAACAGGTTACAGAGTGTGCCAACTCTGCACGGGCTTCCACAAATACTTCATTTGGGTATACCCAAGTACTGATCTGACAATTGCAAAAAGTGCCACAAATTGGGAAACTTTTATAAAATAACGGTGATACAAATAGCAAGCAAGAACTGTCACTTGCTGACGGAAAGAGCTAAAGTCAACCTGCAAAAGGATAAGCAACATATTAAAAAGCAGCTGCATGTGTTTTCTAAGTTTTGTACATAATGCATCGTATTTTTGTAGTAGGGAGGAAATTGTGCCTTCGATTTCCTAGTAGTAAACAAATACTACATCCGAAGTAGAGACGAGTATTTATTTTCTTCTCATTTGTGCTTCTAGCTTCGATCCAACTTCAGTGTATTGCTTCTTGACGGTTTTTAGTCCTTTTCTAATGGGAGGCTTGCTGTTGTGGAAGGTAGGTAAATGGATCTTTCCATAATTATTGTAATGTTATAGTACGTATGTGTATGTTTGCACATAAATGTAACTGTTGCAGAGCAATGACTTTTTGGGAAGCATGGTTTTGCCTCTATTTTGGGTGATCCTACCATAAAAAGGCAAGAATGTGATTGGAACATCACTCCCAAAATTGCAAAATCTGGATTGCTCAAGGTCAGAAAACACAGGCAAAAGAAGAAAGAGGTCTTCACATACTTACTGATGGCTGTATTTAGTTTCTGGAGTTACTGAAAAATCTCTATATTGTAGACTATTACACAACAAAAAGGGAACTGTGCTTTCCTGTTTTTCTAACCATCTGCTGAAATATATAAATTTAAAAAATTGAAAGCCTATTTCCCCTTTTATTGCATAACAGTCCAGTATACAAAGAAAGGTTTTCAGCAGCTTCAGACATTTCTCCTGTTGCTAGATTGAATGTGTAGCTCCTTAAAAGGTCAATAAATAATATAAGGGATAAAATGCATTGGACTTTTTATAGCAGGATAAAAAAAACTGTTTAAAGAATATAATGCAGTCATCAGTGAGCACACGAAGACCTCTTTCTTTTGCCTGCTGATCCTAATATGTGTTTTCTACTATCATTCTGTAATTCTGACATGGCTAGAAGGTTATAGCACTTAGACAGAAAAAAATTAAATGCAAATATACAGAATGAGGGATGCCTGGCTTGACAGCAGTACGTGTGGAAAAGATCTTGGAGTCCTCGTGGACAACAAAGTAAACATGAGCCAACAATGTGATGCAGTGACAAAAAAACAAAAAAGGGATTTTGGCCTGCATAAATAGGAGTATAGTGTCTAGATCAGGGGTGGGCAATTACCAGTTCTGTGCACACTGCACTCCACCAGAAAAATCCATTGCACAGGCTCAAAGGACACATCCAACCTCCTTAGTCATCAACGCGCTTGTAGAAAGTTTGGGATGAGTCCTTCCTAAGAATTTTCGTTCACGAAGTAATGCCAGAGAGAGAGAGAGAGAGAGAGAGAGAGAGAGAGAGAGAGAGAGAGAGAGAGAGAGAGACTTGACAAGACCACTTTGACCAGGGACCACTCTTCAACATCAGTATCAAAAACTTTAGATTCGGTTTGGTTATTTGGGGTGCTGATTCAGAAAATTGTGTTAGATCAGGGGTGCTCAGAACGGTGATCTTGACCAGGTTTTTTGCTGTTGGTCCTCTTCACGCGCCCCTGCACGCTGTAAAGAAGTCCTCCATTATTACTCCTCCCCGCTCCCTGCTCGCACACCACCTCCAAAAGCTCCAGAGTCCAAGAGGCAGAATGGGCCCCCTCTTTTGGATTGCTCCTCCCTCCGTCCTTCTCCAACCACTCAGAGTCGTAGGAGACCAAAGGGGGCGGGCCTGGATGACGTGATGCATGGCTGGCCCCGCGCGCATGCGCAGAAGCACCTATTCTGCCTCTTGGACTTCTCGTGAGCTCTTGGAGTAGGCACGCATGCTGGCGGCGTGGAGATAGGAGCAACGACGGAGGAGGAGAAGAAGAAGGACGCTTTGGGGTCATTTCCTTACTGCATCTCAAAGGTCGGTCTTTTTGCTTTGGGGTGGGTGCTTGATTGTTCTGTGGCATGTGTCTTTGTTTATTTTTAATGTTTAAAAATGGCCTTTTAGCTCCAAAGCCTCTCTGCTTGCTTTGTTCCTTGAGAAATATATGTTGGGGAATATGGAAATGTGGGAGAAATGGGGTGGTTGGATGTATTTTTATGCTCTGTTTTATATTGTTGTTATTAAATTGAAATGTTGATGTTTTATAACTTCATTTTATGTAAACTGCCCCGAGCCTGCTGGAAGGAGCGGTACATAAAAAGGAATAATAAATATAAATAAATAAATAAGAAAATAGTTATACGTTTTACATTTCTGGGTAGGTGATCTTTGGGACTTGGTTTTTTAATCAGTAGCTCCCATGCTGAAAAAGTGTGAGCACCCCTGTGTTAGATAGACCATAGCAGCTCTAGTTTCTGATACAGAACATATGCCATCCAGTAGTTGCCATCTTCCCGCCCACAGAAAACCATATTTAATAAACCTCGGCACTATAAGAGGGTTTTGTGAGGCTAGTCGCTCTCATTGCAACGGTGTAGTAATGTTGAGGCCGTGAACCATGTTTTAGTTCTTGCAGACCATTAGTGGTCCACAGACCACAGGTTGGGAACCACTGTTTTGCAGATATAGCTTGTTATTACTAGTGCTCTTCCTTAGAAATATATAACCACAAAAGGGAATGTAAAATGACAACCCATTTTGATGTTAGAACTGATGAGTGTTAGATCTAATGAGATGAAATGGGTTGATAATACGTCCTAAAGTGTAGCATTGCCATTACTGAACATAATGTGTCTATCAAGTAGATAAAATGCTTGAAAGGATGGTTAATTGGTTTTTGGGTTCAAATGAATCTTGAAAACTCAACTTTTAGATTTGCTCGGTTCTCTCTGTAGAAACGAGCAACTCTTGGTGAGTTGTGCACTTTGGTTTATGGAGAGATTGCCATTAGCTTGACATCATTTTGTGTCCTCAACAGATTGCAATCCCCTTTGTTCTTGTGTCGTGTGCGTTTGAAGCTGTGCAAGTCACTACCCAATTATCATCTAAAAGGTACAATAAATGATTTTACTGAAGCGGCAATTTTTTCAGGGTTCATTATGGGATATGAGTAAAACAGTCATCTGCTTTGTGTTGAGTGCAATTATCTATATTGTCCTTCTTGGGGGGGAAATGGAACTTATCAGATCTGTGATCATGAAAGAAAATATTGTGTAAACCAGGTTTCTCCAGTACCTAATTATGAGTGCTTTTGTAAGCATCTATTTTCCGAGTGTACTGTATTGAATATATTAGCCTAAATCCTATTGATACTCCTGTCTCGAGGAGACCCACTGAATCAATGAAGTGGACTTGCTGTTCAGCAATTGAGTGAATGGATCTACTGTAGTTGGAATTAACGGGAATCTAGTCAAGATGTTAGATTGTAACCTAAGGATGGAAACTATCCCATTACATGTTGTTAAAAGTATAGCTCCCGTTATCATTCATCATTAGCTAAGGTGACTAGGGGCTAGTGAGAACTGCAATCCAACAACATTTAGAACTGAATTACCAGTTAGGCTGTGTGATGTTGTGATTCTGTGATCGATGGCAGAACAACTTTGCAGTCTAAAATGGTACATCCCAGCTATACACATTCAGTAAGCTTTTGGTAGCCTTTGGATACAAAGAGCTATTTGTTTATTTATTTATCGTATCAGGAGTAAATCAAACAGTTGTATTGTATTTTTTTTAAAACACACACAAAGTTTGAAAATTTGTCATTATATTAAAAGTCCTTTGACCAGTAGCTGGCTACTTAGAGTACTATAAGAATGTCCTCCTTTGTGCATCTGGCTGGGCTCAGACTGCACTGTAATAGGTGGTCTGTGGTTTGCTCTTCTCCACACTTGCATGTCGTAGACTCCACTCTGTAGCCCCATTTATTAAGGTTGGCTCTGTGTCTTGTTTATTTATTTATTTACTTCCGGTATTTTTACCCTGTCTCTTCTCTACCTCCGAAGGGGGACTCAGGACAGTGTACATTTGGCAGCAATTCGATGCCACAACATATAGACAATTGCAATAATATAACAACAATTAAAATACTTAAGCATTAATTATAAAAACAGTACATAAAACATTATTTAAAAGAGTATCATCAACTGTAACGCCATTCCAGTCAATTTCCAATCGAAGTGTTCATTATGTCTGCTGTCCAAAGGCCTGGTCCCAGAACCATGATTTCATTTTTTTCCCTGAAAGCCGGGAAGGATGAGGCCAACCTTATATCGTTTGGAAATGTGTTCCAGAGGCGGGGGGCCACAGCCGAGAAGGCCCTGTCTCTCGACACCGCCAGACGCATTTGCGATGTTAGCGGGAGTAAGAGCAGGGCCTCCCCGGATGATCTTAAATTACAAGGTGGGACAAGTAAGCTGGGCCAGGACCAGCACTTTGAATTGAGCTCGGAAGTGGACTAGCAGCCAGTGGAGCTGGCATAACAACGTGATGGCTTTATGACAGCCTGTTTTAGGCCATGTGGAATTTTGCCCTCCTGTAAGGAGGCATTAACCACCATCTTAACCCACTCTGCCAAACCCCCTCTGGCTTCTTTGATCAGCCAGGATGGGCAGGGGTCTAGGATGCATGTGGTAGGCCTCGCCTCTCCAAGGACCTTGTCCATGTTCTCGAGCTGAACCAATTGAAATGAATCCATTAAAATAATAATAATATACACTTTATTTATATTCCGCTCTTCTCAACCCGAAGGGGACTTAGAGCGGATTACATCACACATACGGCAGACAATCCCTGCTGGAAGACGTACAGTTACAATACAACACATACAATTTTTGAGGAATTCTTCTTCTGGCTGTGTCACAGGGTGCATCATTACGTCACAAGGGGGTGCTGTTGCTTCATCCTCATGACGGAGGGCCTCTGTTCCTCTGTTCCACATTCCACCTTCCGACAGCCCATCTTTGTTTATTCAGGTGTTGTAAAGTCCTTGCTGAAAAGAATCCTCCCCCGCTTTTGGCAGGTTCCCAGTTCATCTATTTACAGCTGGACTGTTTTCGAACTGCTGGGTGAACAGTGGACAGGGCTCACAGCTGGGTGTCCAAGCCAGCTCGGGAATCGAACTTGCAACCTTCAGATTGCAAGCACAGCTGTTCTTACCACTGTGCTATCTCTCCGGCCCAGATACTCATGTTACATCATCAGAGACTATTGTTAATGCAGCATTGAAGTTAGAACGGATTAGAGGGACTTTGTCCGCAAGGAACCGGACAAATGCTTCACAGCGATCTGCCGAGTTGTCAGGGATCTCTCTCTGAGGTAGATTAAATAGTCCTCTGACAACTCGGAACAGCTCAGCTGGACGGTTCTTAGCGGATGCAATATTGGCCGCAAGAAAAGTTTTCTGCGTGGCCTTTATTGCCGTGTCATAGGTCCTTAAAAAGGAACCCAGGCGTGCTTGGGCTGATCCGCTACGCTTCCGGCACCACACGCACACTCTAGCCTCCTCCACTTTTGCTTCATCGTTGCCAGCTCCTCAGTAAACCAAGGAGCTGGTTTAGCTCGGTTACTTGAGAGGGGGTGTTCTGGAGCGATCGTGTCTGTAGCCATGGTAATCTCCCTGCCCCAGAAAGAAACCAGAGCCTCAACAGGGTCACTTACCAAGGAGGCGGGAAAATCCCCAAGAGCCATCAGGAATCCATTTGGATCCATAAGTCTCATGGGGCGGACCATTTTAATGGGTCCACCACCCCTGCGGAGATAGGAAGGCGCAATAAGTCTAAATTTGATCCGGTGGTGGTTGGTCCATGGCAACAGAGCGATGGTCAGCTCCTCCACCCTGCCACCTTCTTCCCAACCCTGGCAGAAAACCAGATCCAACGTGTGTCCAGCGCTGTGGATGGGACCAGATACTAATTGGGACAGGCCCATGGTTGCCATGGCAGCCATGAAGTCCTGAGCCGCACCTGACAGAGCGGTCTTGGCGTGAACGTTGAAATCCCCCAGCACAATGAGCCGTTGAGACTCCAATGCCAGGCCTGAGACCACTCCGGCTAGCTCAGATAGGGAGACTGTAGTGCCAGAGTGCAGTCTCTTCAGCACCTTCCCGGTTGCCCAGTCTTCTGCGTGCCCAGGAGGGAGTCTCTCATTTGGTATCAGCCATGGATTGAGGTTCTGGGTTTTAGCCTGCCACTTTTGGACTCTCACTTGCTGAGGTGTTCCAGCAAGTGTCTCTGTAGATCTTAGAAAACTAATTCTTGATTTAAGTCATTGGTGTGCTGGCTGATATCCAAACGGGGGATGGGCCGGAGATGTCACTGCCTTGGTCCTTTCACTATTGGTTGCTACTTCCCGGCGGATGTCAGGTGGTGCAATATCAGCTAAACAGTGTAATTTCTCCAGTGGTGTAGGGTGCCGACGCCCTGTGATAATGTGGCATGCCTCAATAAGAGCCACATCCACTGTTTTAACGTGGTGAGATGTGTTCCACACTGGGCATGCTTACTCAGCAGCAGAGTAGCAAAGCGCAAGGGCAGATGTCTTCATGGTATCTGTTTGTGATTCCCAGGTTGTGCTAGTCAGTTTTCGTATGATATTGTTTCTAGCACTCACTTTTTGCTTGATATTCAGGCAGTGCTTCTTGTAGGTCAGAGAATGGTCCAGGGTAACTCCCAGGTATTTGGGTGTGCTGCAATGCTCCGGTGGGATTCCTTCCGAGATAATTCTCAGAGCTGAATCTGATATTATCCATCATTAGAACTATATATGGGCATGGTTCGTATATAGTTCTAATGGACTAACCATTCACTTGGCTTTTCAGTTCACAGGATCCATTCTTCCTGTTGCATTAAGCAGGGGAGACTGCTCAAAACATGCTTTTGCATATGGGCCTCCATTTATAGAGAAGTCACATCCTATGTTTTGGATGGATTTTCTTTTCGTTCTGTGACGGCTATTGCCGGATAGGTGTTTGATCATGGTTTCAGTTCAATCAAGGCTATCATTAGTGCTGTCTGTTCTTGTTGTTCCCTACCATCTGTATTCTGTAACACAGCATAATCACATTTCAGTAAGGGGAAGGGAAGCTAAAGTTAGGAGTAGCCTCATGTTTAATGGAAGGCTTTTCCCCTGTGGTTGCTGCTAATGATTTTGAATGGGATATAAGCCATAAAAGAGTGAAGGTTCTTATGGGCGATTTCCCGCTGTCTTATTAGTTGATGAGTTATGTCTCTGTGAGATCATCCCTCAGTGTTTTGACAACACTTTCAACAACATGATAGGATCCACTTATACATCTGCTTCGTTTCAGGTAAATAAGCTTAAAAGCTAGTATGGAGGAACTAGATTTGTTACATTTTGGTAATCGTAGAATCAAAAAGCTGGAAGGGGTCCTATGTAAGGACTGTTGTAAGATACTATTAATTTACTATTCTTGATCATATGATCAGAGTCTGTTTTTTCTTAGAGGGAAGTCATTTGTTAGAAGTGAATGTGATTTGCTTAGTGCCATGATCTAGCACATTTTAATGAAATTTTACACCATAACTGATAGTAGTCTTCCAATTATAATTCTTAGGAATTAAATTATTATTACAGTTAATGACTCATCTCTTCTCCCTGCTACTAGGTCAGCTGTTTGCAGAATTATTTTAGTTCAAGTCCCTGACAAAACCAGTCATTAGCAATTTGGAATAGTGCTCACTTAGCCTAATATTTCAATCACTTAATGAAAAAGATAAAGATAATGAAACAGTCTTTAGTTGTATTTTATTTCTCTTGCTCATAGTCCATTGCACTCACGGAAATGTGCATTTCCAAACAGAAATGGTCTTGGCTACCAAAGACTTGGATACCCGAATCTTGTGCCTTAGGGCTAAGTAGAAGTCATCATTCAGTCATTCATGAACCCGATAGAGACTTATAATTGAATGGTTTTCACTAAAAAGTTTCTGCCTTATCAGTGCAGAACAAATAAAAATTGGTGCAGCCTAGTTACCCTTGAGGGATATTGGAGCTGTGAATGGCTGTTTAGCTCCGTATGAGATCTTAGTAGGAGTTTGCCCAAAAATTGTAGGTCAGGAGTGGAGCAACTTGTGGCACTCTAGATCAGTGTGTTCCCAACTTTTTTTGAGCCGCAGCACACTTTTTACATTTACAAAATCCTGACACCACCAACCAAAATGACACAAATGACACTCTAACACAGTAATACATATAGTTAATATGTTTTTTAATGTATTTATACACTCAGTGTGAAACCTGGGCCTGTTTCGATGAACACAACATAGATATCCTGGCAGGAATGGCAGAAAGACACAAACTTCCCACACAGAACTCCCATAACCAAGAGAAAATACTATAAGAGTTTGGTGGGCATTGACCTTGGGTTTTGGAGTTGTAGTTCACCAATATCCAGAGAGCACTGTGGACTCAAACAATGTTGGATCAGGACCAAACTTGGCATGAATACTCAATATGCCAAAATGTGAACACAGATGGAGTTTGGGGGAAATAGACCTTGACATTTGGGAGTTACAATTTCTGGGATTTATAGTTAACACACAATCAAAGAGCATCCTGAACTCTTGCAACAATGGAATTGAACCAAACCTGGCATATTGAACTCTCATTACCAACAGAAAGTACTGAAAGGATTTGCTTGGGAATTGACCTTGAGTTTGGAAGTTGTAGTTCACCTACACCCAGAGAGCACTGTGGACTCAAACAATGTTATGTTATTGTTTGTTTTCTATCCAGAATCACAATGTTGGAAGGAGGCTCACCACTTTAAGGTCCCTAAAACAGGCATGGGAAAACTTCGGCCCTCTGGGTGCTTTGGACTTCAATTCCCACCATTCCTAACAGCCTAAGGCCCTTTCCTGCTTAAGTGGCTGAGGGGGGAAAAGGGTAAGGGCCTGAGGCTGCTAGGAATGGTGGGAGTTGGAGTCCAAAACACCTGGAAGGTCAAGTTTGCCCATGCCAGCTTTCGACAGAGACCTCTTCCTCCCCCTTCCCCTTCGCACCCTTTCTTCCCCCTCCTGCTGAACACTTTTTCTTCTACACTGCCACTTCTGCTGCCATTTTGATCCGAGGGGGCAGCATGAGCGTGTTCAGGAGGGGAGGGGGGAGGGAAGAAGACATGACCTGTGCGGGCGCTACTCCGCAGACTCGCCCCAGAGCAAAGCAAGGCAAAGCGAGCAGAGCGAGGCTGGGAAGAAGGGAGCCCGAGTGGAGAAGAAAAAGCGTTCAGCAGGAGGGGGAAGAAAGAGTATTGGAGGTTCCAATTTCCCATGGCACAGCTGATGATCTCTCACAGCACACTAGTGTGCCATGGCACACTGGTTGGGAAACACTGGCTTAATCAATGTTTAGGAAAGACGGAAGAGGGATTCCAGCAACACCTGGAGAATCACAGGTTTTGGCTCCCAAAAGCTATTTTCAGTTGTGTAAGATGGAGATGAAAATAATGCAACATTTATTTATTTATTTATAAATAAATAAATCGCCCTATCGCTTTCAATCTTGTCTGTATCTACGCTTTCATGTGGTACTATTTTAATTGTTATGTTTTATACTTTGGTTGTAGTTCAATACATTGTAAACCGTCCTGAGCCATCTGAAAAGGACGGTATACAAATTGAAATAATAAATAAATAAATAAATAAATAAAATTGTTGCCTTTTGTCAGCCAAAAACAAGCAGTGGGCTACACCGTGGTAAACACGCGAGCGCAAATAGGGTAACAATGAAATCAAGCAGGTTTAGTAAAATAGAGATATTTCATTGGCAATAGCAATAAGCATGGGATCAATCAACATTCATAACATACAAATCATAAGCTTATAATAACATAAGTCAAGTATGCAGTAATACACAGAACACATGTATGTGAATACATATCCTTCCACAAGTATCCTTCCACAAGTATGGAGCCGCTACTCACAAATGTAATGCAGTAAATGAGGTAATAGTCAATCACTGTCCCAAGGGGTATCTTGGTCGAGAGAAGAGTGGGGGATGGAGACTGGCTCACGAAGACGATAAGGAAGGGCAGTGTTCGAGTGGAAGGAAGGAGAAGATGGTAGGAAGCCCAAATCAGGGGGTGGTGGTGCGATCCCGCTGTTGGCGCTAGCAAGCGCTTGTATGCAACACCAAGCTGCGCCAAATGGCGTGTCGAAATGCGACCTGCTGAATGAAGTTGCTGGTGCGCTCCCGGGGGACTGTGTTCCTTGTAACACTACCCCCCCACAGCCTTCATCCCGATTCCCCGCCGGCATTTGCCAGCGCACCAGCAACTGCATTCAGCAGGTCGCATTTCGACACGCCATTTGGCGCAGCTTGGTGTTGCATACAAGCGCTTGCTAGCGCCAACAGCGGGATCGCACCACCACCCCCTGATTTGGGCTTCCTACCATCTTCTCCTTCCTTCCACTCGAACACTGCCCTTCCTTATCGTCTTCGTGAGCCAGTCTCCATCCCCCACTCTTCTCTCGACCAAGATACCCCTTGGGACAGTGATAGACTATTACCTCATTTACTGCATTACATTTGTGAGTAGCGGCTCCATACTTGTGGAAGGATACTTGTGGAAGGATATGTATTCACATACATGTGTTCTGTGTATTACTGTATACTTGACTTATGCTATTATAAGCTTATGATTTGTATGTTATGAATGTTGATTGATCCCATGCTTATTGCTATTGCCAATGAAATATCTCTATTTTACTAAACCTGCTTGATTTCATTGTTACCCTATTTGCGCTCGCGCCTTTTGTCAGCCGCCCTGCTTCCCCCTTCGGGGGTAGAGAAGGGTGGGTTATAAATGAAATAAATAAATAATCATACTACATTTTGTTACCTGCCTCTCCTTACAGCTTGAGGCAGGGTACAATAGTATCCAAAATATGAACATAAAAATACATACACATATAATAGGATTGCCATAAGTCTGAAACAAGTTGAAAGCATATAACAACAAAAAAGGAAGTTGGCCCCATAGTTATAATTTTAAAAGGTCATGAAATTCACCTTCCCTTAATGAGTGTTTGGTAATGTGATGGTTAAAACATAGAATGGCTAACACCTACGATCCTAAGACAAAGAATACAAGCAAAACAGATCAAAGAAGAGTAGCTGTGTGCTTCTCAAATACATTTTGTCACATTCTTGGAATTCTGCGAAGCTTTGTTGTTGCACTGTTGAACTATGAGTTATGTTCCTCCTCTGACCTGCGCTCTTGTTCTCGCTCTCTTTCCCCAGGCTTTTCCTCATTGTTCTTGTGATTTCAGACATCATGGCTTTGGTAAGCTACCGTTGGACGTTCTGTACAAATAAGATCAAAACCCAGGGAGCTCTGCTAATTCAGTGAAGAGATATCTGAATTAGTTTCAGACTTCAAAGTTTCTGGAACTGGGACAGGGAGTTGACTTGAAACCCTGCATAAATTGTGGAATCCCCCTCCTTTCACAATCCTTTGTACATCATGTAATGAATGTATCTGAAGAGACATAATCTTTATTACTTCGGTTCTTCCACGGTGCTATTTTTAAGTTAGCAATGTTAGGTTTTCATCTACTTCATACCAAATGTTCAAGGCTGAGTGAAAGGGAATGCCAGATGTACCTGGGTGCCTAGTTTAATTTTTCATCCTTTTCTTCCCTGCCTTCAGAACAAAAGAAAAAAATATGTCATGGTCTGGCCTCATTTTTCAAAGGAAATGTCAGAATAACCAAGTAAAAAGTTGGGGAAGGAGACCCAAGGAGGCATAAATGATGCTATTCATGTACACAGTCTGCGCTAGGATAGGGAGACCCACTGTTTAAATCAGGACCAAGAATGATTAAATGTCATATTTTTAAATGAAAAACTATGTGTTTTCCTCAAAACCATGTTCAGTATATGCTGCAGTATATGTATATGCTGTTCTATGGCTTGAAGAGATATGTTTTCAAAGATGTAGGGGAAGGGGTTACGTTATTTTATCTTTTCACATCCTGTAATTTCCCTGGAGAATTTAGTTGAAGTTGCAACACCTTCTACCTTTGTTATATCACAACATGAAAAATTCAAGCTAAATTCAAGAAAAATATCTAATGGTAGACCTCAGAGGCTATAATAATTTTAATTGCAGAGTAATCTCTATATATAAAGCGGAATGTTTGTATGTATGTTTGTATGTTTGTATGTATGTGGCAGCGTTCTGATTGGCTGCCACTTTCACAGGCCACAGCAACCAGGGCGGGTGATGGACCTGCACCAAACTTGGTACACATAACCCCCTGACCCCCATTACGTCCTGGTGCGGTTTGGGGGAGATGGACCACGGATTATGGGATTTGTAGTACTTTCACAGCCCTCTGTTCCTACAGACCACTGCGGCCCCCAACAAACACCGATAAAAACCACACTTGGCACACAGAGCCCCAGTGACCCACTCTACATCCTACTGCAGTTTGAAGGAGGGCAGACCACGGATGATGGGACTTGCAGTACCTTCATTACTTTCATGACACCACTACAACTCCCAATAATGATGGATCAAGACCACACTTGGCAGACAGAGCCTCCATGACCCACTCTACGTCCTGGTACAGTTTGGAGGTGGGTGGGCCACGGATGATGGGACTTGCAGTACCTTCAGTAATTTCATGATACCACTGCAACTCCCAATAATGAGGGATCAAGGCCACACTGGGAGACAGAGCCTCCATGACCCACTCTACATTCTGGTGCAGTTTGGAGGTGGGTGGACCACGGATGATGGGACTTGCAGTACCTTCAGTAATTTCATGATACCACTGCCACTCCCAATAATGATGGATCAAGACCACACTTGGCAGACAGAGCCTCCATGACCCACTCTACGTCTTGGTACAGTTTGGAGGTGGGTGGGCCACGGATGATGGGACTTGCAGTACCTTCAGTAATTTCATGATACCACTGCAACTCCCAATAATGAGGGATCAAGGCCACACTGGGAGACAGAGCCTCCATGACCCACTCTACATCCTGGTGCAGTTTGGAGGTGGGTGGACCACGGATGATGGGACTTGCAGTACCTTCAGTAATTTCATGATACCACTGCCACTCCCAATAATGAGGGATCAAGGCCAAACTTGGCAGACAAAGCCTCCATGACCCACTCTATGTTCTGGTGCTATTTGGAGGTGGGTGGACCTCAGATGATGGGACTTGCAGTACCTTCAGTAATTTCAGGGTACCACTGCAACTCCAAATAATGAAGGATCAATGCCACACTTGGCAGACAGAGCCTCCATGACCTATTGTATTTATTTATTTATTGTTCGTTCTTATATACCGCTCCTTCCGGCGGGCTCGGGGCGGTTCACATAAAAACACATAGCACAATACAGTTTAATACAACAGCAATAAAATCTAAAAATCTAAAAACATGCTACATCTAGCCAAGCATCTACATAACAATTTCAACTACATTCCAAGAAGCGCTAACTCAAGGGCCAGCAAGGTTGAAGGCTTGCCTAAATAGAGCTGTCTTCTACGTCCTGGTGCTGTTTGGAGGAGGTTGGACCATGGACGATGGGACTCCCAGTACCTTCACTAACTTCCTGACACCACTGAGCCACATAAATAACTGCTACAGACCAACTAATACGTTTCTCAGAAAACCCGGGCACCGCCGGGTCCCCAAGCTAGTTAACCAATAAAATGGAGGAAGGGAGTGAGAATAAAGGTAATTTGTGCCCTTTTTCAGTTTCCAATCCAGAAATCTATTTTAAAAATACCAGTTCAGTCAATAAACCCACGAAGGGAGACTCAGGGCGGCTCACAAAAGGCAACAATTCAATGCCGCATACAAGAACAGAACAACAACATATCAAAACATACAACACAAGCAGATTAAAAACAGTTACATGTCAAATCCCCCATAATCCCCGCTCCATATTCGTAGGCTGTCAGCCAATCTACAGTCCGCCAACACAACCCTATCCTACTCAGCTTGTCCGTCCGCTGCTCCATATCAGCCAAACGCCCGGTCCCACAGCCACGTCTTTAGCTTTTTTCTAAAGGAAAGGAGGGAAGAAGTTGATCTTATTTCGCTGGGGAGCAAGTTACACAAGCGAGGGGCCACTACCGAGAAGGCCCTGTCTCTCGTCCCCACCAAACATATTTGCGACAGAGGTGGGATTGAGAGCAGGGCCTCCCCGGAAGATCGCAAATTTTGAGGTGGGACATAAGGGGAGATACGTTTGGACAAGTAAGCTGGGCCAGAACCGTTTATCCTATTAAAAGTAGGATAACTAGAGAACACTAAGTATGGAAAGATGTGCCCAACACCCTTGATGTTTATTGGGTTATATCTCACTGTCAATAACTATAATGTCTGCGTTGGGTGAGACTGTTTGAAAGACTGCATCTCTGTATATAAATGAACACGAGTGCTGCATTCAGCCGAGGAGGCCCTTCTCGGTCCCACCCCTGTCTTAAGCGCAGCTGGTGGGAACGAGAGAAAGGGCCTTCTTTGTGATTGCTGCCCACCTCTGGAACTCCCTCCCTAAAGAGTTAAAAATGGCCTCTCCTCTCCTTCAAATAGCTATGAAAAACATGCTTAGGCAGTGGTTGCGCCCCAAGGACCTGGAAGACCCCTCAGTAAACCGCTTGACACTGGCCACGTTTAAATGCTTTATTTAGAATAATTGGATATAGTAAGAAGGCTAGGATTATAGTCTAAAGATGTTTCCAAACACCAATAGATAGCAGCAAATTGTCCAAAAGAAGCAGGATAGCAAGGTAAAAAAGGAGCAAAGCAAAGAGAATCTTCTTGCCCCCAATTGGGCTAAATCCAGGAAAGGCAAGTTCTTGGCACAAGGCTTGGCAAACAAAGTTCTAGGCAGGCCCAATGGCCAGGCAGGGTTCCGCGAAGGCTTGGCTTGGAGTTCTGAACATCGGCGAAAGATGCTTCTATCTCTGAGACCTGGCTTAAGTAGGTCTCATATGCTTTGAAGTTACGACGCCACCAAGACATCGGACTGGGTTCTCATAACAGTTCTCCAGCTGGGCCTTCTCGGGCCTTTCACATGGGAATGGTATGTGATCCCAATTAGCAGTAGCACCTGGGCAAAAGGGAGTCGTCCCATCTCCGCTTATCGGGCCGAGAGGGAGCCTAGCTCCACTTGTCCTTGAACGATGAATGAACTGGGAGTCTTTCCACAGGCTGCCTGGCCGCGGCTTGTCTTTTGGCCTAGCGGGCCTGACTGGAATAACATGGCTTCGATCTGGTTTGACCAAGGAAACAGGTTGGGGACCAGGCTGGGGTGTGACAGTAATTTAGCTTTCGGAGAGGAGGAGGAAGTACATCTATTTGCACCTTACCTAGCAGCGAGCATCCACCCAGTTAAATTGCTGTTTTCCATCTCTCCCCCAAAAATTTCATCCTAATTTTAGAGATTTTGAATGATAGTTTAAGGATTTAATATGTTAGTAATTATGTGGATTATTTTATGTCTTGTTTATTTATGTCAGTTTATAATTTACTGAGGTGTTCTTGATTTGTTTATTGATTTGTTTACATATTGCTTTCGGCATTGAATGTTTGCCATTGTGTATTTTGTTGTGAGCTTCCCTGAGTCCCTTTGGGGATATAGGCTGGGCTATAAATAAAGTTTCATTTCAAGTGGGTACCAACATGTGGAAGGCCGTTGTTGCACCCTTTACTACACACAGGATTTTATATCAGTAATACCCTTTCGGTTAGTCCTTTACATAGCTGCAGGGGAATGATTTGAGAAAGACCACTCGGAGGTCAAGGAAGAAGCTAAGAAGGGGAATCGTTCCTCCTTCTCTCCCTTGTGAGATAGGAAATCAATTATGGATGATGTCCTGCTTCTGCAAACAGTAGCCAATGCAGTGAGGTCTCGGAGATGATGTGAATGAATTTATCAGCCTTTTTTACTGGATGTTAAAAGAGATGTTATCTAGAATTTGCAATCAATATGGTCACTGGCCATACAGATTGAGAGATGCTGGGAATTGTAGTCCAAAGGAGTACTTCTGCCAAACTCTGGAAAACACATCCTCTTGTAAAATCAAGCTGGGTGCAGAGAGTTCATAGTATCAGAGGAATTTGAACCGATGTCCCTCGTGTTCAGGTCCACTTCCCTGAAGACCTCTTTCTTTATTTGTTTGTTCAGTTCAATATTGTTGCATGGCATCTTTTACTTCCAGAGTTCAATGCTGTGAATGAGCAACTTGAAGCAGGAAATTGAACCTTGTCGTTCTCCTTGTGCAATGTTTGTGTACTGAACAAAACTGTGTTCTTTATTTTTTCTCTCTCTCTCTTTCCCGTAGCACTTCTTCTTTCTGGTTAAAGATTATGGAAGCTGGCTGGACATCGGAACAAGGTACAAGGCAACAGCTTTATGGACTTCTGTTCTCTCTTCTTCCTCATTTACAGTCTATAAAAATATGTGGTTTCCCATGTTAACTTAAATATATTTCACAATTTCGTCTGCTAACTGACAATGTTTCAGTGACATCAGCAATATTTTTTTAGTGCCCAGGTTCATAATGTAATTGTTTCGGTTATTTTTATTTCTTTCCTGAATTTGTCTAGTGGCTGGTTCGATGTCATGGCTATGAGATATTAGCCCGGCTCTCTTTTCAGCCCTACCCATATTTACCGTCTCTCTGCATCTACCACTGATGAGTCCCTTTTAGTGATATTACAATCATACATACTATTTTCCTGCATTGAGGGGCTTCAGATGGTTTTAAATCTTTTAAAATTGTTTAAAAGTCTCATGCTTCCAAATTGTTAAATGACATTGCAGATGGCCAGTCTGGTACCGTTGACTTTGTCCTTGTTGAGTGACGTGGTCCAGGGAGCTGGTTTTCTTTTCCAGAAAAGGGTTGCATGATAGGTTTGATGTCTACAGAAAAGGGGTAGCAATGGAATTCTGCCTTTGAGTATGTTGAACACTCTTCTCCCCTTGCATTCAATCTTAGCTTTTTCACTAATAGATCTTGGTAGTGGTACTTGGAGAGAAGCGGGGGGGGGACGGGACGGGACACCTCCCCACCAGCTCAGTCAATGAGATGGTCAGGGTGATTGAAAAGCTATTTTTTAAAATTATTTTTAATTTTAACATCTTGTTTATAAAGCAACATTTAATTGCCACTTGGCCCTTCCTCGCCCCACAAAAAAAATAATATACAAAATATAAAATATTTTTAAATATTTATAAAAGCTATTTTTAAAAATTAATTCATTTCTATTGAAGTTCTGGGTTTCAGCTACTTTTGCTGAGGTGTTCCTGGGAGTCTCTCTGTCTTGCTGACTGATATCTGAATAGAGGATGGAATGGAGATGTCAATGCCTTCGTCCTTTCATTGCTTTCTGCTACTTTCCAATGGATGTCAGGTGGTGCAGTACTGGCTAAACAGTATAATTTCGCCAGCAGTGTAGGGCGTAGACATCCTGTGATAATGCGGCATGTCTCATTAAGAGCCACATTCACTGCTGTAACGTGGTGAGATGCATTCCACACTGGGCATGCGTACTTAGCAGCAGAGTAACAAAGAACAAGGGCAGATGTCTTCATTGTGTCTGGTTGTGATCCCCAGGTTGAGCCAGTCAGCTTTCATACAATATTATTTTTAGCACCCACTTTTTGCTTGATATTCAAGCAGTGCTTATTGTAAGTCAGAACACGGTCCAGAGTTACTCCCAGGTATTTTGGTATGCTGTAATGCTCCAGTGGGATTCTTTCCCAGGTAGTCATCAGAGCTCAAGATGCTTGTCTGTTCTTAAGATGAAAAGCATATGTCTGTTGTGACGACTTGGGCTTGGACCACTTGGGTATCGCTGCCACCAACCTAAAAATAGCCTTTAGGATTTTGTAAAGATAAAAACACACTGCACCAGCCGTGGCTCTTATACTAACAAGGGCTGGGAGAAGTACTGAGGTAAATAAAATCCGCCAAAACGCTGGAACTGTCACCTCCCTGAAGCTGTTAAATTAACTGCTAGATGGAATGAGGCACAAGAAAGGCTTTTCTTTAAAAGTTAACGATGAAAAGGTTTATTGTTGGAACAGGTAACTTTAAAAGGCACAGAAGCGTGAGTGGTTGTCAAGAAAGGCACAATAGTTTAGTGGTTTCATAACTTGTATCTTTAAAACTTAGATACCAAACTAGACAGATGTAATGTCTTTCACAACTTGGCAAAATACTCCCTCACTCTAATATTAAACTAGTCGTGAGTTTCTTCCACTAACTAATCCTAGTTAGTTGTCCCCAAGTGTGAGCCAAGACAGGAAGTGTCTTAGATAGCTGACAAGGAGAAGTCTGTGGAAAGCTGAGGACAGGGAGAATCAGCCAGCAGACTTAGATCTTTAGGATAAGAGATTGGCTCACACTTGGGGAATATTTTGAAATACTGTCTACTTTGTGGGGGGGAGGGGCATCTTAGAATTGAGAAGAAAATTCATGAGACCTCCAAAATGCCTTAAAATGTTTAAAAAGAGAAGCTAGAAAACAATTGTTTGTTTGTTTGTTTATTTCACCTATTTATGTCCCGTCCTTCTCATCCCCAAGGGGGGGTCTTAGGGCAGCTTACAGCAGGTAACCATTTGATGCCATCAAACAAAGTCATAAACAATAGTTAAAACAATAGTTAAAACATTAATTATTATACATTCATTTAAAATCATGCAAATTCAAATCATAGTCCAGGTCAAGCCATTGTCAGTCACATAGAATTAGTTTCAATCTCGATTGCTGCATCTGCTGTTCAAACACTTGGCCCCACAACCATGTTTTGAGTTCTTTTCTAAAGGATAGGAGGGGAGGGACTGATCTGTTGTTACTGTTAAGGAGTTCCACAGACGAAAGGCCACCACTGAGAAGGCCCTGTCTCTCGTCCTCACCAGTCGTGTTTGCAAGGATGGTGGGACCGAGAGCAGGGCCTCCCTGACGATCTTAACCTTCATGGTGGTTTATAGCAGAAGATATGTTTGAATAGGTAAACTGGGCCAGAACCATTCAGGGCTTTATAGGCTAAATCGTGAATTGTGCTCAGTAGCAGACTGGCAGTCAGTGGAGCTGGCGTAGCAGGCAGAGGGATTGTATGTTCTCTGTACACTGCTCCAGTGAGCAACCTTAACATCACATATTAAATCAAGATGTAACCTTGTTTGAATCCATTGCATTACATTTGAAATATAGATTGAAATACAACTTGATCACGTACCACCCCCAGATTATGTGTCTTGAACCTCATTATACGCAGGCTCTTGCCTTACTGCTCTTTCCCCAAGCATTATTTTGCTGTGATGGTGATGTCCACAGCCTTCGCATCATCAGTTGGCATGCAAATGAGTTTAGGAGTTAGAAGATCATTTTGATTTGCTTGTCATTATTTAGACAGAAGCCTCATCTGCTGTCTCACCCTATCACCTTTGAATTGCCTGCCAGTATCCCATGATTTTGGCAGAGATCCTATAATTGCCTAGCAACTGCTGAACAGTTATTCAATACTTGACTAGTTTTCTCTACACAATTTGCTGAAGGTTCTGCAGAATTATTTTCTTCCACTGAGGCATTTCGGAAAACGGTCCTTAATCCTGATAATATTTTGGAAAACTACTTACCTACAAGTCTTTTATTTGGAGACTGGGGAAAGATCATTGTTTGTTAATAGAGTGGGGGGAAAGTCTCGCAATTACATGTATGAGTGTTGAATTTTCCAGAACTGCTAATGAGCTCACTACTTCCTTGCTATATTTTATTTGGAGTATTCTTGTGGCATTTCTATCCTACTGTATTTTAGCATTTAATTGGCCTATTTTTTCTGCTTCTTAGAGACCATTAATGAGGATGGTAAGATCTTGTTGCCAGTCCTAGTGGCATGGTGCTCAGTCAGTGGGAAAGCTAGTATGGGGGTCTATTCCCTTAAGACAGGGGTAAGAAACCTTTTTGACTCAGAGAGCCATAAAAGCAAAATATTTGGAAATTTATTTCAGTGAGAGCCATATAATATATATAATATATTTTAAGACTGAATTCAACTAAATGTGAGTATATACGTACATACTATGAGAAAAGGATTCCCCCGGCAAAATGACAAGACACTTCAGACCTGGCTGTGCAAAAGGCAGGCTCAGGACTCTGGGAAGGAAGAGAAGACGGAAGGAAGGGGGAAAGAAAGAATGAAAGATAGAGGAAATAAAAGAGGGAGGGGGAGAGGAAGAAAGAAAAGAAGAACAAACTATGGAAAAGGAAGAAAAGAAAAGCAGGAGAGAGACAAGGAGGGGGAAAGAAAGGAAAGGGAGTGAGGAAAAAATAAAATAATGAAGGGAAAAGAAGAAAATAAAGGAGAGAGGGAAGTGAAAAGAAAGGAAGGAGAAGGAATGGAAGACTTGGGGGAAAATAATAGAAGAGGAGGGAAGGAAGAGGGAGGGAGACTGGAGGAAAGAAGGAAGGAGAGAAGGAGAAGGTGAAGGGGAGAATGGAAGGAAGGAAGAGGAAGAAGGAAGAGGGAGAATGGAGGAAAGAAGGAAGGGGAGAGGGAGGGAAAATGAAGGGGAGAGGAAAGGGTGAAGGGGGAGAAAGGAAGGAAGGAAGGAAGGAAGGAAGGAAGGAAGAGGGAGAATGGAAGGAAAGAAGGAAGGGGAGAGGGAGGGAAATGAAGGAGAGAAGGAAAGGGTGAAGGGGGAGAAAGAAAGGAAGGAAGAGGAAGGAAGGAAGAGGGAGAATGGAGGAAAGAAGGAAGGAGAGCGGGAGGGAAAATGAAGGAGAGGAGAAGGAAAGGGTGAAGGGGGAGAAAGGAAGGAAGGAAGAGGGAGAATGGAGGAAAGAAGGAAGGGGAGAGGGAGGGAAAATGAAGGGGAGAGGAAAGGGTGAAGGGGAGAAAGAAAGGAAGGAAGAGGAAGGAAGGAAGGAAGAGAATGGAATAAAGAAGGAAGGGGAGAGAGGGAGGGAAAATGAAGGAGAGAAGGAAAGGGTGAAGGGGAGAGAGAAAGAAAGGAAGGAAGGAAGGAAGAGGGAGAAAGAAAGGAAAGAAGGAAGGAAGGGGAAAGAGGGAAAAGGAAGGAGAGAAGGAAAGGGTGAAGGGGGAGAAAGGAAGGAAGAGGGTGAATGGATGAAAGAAGGAAGGGGAGAGAGGGAGGGAAAATAAAGGAGAGAAGCAGAAGGAAAAGGTGGAGAAAGAAAGGAAGGAAGAGGAAGGAAGAGAGAGAATGGAGGAAAGAAGGAAGGGGGAGAGGGAGGGAGGAAAAGGAAGGAGAGAAGGAAAGGGTGAAGGGGAGAAAGGAAGGAAGAGGAAGGAAGGAAGAGGGAGAAAGAAAGGAAAGAAGGAAGGAAGGGGAAAGAGGGAAAAGGAAGGAGAGAAGGAAAGGGTGAAGGGGGAGAAAGGAAGGAAGAGGGTGAATGGATGAAAGAAGGAAGGGGAGAGAGGGAGGGAAAATAAAGGAGAGAAGCAGAAGGAAAAGGTGGAGAAAGAAAGGAAGGAAGAGGAAGGAAGAGAGAGAATGGAGGAAAGAAGGAAGGGGAGGGAGGGAGGGAAAAGGAAGGAGAGAAGGAAAGGGTGAAGGGGAGAAAGGAAGGAAGAGGGAGAGCCAGATGCAATCATGAAAAGAGCCACATCTGGCTCCCGAACCGTAGGCTCCCTAACCCTGCCCTAAACCATAAATCCTTATTTTCCCCTTTAGCTATAAGGACAGAATGTGTATTATGGTAAACATGGGACTGGCTCTCATTGGAGTTTCTCTCCTTCAAAACCCCTTTTGAGTCTTCTTCATCTAAGAAAACCCTATGAAATCTGTGGGGTGGCAAACTCTGTCTTGAAGAATTAATTGCAGTTAGGTATGTAATGTTACCCCACTAGTAAGGAAACAGGAGGACTATGCCGGGTAGCTGTGGATCGCTCAAAGTCAATGATTAACAAGTTTTTCTTCTATCAAAACTCAATAAAAAACCTAAATAAAAAAGAGATAGCTCATGACAATAGGGTGTGACAACAGAGACTGGAAAGGGCAGAAAATGACACACTACATCGCCTTTTGATAAGCAGCAGCTGATAGGAAAGGTCAAGAGCTGGTGCTTGTCTATTCAATTGTGTTGATATAGGGTCTTGAAATAAAAGCCATGGCATGTAGGAGGAACTTCCCCACAGCTTCAGTTCATACTCCAAGGAATAGCTTTTCACCTCTGTCCTCAAGCAAAGTGGAATTAACTATATACTACGTATGGGCATGTTGAGAAAAATCATTTACACTTTTTGTGGCGCTTTCCCTCTACATTTGAGAATGGTTGTTTCTCCAGCATCCATTGAATCCCATTTTGAGTGGCTTTAAAGCTTTAAAATGTACTTTTAAAGACAGTAAACATCACTTAAAAAGACAGAGATGCAATGTTTATACGCAGTCCAAGTAACACACTATATTTGGGGGAGGATTTTGGAAAATAATTCACAATATGCTTTCTGTGCTGGCTCTGTTAATAGGTAGCCCTAAAGAGAAAGAAACCCTCTATACTTAGCCTGTGCGTGTACCTATCTGTCTGTCTGTCTGTCTGTCTATCTATCTGTCATCTATCTATCATCTATATAGAGTAAGTATAGTATGTTTCTATATATACATCTATATACTTTATCTCTATCAAATTTGTGTGTGTGTGTGTATAATATCATTTTCCTTCTCATTGGGTGTGCTGCAACTATCTCTCAGATTCTGCTTGCAAAGCTGCTCTAAAGTCAAGCCGCTCTTGGCCCAAATGCATCAGAAAGAATGAGGTATCCAGCCACAAGATCAGCAGTGAAGAAGTAGTCTTATCTATCCTCTCACCACTGATTTCATGGCTGGGCTCTGCTGGAGGGAAACAGACCCCAAGGAGAAGGAAAATAAACATGTTATTGGGTTGCTGTTCATACGAGGGCGGGTCAATAAGTCTGTGACTTTTTGAATTTCCCGCCTCTTAACTGAAAGGGCAACACTGCTCCTGTCAACAGGCATCTGTCAGTTGACTCCTGTCAAAATTTGAACAAGCTGCATCATTTAGTTTGTGTTTGACAGCCATTGATAGCAGACTACCGTGTGATTTGAGGAGAAAATGGAAAAAAAGTGAATTTCGTGTGCTCATTAAGCATTATTTTTTGCGGAAAAAACCATCACCGAAACCAAGGCTAAGCTTGATAAATACTATGGGGACTCTGCACCATCCATTTCAATGGTAAAAAAGTGGTTTACTGAATTTCATTGTGGCCGTACAAGCACGGAAGATGCCGAACATCTGGACGCCCAGTTGAGGTCTATACATCCGAAACAATTGAAAAAATTCACGATATGGTGTTGGCCGATCGGAGATTGAAAGTGCGAGAGATTGTGGAAGCCATAGGCATCTCACATGGCTCAGTGGTTTCAATTTTAAATGATCGCTTGGGTATGAGAAAGCTTTCCGCAAGATGGGTGCCAAGTTTGCTCACAATCGACCACAAACGCAATCGCGTGACAATTTCCCAGGAGTGTTTGGCGTTGTTCAGCTACAATATGGACGAGTTTTTGCGTCGTTTCGTAACCGTGGACAAAACGTGGATCTACCACAACACACAGTACCTTCAAAAGGGTAAAACAATAAATGGCGAATATTATGCCAACTTATTGGGTCGATTTAATGAGGTTTGGGGGGCGGGGAAACGACCACATTTGGCCAAGAAAAAAAGTTCTTTTGCACTAGGACAATGCAAGGGTGCACACATGTGCAGTTGCCATGGCAACAATCCATGAATTGGGATACGAATTGCTCCCGCATCTGCCCTAATCTCCAGATTTAGCCCTGAGTGACTATTTCTTGTTTCCAAACCTGAAGAAATGGCTCGGCGGAAAGAGATTTGACTCCCAACGATGAAATCATCTCACAAACAAATACCTATTTTGATGATCTCGACAAATCCTATTTTTTGGAAGGGATAAAAAATGGAGAAACGTTGGACAAAGTGTGTAGAGCTCAAAGGAGACTACGTTAAAAAATAAAATTATTATTTATCCAAAAACCTGTGTTTTATTCAAAAAGTTACGGACTTATTGACCCACCCCCGTAGTTATGTATTTTTAGTAATTAGCTATTATGATTCCTTTGTGTACTGTATGTTGGCATTGAAATTTTGTCATTAGTATGTTGTAAACCGCCTTGAGTCTCCCAAGTGGGGTTTATATATCTGTGTATGTCCAGGGTGGGAGAAAAAACTCCTGTCTGTTTGAGGCAAGTGTGAATGTTAGCAGGCTTGATTAGCATTGAATGGCCTTGTGGCTTCTAGGCCTGGTTGCTTCCTGCCTGGGGGAATCCTTTGTTGGGAGGTGTTAGCTGACCCTGATTGTTTCTTGTCTGGAATTCTCTTGTTTTCGGTGAGTTGTTCGTTGTTCTGATTTTAGAGGTTTTTTTTAAAGACTGGTAGCCATATTTTGTTCCATTTGTCCACATGCTTGTGGATTTCAGTGGCTTCTCTATGTAGTCTGACATGGTAGTTGTTAGAGTGGTCCAGCATAGATTGG